>JARHVA010003895.1:185000-840000 GCA_037957365.1 Torreya grandis
AACTCCCAAGGGAGAATTAACTTGTCATAGCTTCTACACAATCTATTCTGATATGTTTTCAAGTTATCTATGGCAGCCAAACACTTGCCATGAAGGAACTCAAGCTTTTGTAACCTAAAAATTCTATGATATTTGTCATCTTCAATGTTCTCAAAGGATACCCATAGTGAAGGAATCTCAATCTCAATTAGGATAATGGATTCTATGCCATAAACAAGGTAGTATGGAGTGGCCCTTATGGGGGTTCGATGAATAGTGTGATAAAATCAAAGGGCAATAAAAATTTTCAAGTGCTAATTACAACCAATGTCATTGACAATCTTCTTGAGAATTTCAATAATGGTTTCATTGGATGCCTCGGCTTGATGATTTCCTTGTAGGTTATATGATGTGTATTTTTTGTGCTTGATTTTGAATTTGAAACAAAGAGCCTTAACATCTTGGTTTACAAATGATCTACCACTATTGGATATAATGTGAGCTAGAATACCATATCAACAAGTGATATGGTAATGAGTAAACTTGGTAATTTGCTTCCAAGTGATGTAAGTGAGAGGAATGGACTCGATCCATTTAGTAAAATACTTGGTATTAGTAATAATATGTTTATGACCATCATAAGAGGTTGGGTTAATTTTCCCAATGAGATCGAGGCCATATGTAGAGAATGGACATGGTTTGGTAATATAATGGAGTGGAAAGGAAGGTACATGTATCAAATTACCATGTTATTGGAAAGCAACACACTTATTGATGTGAATAAAAGCATCTATTTCCATCTTAGGCCAATAGTATCTTTTTCTAAGGAGTTTTTTGGCTAATAATACATCATTGGTTTGGGCCCCACACATTCCTTCATGAACCTCCTTAAGTGCTAATTTGGATTCTCTCAAAGATAAACAATGAAGAAACATTACATCATAGCCTTTAGAATAAAGTGTGTTTCTAAGGATGGTATAATGGGATATATGATGAAGGAAACTTTTATGGTGATTATTAGAAAGGTTAGGTGAAAAAACTTGGTCATAGAAATAATTATAAATGTCTTGGAACCAAGGTAGTTTAGGTGGGGGATTAGGACCAATAATGGTGTATACCCTCTCTGAATTTGGTAATATATGATCAGGTTGTATAATATTTTTAATGAGAAACTGATACTCTTTAGCATTGTTAGTAATTTATATAATGGACCCAATTTTTTCCATTGTGTTAGATGATCTATCATTGTCTCATAGTACCTATTAAAATTATAGGGATTTGAAGTGAGTCTTGAGATTATACAAAATATGATTGTATGGTAGAAAATTGTCATATCAAGTCTGATATTAATTTATGTCTTGATTGATAACCAATTGGGAATCCCCATAGACCATTGATTAATAGATATTGCACTATACTGCAAGACAAAGTTTTGTAATAAGGGATTTATATTCGACCATATTATTCATACAATAAAATTTAATATAACATGCCTTGGGAATCAAATCCCTTATGGTGTAATCAAGAAAATGACAGCCCCAGATTCATGAGATGTAAAGGATCCATCAAATTATAATTTCCACTATTTAGTTTCTTGTTGCACTTATTCTATTATCATAATAGAGTCATCTAAAAAATCAAATTTGAGTGGTTAAGTATCTATAATAGGAGCTTCTGAAAGTTAATCTATAATGACTTGCCCCTTGATAGCCTTTTGAATTTGGTACTCAACATCAAGTTTTCTTAAAAGCATGACCCATTTGTCCATGTGACCTATAAGAGTTTCTTTGGACAATAAATATTTGAGGGGGTCCACTTTAGCAATAACAATAGTTTTATTATTTAGCATATAGTGTCATAACTTTTGGGAAGTAAACACCATTACTAAACATGACTTCTCCATAGGTGTATAATTATGTCCATAAGACACAAGTGTATGAATCAAATAGTAGATTGCATGTTACTTTCTATGTTCATCATGTTGGACCAAGAATGACCCCAGTACATGTTTAATGGCTAAAATATAAAGAGTTAATGGTTGACCAGGTGTTGGTGGTATCAAGACTAGAAGGTTGTCCAAGTACGTCATGATATTTACAAATGCATATTGGTAATCATCATCCCATTGAAAAGTGACCCCTTTCTTCAAAAGGTGTGTAAACAGATGGCACTTATCTGCTAATTATGAAATGAACCTATGAATAGATTGGATCTTTCCTTAAAGTTTGAAGAGTTATTTGAGATTAGAAGGTGGAGGCATTTATAAAATTGCTTTGACCTTAGAAGGATCCACTTCAATACCTCTTTATTACATAATGAATCCTATCAATTTCCCTAAATTGACATGAAAAACACACTTCTTAGGATTCAGATGAACATTGTACTCATAAAGTCTCTTAAAGATCCTCTATAGAACATCAAGATGCCCAACACATGTTTTTAATTTGGATAGGATGTCATAAACATAGTCATCAACAATATTGTACATCATGTCATGGAAGATGATAGTCATACACCCTAATAGGTGGCCCCAAAATTCTTCAAGCCAAATGGCATGACTTGATAACAGAATATTCCCCATGGTATGGTGAATGTAGTTTTGTGTTGGTCCTCTGGAGTTATCTTGATTTGATTGTATCTAGATAATCCATTCATAAGGGACAAAATATCATACCTAGAATTAGAATCAATAATCATATAGATATTGGGTAGAGGAAAATCATCTTTGGGACATGACTTATTGATATCTATAAAATCAGTAAAAGTATGTATGCCCTGTGGATTTTTTCTTACTAAAACTACATTTGATATCCATTTAGAATAGTCTAGTAGTATGATGAAGCCAAATCCTAATAGTTTCTCCAATTCTACTTTTACCAAAGGTGTGACACATGGATGCATATTTCTCAATTTCTATTTGACTAGCTTAGCATCTAGATGGATAATAATTTGATGCATAACCAAGTCATGGTCTTACCCTGGCATGTTGAAATAATCCCATACAAAGATATCAATGAATTATTTTAGAATAGTGATAATGTAGTCATGTTCTTCATCAGTGAGGGAGTGATTAGTAAACACTAGTAGAAATCCACTACTTTTTAACCATTTACAAGGATATTTTTTAAAACTTATCAGTTCTCAACTTTTTATGACCTAAACTGATTAAAATCTAATTAAAATGTGTTTTAGAAATGAAATAAAAGTGAATTGGATCATTCACATCAATTAACCATTTGAATCCTTCAGATTTTAAAAATATCCAATTTAATCAAATTCTCACAAATTATCAAAATGATTAATTTTGTATCCACATTAAAATATGAATTGTGATCTAAAAATTAACTGAAACTGAATCAAAAAAATTAGAAATAAGACATGGATTATTTATGGGGTTCAAAAATTCCTATGTCCCTTGGTTCATTTAGAATTGATTCATTAAATTTTATCAAATTTTAAGTACAATCAAACTTACAATTAATATAAATACATCAAAAACCTATAATATTGTGTTTTTAGACCTTTAAAAGACCCTGACGGAGCTTAGTGTTTATCTTTCACCTTCCTAAATCACTTGTAGAGGTTCTTCCCTTCATATTTTGGTCCTCTAGTGATGTTTTTAGAAAAAAATTACATCAAAATATCCCAAAAAATAGTAAAATAACTATACCATTAGGAGCATATAGGAATTATAAACATTTCACTAGTTCACTCCAAGCTCTGGTTTAGCCTTTTAGTGCCTCAAAATTATTATTTCCTAAAAACTGCCTATTATGTACCATTACACAGTCAAACAACCACTTTATAATAAAACTAAATTCAAATGTTTATATACGTGTTGTAACCCATGGTATAGTGGTAAGGGAACTTAATATTTTGACCATAGGACATGGGGTCGAGTCCCCTTCTTTTGGCACCAAATCTAGTCAAACAGTCTTCAAATATAATCTCCTTTTTTGTTTCAACCATCCACCTTTGGTGTAATGACAAAGGGATTGAAATATAAAATGAGAGGTTGGGGATTTGATCCTCCCCAACTACCTCTAACCTTTTATTAGGTATTTCATATTTTAAATCCCACATTCATGGGGGATAAGGATCAACATGGATTTTATAGCCTTGGGAAATCCCACAATCATGAGGGATAAGGATCAACATGGATTTTATAGCCTCAATCCTCCCAATATTAAAGTTTCTTTGGCCACATCTCCTCTAATTTTGGTATGACAAAGACTTGTGCATTGGTTATGTGGTGGCCTAAGGTGGTAGGGCACATGGACCTCTCTAATGTGTGCCATGTAATGTTGAGTTGCATGCCATGTGTCAAATTACGATTAATCCACATTTTACCTGGACCTCTCTACCATGTGTCAACTCCTAGTTGGTCCACATCATTACTTTTGATGTCTTTAATCATAACTTTTACTACATGTATCTTTTGCATATGGACTCAGATTTAGTCTGTTTAAAATGCATTAGAAAGCTTGTGATGATATCTATGCCATGGAACTGATTTAAAAATATTTCAAGACCATCGATTTTTCTAGTTTGATCAGCTTTGATCATCTATTGACTAAAATTTAACCAATGATAACTGAAATATATGATTTCCATTTTTCATGTTCTAATAGGTGTTAGAATTATCTTGAAATGTTCTTCTACACTACACTTATTTTGGAAATATCTGAGAACATCTTAAAATGTCCTCTAGATCACACCTCCCAACTACAAAGGCTTTTTTTACACAAAAAGTTGTTTTTCACTCACAAATATTGCTAATCATCTTCCTGCATATCACAAACACACAAGATCCATCAAAATAACATTATGGGTTAAAAATCTAAAAATTATTGATTAGTTAATCACAAAAAATAGATCAATAAAAATTAGACAATTGTTCGCAAGAATAGGCAATTGTCTCCTAATACTCTATGATGTTGCCAATCTCTATAAATAGTTGTGAACCAAATGATATGTCAATACCATCATAAACAATGATGGTTTAAAAAAATAGACACTATTCACCCAAAGAGGCAAGCGTTCAACTGATACTTTGTGATAAGGCCAATCACTATAAACATAATTTCACCAAAATAGATTAGTGTATAAAGACATATACATGCCAAAAATAGCTAGTGTCCACATATCCTTGTGAAATTTTCAACTAATGAAAATATCACAAAAATGATCTAGAATGTTTAGACTACACATGCTAAAAATAGCTAGTGTCCACTATCCTTGTGAAATTTTCAACTAATGAAATTATCACAAATATGATCTAGAATGTTTAGACTACACATGCTAAAAATAGACAAGAGTCAATACTGAATCAAGTAAACTTCTAGTGAAATATCTATCTCAATATTTTTCACTCAACTAGGCTAGAAACAAACTGTTTGCATACCCAAATATGGTAAACTGCCACTGCCATCCACTACAAAATATCACTAGGCATAATTTGCATACTAGTTTGATAGTGTAATCAAAATTCATTCTAATGTTGTTATGAGATTCTACATTGTGAGCATAGTAACAAAAATACCCAAATTATGGGTCTTAAAAATGTACCTAACATATACATGCTAAAAATATATGCATTCCCAAACAATAGTTATTCTATAAATAAGTATGAAACTGAACACTGTCAAATCCCATCAACCTGTACAAATGTTTTCAAATCTCCAAAGCTAAAATATGAGTTTTAATTCGGTACCCAAATTTTACTAAGAACTCTGAAGTTGAAACATTCATTTTTATAGTAATGGATTTGGTTATTCATAATGCCTCATCAAGATCCCTGTAGTGGACTCTATGGCCTCTAAAACTCCTATTTCAATATGGGAAAGCATTGCCATTACCTTCCTAAATAAAATCATTAATTCACTATAAGCACAACATCACACAAAATGACCAGTTTGAAAAAAAACCCAATGTTAAAGAGATAAGTGTTTGATTGATTTGGTGATTTACCAGTGAATAAGCTATCTTGTATAGCGTGGGGATAGCAGAATTTATCTATGTCACTAGTTGCATTCCCAAAATGGTGAACTACCTATAACTACAAAATATCACATAGTAAAACTATAAACAAAATGTTGCCCATGTATGGGTCATGAACTGCATCCTACACATTCTATCATGAAATGCAATTTCATAACAATAGCTACTTTAATTGCAAGTATCAAGTAGGTACACTGAACATGTCCCAAATAACCTTCTTATACTACTATCAACTTCGCAATGGATTTAATTGAAATGTTAGAAAAAACAAGCATGATAAACTTGTCACAAGAGTCTCCTCATCTAGTTACTCTAAAAATATTCAAAGCTAAAACATTGGCTAATTTTCCTTTCATCAATCATCAAAAATCCAAAAGATGATTTGAAATTTTTTCATGATAATCTACAATTCCATCTATGTAAACATAAAACTAAGGAATTTCTTACCAACCCATTTTATTTGATTATCTTGTTTAGGTGGTTTTATTTCCTTAGTAAATACTTGGGTTGACTCATCAACTAGTGGTGGATTAAAAACTTCATTTACCTTTGCAACAAGTCTATATTCCATCTTCATCTTATTGTTTTGAGATGAATGAAATCTCCAACACTACTCAACCTGATCCCCATTCACATGACAATGAGCACAAAATTTCCTCTTGGCCTCCTTCTTGGATGAGGAACCACATTTGCCATTTCTCAAAGATGGGATTCATCTTTAGCACTTGCCTTGTTTCTGATGAAAGGCTTCAAATTCTTCAATAATTATTTTCTCTTCCAGTAAATGGAAATAGAATGGTTACTTACCCCACAAAAAGTGCAAGTAAAATCATGCCATATTTTTTGTATATCATAGCCATATTGTTTATACTGAAAGAGAGGATTAGAAGTTTTGAAATTTACATAATTTCATCTAGTGTTATGCTGAGTGTAAGAATGAGGAGGTGGAATATCAATACATCTTCTAGTCATTAATTTACACCTTTCATCATCCTGATGTGATGACTTATTCCTCTACATGGGGGAATTTTATTGTACTAGTAGCATAAGCACTTGGTTGTTAAAATCTTGTCTTCCTTCAGTAGATTTAGAACTCTCTCCAATTTCCATTCGCTTACTAGCATAATCAAAACCTAAAAAATGAGGATGATCCTTGACCTATATTGGGTTATTAATACCTTGGTAATTATTTCCAAGTCCTCTTCCATCAAAACCCATTTTAAACAATAGTTTCAAGCCTATACCTCTGGTGTGTTTCTCAAAATCTCCAAAAACTACATCCAAAATTGTCTAGGAGGAAGTGCTATATGGTGAACTTAAAATGCAATCATCCATCATGGTCTCTTCATCTATGGTGAAAGGTAATGCCTTCTCCATTTCACCATTTTGTAATTGAACCAAGAGCTCATCCTTGGTCTACAATTTAGTTTTGAAACTCACAATCTCCTCTTCTAAGGAGTAAAACATAGCTCTCAAGAAAGAGTTCTCTTCCTAGATCTAGAGATTATATACATCAAGTTCATCAAGCCTCTCTCTTTTCAATAATTTACCCATGATTATCTATAATTACCTATACTTACACAACATTGCAACTTAAAAAATGGAAGATCAAGCTACAAAATCTGTAAAATCTAATCAGATTAGAAAATCAAAAATGAAATCCAAATGCAACTAAAACAAAACACTGAATCATAAAGATCTGATACCAAAATGATCTATAAACAGGTAGATTTCCTACTCTAAAAATTTTACTTATTAGATCCTTATAGGAATATACCAAACTTTGTTATCAACTTGTGTGCATTTTATATTATTACTTACATTGCATTCTTTTTAGTTGATTATATGTCTAGAGTTGAATTTCAACATTAAAACTAATCCACCTATAAGGGTATAATAAGTAAAGTTTTTAGATTAGGAAATCTACCTATTTATAGATCATTTTTCTATATAAATCTATTCATGAAAACAAATGATTTTTCATTATCCATATCAAAATAAAATGGACTCATATTTGGAAAATCTATGGATAGATCTAAGTTTGTTTTATTATAATTCTACTTTTACCAAAATCACGATGTGTGGATGCATATTTCTCAATTTTTATTTGATTGGCTTAGCATCTAGATGGATAATAATTCAATGCATAACCAAGTCAGGGTCTAAGGCTGGCATGTCAAAATAAGCCCATGCAAAAGATATCAATGAAGTATTTTAGAATGGTGACAATGTAGTCATGTTATTCACTAGTGAGGGAGGCTCTAAGATAAATAAATTTGGGATTATCATAAGTCCCCAGTTTAACTTATAAAGTGTTTAATAAAAAGAGTGTAAAACCATATTCTAGTATAGTGGGTAGCATCTAATCTTGATCCTCTTCTTCTACTTCATCTTCTAGTTTTTCTTACCAAAACTTAGGATAATGAGATGAGTCTAAATCTGCTAGTTCAGGTAGTGTCCAAATAGTAAATATTTCTATAAAGTCAAGGGAAATATTCTCAAAGACTTTTTATTGTTATGATGTGATACTAGAACTAGATATAGAGATAGGATTTTGTGGACATTACACATCCTTTGAAGACGAGCTAACTTGCCCATCCAAGAGTGCATGAAATAGGTTTTCACTCAAGGTTTTATCTTTTTCTTTAATATTTCCATGATCAACGAGCACATCAAAGAGGTTTTTACCTACAGATCTCAATTTCTTATCTTTTTCACGACCAAGAAAATTTGTTTGCTCTCCAAAGTAGGTAGAAGGGTCCAAAGAGAAGCCAAATCCTTTTTTATGATCGCCAATTGGCAATACATCTCTAAGGCCCATATACTCAGTAATTAATTCCTCATCCTAAAATTTGTTGAGAGATATAATAAAATCCTGCTGGTCCCAATCAATGCGTTTAGGATGGCAAAGGCAAAGGGGGTAATGGGATGTGATATTCATAATGGAGTTGGATTCAAATAGGTATGTGTTAGTAAGCTCATCATAAATGCTATAACAGGATGTTATGTTACTTCTAAGAGTCTTGGTGTTAGTTGATTTAGAAGAATCACTATCAAAATATATGAGGTCACCCCTAGGTGGTATAAATTTAAGACCTTGACTCATGTTAGGCTTACCTATTTATAATGGTTCTTGGATTTCTTGCTCTTGTGGCCTGAGGCCTTTACTTGTATAATCAAAGTTATCCATAATCCAATTAGGGATAGGGTACTTAGGATTCTAAAAAAAATCAGCAATGCTGTCATAATATAACTAGACTCCTTCAATAAAAGCTTTTCAATCTTGATTTGGTGAAGTAATAGGTATGAATATCATTGATGGTTTTTGTGCATCTATCTTCTTTTGACAAATCTTGTTGGGCCTGTAAGTATTTTGGGAAGGATTGGGTTTTACAAAATACTTAGGATGCATGGGAAACTTAGAAATATGAAAGGCATTTTTTAAATGGTACATGGATATGCCTTTATCTTCAATAGTGACTTGTTGTGCAAGTGTCATAGGAAATGGATTAGTTGAAGTGGAAGCAAGGTCACTTGGGTTGATATCATTGAATTTGGGTGGTTAAAAAACTATTTTTTTGTTTTTCTTCACTATGAATTCAAAATCAGGGCAATAGTTATAATTACAAAAATTAGCCTCTAGGTGTTTGCAAAATTGGTAGTGTTGGAGATCGGTAGGAATGGTAACTTCAATCCCATTGTGAGGGAACTTGAGGCATTGGTGTAAAGTAGATGGGATGACCTGTACTTCATGGATCCAAGGACAACCAAGAATTATGTTATAAGGAAATTTGATATCCATAATATAACATAAATTATGATGGGAAACATACCCAACAATGATTAACAAATAGATAATTTTAGAAGATTCATTTTTGGTGTTATGGCCTTGATCATGATTGTCTCTAGATAGATGTATTTTTTATTATAACCCAATCATTGTACCAACTTGAGTGACACTAAGTTTAGACCTGAACCATTGTCTAAAAGAACCTAATTAATTTTGTGATTTTTTATGATTAACTCAATATATAAGGGGTTATTATCTCTAGGACCAAGAGTAGACATGTCCCTATAATAAAATTTAACTTGTTAGAAAGGAAATAAATGCCCTATAAGTTTCTAAAATTATTCAAGGTTGATCTCTTGGGGAAAAATGGACTATTGAAGGAAGTCATTTAAAATAGTTTGGTAGACTTTAAACATACTCAAAAATTTTAAAATAGAAATTTGTGTAGGGTTTTTACTTAGTTGGTCCAAGATACTATATGAATTTTCAAAAAAAGCATGAGAGGGTTTAGCTTTGACTATTATAGTGTTTAGTTTTAGATCTGAAGGCACATTATTAACATTAGGTCTAGTCTTAGAAGAGGGTAAAGGGCCTTGAAGGGTAACTCATGAACATCTAGTTGTGATTGTGAAATCTAGAGTCAACAAGGAGCCATTATAATTAGAAGAAGGCAAAGGGCCTTGGATGGTAACTCACAAGTGTTTAGTCACATTTGTATAATTTTGAGTTGACAAGGAGTCATTATAATTAGAAGAAGGAATTCTAGAGATAGTAACCCATAAAAACCAAGGTGCAATGGAATTGCCTAATCCTGATGCAATGTTATTTGAAGAAGAGGGTGTTGACCTTATAATGGGATGCCCAATTCTTCAATAAGGATTAGATAGTTCATGATCTTTGATGGTGATGGTGGTAACATGATTTACAAAAATACATCCCATGGTGCTATTTTAATCATATGGCATGTTATTGTAACCCACATTATTAACATGGGTATTATGATCTTGATTATGATTTTATCCTTGTGCTTGTTGACACTAGTTTTGCCCTTGATTCTGATTATTTATTATTGGTTATTGATTGTGTTTAGGAAATGGGTCTTCATAAATTCCCATATCCTGATTAGTGTTTTTCATCATGTGTTTTACTTCAATTTCAATGATTTCGATCAAATATTCAATGAGATGTCTCATTTAAACAAATCAATAAACACCATGGCCAATAACATGATTGAAGTTGTAAAACTCATATGCCTAATACAAATCAGGTTCAGGTTGATCCTTAGGGAATGGCCTTGGCATAGGCCACACAATCAATTTAGTTGCTATGAGCTTTTGGAACACAACCTCAATAGGTTCTCCTAGTTTGTTGAATACTTTATATTTATTAAATGCCCTTTGTGGAGGAACCTTTTATAGATTAGTTTAGGGATTAAGTGGAGCTAGTTACACATTAGGAGCTAGTAGATCCTGTATCATTTGCATATGTCAAGATTTTATCACTCTATTTCCCACCATGCTCTTATTTTTGTTAAACCCTTTAGGTTTATCTTTAGAAACAACTTGAACAAGTGATTGGGTCTAATTAGATGCTTGACCTTGTGAATAAATATTGATAAGGTATTTAGTAATAAGTGCCTTCTCAATGTGTACACCTTGTCTATGATTTCCTTGAATGTATTTGCACAAGCAATTTGAAGATTATGAGCTACCTCAGGGCGTAAATTTTATGAAAATATGTCTACCAACTATTTATCTGGCAAATTATGTTGAAAGTGTCCAACTAATGCTCTCCATCACTGTAGATATGATATGAAGCTCTCCATCTTGTTGTTTTTCTTTGCATAAGTCAACCAAAATCAACTCATGTTCAATGTTGTAATAGAAATGGTTAACAATTTTTTTAGATAAATCATTCTAATAAATCACTGATCCCTTAGGTAATTTGAGTAGCCAATCTAAAGTTTGCCCAAAAAAGTTCTGGGTAAACAAGCAAAGTAGATCAATACTACTATAAGCTACTTTTGGCACAATACAAAAAAGGCTTGGATATGTTCCCTTGGGTCACCCTTCCATTTTTACTTATCAAATTTGGGTGCCTCAAGATGAGGTGTAAAGGGAACATGGAGAATAATTAAGTCAAAAGGATATGAACATATCTCACAAACTTGTATTTCTTAACTCACTTTCCCATCTCCAGTATTGACATGATTTCCTTCATCAAATTCCACTCCTGCATGTTTGGTTCATTTTTAGGTGGAATATAATTTTGTCAGGGTGGTATATGCCCTTTTTGAGTCATTTTGTAAGGAATATAAACCCTAAGATTAGTGAATTTGTTATAATTTATTCCTTGATTCGAGTAGGTTGGCTATTGATTCCTAAGTGCTTGGTGAACATTTCTTGGAATCTACCATTGTGAACTATAAGTATATTTCTAGTTTTGAGGGTCTATGATAAATTCACCAAAAGATGTGTTAGTTGGGTGGAACTTGTCGAAGTGTTTTGAACAATAATCCTAGTATATTTTTATTTTTTTATCCCTTGGTTCTATGAAGGGATAAGAACCTCTTGGTGATTGAAGAATGAATGCTCTGTATCTAGTGAAACATGTTACAAAGCATTCCTTGGTTTGTTTTGTCTAGATGAAGTTCCAAGATATATTATCGATGTAGGCTAAACTAGGGTATGATGCATTTGATATATCACATTATCTTTCTCCTTAGAAGCTTTTTTGTTGATCAAAGTTACAGTCAAAGAGTCTATTAAGTCCATGATAAGTTATTTTGCATACTATTGATTGATTTTCTTGATCCGGGTAGCAATATCTTGATCATTAGGAGTAGACTCTATGAGTGTTTCTTTTTCCTTGTTGGAAGAAGCAATACTAGATTTTACATTGTGAGAAAGAGGTTGATCTTGTTATTACTCTTTTACCTTAACAAGTGTGCATAATTGTTCCATCAAGAAATCTAGTGGCAACCTAGCACTTGATTCTATCAACCTTAGGAGGGATTCATCTTTATCTTCTAAGGGTTGATGTTCATAATAATATTTTTTAGACCTTACAGTTGTTGGGATTTATTCAAACAAAATAGAGTTATCCTATCCATCATAAAAATGTTCTTGCACATAACTAGGGCTACAAGAAACCCCACTACGAGTATACCTTTGGATCATGTTTTAAATATAGTTTTTCTTTGTTTTCTAAGATGTGAAATGTGTTTTAAAAATGTTTAAAAGGTGTATTTGAATTTTTTTCAATAAATGACAAGGTGAAATGAGACTACAATAAAAGAAGTGGTGGAGTACCACACAAATAGAAGAAAGTGGTTATGAATTTACTCAACTTTGGTGGGTTGAAATATTTAAATTGGAATAGGGTAAGATAACTTTAGAACCTAAAGTGCATGATAACACAACAAACTTAGGTCAAAGATATGTCAATACTATAAAAGCTAGATACATCTACAATGAGTTATGACTATAAAATTAGAAAAAGATATTTCTGATTAGGAAGAGAACACTGCAAACTAAGAAGCTCAAAACATGAATTAAGACAAGAACTCCTAAGTATAAAGCTAAAACCAAATAAGTAGCATAACGCTACCACATGGTATTAGGATGAAGAATGGTCAAATAACTTAGAGCATGAGTGACTACAAGATAATCTAAGTCCAAAGGAGAATAAAATGATGACACATCTAGCTAACTACCTTCAATCTAAAGAGGAAATCTTACCCAAGTTACTCAAACCAAGTGTGAAAGGTTAATCGATATCACCTTAGATCAGAACTTAAAAAGGTGAGATTTTGAATTTAGACAAAAGTAAAGGACTTTGATTTTTTTTGAAAGTGGCAAAATGGTATAGACTCAAATGGAAATAATAAAAACATTTTTCATAAAATACAAACACACCATTTTTAAATGAAAATTTGAAAAAGGAAACAAATGATTTTGATTTGGTTAGTGTAATGCCTCTTTATTCAAATAGAATGGTGTAAAACAAAGTTTTTAGTTTCTTAACGTGTTTTGGATTTTACACAAACAATTTTAGACTCAAAAATGCCAATAAAGTAAAGGATAAAATGATAAACATGCCTAAGTGTAATGTCCTAAATCCTAAAACTGACAAGGTTGCATGTTAAGAACCCAACTACCCCTTCTCTTTACTTTGTTATTATAATAGTTGATATGGACACATATGCTTTGTAATTCATCATATGATCATTTTATTTTATCCCAAACTTATGAGAAGTATAAATTTATTAGATTAGACTTAGTATATAATTAAATCTTGAGGCCAATAAAGGTATCCACATATTTATTATATTAAGCTTGTTCAAAGGAGGTTGCCCCCTCGAAGAGGCTAGTGATTGTACAATTCAAACATTATAATTTAGTTCTACTTATTTAAGTTAATATATTGCTAATTTTCATAATTTATTTTGTGTATTTACAAATATCTACTAACTTGTTTAGGAAAGATCCTCTCATCTAGTATCAACATGCTTTTCAGGGCCAATTTTTTTTCAAAGGTGTTTTTCTATTCAACTGCATAATTCATTTAATTATTTTTTTATATCACAATAATTTATTTTAGATTAGGGTAAAATCATGTGCACTTAACTGTGGGAAGTGCTTGAGTGAAATCCTTAAAACTCATTATGAGAAGTACCATAAGAACCCGAAAGTAGTTATCCTATTAAAAGGACCTGTCAATGAAACGAAAAATGGGACCATCCTAATTGACTATTCCCATCCATTAGGAAAACCAAGATCTATCATTTAGATTTAAACCCATGGTCATAAATTTTCTAGAGAGTGGTACTTTCTCATATGACATTGGTGGCTAGAGAGATATCTTTAAACCCTTAGGTATCCCTTAAAACTTAGGGCCCATTTCTATCAGTTTTAAAATATTTTTAGCAGACTATAAAAAAATCAACTAGTAGTAGAGTATCTAAATATTGTTAGAGGACTTACAGCCAGACATTTGATATAAATAAAAAACCAAAAAATCTTCAACCTATCATTTTTAGAAAAATATTCATAGAATATCAGACATCTCTTAGAGAACTTGTAGTTAGATAGAAAATAGAATCTAGAAAAAATCTCTTATTTAGGTCATGGTAGTAATCCAAATAGGAGAAAAAAACATGGAGAATGAAATAACTACCCTCAATACACACATCAAATATCTTGATGAAAATTTATTGGCCTCAGTCTTCAACATACCACCTTGAATAACAAACAACATCCAGATTTCTCTTCTGACACTAGATTTTATTCATCCAACAATTTTCATGGGTCAAAGCTTGATTTTCCTTGATTCCATGGTACAAATCTAACTGGATGGATCTATTAGGTAGAAAAATATTTTAGTATACATAAAAATATTGATGCCAACAAGGTTCTACTTGCATCCTTTCACTTGGAACTTGAAGCCCTTCAATGGTATCATTGGTATACGAAGGCTCATGACAAGCCAAGATGGATTGATTTTTGCACCCTTATTTTTAAATGGTTTGGACCTAGTAATTTTGATAACTTCATGAGAGCACTCACTAAATTTTTCTAAATAGGAACCATGAGATAATATCAAATAATATTTGAAAAATTGGCCAATCACATAGAGGTATTATTCGATGAATTCTTTAGGAGTTGCTTTGTCAGTGGATTGAAGGATGCAATTTGAGCTAAGGTCAAAATGTTCTAGCCCAACATGATGATGGAATCCCTAAGATTGGCTAAGTTGGTAGAGGACAAGATCACAGCTCAACAAAAATTCAAATATAATTTTGATCCATTCAAAAATGTAACTCCACAATGATCTCAAACAATGTTAATCCCCAGAACCACTCATATCAAGAATTTTACTGAAGTAAAGATGTAAGCTTGTAGAGAAAAAGGACTATGTTGTAATTTTTATGACAAATTCACTCAGGGACATAGATGTGTCAAGAAAAATCTCTACCTATTAGATGTGGACTCTCCACCTTAAATTGAAGATTAGGAAGATGTTTAGGATACAATAGATGATCCAGAAGAAGATCGACCAATTGTGGAACCTACTTCTCAGGAAGACAACCAAAAATATCTCTTCATGACTTAGTAGGAGTCACCACCTCATAAACCATGTGAGTTAGGGGTTACTTCAAGAAGTTTCCTCTCACAATACTCATTGATTCGGGTAGCACTAATAATTTAATTGACCCTCAAATCACCAAATAGGCTGATTGTTTTATCTATCCTTGCTCCAACTTTGAAGTCATGATTACTAATCGAGGCACATTACCTTTTAAAGGGAAGTTTCATAATGTGTGTATCTCTATTGGATATTATAAATTACAATCTAACATGTTTGCCTTGCCCTTAAGCAGATGTGATGTTGTTTTGGGAATATAATGGTTATGCACACTTGGACCCATCTTATGACATTTTGATGAACTTTAGATGCAGTTTTTAGACAATGGGAGAAAACACACATTGAAAGTCTTACAACTATGGTCTCTCAACATCATCATTTCATAGTACATGGAAACACTTCTTAAGAAGAATTCACACAGTGTCATTAACTAGCTCTATTCTATTCAAATACAACCCTCAACGGTCTCCATTCCTAATTTACAAGCCGTTCTACATAAGTATGCACATGTCTTTATCAAACTAATCGGATTACCACCTTCATGATTAGAGGAACATAATATTCATCTCCTTCTTGGAAGCATTCCTCCCAACATTAGGCCTTATCATTACCCATTTTAGTAAAATACTGTGATCAAGATGCTCATTCGAGACTTACTAAAGCAAGGCATTATTCATCCTAGTACCACCCCATATTCTTCCCTAGTTATTCTTATTAAAAAAAAGATGGGTCATGGAACCTTTACATTGAATTATGTGCACTTATTCACATCATAGTCAAGGATAAGTTATCAATCCCTATTATTGATGAGCTTCATGGTGCTCATTTTTTTATCTAAGTTGGATTTCTACTATGGATATCACCAGATCTAGGTTCATGAGGATGATATCCCTAAGATAAATTTTTTCATGCATGATGGCCACTATGAGTTTCTATTCATGCCCTTTGACCTCACTAATGCTCCTTCAACATTACACACATTGATGAATAAAATATTCTAGCCCTACCTATAGAAATTCATTTTGGTCTTCTTCGATGACATCCTCATCTATAGTAAAACATGGTCTAAGCATATCCAACATCTAGATCTCATACTATAACTTCTCTATGACCATCATCTTTGTGCAAAAAAATTAAAATGTGTTTTTGGCAAGGATGAAGTGGAGTATCTTGAGCATATTAATTTATCCCAAGGGGTTTTGGCGAATCCTAAAAGATAGATACCATGACAAATTAGCCTCATCCTTAGACACTCAAGAGCCTCTATGTCTTTTGGGGCTGACTAGATACTATCATAAGCTCATCAAGGATTAAGGGAAGATTTCAGATCCATTGATAGCTATGTTGAAAATGGATGCTTTTAAACGGTTAAAAGCTACTGAGTGTGCATTTGAATAAATGAAACAAGCTATGTATACTACACTTATTCTAATTATGCCACATTTTACCAAAACCTTTCAATTTCAAGAGTGATCTTGCAGCAATGGAATTGGTGTTGTTCTCCTCTAAGAAGGATGCCCCATTACATTCACTAGAAAATCTCTTTCTAGAAAGAATTTAGTACTCTCTACTTATGGAAAGAAATTATGGATATTTTTCATGCAATATAAAAGTGGTAGCCATACCTATTTGGAAATCATTTTTATATCAAAACTGATCACCAGAGTCTAAAATATTTCATGGAACAATGGGTCTTCACCCCATCATAGCAGAAATGGGACAGCAAACTCATGGGTTATGATTATGAGATCACTTATAAGAAAGGTAAGGACAATATTGTGGCTGATGCTCCATCTTGCACATTTGTAGACCAAGTTTCCCTTTTATTTATTTCCATTCCTATTCTAAATTGGTTATATGTCGTATAATAGGGGTATGTCAATGACTCCTCATTATCTTAAATTAGTCAATAGTTGGCCAGTAACCCCTCTGATATATCACATTATTCTTGGGATGGTGTTTTTCTATGATACAGGGGTCATCTAGTGCTTTCCTAGAGCACATATCTCCAATAGGCTTTATTCTATGAACTTCATGCTTCTCCATCTATAGGGTAATTAGAGTTTCTCAAAACTTATGAGTGGGCATGATGCAAATTATTTTGAAAATAAATGAAAAAGGTAATTCAATAGATGGTGGATGAATGTGATACCTGCCAATGCAACAAGGGTGAAACCACACTCATCACTGGGTTGCTCAAACCCTTGCCCATCTCTACTAAGATTTGGACAAATATTTATAAGGATGTCATTGAGGGGCTCCCTAAATCTGGAGAGAAAATGGTGATCATGGTTATGGTTGATCACCTCCCCAAATATAGTCATTTTTGTGCCCTCAACCATCCCTATACTACCTCCATAGTTGAACAAAAAAATTTGGACCATATTTTCTATCTTCATGGTATTCCTTCATCCATTGTCTCATATCATGATATAACCTTCATGAGCCATTTTTAAACAGAACTATTTTGATGCATCAGTACCCAACTAGAGATGAGTTTTGGGTATCATCCACAAACAGATGATCAGACAAAAATTTTTAACAAATGCTTGGAAACTTTCCTTCCCTGCTTCACCTTAGAATAACAAAATCAGTGGGAAAAGTGGCTTCCCCTTATTAAATGGTGGTACAATACCTCCTACCACACTTCAACTAAAATGACTCCATATGAAATAGTCTATGGTCAAACACCATCAGTGCTCCTTCCGTATACCCCTAGTAGTTCATTAGTTTAAATAGTTGACACGATTCTCCAAACTTGGGATCAGATCCTCAGCACCCTATGGGATAATCTTCATATGGCACAAAATCAAATGAAACAATAGGTTGACCAACACTGTTTTGAGCATACTTTTCAAGTAGGTGATATAGTTTTTATTTTCTTATAGCCATATAAGTAATTATCCATAAAACTCAAAGGGTGTCATAAGCTAGCTCCCAAGTTCTATGGCCCCTATAAGGTTATCCAAAAGATTGGGTCAGTTGATTATAATTTGGAGCTCCCACCTTCTTCTTGAGTTCACCTAGTGTTTCATGTCTCTCATTTGAAAAACTTTCTTGTCATAAACATCATAGTGCAAACTATTTTACCAAAGCTTGATAATGAAGGATCCATACTTCTTGAGCCAGATATAATCTTAGACAGGCACACATGACAACTTCTCTCTCACTCCATCATATAGGTTTTAATTCAGTGTCATGGAATGCAACCAAAGAATGCCATATGAGAACCACTATTTTAAATTCAACACCAATTCCCACATCTGAAGCTTTGAGGACAAAGCTTTTTTTAAGAGGGAGGAGATGTTAGGAACCTAGATACCCCTTCTCTTTACTTTATTATTATAATAGTTTCTATGGATGCATATGTTTTTTAAGTCATCCCATGATCATTTTTTTTTATCCCACATTCATGGGAAGTAGTAGTTTCTTAGATTAGACTTAGTATACAAGTAAATGTTGAAGCCAATTAAGGCATGCAAAAATTTATTATATTGAGTTTGATCAAAAGAGGTTTCCCTTCGAAGAGACCAATGATTCTATAATTCAGCCATTATAATTTAGTTCTACTTATTTGAGTTAATATATTGCTAATTTTCATAGTCTATTTCATGTATTTACAATATCTACTAACTTACTCAGGAAGGATCCTCTCATTGCATAATATTGTTGAATTCTATATGTGTGTGTGTGTGTGTGTGTGTGTGTGTGTGTGTGTGTGTGTGTGTGCGTGCGCGCGCGTGCGCGCGCGCTCTTAAGAGTATTTTAATTATTAATCCAAAAATAAAAACACATGAAAAGTAGGATTTCTACACCCCCCTTCTCTCAAGAGTTTGTATGGCAACATAGAACTTCAGTCTACTCTTCCTACATCAACAATATGTCTATGATAAGTGTGGTTGTTCTAAAATTAAATTTTTGCATGTCTAGATGGTCCCAAGTGTGGATAAAACTAGAGATGCTCATGTCAATTGGATCTACATCAATCAGCTTTTTGTGAAAAGGTTTTGTCTTTTTCAAAACCATTACATCCATCAATTTATCAATATAGTGTAATGTTTGAGTTGATTATATGTCTCGAGGGTAGCAATCACTAATGGAGGTAGCAATCACCAACTCAATTTATATACCCCATCATAGAGTTGGGTTGAAACAATTTTGGGAGATGAATTTCCAGGTTAATGCTTCCCTAGAGAACCCATGAAGAGGCTATGAACTTCACAAGCCAAAGTGCATAAAAATAAAGATAAGTGAAAAGACTCTATGGTCATTTTAGGATCACCCAAACTGTATGTCTTTGATGAGGGCACTAATGACTTTCTTTTCATTCCTTTTGATAAGGCATAAAATGCAAATAATGGGCACCTTTAGTCACCCAAGTTTCTTAAAGGGGATGGGGGAGAGAATAGGTGCAACACTCATTTTGCTAAAATAACAAATAATCTTCAACAAACAAGCATGAAAATAGAAATCTTAAGAGTGTTTAGCTAATGTTAGAGTTAATTTTAAGGAATAAAAATGAAGTATGAATGAAATTTGCCTTTGCTTTGATTATTGAAATAGAGACTGACTCAAATCTTGTAAAGAAGATGTTATGAGTCTAAAATTAGGGTGTGGATTATTAGAAAAAACTTCTAGCTTGCTATTGTAAGTATTTTTTTTCTTATATAGGTCAATCTCACTATTCCAAAGAGTAATATTGTCATTCCACATATCAATCTCATTATTATTCAATATGTTCCCATCATTCAATAAGGAGATCGTGCTAAAAGATAGAATAAAGAAAACACTAGTTTACGATCTCACCATTTGATAGGGTAATATCACTAATTAATAGGGAAAACTCATCAAAACATATGGTGATCCTAAAAAATAATAAAACTTGATTAAAAGAAAATAACAGTCACCTATCAGTTTCTGGTGTAGAGTGATCTCACCATTTCACAGGTTGATCTCGCTAATCCACAAAGTAATCTCACTGATCTATAGTGTGTTCCCACCATTTTATAAAGAAATCCCATCGATGTGTAGTGTGATATCACTGATCCTAAAAAACACACAGGTAGATAAAAAGTGTATAAAATCAATCCCACTATTCATGGAAGTGTTCCCACCATTTCATAGGGCAATCTCACTAATGTTCAAGTTGATCCTACAGACTTCTAGAGTGATCCTACCATTTTACAAGTTGATCCCACCATTTATCTTAGAATCCACATAATTGCAAAATGAGAGAAAAAGAAGTGCAAAAAATCCTCCAAAGAGGGGTCTAAATGCAAAATCATAAAGTATAAAGACTTGTGTGAGGTGTGAGTCTCATCAGGGATGTCAAAATGTAGAGTAAGATTATAAGATGCATTAGTCCATGTGTTAGTCAAGAATATATATATATATATATATATATATATATATATATATATATATATATATATATATATATATATATATATATATATATAAAATAAAACATAAAGTCTACTCCCTCATTGGGTGTTGAAAATGAATTTTAAGAGTTATTTAAAGAAGAAATACTACCAAACCTTTCAAATCACATCCCTCCTTCCAAGAACGGCCAAAAAAATTGTTTTTCCTCAGATTTGGTGCTCCAAGTCTTCATCAATAATGATTATCATGATCCTCTATCACTTCCTAGACCACCAATGGCTTAGGCTCAGGAGATTTATTTAATTTACACAAAATTTTGAAGCTTTTCTATAGCAATTTCTGTATAATAAGTTTGTATATCTGAATCTTTTTTAATAAATGGTGAGGCCCTATATTTATAACTTTATAAAAATACTCAGAATCAACCATGACCATCCCTCTTGAGATGAATATGTTTGGCCATAGATGAATTCAATTTTAGAGGGACAAGACATTAATATTTGAAATAATGTGGCATAGATGAGGAATGGGAGGAATTAATCCCTATATTTTTTCCATTAATGGATTATGGATGTCACTCCATTGATGATGTCATGGGATGATGCAGAGTTGAAGAATGATTTTTCAATAAATATATTTTCAATAACTTTCATGGATTGTTCACTTAAGCTCTTGATTTAACTTAATTTTTTTAAGTCACTTTGATTAATTTTATATATATTTTTTTAATTTTATTACATGCTTAACCAACCTAGTCAGAAATGTCATTGTACGAAGTCATAAGTTGACTGGAGTATAATCAGAAGAAGGTGTCAGTTATGTACGATACAATACCCCAATTATAGTATTATGGATGTGAAATAAAACATGCACATGATGTGTATTTCTAAATTAGAGGAATTTAGTGGTCTAGAGCATCATTTTGCATGGTCACAATTTGACTTGAAGTGATTTTAGATAAGATAATAATCACATATAATGCATTTTCTCATTCAAGGATACGTAGCCTAAATTAGCACATGTACGTAACAATTTCAAACCATTTAGCACATTTTAGTGGTTTTGGCTCAGATTGTGCATTATCACAGAAAGCTGCTTAGATTGACAATTTCAGCACAATAGTGGTAGGAATGGGATGCCTATAGGATCACACTATGCATTTTTCCTATGAGATAAATAGTCAACATTTCAAGTTCCCAAACTTATCAAAGACCACACTCAAACTCCTTACTTTATTTTTGTAGGTTTTTCTAGTCAGAGAAGTAGTTTTATTATCAAACAAAGCACATGTTCTTCATAATTTCATTTTATGTTTAACTAATTAACACACATTCAATTTAGTGTTTAATTAAAGAACAGACATTTCAATTGGAGCTTTAAAACATTTATTTCCTTTGCACTTTCTTTCTTCATAATTTCATTTTATGTTTAACTAATTAACACGCATTCAATTTAGTGTTTAATTAAAGAACAAACATTTCAATTGGAGCTTTAAAACATTTATTTCCTTTGCATTTTCTTTCTTCATATCATTTAAATTTTGCATCGCTCAATTTTATCTTTTAATTTTCTTATTTTTTGGATAGCCTATTTGTGTATGCTCTTATCTTGTCCATTTGTGGGTCCTAAGAATCATAAAAATTTAGGTCATCATTATATTTTACCAAAATTATGTTAAAATTTGCTCTTCTCTTGTCCATTTGTGGGGTCTTAAGAATCATAAATAATGATTTTTTCATTTTATTTTGACTACACAAAGTGGATTTCATTTTCATCTCCTTCATATGAGTCAGTAGGGTGTGGTCATTAGGACTTCATTTTCTAGTGTATGTACCAACCTGATTCTATGTGATAATGTAGTGAACAAAAATGTATCAGTAAAAAATGTAGTAGTAAAAACATAGTATGACAAAAATGTAGTAGGACAAAAATGTCACGAGGACAAAACATAGCAAGAAAAAAATGTAATGGTATTGGTAATATTACAAAAATGTGGTGAAGAGCATAATTGGGACATTTTAATGATTATCACATTGTTTATTTGTTGTTTAGTTAATTTTGGTGATAGTAGTTAACATTTCATGGTGGAAAATTAATGCACCAAATTTACAAGCAAAATAATAGAGGAAAATGTGATTTCGTGAGTTTAGACCTTTAGTTGAAAGTTGTGTTTTCTTCTATATGAGTATATCCTTTATTATTTTTTGTTCCTATGATGTTTTGTCCTCACTACATTTTTTCCTTTCTACATTTTTTCCTTGATACATTTTTCATGCTATGTTTTTAACCACTACATTTTTGTCCATTACTTTTTCAATGGATACCACCAACCCTATACATTCAATGGGGAATATAAATATAGGTTGTATTCGACCTTTATTGGTTGATTAAATACATGTTTGAGTACATATGTGAAGTAGAAAAGCTTTCATGCTCCAATACAAACCTCAAACTATACCCCTCAAAGCCTAATTTTCTGGTAACACTTCACTAAGAATTTTATTGCTTAAGTGTGTGTGAGTGGACTATACCCTCTCGTGTTACCCATTAATCTTTCTCCTACAATGAATTATGAGTCCCAAGTACCATAAGGTATATGAAGGGCCATCTAAATATCCTTGTAAACTTTAGATTAAAACCATCGGCGGAAAGCAATTTTGTATTGTGATGGAAACCAACCTCCCCCAATATTTCATGGTGTACATCTTGATAATGAGGATTGTGTGAAACCAATCTGTCACTACTTCAAGTAAGGTAGTTACGTGGACTATGATCATGTTGCACACTCATCTTATCATTAAAAAAAGGGTTTATTGTATGACTGTTATTGATTGTCTATTGTTATACTCATGTGTTCAGTGTTGTTTAATTTACACTTCAAACAAATCAACATTATTCTAAGTCCAAACATCAAACTCACACAGTAAGTTTTTACACTGCCCACATTTGGAATCATCTTTATCCCATTCTCAATGTTATGTTTCTCGTTTCAAGACCAAATCTAAATCAATTCCATTTTCAAATCAATTCCAAGTTCAACCAATTTCAAATTTCAAGTCAATTCCAATTTCAAGTCTATTCCAATTTCAATTCCAAATCTGAAAGACAAACATAATCCAATTCCAAAACAAACCAACTTATGCTAAAAGATTCATGTTAAACACTTTTCAAATCCAAAGACAACTTCAAATTGATAAGTAAAGCTTTAGATGCATTCACATCAATTCAACTTGAAAATCTTGTCTTGAATCCAAAGCAAAGGCCATTAACTCAAACATGTCTAAATACACTCATAGTGGGGTTTTTTGTGGTCCCTCTTTGGATGATGAGTGCTATTATGATCCATTGGGTATCTTTGAAGTAAAAAAAAATGTAGATGATGTGGATGAACACCAAATATATACGAAAAGGTGCCACCTATTTTAGGATATAGTTAAATCCAGTATGAGAACATGCTTTGTGAAAGCAAAGACGAAGTCATTATAAGAGTATTAGAGTCTAGAGAAAAATTCCCTTCTTACTTCCTGGAAGACCAATTGTGTAACCTTGTTCAGAGAAAGCAAATACCTCAATAAGAAACCTCTAGTCAAAATTAGGTTCTTATAGACCCATTCACTTCTAGTCAAAATCAGTCCCTTATACAAAGTTTAAATCATGCCCTTGTGTCATCTAGTAAAGGAAAAGGTTAAATTTTAGATTCATCTCAACATTGCCAAATTATTGCTTCCACAATGCAATAGGTTAGTTAGTTCTTCACTGATCAACTCATAGCTAATTTAACTACATCTATAACTACTACTTCACTTAAAATTCCCAATCTGTAGACCAAAATCCTTCATTATAGCAACCTCAAGAGCATCTAGCCAATCCTATAACTGATATAAATCCATTGGCTAATTTTGTGAAGACAATCGATTGTGTATGTCTAAGTCATTGTATATGCATATGTTAACTGAAAATATTAGAATAATGTTCTTCCTACCTCATAAAAATTATGCTAATATTTGTATCCTTTAATGACCTCATTATGAACTGTATATATCAACTTATGCAAACCTACATGGGTCATCTATTTATGGAATATGTTTGCCTATTCTAGTCTCAAACATATGAGTATTGTCTCTTTTATAATATGAAACTGTTCAATTGGGAAGGATCCTTGTCAAATTTATTAACTTACCCTTGCATGTCCCATAGTAAATCATCTATGATTGGAATGCATTTTATTTGGGCAGAAAGGTGTTGACATTATAAATACTGAAGTCTTTTTCCTAGCCGCTCTTTCTTAAAACTGGGCGAGTTTACTTTGATCAAATGTCTTACACAGTCGGCTTTGACTCATTGCGGACTTGTCATATTTTGTTTACTTTCTTGTCTTTCCTTACATTTGGCCGCTAGTGCTAAATATAAGCCTTGCCCTCTTTTGGTTCGCTTCATACTTAGCCAAGTTCTGAATGTTTGACAGTGGACACATGTCTTCTTTTGGTTGGCTTCATACTTATCCAAATTCTGAATGTTTGACAGTGGACACATATTTTACATGAATTGCCTTCGAAACTCGTTGAAATGTGAAAGAATGTAAATATGCCACGAGCAAGTGTAAAAAAGTACGAGGTTGTGACAAAATTGAACTATTGGACTGTCATTAGTGCAATGAGTAGATAGTATAATGAGGACTCCCTTAAGTTTTAATGACACCAACTCAACTACCAAAGTGGTAAAAAAGGCTAAGCTGAAATTGCTAAGCTAAGACCGACATGTTAATAAATTAGCCCACGCTGGAAATTGCTCCTTCGAAGCATTATTTAGATTTTTCCCTGGGTTGACATTGGGAAATTAATTAAAAATTGAGACTTAAATTAAATTGTTAATTTAAAAGGACTTTATGTACTTTTTATAATGGTAAGCTAATGATTGGGAATTTTCATCCAATGTCATATAAAAGTAAAATTATAAGTGTTTTATAGATTTTCTGGATTTATTGGGAGGGTTTGTTTCTGTCCCGAACAATTTAGATGTTTTTTAATTTTTTGGATCTTTGACATACAAATTTTAGGATCGTAACATGTGTATGTTAGTATTATCATAATTTTTCTACATTAGATAATACTGACTTAATAAGATTAATTATATAAGTTTTTTTAATAATTTTGTTCAAGTATATAAATATATTTGTATACATGCATTTAACATAATCAAATAAAAAACAAAGACGTATAACTACTTTTTGACAGATTATTTTATGACCCAATATTACCTACATAACTAATCACAAATTCTCAATATTCACCTAACTAAAATATTTATAGTTAAATTTTTTCCAGCGTGAGCATGACAATCCTGAGGTCGAATCCTAGGTATACGGTAGGCAGATGGCATTTAAACATAGCAGAATCTCTTTTTGTACGCAAGATTAGAACTTGATGAGCCACACCAATGATGAACACCTACTGTTTCTGACCAGAAAACTATTCAATGTGATGGACAATGTTGTCGAAGGAAAATCTAGGATGGCATTCAACAATTGGAGTTACAATTCAACATTTTTAGAAAACATCATTTGAGTAAAATTGTGTATCTATTTTTAAAGATCTTTCGGACCATTTCCATAATTTATTATGGAAAGGGGATAAAAATGTTGTTCATAAAATATGAATTTAAAAATCGAGCAGACAACTATACACACACTTTATCCAAAAATATCTCTCTAATTGATATATAACATGTTATTTTTTAATTATCTTGTTCATAAAAATCTATTTCGTGATTATTGTTACAAGACACAAAATATTGAGTGGATAAAAAATGTTGTTCATAAAATATGATTTTAAGAATCGAGTAAATAATTATATACATAGTTTATTTAAAAAAATCTTTATAATTGATATATTATTAGTTTTGAAAGGAGATTTATAAATTTATTTAACTTTAATTTGGAATTAATCTTGAATCTGTTGATTAATTATATTACATTGATTAGTACGTCCAAAAAATATATAAATTTTTGTAAATTAAAATAGCAATTTTTTTAATGGAGTACATAATATAATATTATTTGGTATAATTTGGTTGAAAAAATATGTTATTCCCTACTTCACTTAGATCAATTTTGAGCATTTATTTCGTAGTAGACATAGGGTCGGTTTACACAATATGAATTTGATTTGGTATTGAATGTTGTATTTGTTCACGTAGTGTGGGTTAGGTTTGATGGTTTCGCATTCAATACTAGATTTATTCATTAAAGAACATGGAAGCAGGTTATATTTTTAATGTATTTTTAATACCACTTAAAATTTATCTTTTAATTCTAAATACCTCTCGGATTAGTGACAAATTTATTTTTAAAAAAGTGTATGAAAATAAAAGCACGCCTCTAGGTTTCCACCTTAAAATTTGTCATTGTGGTGGGTCATCCTAGCTCCTAGTTGTATGCACCTTCAAAATCTAAATCTAAATTTTGAAATTGAAAGTGGCATGGCTAAAAGTGGTTGGGAAGAAGTAGACAATCCAAATACACTTCAGAATGAAGAGGGTGAAATGGAGATGCAAGAGAGGAACAACATCCCTTCATGCAAGAGAAAAAGAGAAAACATGGAAAATATTGATGCAACAAGTTGAGGTTGGAATAACAAACGTAAGACTTATAGTTTACTAGGAAATTAATAGAGAAGGTACTATGCAATTGGGAATAACTCCAACGCTCTACTTCATTTTCCCTGCCACCACTATCACTTGGGTATTGAAGCCAAGGTCTATTGTGGGGCTATACCCTCAACCAATTTTTCACGTGTGTTTTCATCTTCAACTAATTTAGAGTATAAATTGAATCTAACTAAGTATAAACTAGACTTGTACAAGAAAAAAATTGAACAAGCATTGAAATATTTGGACAAATTTAAAGGTGTGATGAAATCATTCGTTAAAGAGAAGGGTCAGATATTGAGTGAGAAATATCAATTGGATGACCAGATGAAATAAAAATGAGGAGATGCTAAACTATTAAAATCACATGTCTACCAATTGACTAAACTACATACCCAACATCACAAACTTAAAAATGAGTTAGAATGTGTTATTGGAGAGAAAATTCAATTAATAGAGGACAAAGACAAAATAAAAAATGAACTAATAAATTTTTAGGAGAAAGTGAAGCAGTTGAATGAGCTAAAACAACACTTGGATAAGGCAAAAGATGAATTAAAACACGTCAAAATTGAAGCCTCCAAAGAGATAATGACTATGAGTCAAGTGTTGAAATACAAGGAGAAAGATTTTAATAAATTTATTAAGGAGTTCAATACTACCAAGGTGGAAACTAAATTTTACTACGTGGATGACTATTTCCATTGCCTTATTTGCATGGAACCATTGATCTAGTCTAAATTTGAGGAGCATAATATGGGGTATGTTGCATCCTCATTTAATTCAATTAATTTAGGTTTTGAATTGGGTTCAAAACAACAATTTAACTATTAAAACTATAGCTTGTTGGCATGTCGACACTTTTTTGGTAGGTCATGTATAAAAAAATGGATTACATAGCACAATTTGATCATTCATCCAAAGTAATACATTGTCATTCTTGATCGATGAAATGAGTTAGAGTATTGTGCATTAACTAAGTTATTAATTTTATTATTTTGAAAATATCAAGTGTCCATTATGCCAAAAAATTACAACCTTAGAAGACATACAAAATCACTAGATGCGACATATACTTGAGTGTGATGAGGAGATTGAATAGGTAGATTACTCTTATTACTAAGTTTTACAAGGGGAATGATAACATAAATGTTATATTTTTTTTCTTTATTCCTGGAATTGAATCACTTAATGAAACACATATTTGTAAACTCGGTTTTGCATTTCATATTTTCCCTCTTTATGTTTTATTATATATAATTTAATTAGAGGTGTAATGTTTTCACTACTTAAATGCATATCATATTTTCCCTATTTATATTTTATTATTTGAATTTTAATATTTAATATATAGTTAATTAGACATCTAATGCTTTGATTTCTAATATTTAATATATTTAATTAGTTAGATTTCTAATTTTTTCACTATCAATATAATAAGAGGCAAAACTATTTGAACAACATTTTTAATTCTACTTTTTGATCTATTATAAAAATAAGAAAGAGTAGTGAATATTGATTGTGAACATTTTTAAAGAATATAGGGGACAAAGTACAATGTTACAATTAAAACAAGAAAGAGTAGATCTAGTTTTGTTTATATTTTTTTTTTGGCAATTGAAACATGGAAGATCATCGACAAGAATCTACTTAACTAAAAATAATTAATTTAAACTGATTATTTCTAATTCTGATATGTTTTACACTATCGTATTTTCCACTATTCTCTCCACCTACCAGACTGTTGTAGGGACTTGATGCTAGTGCCCTTGTTTGACATCATCATGTTAATAGAAATTCATTTGAAAATTCTTATTAGACAATTAAAATTTCTTGAAGTTTTAATGATGATTTATATTTACAAGTTCATTGACCTAATATCAAACTCCACTAAGGGAAAATGACATGTTCTATGCCAAGCAAGCTAAAAATCCTCATCGTGAGAGAGACTATATTAAATTAATAAATTATAAGTGCCTTGCCAAACACCTCGATTTAATATTTTAGTGAAAACATACATTTACAAATTCATTGACCAAAGAACACTTATAACTTTCTAATAATTTAATATTATTACTTATATACCACTTATAACTTTTTAATAAAATAATATTATTACATATTTAAAAAAAACTTGCATTATTAACCTATTTAATCAAATTTCATTACTCATTTCCCTTGCTTTGTTGATTTAAATACCTTACCATATTTGCTTCCTAGTTCATTATATTATCCTAACTTACATATTTGGATGTAGAATGAATTTATGCTATCTATATAAGTTACATTAATGAAAATTTATATACATAGGGGTTACTTGTATGGTTATTGTGAGATGATAAATTTGAACAATGGAATTATGATATGCAAATTATACCAAAATCATCAAAATCTACAATACACTATTAAAATATAGAGATATTAGGATTAAAAAATAAATAGATGAACATTTATAGCAATATTAGATCCTAAAGCTAAGTGCTCTAAATCGAGATCAAAAACAAGAAAATTACTAAGTGATTGTAGATTGCTTATAGACTCATAATTTTTATCATGATATTAGCTTCATTAAAAGACTTAGATCAAATAGATTTACTGATTAATTGATAGATTGATTCAAGGTTTAATGGATTGGATTAAAATATTGACATGAAGGCTGTTGAAATTCATAGTTGACTTCAATGGAGGATTGGTTGGTATTTATAGAGGAGAATAAGAGAAAATAATGGCTAGGAATAAGTTATGATCAAGGGTGGAGAATTATTCAAAGAATTAAATTTATTTAGGTGATTCTAGAGGTAAAAGTGTTCAATTAGAAGCTTCTAGAGTCTCTTTGAATGTTTAATCATGATTAGTGGGTGATTAGTCATATGATTAAGGGGTTCTAGAGTGTCTATGGGTGTAGGAGAGGTTATTCATAGGTTAGGGTAGGTGGAAGAGAATTTTAAATTCTCAATATAATGGATAAGTAGGGCTAAAATAAGATTAGATGATAAATGACATATTAAAAAAATGATTAATTGAGTTGTGTACCGTAGTTGAGTTTTTTTTCCTCTGCTAGGGTTTTCTCCATGCACGTCATAAAGTCAGCCCTTAGTATTTTTCTTGACCACCCTTATGTTATACCATAACCTTAAGATCCTATAGGACTTAGCATTTATTTCAATTTAGGGTTTCTCACCTTCAAGTGAGGCCAACCTTTATAATGTCTTCTCCCCATTCTTTTTTAGCTACAAAGAAGAATAGAAGAGCATAGAGCAATACCCCCTTACAAGCGCCTAGAAAAGTTTGTCTTGAAGGTATACCATGAGGTAATACTTCAGAACTTGATGATGTATTTCCTATTCCTAAATTTAATTCTACTTGATAATGGATAGATAAATTTTGTTTAATAGGATATTTTATTGGGAGAATACCCTCTGAAAGTATGCTACGGTCTTGGGTTAAAACTCATTAGGCATCCCATGTCATTAAGATGGAGAGCGTCCATAACATAACTAAGGGTTTTTTCTCTTCCATTTTTTTGACCCATCCCATGTTGAATGAATCCTCCATAAGTCTACCACTTGGTATGTTAAGAACTCACTTATGGTTCTCTCCCCCTAGACATGAGACTTTGTGGTCTTGGAGCACTCTGCTCTTAAAGTCCTAGTATAGGTGGAATTTGTAGGCCTCTCACTCCCATGATGGTACTTTATTCACTAGATAACATCCTCCATAGGCCATGTGGTTTGTCATGAAAAAAATTTGTTCTACTCTGCCAGACCGCAAAAAGGGGTCTGTGTAGAAGTAGACCTCTCCTAAGACCTCAAGGAGTTTGTGAAAATCTAGGTCAGGGATGTAAGGTACTCTCAATGAGTCTTGTATATTAACTTTCCTGACACTTTCTTATGCTTCTAAGCTATGAACCATAAGATAAGGGATTGTCCCCTTTAATTGGCTCATAATAATCTGTCCAACTGCACAACCTCTCCCTTAAGCCCTCTCCTGAAGCTAGCAAGGCACCAACTGAGGATGGTTGGACTATGGTTGGGAAGAATAACACTCACACCAAAGCCAAAAACTCAACTATTGATCCTAAAGGAGGCAAGCTATATTTGATTAATGGCCCACAAGATCAAGATCCTATTGCAAAAGAGCCCTCATCAGTTATAGCTCCAAAATTGCCAAAAAATTCTAGGGTGTTCAACACTCCTTTAGCTGCTAATGTTTTATCTCAACGTTTTGAGGCCTCTAGGCCCAATTATTCAAACTCACAACCAACAACTCTTCCACTTCCTACATAGAAAGATACACCTAAACACTCTTGCAACCTTTCTCAGAGGATTGACAAGGTGGAGAAAGGAAAGTTTTTGGCTAACCTTAACTTGAAGAAAAAATATGAGTTCTTGAGTGCCAACAATGGGTACTTTATGCAAAATTGATATGATGCCCTGGAAGGCTTGGACTTGGAGGACATGTCCATTGACTCTCGTCATCTATGAATTACTTTTCATGGAATGTTTGGGGTCTCATAGATCCAAAACATAAGTTTTTTATGCATGATTTAAGAAGGAAGTTTCCCAAGATGGACATTTTCTACTTGCAGAAATATAAGGTGGTGGATTTTTTTATTGATGGCTATCAATAATTCCATCTAGAATGATAGTGTAATTCTTCATAACAACCATGCCACAGAATGTGGAGGGGTGATCACATTTATTTCTCCAAGGTGGTGGCCACACTTATACAATCTAGTGTGGACCCCACCAATTAGCTTATTTGGGATCTTTTTAGCATTGAAAGCCACTCCTTTGGATTTATTAATATTTGTGCCTTGAATGATGCTTTAGAGCATACCTATTTATGGTTATAGATAGCAGATGATCTCCCCAATGCCTATTGGATATTATGTGGTGACTTTAATATGGTGGCATCTTCTGAGGACAAATTGGGCCACTTGTTTATAAGATGGGTAGTTGGTGAAAGGGAGGTGTGGTTTTACATGTGTACTAAATGGGGAATTTATGACCCCAATTTACCTTGTTGACCTATAGATGGAGTTTGGTACACCTAAATTAATTTTAGGGAAGCCCCTGCTCAAATTTTGAAGCATCTAGATAGGGAAATGATGTCCACCTAATAGTACTTCTCTTTTGATAATGGATTTTTTCCTCTAGTGTAGGTGCTACTAAATTTTGGGCTTTTTTATCACTCCCCCATTCGGTTTCATGTGACATGGTAGTTCATGAAACCCAGAGTCTACAAAATGCAATTCTTCCTTAACACTTTATTGTTCAATCATGGGACCATGGTGGCAAACATTAGGAGAGTTTGGAATTTAGATCCATGTCCTTCCCAATAATCTAGTTGGATTCTCTTGTGGGATGATGCCATCAGGAGGACCTCTTGATTTCTATGGATCTATGGCCACCAACTTGTCAAAATTCAAAGACACTCCTACTCTGTTACTACCTTAGAACTAAATTGTATGGCTCTAGCTATGGAAAATGATCCCTTTAATAAGATCTTACAGGTGATAGTTACATCCTTAAGGAACTACATTTATATTGTAGATAACTACAACACTCGGGGAGCCCAGGTCAAAGCTAGGCTTCATTGGCTTTAAACAGGGGACAAAGATTCTAAGAAATTCTTTTAATTGTTGTGAGTGAAAAACTTGAAGAAACTAATTCAGGTCATTATTGAGGCTAGTAATAGACTCACTAAGACTCTACAGAGTGTGCAATCTTTTGTCCACCATTATTAGCAAGTGTTCAAAGCTCAAGCATCTTTGATTGAGTGTAATTTTGCCCTTTAGCAATGTCTTTCAATGATGCCATGAAAACTCACTCCTACCAAATGGGTGATTTGTGCTAGGCCCCTAATTGTTGATGATTTGAATGAAGTGGTATTTCATATGGCTAATGACAAAACCCCTAGCATTGATGGCTTTTCTTGAAAATTCTACAAAATTCTTTGGGATCTTGTGGGCAGTAATTTAAATAAGGTTTATCAAGAAGCATTTCATGCACATTCACAGGGTAAAAATATAAATAAAATAGATATAAAATTCATACCTAAGCAGGGAGATCCTGAGTTGATCTGCAATTGGCATCCCATCTCCCTCCTGAATATTTGCTATAAAATTATTTCCAAGGATCTAGGAATCTGGCTGCAAAATATGTTGCCTCTCATTGTGCATCTAGAATAAATGGGTTTCATTAGAATTTGTTACATCTTGGATAACATCATTGTCATTCAGGAAGGGATGGATTAGGCTAGATAGTCTAAGTAACAATTTATGTTCACCAAAATTGGCTTTAAAAAATATTATGATCGCATTGAATGGCTTTTTATCTTATCTATTCTTAGGGCTCTAGTTGTTAGGCCCATCTTCATTCAAACTATTTAGATAATTTTCTTTGATGCTTCAGCTATCTTCTCCATCAATGGAGTTACCTATGAGCATTTTGGCTTATTTTGTTCCATTCACCAAGGGTGCCCTCTGATTTCGGCCTTGTAGATTCTTGCAATAGATGGTTTTGGATATCTTCTTAATAATGCCTAAGCTAGTGGCCTTGTTAAGGGAATTTATCTCCCTACTGATGTAGTTAATATACACAAAGATATATAATTGCTTGATGGCCACTTTGTAGATGACTCCTTCCTTACCCTTATTAAAGATGAAGCTAATGTAGATAATGCCTTATAGTGTCTTGACACCTTCTACTTGGCCTCTACCTCCATCATCCAATGATATAAAACTTGTTGTTACAGATAGTCTTACCTCCCTCCACCAGCGTGGACTACTAAATTTGGTTGGAAGTAGATCCAACATGATGAAATATTTAAATTCCTTGGCATCCCCTTTGCTTTCGATACTTCACTATCTTTATTGTGGTAATATGTAGTTGATAGAGTTGTTATGAAGCTAGATTACTAGGTGACCAAGTCTTTTTTATTGGCAAGAAATTTCAAATCTGCTCAAAAAATCTTGCATCCACCCATGTGTATTACTCATCATAATGGGTACCTTCTAAAAAATCTTACCAAAAGTTGGAGAAATTGCTTTGAGATTTCCTTTGATAAAATTCTCTGCAAGGTAAAGGATTCCACAGGGTAACCTGGGAATATTGTTGCCTCACACATGAAGTTGTAGGGATGGGACTCATTGGCATAGCTTTTCAAGGAACTGCCTTATGTGCCAAATGAATTGTGTGGGCCATTGAGGGCCTAGAAGCTTGGAAGGTGTTATTCAAACAATTTATCTCCTTTAGGTTTCCCAAGGGAAAGAAAGCCTCAAAGGGCTCGACTTCTTCAATTTACTCTTCATCCAGTCTCCTGTCCAGATCTTGAGATCCTTTATGGCCAAAAGCATCTAGAAGGCTTGGGAAAAGATTAAGCCATGACTTCTCTAGAATGGTTTTGGTTTGTGTAATGGGCTCTCCACTAACTTCCACTCTTTGTGGTGGTCTCCCATTTTTTCTTGCAATGAAGTGCCCCTAGCAGAAGTCCCTTGGATCAACACCTTCAAGCTTTTTCACAAAGGAATTCATTCCGTCCAAGATATCTTCTACAAGCATTCTCACTCTTGGCTATCTTGGGAAGAGGCGAAAGCTAAATTCCAATTAGCCAATGCAAACCAAAAATCTTACCAGGTGATTATCAATGTTGTCCCAGCTTCTATGCTCCATAAAATATTGATGCATTCCACTCGACCTTGGTAGAATGATTGAAAATGGTATGTTGAAACCCCTTTCTGCAATTACACTCCTCAAATAGGCTATGCTTGGCTCACCCCCCATTTACCCATGGTAGATAAGATTAACACCCACTGAGGGCTGAACTCATCTGTTAAAACATGGAACTTTCATTTCAACACTATTTGAGGGGCTTGTGTAAAGCCCAAGCTTATCGACTTTGCTTGGTGTATGCTGCACCAAGGCTTACCTATTGGCAGAAGACTTGTTCAGCTAGTTCACCAACCTCCTTGTGCCTTCTGGGGCCACCTTGAGATGATCCCTCATCTCTTTTAGTATTGTTCTAAAGCTCAAAGGGTCTGGACTTGGATCAATGAACTCTTCAGGCCTTTCCAGCCCAAATTTTTCATTTGGTAGCATATCCTCCTTGGTGACAAACCCATAATGCCCTTCATTTAGGTGAAAGTCTGGCATACTTTTGGAGTGGAGATTCTCTTTGGATTTAGAAAGAAAGAAATAACTCTATGTTTAAGCATGCTTCTATTGATTGTAATGTTTCTACTTTGCACAAATCTTCTATCATCTCCAATGTTCTTTTGCAGATTCAAGTCCAAGCCAATAAAGTGGCTATGGAACTTGGGTATCTTCTAGATCTATTCTTCCATTAGGGAGATGCTCCCTGCACTATGGCTTGAGTTCCATCTTCTCTGCCCAAGGATCTTAGACTAGATGAGAGAGTGCCTTGACTACCTTGTGGTGAGCATCGTCATCATTGTTCCAGGTGCCACTCTCATAATGACACCCCATACCAGTGCATTTTCCCTCCTAGGCAATAGCGAGGGTGGCAGTCTTTGCCTCCTTCCCTTGCTGGGCAGGATGGCTATGATGCTCCTCCTCCTTTGCACCCAGATGCTTGGGGGTGCCACTTGGAGGCCATGTAGATGTGTTGGATAGGTTTCCCAGGCTCTCTTTGTCTATATCACCCACTCAAACACAAGTAGATGATGATACAGACACTATCTAAGTTACTAGCTGGGAGCCTGTTTTAGATGACAATGATTTGCCAAGCTCGAGCTAGGGTCTGGATGATATGGATCCTCCACTTGCTAGCCTTGCTCTTGCTACATAAAAGTTCTCTTTTTATGACTTTGTGATCTAGTTGCTTGTTTCTAGGCTCTGTCTAGTTGATACTTTGATACTTTGGTACTTTAGATTCGCTCTTAGACTCTACCTAATGTATCGTACTGTTGTGAATTATTTATATATTTTTATTTAGCTAATATATACATATATTTCATCAAAAAAAAATGATTAATTAACTTGTAAGGTAGAAGTAAAATTACATATTGTGAATAATAATAAAAAATGTTATAAAAATAACTAAGAAAATTAATATCATGAATTAAATGAAATTAAACTTGATTAATGTTGAAATTGGCAAACCAATTAAAAAAAAACAAATTTAAATACACACAATTATAATAACTATAAAAATTAATACTAAAAACAAAAATAATAAATATGTTTAAAAATCTATATACATTTCTTTGATTAATTTTTGTTGAATCATCTAACTAGGACTGGAATTTCAACTCCCCCTACCTTCTCAATTAAATGTTTTCTTATAGATTGAGATTTTTACTGCTTATAATTTTACGGGTTATGTAAATTTGTAAAATGTTACTTGTATTTAATATTTTAAAGATTATTGAATCTAGAGGCAGTTTTTCACTTAACTTGTAATATATGCCCAAAAAATAGGAAAAGAAAAAAAGCAGCAGGCCACAGGCTGTCAATTTCCAGGTGGATACAACCCCTTGTTTCATACTCACCCATCAACCCAATATCATTATCCATATTTCATTTTTATTAAAATATTTTAGTTTTTTTATATGATTTTGAGTTTTTGTTGGATCGAATGCTATTGTTGACCAAATGCCCGGTAGCTCATCTGTCCATGCAAGTGACTGATATAGTTTTTCTATATTTTCTAACTTAAATGATAAGTCACACTTCGATACTTGTTCATTATCCTTGCTTACCCATTTGAATACCTCAACCGCTATTAAATGGTCTTCCTGGATCGCCCATATAGTGCCGACCCTAATCACAGGTGGTAAATATTCTAATAAAATTATAATATGCCCAGTTTGTAAATATATCTAAACTTTATAATCAAATGGTCTTCCTCGATATCAAATGGTCTTCCTGGATCGCCCATATAGTGCCGACCCTAATCACAGGTGGTAAATATTCTAATAAAATTATAAATATGCCCAGTTTATAAATATATCTAAAACTTTAAAATTTTATATATATATATATATAACCGCCCCCCTGGCCCCCCAAAAATGCGGCCTTTTAGAAAAGGAAACTCAGCTTTTCCAAAAACTAAATACTAATATACTGATTACATTAGTTGCAAGTGTCTCTGCACGTTGACAAGTTTGGAATTAAGAAGTGTTAATGTCAAGAGAGGTGTAAATGGTATTAAGCTTATGTTTCTAAGAAATTTGTTTAGTAGTGATTGTTTTTACCAAAAATTATAATTCAAAATTTTTAGTAAAAGTTTAAATGATTAGAACAATTTAAACATTAATAAGTTAAGTCATTTCGAGAATATTTAAATAAAGAGTAGATTGGTTAGGTTGTTCATGGCTTGCACAATGTTATCCACCTAGGCACCTTACCCCATTCTAGCAATTAACTGAGCTCTGAAGAGATTGGTTGCCATCAATTTCAATAACTTCTCATCTTAAATACCATCACATAGAATGTCTTATAAAAAATTTAAGGACTCTTTAACCGTAGAACGTGCAACATATAGATTTATTCACCAAAACAATTCATATATTCATTTAACATGATATTTATTAAAATTAAACCTCCTATTATTATTATTATTATTATTATTATTATTATTATTATTATTATTATTATTATTATTATTATTGAAACTCTATTTTTTACATGGATTAATGTTTTTTGGCTTAGTGTTAAGGATTAAGAGATATCCATTCAACCAAATTATATCTAAATTAATTTTACTCAATAAAATGTAAGTACCTTACCAAACACTCCAATTTAATATTTTGATGAAAACTTACATTTACAAATTTATTACCTTAAGATCAAAACCCATAAATAACATGTAAATAGATAAATTGTAAGTGCCTTACCAAACATATCCTTACAAACATAAGGCATATCTATTTCATTTACAATTATCAAATATATCACATTTACATTTATTATTAAACTAGATGTACAGTATAAGCTAAACGACATAAATCACAGTTACTTTGAGCGAGGATATCCAATTCCATGGCGCTTTGAAGGAAATATTACGAACAAAACGCTGGTTGCAACTCCAACAGCCCCAGGAAGACCCATCAATAACCCCTTCTGTTTATCTGTAAGCTCCGGATAAAAGCACCGCACAACATTTGTATCCACAAGCGCAATAGTACCAAACACCACAACAGACAACACAGCATGCACAAAGTCTCTGAACCGAAGTCTGTAAGATGACAGATCAACGTGCGTCTCTCTTCTGAAGAATAACCATAACCCGGTCTTGGTAGCAATTCCATAATATAATTTCCCGTCTTCTGCCCGAAAACTGTCCGTAAAGGAAGCACAATAGCAGGTAAAGGCACAAAACCCTAACAGACTCCCTGTTAAAATCCTATTGTTGCTGCTGCAACCATGACCGCCGTTTGTGAATACGGGAGAAAGAGTATAGAAAACAAGAACGGTAGTTGTGGGAAGGAGTTTGACAAGTTTACCTACGCCGGAAAGGCTTTTGTCTGCAGCGTTTTTTCTGGCGCTTGCTTTTTTAGCAGGTGTAATGGCCTCTCCGGCAACTTTTGCCGAGTCTGTCATGGAGATGTTAAATGGGCTTGTCATCTCTGTTTCTTGAACTACTTTTTTTTCACTGTTCATCTTTTTCGGCCGCAAAGAGTTTGTTGAGGTTCAATTATTTCAGATGTATGTAAATAAAATATAAAGATAGCTACCAGTGCTTGCAAGAGAGTCCCTACGAAAAAGCTGTGTTAAATTTGTCCAAGTGGCAGTGTCAAACTCCACCTTTTCAGATGAAAGCAAGGGGCGAAGTGACTGCGACTGAGTGAACGCCTTCTACACTTACAAATCTTAAATAATTTTAACTGAATAAATATTGCTTAATACCTTAAGATCAACCAAAATACACAAAACAAATGCACACAGATCAAATACTCTCCAACCAGAAAAAAAAACAATACAAAATGTTTTTAAGAGTGATATCCATATTGAAGAATTTATATATGAGTAGAGATACCCTTCGTGGGTGTTTTTTCCGTGAAGGAAACTGTTTAAATACCAACCTCAGCAGTTTGTATGGCTTGTTTAATATAAGCCGGAGGTGGTCATTTGTAACATTGAAAGCTAGCTAACTTATTTTTCTGAAATGGGCAAACTCAGGAACAATCAATTGAATAAGATTCGAGCATTTCCTCTTCCAGGGCATGTTTGGTGAAACCGTGGCCATGTTGCATATTGTTGAGAATTGAGCTTTGAACAAGTCAAGTATTTTCTTGTGAAGAACAGCCATGCATTGTTGTAGGATTTCCCTTCCATTTTACTTTGCAGCACTTCTGGTTGAGGGTAAGTTTTTTTAACCTTTGAGCTAGCGTCTATTTTGGTAGAACAATGGTTTTGGTCAATGACATTAAGTGATTAATACCTTATTTTAAAGGGTGAATCTTAATTAGCATGCATAAATGTTGGTTAATAATAAATAAAATAATGGATAAAGATTAAACAGTGAAATTGATATAGTTAAAATATTAGATTGTGAGGTCAAAATTTATCAATGGAACAATTTTTTTTATGTCAATAACTAATATTTGCACATGCTGGTTAAGCTCAAGCATCTAAAATCAAATATTAAAATAAAAGTAAGACTTTTAACCATTGAGTTAATGTTCACTTAGAAAGAACAATAACGTTAATAGATAATATTAAGTAATTATTATATTTTCTAAAAAATATATTAAAGTGAACATAAATCTTTTAACCATTTAATTAATGTCAAAACATGATTTTGGTTGATGATACTAAATGATTATTACATTTTCTAACAAATATATTAAAATAAGTAATCTCAAAGTTGTAATAAAATATTAAAATTCAAACCCATAAATACTATAGATCAAACCTGCAACTTCATCATGGATTAAATGCCGCACTAATTATATTACACCAGCATGCACAACTTAAGTTTCTCTTGTGGTTGGGTAAGAAAGAGGTTACTAAATTTAGGTTTTATGGGAGCACAAATAGAGGCATGATATTAAGTTGGCATTGAGTTGGAGAATAAAGCAACATACTTTGGCTGTGGATTAATATAAATAAATAGTCAAAAAGAGTTAATATACACACGATTTAATTATTGACCACTTCAATATATTGGTAAGATAATGTCTTTTTAAATAAATAAAAGTAGTTTTTAATATCAAAGTTTTAAAATATCATATGTTTGTATTGATCAAGATTAATATGAGTTGTTTAACTTATGTATTGGGTATTGATTATATTAATATGTGCTATTTATTAAGGAAAGAATTAAGTTTTTGGTACATTAAATTATTCAATAGTTAAAGATAGTATGCATTTAGCATTTATGCATATATTTATATGTTATTTTATTTTTTGACATATTAGTAATTTAAGTTCATGAATTTACATTATTACATGTTTTGAATATTAAATCACATATTTATTGAATTTCTAGGACATTTAAATAATTAATATTAAAAACAATGCATATTTAGCATTTTTATACGTATTTATATGTTAAAGTATGAAGAATTAACAAGAATATATTATTTTATTCTTCAATATTACTAATTTAAGTTCATTAATATATCATTATTAAGTATTATTTAGTGTTAAGTTAAATGTGTTCACACTGAAGAGAGTAAATTGTGGTGTCAGCACAAAATAGTTAGAATTCGAACTCAAAAAAAGATAGCAAATGATATTCATATTCACACACATATGCTAAAGTGGGATGTTGAAATTAAATAGTTGGATAATATGCATTTACTTTTTTTCATAATGATTAGTATCATTCCTATACTATTATTAAGTATTTTTTAGTGTTATCATATTCACACACACATGCTAAAGTGGGATGTTGAAATTCAATGGTTGGAGGATATGCATTTACTTTTTTGCATAATGATTAGTGTCCATCCTCTTTGGATATTGTTGAGTGTTAAGATAAATATGTTCACATTAAAGAGGAAAAAGTGTGGTGTCAACACACAATACTCAGAATTTGAACTCAAAAAAAGATAGTAGCTGATATTCATGTTCACACACACATGTTAAAGTTAGATGTTGAAATTAAATAGTTGGAGAATATGCATCTACTTTTTTGCATAATTATTACTATCATTCGTATACTATTATTAGATATTGTTGAGTATTAATATAAATGTGTTCACACTAAAGAGGGTAAAATGTGGTGTCAGCACAAAATAGTTGGAATTCGAACTAAAAAAAAGATAGTGGTTGATATTCAAGTTCATACACATGCCAAAGTGCGATGTTGAAATTAAATGGTTAGAAAGTATGCATTTATTTTTTTACATAATGATTAGTGTCATTCCTATACCATTATTAGGTATTGTTGAGTGTTAAGCTAAATGAGTTCACATTAAAGAGGCTAAAGTGTGGTGTCAGCACAAAATAATCAAAATTCGAACTCAAAAAAAGATATTGGTTGATATTTATGTTCACACACATATGTTAAAGTGGGATGTTGAAATTAAATGGTTGGAGAATATGCATTTAATTTTTTGTATAATGATTAGTGTCATTCCTATACCATTATTAAGTATTGTTGAGTGTTGAGCTAAATGTGTTCACATTAAAGAGGGTAAAGTGTGGTGTCAACACAAAATTATCAAAATTCAAACTTTAAAAAGGATAGCGGCTAATAATCATGTTTAAACACATATGCTAAAGTGAAATGTTGAAATTCACCTTGTTGGAGAATATGCATTTAGTATTTTTCATAATGATTAGTGTCATTCTTAAACTATTATTAGGTATTATAGAGTGTTAAGTTAAAGGTGTTCATATTAAAGAGGGTAAAGTGTGGTGTCAGCTCAAAATAATTAGAATTCCAAATTGAATTCGAATAAAAATAATGACTAATATTCATGTTGGTATACACATGTTAAAATGAGATATTGAAATTAAATAGTTGGAAAATATGCATCTATTTTTTTGCATAATGTTTAGTGTCATTCATATACCATTATTAGTTATTGTTGAATATTAAATTAAATGTGTTCATATTAGAAAAAGTAAAATATAATTTCACTACAAAATAGTAAAAATTTGAACTGGAAAAAAAAGATAATAATTGATATTCAAATTTACATATATATTAAAATAAAATGTTAAAATGAAATAGTTGAAGAATATATATTTACTTTTTAAAATAATAATTACTGTCCTCCCTAAAAACATGGTTTGAGCCCATGGTGAACACTTACAGAGTGTTGTGTTTCTATGGGTTTTTTTTTGTTTTATATTGTGTTTTGTTGTGAGATTGAGATGGTACGATGAATTTAAGACGTGAAAAAGTGAGCTTCATTTTGCCCACAAATTCCAAGAGTTGCAACAACGCATATTCACAAGACTGGGAAAACGTTTGATCATTTTAATTGACGTCATACAAGGTGACCGAATGTGGGTGTTTTTATTTCTTGCACGATTGCTTTCATATAAAATATGTACATATTTGTAAGTAGTTTTCAATATCTATCAACTATTTAGAATCGCACGGGTATTTCATTTAAATTCTAGCACAAAGTTATTTAATATTAAAATATAGTGAGCATTTCAAAGGGAGAAGTATGAAGTAAATTTAATATTAGAATGTATAAACTTTTTAAATGAGATATTTTATTGGATATATATCGATAAATATTTAAAATTTTTGAAGAAAATTAACAAACTATATAAATTAAAAAATAGAAATAAAAATTATATTTATATGTATAATTTCTTTCAATTTTACACATCTAATTAAAACAATATATTTTATAAATTATAAAGTTTAATTTTGTATTTTTTTTAATATTATAAATAGTGAGAAAGCTTGTATTAATAAAAGGAAAGGGAAATAAACTTTGAAATATATTAAGTTAGTATTTGAATTTGAATTGAAATTCATTTATGGGTGAGTTTGTATATATTTTTAAACTAAACTTAATATAACAAATTCGTATAAAATAAATATGTGGTAAAATAATATTGTAAAAGGTTCCCATATGTTCTTTGTCTAACTTCCAAGTAATTGTCTTCCCAAATCAAATGAAAAAATTATCCAATATTACAATATATTACATCTTTTAAAAACTATAAATATTTAATTCATTTTATTTATAGGTTAATTTTGAAAATACCCTTTCACTAAAATCTTACAAATCATAGAACAATGTGATTAGTGTGGGAATTAAATAAATTCAATTTTTTTAAAAAAAAATCAATGGAGATGATTATGTTGAAAATGACATTACACTTTTTTTAAATGGAATTAATGAGAGAAGAAAACTTGAATATTTTCAATGGAATGAGTTTTGATAGGAACACTTGTATAGTACCATATGTATTAAATAATATATTGTTGTCATTTCATTGCAAGTTGTTTTAATATTTATCACATTTTCTAATACTATGAATAGCATTAATTTCAATGAACTTGTCATGATATAATTATAAATGATATGACAATTAGGAATATACAATAAATTATTGTGTTAATAATAAAAAATAACTATTATTATTAAAAATAATAAGGGAATATATTGTTAATCAATTAAAAAATTAATTAATTAATATTTTTTACTATTATATTAATATAATAATAATTTTAATTATTATATCCATATGAATATAATATTCAATGATGTAGGATTTTATTTTTATTTTTTTCATATTAAATTTTAGAATTGTTAAAGGAATATATTTTATCAAAAGTTTTATTAACTAAATAAAAAATTATTTCTCAAATTATTTTTATAATATTATTTTTTGAAAAATACTTTAAAATGTAACACCAATTTTATCAATCAAACTAAAACCGATAATTTATAAATTAAAAATATGTTTAAAATTAAAATTTATATTTTATAAATATGAAATTAAAAAATATATTTAAAAATATCCAAACGTAAAATTTTTGAAAACCAAAACAAAGACAACAATAATGAATCTTTTCTATAGCATAATCTTTGGGTATGCATAACCTCCAGTACAACTCTCAAATACTAGTATACGGAAGCCTTTTTTTTTAAAATATTTTATTTATTTTACAATTGTTTTAAAAAAAAAAGAATGTGATAAACTTTCATTTGTTTATTAAATTATTAAGTTCTTTTAATTGAGCAATTATCAGTAAGAGACATGTACGCCATCAAAATCATTTAATGAATGGATATAATTAATTATCATCTTTACCAATCAAAATAATTTTTTTTTGAATATTTTTATTTCAATTATACATTAATTTTTATTATAAATCTATATTTCCCAAATACATATTTATTTATTTATTTTAATATTAAATATGATATAAAACAAACCACTCTACATACAAGTGTAGTTAAAGATATAAATAATCTTTGAGAATAGAAAACAAAAATAAATAACTCTTATTCGAGGTGTATAGGCTTAGTTCATAATTTTATTATTTTTTAATTTTCTATGCATTTATATGGTTAATTTGGTATTTTTAGGAGACTTGGTTTATATTAGAAGATTTGGATAATTTTTATATTTATAAATCATTTGGGTGTACAAATAATTATAAATATTCTTCTTCTTATGTAAAATTTGTAAATTATTTTTTAATAATAATTTGAAATTTTTATTAGTATGTTATGATCTACAAATCATATTGGTATTTATTTATTACCTTGATTTATTTTTATTTAATATCGGAGCTTTAATTGAGAAGAACCTATGTTAGATTTCTGTGAAGGAATTTTTCCTTAGAAGAGAAGGCAGGCATTGGAAACCAGAAGAGGAGGATAAAACTGAACATGTTTTTCCTAAACAAGTAATTGTTTCACAACCATTTATGGAAGAATAGCGCAACTCCCTGGAAAAGCACTTGAAAAGTGTTGGAAGAAAGAAAAGAGTGATTTCTTGGGTGTGGGTTTGCAATATAATGTTAGTGCAAGTAGAAATAGTGGCACAACCATTAGAAGCTTATTGTCTTTTTCAAAATGTGTTGTTTTTTTTCTCTATTCATAGGTGCATAGCCAAAGAAAAGGTGTAGCATGTAGGAGTGCATTCATTCTATGTTCAAGGCATTTTTTAAATGTTGGGCACACCTATAGAATCTAAGCGATACTCAAAGAGGCGTGAGGCTCACGCTAGATCAGAGTGATTAATATTGTTGTTGATATTTACCTGTAGCTGCAAGACATGAATGCTAGTTTAAATGGGTATCCAAAAGAGTTTAGAAGTTGTGCCTGGAGCAGAGGAATGCCTCTGGTAGAAGAATGGTGTAGATCTGATAATTAATTAATTTTATAAAATTTAAGCTAACTTTTTAGCTTTATGCATTCTCAAGAAAACATATGATAAAATATTTGAAAACATTTTAATTATTATTTAATTTTTAAATATTTTGCTTAAAAATTATTTGAAAAGATAATTAATTCAGTATCTTGTAAATAGTGAAGGATCAAGAACTGAAAATTGGTCACATTATCTGTTTTAGGTCGGTAGATTTATTATAAATAGAATCTTGTCCTAAAATTCTGTAAAGCTCCCAGAAAAAAAATTATTTCCATGATTGTGCTAAGATGTTTTGTCAAACCATTTTCATTATCCAATAGATGACAATGTATAATTGCAACGTTGCTTAATTAATGATGTGTTTATTAGTTATTGCAATAGAAAAAAACTAAAAGGAGATGTATAGTTTTGTGGGTCCCATTTATAGATAGAGGGAGTATTTCAATATAGAGGCCTCTTCCATATTGTGTTGAGTATTTAGGGTTAATTATACATATGTTTTAATGGTGAATATGTTGAAAATAGTTCTTATCAAGGTAGAGTCAAATATTCAAATGCATAATTTAATCGATGTTAATAATATATTTTATTAATTGAAAATTATTATATATAGAAGGAATATTTTTCTTATAAAGTATGAGTTTATTATAATCTTTTTATTTTCTCTTCAATATTTATGTCTTAATTTGTGTCCCACAACCCTATCTTTTATGAGATCCAATTCATATTGTTAATTTGCACACAATAATATTAATGGCAATAAATCTCACTATTATCATTATATGATTTGTACTAATAAATCACTATTATATTCACATAATAAGTTCACATTATTAATTTATCTCGACATTCCCTCATTTAATGTGAACTTATGGACGCCGATTTAAACTAATAATACGTCCAATAAAAATAAGTGGTCGTTTACATTTAAAAAATCATTTTCTTAAAAATTGTCTTTCAAGACTTATTTGAGAACTTTTGATACATATACTATGAACTATAAATTTGACTCAAGAGAGAGGGTTAGATCAAGTGTTAGTTCAAAATGAGCATAACACACTAACAAACATGACATCTTTAGGCCTAGACACAAGGGGGAGCTTAGTAACAAAAATACATATGAAAGAAACAAGTAAAACATGAAAGAAACCTTCCTTCACCTTCCTTGAAGATTTCAAATGGTTCATAGAGTCGCTCGCTCAGCTTGTGCATCAAAGAGTCTTCATCAATGGAGTTGTTTGGCTTATTCTCTCCTTGGCATCTTTGGCTTCTGATGGCTTTGGCTTGGCTCAACAATTGGGCATGATTAACACTATACTAAATGGATTTTGATCTCACTTTAGCATTATAAATACATTATCCAAGATTTTGAGATTATTTGGGCATGATAACTTTGGCTTGAGAGAGCTTAAAATTATGAGTGTGAGGCATTATATTTATAGATTTTTACAAATTATCATAATTAACTAGAACTGTCCATCACAAGATGAATATGTGTGGCTAAGAATCTATTCAATTTTAGAGGTTAAAATTAATAAATACCCTCATAAATATTTGGGATAGAGAGGCATTAAAGAGGCATGTGACGGCTTAATCAAATATTTGTTGCATTTATAGCCTAGAGTGCTTTTCCAAAAAATGATGTCACTTGATGATGCAGAAACTCATAATCAATTTTCAAAAAAAAAATTCAAAAAGCTCAATGGAATTCTTAATTAGGCTCATGATTCAAATTAATTAGCCTTAAACATGATTTATCAATTTTGGTGCAAATCTTGGCAATTGGTACACAAATTAATCAAATTGGTCAAAATATCATATTATTGGCTCAAATTTTGACTATAATAGAGTTGGAAGGTGATGGTAGATGCATTGAAACCATTATCCCATTTAAGATGTCACCAATATAAAATAACAAAGGCACATGTCTCATGTAAGAAATTTGGTAGAACAGAGCAATCCATAGCATCTAGGTCCAAAAATGTCATTTTGATTTGAAATAATCTAATCAAATTTAGTTATCTCATAAAATGCATTGCCCCATTTAGGGTTACATTAGCCAAAATTGACACTTATATATGACAGGTTCACATTATTTAACGTGTATTAGTATTTTATCCCAAATTGTGCATTTTGGTAGAAATTGATCGAAAGCTTGGTTGGAGGTCACTAGTGGCCATTTTTAGGTGTCTATAGATTGTCTCTATTTGGAAATATGTTACAAGCTATAGGCATAGTAACATATTCTCAAAGAATGCATAAGTTGTGTATGCCTACAACTTCAATGATAATGAAAGAACTGTATGATGCCCCCTCAGAAGGAAGAAGCAAAACAAGGGAATCAAACTTATGAATATGATGGGGTGAAAACACAATGAGTGTGAAAAAGTAGTCAAAATCACTAAGAATGCAAATAGAATAGTGTACAAGGGTTTGCTCAAAGGTAGTTATAATCATTGTACCATGATAGTTGCAACATGGTATGATAACATAATTATTTGCCCAAAGATGGTTATAATCATTGAGGAGATCAAGATACCCCAATTAAGACAAACAAATAAGACAACAACATGCCCCTATTTGGGCAAAAAGAAAGTAAATTTGATTAAAATATAATGATTGGCCCAAAGGTAGCTATAATCATTAAAAAATATAGGTAAAATGGTGTATAATGATTTGCCCATAGGTGGTTATAATCATTGGATCTCAATTATGACAAACATGATTGATTGGATGATGATGATAATAACTTGATACATAGGTTGATGATGAATTGGAATAACCTGTTAGTAGGGAGATGCTCATTCAAACTAACAAAGGATGAATTTTTTTCATTTGTTAATTACTCTATTTGGGAAATTATTGGGATGTTGCCAATGATGTCAGTGCCAAGGAGATGTTGCCACCATTGTTGAGTATAATTCTTGAAATTGACTTCTATTGTAGCATTGTACGGTGGGCATCATGATAGAACACCATGAGGACTAGGCCAAAAAATGCATAATGGACTGACTCACATAATCCAATATTAAAGGGAAAACAATACACCAATGATAAAAGCCATGATGACAATGTAAACACATGAATATGGATGGATTCAAGTATAAGTACACAATGAATCACTCAATGAACGCATATAGACTAAATCAAGGCAATGATGTCAAAAGTAAATAAACATGCAAACAAACAATAAATAAACAAGTAAATAAATGGATAAATAAATAAATAACAGTCAATCTTAATGTTAGTACAAATAATGTAATGAACATCACCTTTAAAAAATAGGTTATAACTTAATAGACAAACATAATAGTGAAATATAATAAAAAGAAGGAGGTGACTGAGCTTTCTCAATATGCACTAGGCAAGTAGACGCTACCTACATAGTTTCATGGATGTAATATACAACAAAAATTTAGGCTGAATGTAGTTCTCCCAGAAAATGAGAAAAAATAATAACTGATAAAAACAAATATGATGGCTATGATAGAAGAATATAAATGGTCTTGCAAAATGACAAGTGTGTGGGAGAAAAGGCTAAAAAATATGGGAAAACTAAGTGACAAGTGATTTGCTTGTAACTTAGTAAGGGTTTCCAGAATCCTTAAGGTAAAGAAGTGGTCAATGTTTTTGAGTGTTCTAATGATTTTACAAATATTTTTAAAAATTTTAAATATCTCAACTCAATCGAGAATGATGATACACTAAATGGTCCAAACTCATAAAACAACAAGAGTGTTACTTAGGTTGCTAATAAAATGGTAAGAGCATGACTTAGGTTGCTCACAAAATGGCAAGAGTGTGTCTTAGGTTGCTCATAAAATGGTAAGAGTTTGGCTTAATTTAATTTAAAAATGGTGATATCACGGATTAAGGGTGAATGATCTGACCTCAACAAGTATCAATCACTACCTTCATAGTCCCAGGATGAGACCTCAAGTCACTGTAATTTTGTCTTACAACAAAAGAAATCTGAATAGTGTAGCAACCAATTCAAATAAAATAGGCACAGTTGGTATAAAAGCACAGTATGGCATAATAAATGGCTAGTTAGTATGTCAAGGCATGATAAATAAATGTTTCCCCTAGTTTGTCCATAGGTGGTTATAACTAGGATACAATAGCATAGATAAATGATACTAATTTATCCATAGGTGGCTATAATTAGTAGCAAGACTGATGAGACACTAATTTTTAATAGATGAGTATAATCAAGCCCACATGGTATAGAGAATAGAATAAGAAAATGAAGGATGAAATCGCCACAACTTCTATCATACTGCTCCAAAATATGACCTCTATCTAAAATTCTTGAAACAACTATTGAAACTGGTCTGAATCGTCTTGCTAAAAATGGTGATAGAACCAAATAAAATGGAACCAAGGTCATAGGGTCAGGTAAGGAGGGAGAAATCAACTTAGTTAATGAGAAAGGTATGGTAGAATGGATATGTGATAGGAAAAAGTGATAGTTTGGTAGGATGATAAAATGGTATAGTACAAAGAAGAATATTGATAATATGGCATAACTTGAAATTGTCCTTATAAATAATACACCAAGTCATTCAAGCATAATACTACTTGAGATGGATAATGTTCATCAGCTCATCAAGTTCATTTTCATCTAGTATGGTGAGACTATATGCTCATGTTCCATAGTTTGTCATAATGATGAAAGGACCAGCCTAGTTGGGTTTGAACTTATCTTTATGCTTCTTTTCAGCCATGGTATTCTTTTGGTTCTCTTTAAAGACAAGATCACCAAGTTCAAATTCTCTATATTTTATGCATTGATTGTAATGGCCTTGAAGTCAATTTTGATAGGCTTGAATATTATTTACCACATCCATGTATTTCTCATCAAGTACTAGCTCTTGTAGGTGAGCTACTCGATAGTCATTGTCATTTAGAACATGCTTAAAATAAATATTTAGAGAAGGTAACTTGACCTTAATGAGAAGAACAAATTCTGTACCATAAATAAGTGAGTATGGAGTAGATCCTATGGGTGTATGTTGATTAGTATGGTATGCCTAAAAGGCACAAATATCTAAAAATGCCAATCACAACCAACATCATTGACAATCTTTTAGAGAATGTTGACAATATTTTTATTTGATGCTTTGACCTAGCCATTACCTTGAGGGTAGTATTCCATAGAAAAGTGTTGTGTGATGTTATATTTAGTTCATAAATTATCAACATCCTTGTTCTTAAATGATCCTCCGTTATCAGATACAGTGTCAGAAGAGATATCATAGCAGCAAATGAGATGGTTGAAAATGAACTTGGAATTTTTTTTCTAGTCATGTAAGTGAAGGGTATAACTTCAATCCACTTATTAAAATATTTGGTGGTGGCAAGCATATGTTTATGGTCATTGTATGAGGTGAGATTGATCTTTTCATTGAGGTCGAGGCCCCACGTATCAAATGGACATGGTGTCAACATTAGTTTCAGAGTCTTGGCCAGGGCATAAATCAGATTGACATGTCATTGACACTTATCAAATTTTTTCACATCTACATCTACATCTACATCCATCATGAGCTAATAGTAACTAGTACGTACAAGATTTTTGGATAGCTCCACATACTCCTTTATGAACATCCTATAACACTAGTGTAGATTCTATCAAAGTTAAACAATGAAGTAGAGTTCCATCAAAACTATAGTTGTAAAGGGTTCATCCAAGTAAGGTATAATGTGTGGTTCAATAGAGGATGGCTTTGGTTTGATTTTGAGATAGGTTAGGTGGTATAATTTGGTCGTGGAGATAGTTTTAAAGGTTTAAGTACTAGATATAGATATGACTAACAATATCATAAATCATTAGGACAATTGAAAGTTCATGAGTTGATGCTAGAAAATTCTCAATGAGGAATTGATACTCTTTAGCTTTGTCCATTTGGTGAATTAGAGATCCTATAGTAGCCATAACATCTACAGTTCTGTTACTTGTGCTTGGCATATGTTCAAATTGAATGTAGGCAACTTGATGCTTGAGAGTATCGATCATGGCCGTATATGGCACAAGCTTGTCATCTTCGGTCTAAAAGTATTATGTAACCTGATTGATGATTAACTAAGAATCACCATACACCTTGAGATGAGATATGTTCCATTGTACCACTTGTCAAAGTCCTACAATAAGTGTTTCATATTTGGCCATGTTGTTAGTATAAGGAACACTGACCCTGAATGATTTAGAGATTACATCCCTCTGTGGTGTAACTAATAAAAGACCTGCCCTTGATTCATGTGTTGTGAATGATCCATAAAAATATAGCTTCTAGTGTTGCTCCTCAAAATGTGTGTTGATAATGGTCATTATGGATTCATTAAGAAATTGGAATGTGAGTAGTTTTGTATTAGTAAGGGGTTCTTTAGTAAGCTGATCTACAAGAACTTACCTCTTAATAGATTTTTGTTTGATGAACTTGATGTTGAACTCACTAAGAAACATGATCCATTTTGCCAAATGGCCTTGTAAAGATGTATTAGATGGTAGATACCTGATCAGATCTACTTTTGAAATAGCCATGGTTTTATTGTTTAACATGTAATGACACAGTTTTTGAGCTAAAAAGACCATGGCTAAACAAACTTTTTATATAGAAGTATAATTATGTTTATATGCAACCAATGTATGGCTTAAGTAGTATACAACATGCTCTTTTCCATTATCATGATGATGAGCCAAAAGTTTCCCCAAGGCATTATCATTAGCATATAGATACAACAAGAATGAATTTCCTAGCATAGGAGGCAACAAAATAAGTGGATTCCCTAAATAGTCCTTTAGCTACTAAAAAGCTATCTGGTAGTGATCATCCCAATGAAATGTGACTCCCTTATTTATAAGATGTGTAAAATGATGGAATTTATTGTCCATCTATGATATGAAGCATTATATATATTGGATCTTGCCTTGTAAAATATGGAGTTATTTTAAATTAGTTAGTGATGGCATCTGAGTTATGGCTTGCACTTTGGTTGGATTGACTTCAATGCCTTGATGAGACACAATGAAGCCAAACAATTTACCTAAAGTGACTCCAAAGACACACTTCTTAGGATTAATTCTGACTTTGTTCTCACATAGTTTTTTAAATATTTTGTGTAGCACTAATGGATGATTAACCTTGGTCTTTGATTTGCCAAGAATGTCATCGACATAGTCTTCAACAATGTCATGTAGCATATCATGAAATATGATGTTCATGGCTCTTTGATAGGTTTCCCCAACATTTTAAATACCAAACAGCATAACCTGATAACAAAATGTTCTCTATGGAGTGGTGAATGAGGTCTTATGTTGGTCTTTTAGCACTATCCTGATCTGGTTGTACCCTAAAAAGCTATCCATTAATGAAAGTATCTCGTAACCTATTGTGGAATTGACTATCATGTCAATGGTTGGCAATGTAAAATCCTCCTTGGGGCAAGCATTATTCATATTGTGAAAATAAGTAGAGATCCTGATTCCTTCTAGATTTTTGCTAATTGACACAACATTTGAGATCCACTTTGAATAGTTGATTGATCAAATACATTCTACTTCCAAGATTTTTTCTAGGTTTTTCTTCACTAATATAACAATGTGAGGATACATCTTATGTAACTTTTGTTTTACTAAGTTGGCATCAAGTTTTACCACAAGGTGATGCAAAACCAAGGCAAGGTCCAAACCTAGCATGTCAAAATATGTCCATGCAAATATGTCAATAAATTCCCTTAAAAGGGTTGTAAGGACTTCATGCTCCTTCTAAATAAAGAACACACCTAGCTTGTTCCACTTTGGGTCATCTGGGGACTTGATGTTCACCTCTATTGTGTCTTTCACTAGAAGGTTTGAACTATCTTCAAGGATAGTGGGAAAAGATCTAAACTAGTTTGCAATGTTAGAGTCCTCTATTATTATAGACTCTTTGAGCTCCCCTAAGCATGTTCAATTAGAGTCCCCCAATGGGAGGTTTAGCCATGTAAAAAAACTATTGGAAAATCTTGAATGACTTGATCAAAAAAAAATTGTTCTTCAAAACTGAACTCATATTCATAGACAAGTTTGTCATTGGTGGTCTCCTGAGCTATGTTTGAAGAAGGTTGAACACCCCCATCTAATGGTGCCTGAAATAGGTTTTCACCATTAGACTAGCCTTTTTATTTAGTTTTTCCTTGGTCAAAAAGTTCCTCAAAGAAGTTTTCACTTTGGGATCTCAATGTTTTAATTTTTTCCTTTTGGTTAAGGGTGTTCATCCACTCTCCAAAATAGGCTTCGAGATTCAACTTGATTAAGAACCCTAATTTATGGTCCCCCAATAGAAAATTATCTCTAAGGCACAAAAAAACATAGAAAGCATCATCATTTTTAAACTAATCAATTAGAATGTTAGATTTTTGTTGGTCCCAATCTATCAGTTGGGGATAATACAATGTCAGTGGGTTGTGACGAATGACTAGTCTAAGAATACAAATAGAATGAGGGTTAAACAAGTTGGTCTCGACTAGGTCATCAAAAGGCTATGATCATACTCTATCAATATCATCATCACTAGTCAATGGTGATGAAACATGATTAAGGTACATGGGGTCACCCCTAGATCATTTAAATACATGTCCATAGGGTCCTTTTTACCTAGTCATATAAATCAGCTCAAGTGTTCCTTATTGATTTAATTCGAGGCCTCCTCCTTCATAGTCTTGATTCATTGTGATCCTATTAGGAAAATGATACTTTGAATTCTCATAACAATCAACCTACTTCCCATTGTACAACCATGATTCATATCCTTCGAGAGGGTCTTTTTCTAGACTAGATGCCAGTATAAACTTGATTAGTCCTGGATTATACTTTTTACCTTTGCCCTTTTGTTTCCATTCTGAATGAAGTGGTTTGGCTTTAAGTCTTCAAAAGGAATTTGGGTTATATGGAAGGTTTACAATATGAAAGGTATCATGGATCAAATAATCTCTTCGACTGTTAGGACAGATGGTATAATGATTAGATATCTTAGGAGGCAGCATGTGGGAAAGGGAATTTAGGGTATTAGGATCAATGCAGTTATCCTCTGACAAAACAAAGATTATTACCTTTCCCTTATCCTATTCATCCATTGGATTCATGATAAAATAATAGTTATAGATCTTGAACTCAACCTCTAGGTGTTTACAATGATCGTAGGGATCCAAATCTCTTGGTATACAAACTTGCATTCCTGAGTGGGAGAACTTGATACATTGGTGAAATGTCAATGGGACTGCACAAATTTTATGTAACTGAGGTCTTACTAAAAGTATATTGTATGACAAATTGAGATATAGCACATGGTAAAGTGTATCATGGGTTAAGGTCCCAAGGACAACTAGAAAACAAATAGTTGCTTATGATTCTCATTCTTCATTATCATAGGCTTTGATGGTTATCATTTCTAATTGAAGATCTGTCATCATTTACCTAAGAAGCTTGATGATATTTAGAGACACTATGTTTAGACCTGATCCATTGTCTATAAGGACACATTTCACTTTATGATATTTTATGCAAACTTTGATGTATAATGGATTATTATGTAGTGGGCCAAGGGATGGCATATCGCTTTGGTTAAAAGTGACTTGTTGGGATGGAGCTAAGTGTCCAACCAAAGCTTGAAATTTTTTAGGAGATATGTCACTTGAAATAGTGGATTGGTTAAGGAACTCATTAAAAAAAAATTTGTCTATTGTTGACGTACGCAAAAAATATAAAATGGAGATTTGTGTGAGTGTCTTTAAAATTGTTCCATAATATCAAACTTATTCTCTTGGTCAGTGTTAAATCTCTTGTTTTTAGGTATAATAGTTGGTTGGGTGATGGGTGAAGTGGTAGATGGCTATGGTCCTGGGATGGTAATCTTCAACCTTTGAGTTCTGATTGCACAATCAAGATTAAACACAGGACCATGATTACTAACAAATGATGGTGATGTTAGGGGATCAGATAGGATAAGTCTTAGTTACTAGTGCACTTATGTGTATTCACAAGGAAATGATGAGTTATTTTTATAGGGTCTAAAATTAATAATCCCTACTTGTTGGTACACTTGTATATAGTCTCAAGTCAAGGAAGGATTATCAATGTGAATTGGCGGATTAGAATTATTTAGCAAAGGTCTTAATTGATTGGTATTTTATCTCATATTGATATAGATGGTGTTAACGTGACCTCTGACAATATGACCTAAAACCCTAATGTAGTTATGTGCAACTACATGGTAGGTGTGTTGGTTGTTGTCATTCTAACCTTGGTTATATCCATTATTTAGATGTTGTTGGTTTTTTTTTTGTTCTATTGGTTTGGCCTTGGCCATTGAAATTGTTGTTGTTGGTGTTATACTGGCTATTATTGTTGTTGATATTATTTTTTCTACTATAATTGATTGTTATGTTGTGTGAAAGGGTTTTGAAAATTTTCACGGTTTTAATTAGAAGTGGAAGCACCACCATCGAATGTTATCTCTATGTTTTCCAACATATTTTGAATCAAATATTTGATTTGCACACAATAATGAAAATTATGCCCATTAACCTAAAGAAATTCATAGAATTCATTTTAGTGGTACCAATCAAGATAATTAATGCCTTGAGATTAATGTTTTAGTATAGGCTAGCTAATAAAATTAGTAGTGGGGAACTTGTGAAACACATATTCAATATGTTCTCCAAGGTCACTAAAAATGTGATGAGTAGGCATTGTTCTTCTTGGAGGAGTGTTTTGTAATGGAAAAGTTGTTATGTTTGTTGTGTGGGCTTGGGTTGTTGCACTTGTTGCATTTGCTAAAAATTCTATGGGTTAGGATTAATTTTTATATGTTGTGTGGGCTAAGAAGATGGTGTTTTCACCATTTAGACATGTTTTGATTCTATTACTCCATTTCTAACAACATTTTTGTTTTGGTTGAATTATTTTAGTTTATCATTGTTATAGGCCTATCTCAATTACGATGCTTGCGCTTGGAATTGATTTTGGTTTTGGCCATTTTCTTGATTGATACCTTGACTTTGATTTTATGAAGTAAGCTTGATAATCCCTTTCTTAATAAGGTGTCCCTTGATCAACAAATATTTGTCAATGATTTCTTTAAAGGTATGTGCATACTGTAGTTCCAGATGATAGGATATCTCACTATGCATTTTTTTGGTAAACACAATGGCTAATTGTTTGTATAGTAAATTGTGAGTGAATTGGCTTGCAAGGGCTCTCCATCACTATAGATAACATGAAAAACTCTTATCAGCATTTTTTTTCTTGCATCAAGTCGACTAGTGATATCTCATGCTCGAGATTATATGAAAGGTGTTGCACAAAATTGTCTGTAAGATCATTAAAATATGATACTGAATTCTTGAGAAACTTCAAAAACCACTTCAAGGATTGTTATAATAGACTCCTTAGGAACAAAAATAAATGTATATCTCTCTATATGCCACTAGATAGCATGCAACAAAGAACTCAGTCAAATGAGTCTTGGGTTCACCTTTCCTCTTGTATTTGTCAAATTTTAGTGGTTTGTATCCTAGAGGAAATGGTATCTATAAGTACACCATGTTAAATGGATAAGAACACACATCATCAAACTTAAAAATTTTGGTTTATTTCCCAACTTATATGGCAGCAATCACATCCTTCCTTTGTTATAGTTCTTAGGATAGGAAACTAGAAGGAATATTGGTTTAAGGTGGAATATTTGCCTAGGTAGATGGTTGAGCGATCACAAATGGAGAACTTTGACCAAGGTATGATGGAGGTATTTTTGGGGTATGTTTATTTATTTGGTGAATGGACAAAGAATATTCATGTGTGGATTAAGGTTTGATTGTTGAAGTTACATGTATTATGGTACAATAATCTGGTTGGGGTTGGACATATGGTCTTGATTTTAAGGATTTTAAGGGTAAGATAGAGGGATATGAGCATACTGTGCCTAGTGGGGTTAAATAGGGACTTGTTACTAACTAATATAACCTTTTTTTTAGGGGGTACTTATGAACCAAGACCCCATCTTTGAACTAGTGTCAATTCTACACAAAAGGTAAAGGTTGCCTGATCAGTACTTAAGGAACATTAGAACTTCTTTATTGTGAAAATCATAATTAGGAAGTGGATGAATGTTGGATATTCAACATTTTTTTTTGACCAATAGTCATACACTTTTGATTAGACATCATTTAGCTTTGAATTGGTATATTGGTCTATGACGAAAGAGGTATGTTTACTACTACCTGATGAGGTAGAAAATTAGTTTCCCCTTGTTGAGGTGGAAATATGTTCAACCTCTACTATGTTGTTATGTTCAATTATGCCTATTATTGTATAACACTACTTGTTACCTATTAGGGAGGAGTATGATTCATCACATTCTATTGTTGAGGCATGGCATTGGTTGTTGGCTAGCTAAATATCTTTGTTGGTTGAATGCTTGAAGAATTAGCTAGTTGAAGATTAATGGTAGTAGTTGGTTAAGATTGGGATGTAAAAAATCCTACTTCCTGATTTAGAGAACCACTCATGGTGTTAACTAAAGGTACACTTATTTATGGACTAGTTGTTTATGTACTTACATCACTTTGGTTTAGAATAGATATTGTGTGCACCTTATCCACTATGTTTTGTTTATTACTCTACGTAGAAGAAGAAGACACCTCTTTGATGGTTGACATATGAAATAAGTTATCAACAAAAGTGTTTTATACAAATGGGTCAACATCCTGACTATCTTGACTAGTTAATTCTATTAAAACTCTTGTTTAAGGAACTAAATCAATAAGAAGCGTATTTGACATGGTTATCTAATTAAAATAATGTGTTAGGTTCAAGTAAGTTTTGTATGCTATTTGTATCTATAAAAATTGATCCTCCATGGGGTCCTTTCCTTTGACAAGCATATTAGGGTCTAGATATACCATTACGACTAGAGCTAAGGGGTTTCTATAAGAATCATGTTAACTACACAATATGTTGTGAGCCATTCTTACTAGACTTAGAAAATTCTCATGGGGGAAGTTTGTCAAAAACTTAGCCCCTAATTCTATATCTCTGACCAAAATCTCATCCTTTTTTTCCAATAAGTGATTCTCAAACAAATAAAGATCATATGTTGACGGTGTAATAACATAGTATGGTTGTTGAGGAAATGGTTCTTCAATTGTAGGTACAACAGCTAGGTATTGTTATGTTATCTAATGATCTTGCTCTGAGTATGAAGGTGTGTTAACCAAATAATGAGCCAATAGGTCTTGGTTTTGTGCCTCTATTTGAGTGTTATAATATGGATAAGGATCCATCTCATAAGTAACATTGTCTAAATAGGGGTCTTGAACCATTTCTTCTTATTTGACTACATTACTAAATCTTGGATTGCACATAAGGCCACTATGAGTGTAGGAAGACATGTTGGGATCCATAGTAAATATTTCTCAACCAAAAAGAATAGACTTATACAAACTATTAAAAAGTGATGTCAAAAAAGAGGCTCAAATTTGATCTAACCTAGTCAAAAGGATATATATATATATATATATATATATATATACATATATATATGTATACATATATATATGTATACATATATATATGTATACATATATATATGTATACATATATATATGTATACATATATATATGTATACATATATATATGTATACATATATATATGTATACATATATATATGTATACATATATATATGTATACATATATATATGTATACATATATATATGTATACATATATATATGTATACATATATATATGTATACATATATATATGTATACATATATATATGTATACATATATATATGTATGTATACATATATATATGTATACATATATATATGTATGTATACATATATATATGTATACATATATATATGTATACATATATATATGTATACATATATATATGTATACATATATATATGTATACATATATATATGTATACATATATATATGTATACATATATATATGTATACATATATATGTGTGTGTGTGTGTATATATATATATATATATATATATATATATATATATATATATATATATATATATATATATATATGTATATATATATATATATATATACATACATATATATATGTATGTATGTATATGTGTGTGTGTGTGTGTGTGTGTGTGTGTGTGTGTGTGTGTGTGTGTGTGTGTGTGTGTGTGTGTGTGTATCCAAAAATATTGATGTAATGACTTGTGATAAAATAATATAATGTCAAATGTCTAATGTTACACATCTCATACAAAAAGGTCAAGTAGATGGATCAAAAATCAAAATGTCAGATTCTAGGATCAAAGTGTTTCAAATGAGTCTAATCTAAGAAAAACAAAAGTTGCTAGGTATTTTGGACAAACATGACATCAAAATCTAGCCTCAAACAAGGTTGATCTAGGACTTTGGTTAAATGGCATCAAAATATAGACTTGAAACAAAGATGAGATGTTTAATCTAATAGATTTGAAACACTTTTCAACAAAAACTAGGAATTGAACACTTGGACATAAACATGATCAATGGATATGAGGTATGAAACAAAAGGCACTTGGAGATAATTTATTTTTTCCCAAATAATGGAACAAACTAGATTGTTTTAACCAATGAGCTAGACAAAAATGAATGGTGTAACTGCACTAGAGAAAGGCTCACAAAGGTATACTCCAAATGGTTGTGTTTTTTGGGAAAACTTGGACACTATGTGAATAGGCATATGAAACAAGTTATAAAATAATTTTAGGAGTGTAACAATGCTAAAATGATCAAAAGGTATGAAAAATGTTTGCTTCAATACTCTAAGAAAAATTGATATAACATGATTTTGACACTATAACACTACTTTCCTCAACTCAAATCACACACACACACACACACACACACACACACACACACACACACACACACACACACACACACACACACACACACACACACACAAATTTTGACAAATCTCTAAGACAAAAGTATGGTATCAAATGGACTCAAGATAAATGGTAAAATAGGATGAGTAGTACAAAATATAGCTTAGGATTCAAAGCGTGAGAAATACACAAGATGACTTGAGTCCTACCAAATGATGATCATGATTATGATTTGTTATTTTTGAGAATAATAGAGTTTTAATCCTATTTAATAAACAATTTTGAGTAGGATAAATTAGTAAATAATATTCCTAATTAAGAATACTAATTTGTGAAATTAAATTATAATTTGACCTTTTCTAAAAATAGTAGTGAGAGAGAGAAAATCAAACTTAGCTTATTTTAGACTGTTTCAACTGAGACAAGGTCTAAAAATTTATGTGAAAGACTAAGACACTATCATAAATAGGATCCTGGACTTCATTTTTTGATTGGATAGGAGTGCCACAACTAGACATCCTAGGCTCCGATGTTGTAGTCATTCTTTAGCACTATTATCCTAGGAATTTAAGCTTTCTAATTTTTGTTTGAATGCTTAGTGTGATCTTGTGTACCAATTTTTAGGTCCTCATTGTTAACAGATCTCCCTATATACTTGATTTTTCATATACTTGTATCTTCTATGCAATTGAAGTAAACTTTGGAAAATAGAGAAAGGGGTTAGTATGTGTAATATGCACTGAATGTGATTCACATCTCATTTGTAGCCATGTTACCTACATACCATTACTTTGAGGAGGGATCAAGACATATTTAGTACTCCCTTTAAGATTGCTTTATGTAATAGTGAATTGAAATGCAATAAATGCTAAAACTAGATAAGCTTGAGATGACTAGGGACTGGTGTAAGGTCTTGAATTAGATTGAAAGTGTATAGAGTAGTTGTATGTAGAGAATAAGGAAGATTTCTTAAGTGGTATTTCTTGTATTCTTACTTTCTTGAGTGATATTTTCCAACCCTTTCCAAATTATCTTTGAATAGGCTTATATATGGATCTATTGGTCATGGGTTAGATGAAAATGGACTAGGTCGACTTAATGAACAAGAAGAATTAGGGGGAAATGATAATCTAAGCTTGAATTGTGATTGGATAGGACTGTTGAAAAGGAGACACCCTAGGGTCTAGTGCTATAGTCCAACTTCACTTGAATATTACCATATTAATCTCACATTAATGTAACATAATCTAAATCAATTGTTATGCATGCTAGAGAGTACTTAAATAATTTATTTTTTTTTTTTTATGATATGAATATTGGAGATTTTTTACACCAATGAGGTTGCTCAAATAAGATTTTGACATCTGACAAGAACATAAACTATATTAATTATCTTACAGTATTAATTTTTATGAAATAGTAAATGATGTCAAGAAAATCTCACCATATCTAACTTAATCTCAAGCATTAAAAATATATATTTAATTAAAAATAAATGCTATAATTACTCTATTTAAATTATTTAGTCTTTAATGTCACCATATTTCCAGTAAACAGATCATTTAGGTATCAATGGGTCTTTGTGAGGTTATAAGATGGTCATTTTGGTTGGTCTAGGCAATTATCTATAATTTTTCAAATCTAAAACTATTAAATATATTGGTTACTAAGATTATTTGATTAAATTTATTTAAAAAAATGTCCCCTTCACCCTAACAATCCCTGTTTGGGTCCCTATTGGTTTTCCATAAACAAGGAAATAAATAATAATGAATAGCTATAAGTGATAAACAAACCTGATATAAACCACTTCATTATCTCATCCATTTCATAACAATAATCCAAGTAGACTATCTGAATCTCAATGATTTCATAACATAAAGTGCTAATTAATGATTAAAAAGGCCAAGTCAGCACAAACAAATCACACATTTGAGATAGAGTAAAAATATATATTAAATACTATTAATATTAAATACATGAAAATAATGATTTGTAGAAATGATAGTAACATATATGGTCAATGATTCAACCACTCTACAACCTACTATGCTTTGATCTGTCAGTATTCTATAGTGTATGTTAAAAAAACTTGAAATATGTATCTGCTCAGACATGTTTACCAATTTTTGTGTTGAAATTATATGGACCCCCATTTCACAAATTAAATTTGAATTTCAAATTCATTGGGGACTCCTGTTTATTTTAATTGAACACAAATGCACCTCAGGAGTAGTCAAGTTGAATTGAAGGCAAGTGATATTTTTAATATTGAATGATATTTATATATATTATATTAAAATATATACCAAAAATATATATTAAATAATGTAATATAATATTATAATATTATTTAATATAAATTTAAATATATTATCCCTAAATATATAATATATAATATTGATTTATAAACTATATAATTTAACATCTATATTATATAATTAATTTTTAATTTATAAAAATATTATGATATATATTATACAATATTTATAAAATAACTAATATTACACACACACACACACGTGTGTGTGTGTGTGTGTGTGTGTGTGTGTGTGTGTGTGTGTGTGTGTGTGTGTGTGTGTGTGTGTGTGTGTGTGTGTGTGTGTGTGTGTATTGGTAACATGATTATGTAAAGCAAAAGAGTGTAAATTGATAGTTAAATTAAGTTACTTTAAACCCATGATAATTTAAAAATAAGTTTATCTAAATTAATTGTGGAATTAAACATATTAGGATCTAAATTACCATAAAATGCCTTAGTCTACAATGTCTTGCATTCTTCTTATAAATAGGTAGCCTCTTAGCACAATCTCCATGTCAATACTACAATTCCCTTAGTTGAATAGATAAGGAGATTAATTGTGGTTGAATAGGGTTTGTCTTGGTGATTACAATAGAGAAATTACTTTTATTACAATAACACGTTAAAAAAATTAGAAGCGACCAAAAGGAATTTTGGGTATAGAAAATAGATATAAATTCAAAGTGGACAAGTATGTTGAAAAGACACCATCCATTCCATGTATTATTATTATGCCTAGTGATGATACATTCTCAAATATACCACCACCACTTACTTCTCATAAAGATAGTATTAATGTTACATCTCAAAAAAAAAAAAAATGGATCAAACTTCCCTTATTGTGCAAGAGCATATTATTTATAAACCATTACCATCGGGTCCAAAGTTCCACAATGATATCTTTACTTATATTTATATATTTTAACTTCTATAATTTTGCATCTATTAGTGTAATTCCAATGTCCATGTTACAAATCACAATATGCATTCTCATCATATCCTTGTGGAATAGGTTTACTCATATCAAAATTTATAGGTGTAGAGAATATATATTAAATAATGTAATATAAATTTATAATATTATATAATATAAATTTAAATATATTATACTCAAATATATAATAAATAATATTTATTTATAAATTATATTAACATATATAAATCATCTAAATTAATTATGGGCAAAAACATATCAAGATATGAATCACTATGCAATGATTTAGTCTACAATGGCTTACATTCTTCATGTAAAGAGATATCCTCTTAGTACAATCTCTATGTCAAAATTGAAACTCCCTTGGTTTCTTTTAGGGGGCATCTCTATTCACTAGATAAGGAGCTCAACTATGAATGATCAGGTGTCGTCTTGGTGATTTAAATGGATATATTCCATTTGTTATAATGGTGCTAAAAAATTAGAATAAACCAAGAGTAATTTTGGATTTAGAACTTGGATATAAATTTTAAGTAGACATATATGTTGTAAAGACACCATCTATTCCATGTATGCATACTATGACTAGTGATGAAAATCCACTTATTATGAAAGACCCTATTATTTCTAAATCATTACCATTGGTTCCAAAGTTCCATGATGATAATTTTACTTCTATTTCTATATTTGAACTTTTGTAATTTTGCATCTATTAGTAGAATACCTATGGCGATATTGCAAATCACAATATGGATTTTCATCATATCCCTATGGAAGAGGTTTACTCATATCAACCTATATTGACATAGGGAATATAAATTAAATGAATTAAAACAAATTTATAATATTATATGTTATATAATATAAATTTAAATATATTATAGTGAAATATTTAATATATAATATTGATTTATAAACTATATTAACATATATAGTTCATCTAAAGTAATTTTGGGTGTAAATCTATCAGGATCTAAATCACCATGCAATGCTTTAGTCTATGACATCTTGCATTCTTTGTATAAAGAGATGTCCTCTTAGCACAATCTCTACATCAAAATTTCAACTCTGTTGCTTTCAATCAAAAGCATCTATATTTGCTAGATAAGAAGCTCAATTATGGTTGATCAAGGTTTATCTTAGTGATTGTAATGAAAAAAATTTACTTTTGTTACAATGGTGCAAAAAAAAAAAAAAAAAAAAAACCAAGAGGAATTTTGAATTTATAAATTGGATATAAATTTGAATTTAACATATATGTTGCAAAGACACCATATTTTTTATATATAGCTACTATGTCTAGTCCTGATGCATTCTCAAGTATACCACCACCACTTATTTCTCCTAAAGATACTATTAATACTAAATCTCAAAAATAAGTGGATGAAACTCCACTTATTATGCAAGATCCTATATTTATAATTATTACCATCAGTTCCAAAGTTTCACAATGATATTTTAACTCCTATTTTTATATTTAAACTTCTATAATTTTATATTTGTAGTGGAATGCCTATGGAAAATTTTCAAATCACAATATTCATTCTCATCATATCTTCATCAAAGAGGTTTACTCATATCAAACTCTATAGGTGTAGGGAATATATACTAAATAATGTAATATAAATTTATAATATTATATAATTTAAATTTAAATATATTATACTAAAATATATAATGTATAATATTGATTTAAAACTATATTAACATATATAGTTCATCTAAAGTAATTTTGGGTGCAAATTTATTGGGATATAAAACATTACATAATTCTTTAGTCTACAATAGCTTGCATTCTTTATGTAAAGATATAACCTCTTAGCACAATTTCTTAGCCAAAAATACAACCCCCTTAATTTTGATAAAGTGGCATATACATTCATTGGATAATGATCTCAATTGTGGTTGATCAGGGTTTATCTTGGTGATTGCAATGGAGAAATATATTTTGTTAAAATGACACTAAAAATTTAGAAGAGACCAAGAGGAATTTCAAGTTTAGAAATTGGATATAAATTTTAAGTTGACATATATGTTGCAAAGACACCATCTATTCTATGTATGCCTACTATGCCTAATGATGATGCATTCTCAATCATACCACCACCACTTATTCCTCCTAAATATACTATTAATCTCACATCTACAAAATATGTTAATAAAACTCCACTTATTATGCAAGAGCCCATCATTTCTAAATCATTACTATCAATTCCAAAGTTACATGATGATAATTTTACATTTATTTCTATATTTGAACTTCTATAATTTTTCATTTTTTAGTTGAATGCCTATAGCCTTATTGCAAATCAAAAAAATTATTCTCATCATATCCTCGTGGAAGAGGTTTACTTATACCAACCTCTATTGATGTAGAAAATATATATTAAATAATGTAATATAATATATTATATAATATAATATAAATCTAAATATATAGCATCAATATAATTGTTAAGCATGGGATATATTGATTCACAGTATATTATATACCTTTTACTTAATCAAATTACTTTACTTTAACCACTTAGTCACACATTCAAGATATGCAATAAAACTAAAAGTAATAACATGCACCACATAAGAGAGAAAGAGATACACCAAATTTTACATGGAAACCCAAAGTGGGAAAAACCACAGAGAACAATATCAAGTATATAAATGAGCACTAACTTAAGTTTACAATGTTCAAAAGTACCAAATTATAGGATCATCAACCCTTTTTCTAAGCATCAACATAGTAATGATTTGTGAGCACCCACCCACAGGAGCACCAACCCCTTTTGCATATAAAACACCACTATCTCTCAATGTTGCTTTCTCAAAAAATGATAGCACACTACTATATCTTTTCTCTTCTCTCCTCTACTCTTCTCAGCTAGATAAAATCATTCGCTTCCATATTTCAAAATTACTTCCCAAGCCTCATTTTATAGCCTTCCAAATGATCTTTGGCATTCACCCTTTGAGACCTTTCAATTCACATAGAAAATAGCACCAAACATTTCTTTCATGACCCTTCGAATTCCTCAAGGTGACCCTTCATGGCTAAATGCATCCTTTCCCTCTTTTATCTTTATCTAGTGACTCTTCAAATTCCTCAAGGTGACCCTTCATGAGAAAATACATCATTTCCCTCTTTTGTCTTTACTTGGTGACTCTTTGACTTCCTCATGGGCCCTCTTTTATCTTTATGCAACCAAAAATATATTCATTAATATTAAAACACTTTAGCCAAGATATGAACATTAAAAACACCTTTATACATTAAATGCTATATTTCTAGACTTTTGACATCAATGACAATATTTCCAACAATGATATCTACATCAAAACTACAACTCCCTTGGTTTTTATTAGGGTAATTTTTAGTCACTGGATAAAGATCTCAATTGTGGCTTATCAGGGTTTGTCTTGGTGATTACAATGTATAAATTTTAATTTTTATAATGGTGCTAAAAAAATTAGAAAAGACCAAAAGAAATTCCAGGTTTAAAATTTGATATAAATTTGAATTGGACATATAGGTTATAAAGACACCATATATTCCATGTATGCCTACTATGGCTAGTGATGATGCATTCTCAAGTAAACCATTACCACTTATTTTTTGTAAAGATACTATTACTATTACATCTCCAAAATATGTGGATGAAACTCCACTTGTTATACAAGACCCTATTATTTATAAATCATTACCATTGGCTCTAAAGATCCATGATGATAATTTTACTTCTATTTCTATATTTGAACTTATATAATTTTGCATCAATTAGTGGAATGCTTATGGCCATGTTTCAAATCACAATATGCATTCTCATCATATCCCCATAGATAGTTGTACTCATATTAACCTCTATAGGTGTAGGGAACATATATTAAATAATGTAATATAAATTTATTATATTATGTATTATATAATATAAATTTAAATATATTATATTGAAATATATAATTTATAACATTGATTTATAAATTATATTGATATATATAGTTCATCTAAAATAATTTAAGGCATAAACCTATTGGGATCTAAATCACCTTGCAATGCTTTAGTCTACGATGGCTTGTTTTATTCCTGTAAATAAATAGCCTCTTAGCACAATCTCTATGTAAAAATTGAAAATCCCTTGGTTTCAATCAGGAAGCATCTATATTCGATGGATAAGGATCTCAATTATGGATGAACAAAACATTTGTGTTGGTGATTGTAATGGAGAAATTACTTATTTTATAATGGCACTAAAAAAATAGAAGAAATAAAGAAAAATTTTGAGATTATAAATTTGAAGTAGATATACATGTTGCAAAGACACCATCTATTCTATGTATGCCTAATATGCCTAGTGATGATGCATTCTCAAGTATACCACCACCAATTATTTCTCCTAAACATACTATTAATGTTACATAACCAAAATATGTGGATGAAACTCCACTTATTATGTAAGAGCCTATTATTTTTAAATCATTACCGTTAGTTATAAAGTTTAATGATGATAATTTTACTAATATTTTTGTATCTAAACTCCTGTAATTTTGTATCTGTTAGTGTAACTCTTATGGCTATTTTGCAAATCACAATATGCATTCTCACCATATCCCCATGGAAGAGGTTTACTCATATCAACCTCTATAATTGTAGGAAATATATATTAAATAATCTAATATAAATTTATAATATTATATATTATAGAATATAAATTTAAATATATTATACTAAAATATATAATATACAATATTGATTTACAAACTATATTAAAATATATAGTTCATATAAGGTAATTGTGGGTACAAACCTATCAGGATCTAAATCACAATGCAATGCTCTAGTCTATGGTGGCTTGCATTCTTCATGTAAAGAGATATACTCTTAGCATAATCTCTATGTCAATATTGCAACTCCCTTGGTTTCAATCAGGGAGCATTGGTTCCAAAGTTCCAAGATGATAATTTTACTTCTATTTATATATTTTAACTTATGTATATTTTCATCTGTTAGTGGAATGCCTATGGCCATGTTGCAAATCATAATAAACATTCTCATCATATCCCCATGGAAGAGGTTTACTCATATCAACCTCCATAGATGTAGGGAATATATATTAAATAATTTAATATAATATTATAATATTTTATATTATATAATATAAATTTAAATATATTATACTAAAAGATATAATATATAATATTAATTTATAAACTATATTAACATGTATATTTTATCTAAATTAATTGTGGGTACAAACCTATGGGGATCTAAATCACCATGCAATGATTTAGTCTAGGATTGATTGCATTCTTCATGTAAAGAGATAATCTCTTAAAATAAGCTCTACATCAAAACTTCAACTCTATTGATTTCAATCAAGAATTTTTATTCACTAGATAAGGATCTTAGTTGTGACTGATCAAGTTTTGTCTTGGTGATTTTAATGGATAAATTTCCAATGTTACAATGGCAGTAAAAAAATTAGAAGCGACCAAGAGAAATTTTGGGTTTAAAAGTTTGATATAAATTTGAAGTGGACATATATGTTGAAAATACACCATCTATTCTATGTATGCCTACTATGCCTAGTGATTATGTATTTTCAAGTATACCACCACTACTTGTTTATCCTAATTGTACTATTAATGTTACATCCCTAAAATATGTGGATGAAACACCACTTGTTATGCAAGATCCTATTATTTATAAAACATGACCATTGATTCTAAAGATCCACGATGATAATTTTACTTCTATTTATATATTTCAACTTCTATTATTGGAATTCCTATGGCCATGTTACAAACCACAATATGCATTCTCATCATACCCATGGAAGAGGTTTACTCATATCAACCTCTATAGGTGTAGGGAATATATATTAAATAATGTAATATAAATTTAAATATATTATACAAAAATATATAATATATAATATTTATTTATAAAGTATATTAACATATATAGTTCATCTAAAGTAATTATGGGTGTAAAACTATCAAGATTTGAATCACCATGCAATGCTTTAATCTATGATGGCTTGTATTCTTCATGTAAAGAGATAACCTCTTCACATAATCTCTACATCAAAACTATAACTCCCTTGGTTTCGATCAGGGGGAATATTTATTCACTAGATAAGGAGCTCAGTTTTGGTTAATCAAGTTTTGTCTTGGTAATGAGAATGGATAAATTTATTTTGTTAGAATTGGCACTAAAATAATTATAGGAAATTAAGAGGAATTTTTGGTTTAGAAATTGGATATAAATTTGAAGTGGACATATATGTTGTAAAGACAAAATCTATTCCATGTATTCCTACTATGCCTAGTGATAATGCATTCTCAAGTACACTACCACCACTTATTTCTCCAAAAATACTTTTTATATTGCATCTTAAAAATATGTGGATGAAACTCCACTTATTATGCAAGAGCCTGTTATTTATAAATCATTACCATCAGATCCAAAATTCCACAATGATAATTTTTATTCTATTTATATATTTAAACTTGTGTAATTTTGCATCTATTAGTGAAATGTCAATGGCCATGTTATATCTCAATATGCATTCTCGTCATATCCCCATGGAAGAGTTTTAATCATATCAAACTCTATAGTCATAGGGAATATATATTAAATAATGTAATATAAATTTATAATATTATATATTATATAATATAAATTTAAAAACATTATACAAAATCATATAATATATAATATTAATTTATAAATTATGTTAACATGTATAGTTCATCTAAAGTAGTTATGGGTTCAAACCTATCAGGATTTGAATCACAATGCAGTGATTTAGTCTACAATGGCTTGCAGTCTTCATGTAAAGAGATAGCCTCTTAGCATAATATCTATGTCAAAATTGAAACTTATTTGGTTTCGATCAAAGGGCATCGTTATTTTTTGGATATGAATCTCAATTATGGTTGATTAAATTTTTTCATGGTGATTAAAATAAAGAAATTACTTTTATTACAATGGAACTAAGAAAATCAAGAGCAACCAAGAGGAATTTTAGGTTTATAAATTAGATATAAATTTGATGTGGACATATATGTTGTAAAGACACCATTTATTCCATGTATGCTTACTATGCTTAGTGTTTATGCATTATCAAATATACCACCCCCACTTGTTTCTCCTAAAGATACTATTAATGTTATATCTCCAAAATATGTGGATGAAAGTCTTCTTATCATGCAAGAGCCTATTATTTCTAAATGATTACTATCGATTCCAAAGTTCCACAATGATAATTTTACTTCTATTTAGATATTTGAACTTATGTAAGTTTGGATTTGTTAGTGAAATGCATATGGCCATGTTGTAAATCGCAATATGCATTATCAACATATCCCTATGGAGGAGGTTTACTTATATCGACCTATATAGGTGTGTATAATATATATTAAATAACATAATATAAATTTATAATAGTATATAATATAAATTTAATTATATATAATATATAATCATGTTTTATAAATTATCTTACCATATATAGTTCATATAATTTAATTATGGGTAGACATCTATCGAGATATGAATCACCATAAAATACTTTAGTCTATGATGGCTTGCATTCTTCATGTAAAGAGATAGCTTATTAGCACAATCTCTATGTCAAAATTCCAACACCCTTGGTTTTGATCTAGGGGAATCTATATTCAATGGATAAGAAGCTCAATTATGGTTGATCAAGATTTGTCTTAGTGATTGTAATAGAGAAATTTCTTTTTTTATAATAATGCTAAAAATATTAGAAGTGACTAAGAAGAATTTTGGGTTTACAAATTGGATATAAATTTGAAGTGGACATATATGTTGTAAAGGAACCATTTATTATATGTATGCCTATTATGCCAAGTGATGATGCAATCTCAAGTATACCACCACCACTTTTTTCTCACAAAGATATTATTAATGTTACATCTCCAAAATATGTGGATGAAATTCCATTTATTATGCATAAGCCTATTATTTATAAATAATTATCATTGGTTCCAAAGTTTCACAATGATACTTTCACTTCTATTTATATATTTAAACTTATGTAAATTTTCATATGTTAGTGGAATGTCTATGGCCATGTTGCAAATCACAATATGCATTCTTATCATATCCTTGTGAATATGTTTACTCATATCAACATCTATAGGTGTAGGGAATATATATTAAATAATGAAATATAATATATAATATTGATTTATAAACTATAATAACATATACAGTTCATCTAAATCTATTATCAGCATAAACATATTGGGATCTGAATCATCATATAATGATTTAGTCTATGATGACTTCAATTCTTTGTGTAAAGAGATATCCTCTTAGAACAATCTCTATGTCAAAATTACAACTCCCTTGGTTTTGATCAAGGGACATCTTTATTTGTTGGATAAGAAGCTCAACTATGACTGATTAGGGTTTGTCTTAGTGATTGTAATAGAGAAATTAATTGTGTTAAAATGGTGTTAAAAAAATTAGAAGTGACCAAACGGAATTTTAGGTTTAGAAATTAGATATAAATTTTAAGTGGGAATATATGCTACAAAGACACCATCTATTCCATTTATGCCTACTATGCCTAGTGATGATGCATTCTCAAGTATACCACCACCACTTTTTTTTCTTAAAGATATTATTAATGTTACATCTCAAAAATATGTGGATGAAACTCCACTTATTATGAAAGAACCTATTATTTCTAAATCATTATCATTGGTTCCAAAGTTTCATGATGTTAATTTTACTTCTATTTCTATATTTGAACTTTCCTAATTTTGCACCTATTAGTGGAATGCCTATGCCCATGTTACAAATCACAATATGCATTATCATCATATCCCCATGGAAGATGTTTATTCATATCTACCTCTATAGGTGAAAGGAATGCATATTAAATAATGTAATATAATTTATAATATTTTATATTATATAATATAAATTTAAATATATTATACTAAAATATATAATATCTGATATTGATTTATAAACTATATTAACATATATTATATAATTAATATTTAATTAAAATATAATTAATATTGAGTTAACTTATAATTAATATTAACCTATAATTAATATTGATTTATAAACTATATTAACATATAAACTATATTAACATATATTATATAATTAATATTTAATATATAAAAATGTTATGATATATATTATATAATAACTAATATTACATACATACATACATGCATGCATACATACATACATACATCCATACATGCATACATACATGTGTGTGTGTGTGTGTGTGTGTGTGTGTGTGTGTGTGTGTGTGTGTGTGTGTGTGTGGAATATATATTAACTATTGCAATATAATATTATATAGTATATAATATAAATTCAAAAATATTATTTTTAAAAATTCCAATGCATTTTTAAATTAGGGTTAAGTTTAAATTTTTTATCTTGTAGTTATTATCTCTCCCATTATAAATCCAAAAAAAAATTATTTTACAGATTGTCAGGTGTACTGTGGCATTAGTGGTGGAAGCATTGACCCTTCTTTTTATTGTCATTTTTGTAAATCCTTTTTGTAAGGTATTTAATATATTTAATGTATTTTTTTAACTGTATCTGAAATGTGTGATTTGATTGTCTTGGTATGGCCCTTTTATTCATTATTTACCATTTTATGTTATGGAATCATTGAGATTCAAATATACTTGAATTATTGTTATGAAATGGTTGAGATAATCAAATGGTAGAGATTATGATTGTTTAGTGCTTATTATTATTATTGATTTTTATTTATTTCATTGTGTGTGTAAAACTAGTAGGGACCTAAATGGTGAATGTTAGGGTAAATCTAACATTTTTTAATAATTGTAATCAAATAATCTTAGTAACTAATATATTTAATAGTTTCATATTTTAAAATCTATAGATAATTTCCCAAATCAACCAAAAGGACCAGCTTTTAACCTCACAAAGACCTATTAATGTCTAAATGCTCTTTCTATTTGGAATATGGTAAGATTAATGACTGGATAATTTAAATAAATTAATTACAGCATTGATTCATAATTAAATATATATATTTAATGTGTGAGATTAAATTGGATATGGTGAGATTCATTTGACATCATTTACATGTTCATATAAATTAATACTTTATGATAATTACTATAGTTTATGTTCCCATTAAATGTCAAAATCTTATCCAACCTCACTAACTAATTCCTTCAAGTGAATTTTTACATTTTTTAAAGATAATTAATGGGGTTCAATGGGTCCCCTACCCAAAGAATATATTTAGAAAGAATTAAAAAAAATTAATGGTCAACTGAGAGATTTACAAAACACTTATCCAAGATCTTGACCAGAATTGAGTCAAAACCAACAAGATGGAGAGCCATAAAATAGTATAATATAAAAAAATAGATTAAAAATGGCCAACAAGGCTATGAACTATACTATTGAAGAAAATAGATAAACCAAAAAATAAATCGCCATATAATAGAACTCAGAAACCTATAGGATTTGAATATTACCTTCCTTATCATCCTATACCACCACTATAACAAGGGAGCCACCATTTGAAGATTCCTCACCACAAAGATGCCTATCCACCATCCCTCTAAAAATAAGTTTTATGCCACCAACAAATACTATAGCTCAATTTATATCTAGTCTCCCTTGCTTCACAAAATTCACCACCCACTAGAGAGCCCTAATGAGCTAAGGAAGTATTTTTCCTTTACCTTGAACCACCAACTTAGCTAAGAACATAATATCCTACACCTATTCCCTATTATGCTTGATGCCCTTACACAACTCCATCTCAAGATTTAAATTTTGATCAAAGCCATGGGATGGAAAAACATAAAATGCCCTTTCAAAAATGCAAAATCATAAACCTTGTTCTACATTTCTTCCATAAACCCTTTGAGATAGATAAACCTTGATTTAAGAGCTCTAAATGTTGATAATGACACCAACCTAAATTTTTTTGAACCAAAAAACGTAAAATTAGGAAAAGGACTAGAGTCCACCATGTTGATATCCTCCAACAACCCCTAGTGATAGTATAGAGCCACAAAGAATTCAACCATTTTAACTACCACTTCCTTATCAGGAAAAAGAACCCGATGTTATTAGCAAACACTATTACTACCACCAAATTTATCCTACTGAAGGGGCTCTTAAATAGACAATATTCTTGAAAAATACCTAGAATGGCCTACAATATATCCTCCATTAGGTCCCAAAATATATTATTTATCCTTCCCATCTAAATACACCCTTCAAAGGCCATCTACCTAATCAAACTATTGCCTAAAACCATCAAGGCCCCTAGTGCCAACACAATGTTGTGATCCATCCCTATTAATCACCAACTAGGACCTATAAAGCACTCACACTAGACTATCCAATAATAGTACACGTGTTCAGAGCCATATCCAATTAACACCATGAACCATTCTTATTAAATAAGGCCAATCATAAACTCAATACACATTACCAAGACCATGATTTTATAATGCCCCTTCCCACGAGCCATCAGGATAGTTGTAAGACCAATTAACACCATAAGATATAATCATAAGGGGAATAATGATGAAGAGTAATGACCACATATTATGGATGAGATCCTATCAAAATCTTCCCATGATAAATGTTGATTATCTATTCAAATTTCATCCCTTTGATCTATACCATAATTCTCTAAGAAGCCTATAATTGAATTAGCTACCCTAAAGAAATGTTTACAATCCCAAAACAAAAGGCTATTAAAGATTTCCTAAACTTTAACCAAAATATTCTCCAATTTACAATATATTACTGACTTCTTTTTTAGAGTAAAAATCAAGATTTTAGATTTTCCTTCAATCATAAGCTTCTCAATTTTACACTACATCACCAACTCAAGTCCTATTACAAAAGATTGTGCTTCAATGTCATTATTCATGCCATCTAAGAGCTTGTTAGAGACAACTTTGATGAGAGAGCAATTAAAATCCATTATTATATAACCTAATATATAATCACTTGGATTACCTCTCGAGGATCCATCAAAATTCATTTTAAACCACCCCATAGGAGGGGGGATCTAAGAAGCTTTATCCTTTATTTTAATTTTACCTAAATTTACTATTGACCCATTAACGGTGGCTTAACAATGAGCCTCTATTTGGCACACATTCTCATATCCCACACTAAAAGACACATTTTTATATTTAATCTAAGAATAAATGACCTCCAAGATAGAAACATCCACCTATTTAAAATTTAATTAAGAGATCTCTCCTTACCTTAAAAAATAAGTTTATTTCTCTCCTTCCAAATTATCCATACCAAAATAGGAGGATTGACTCTATAAATCCTTAAAAAAATTACAATCCCTAATTAGCAAAGAATAAAAGACATTTAATAATGATTAGGTCTAATCCCAAGACCATTAAATCTTACAACATAACCATGCCCAACACCAAGTAGCAATAGAGCAAGAATAAAGTAACTAATTGGCAATTTTTTCCTCAGATTTGTAAAGACTACAATGGAAATGGCCCATTAAACTAATTTTATCCAATAGATCCTGAATGAGGATATGATTATGAAATTCTAACCAATCTAAATCCCTTGAATTTTTAAGACCTATCTTATCCCAACACAATAATCTTGCCCAACTCAATGCATCATCTATTACCTCAACCATCTGATAACTAAGGCTTACTTTAATAACTATAATTTGGGAATTTATTTATCCATTTGATATATGGTTTCAATAAAATGAAATGATCTATTTTTAAATAGATTTTTTAGGTTGGTAAAGTTTTATATAGTTAACTAGAGCCATAATGTAGTCATATTTAATGTTTTTAAGGTCAAAGTTGTTAACTAGCTAGCTGATTTGAGGGCATGTACACCATTTTTACCAAGTTATACAATTTTATCATCACATTTTGTTAATTGAATCAACATTTACCTTCAAATCTTAATGAAGTTAAGTTCACAAAGTCTCTTAATCATGCCTATTAATTAAAACAGTAATTGAATCATTTGATATGGCTCAACTAGCCACATTCATCCATTTCAAATAGGAAATTTATTTTTATGCCAAACCTTACATATTATTGATAATGTTTCCACTTTTATAAAATTATAATATATAAATATATTTATCTTCTAAAAATATCCATTTCTCCTTTCATTTTAGCTTTATCCTGTTACTGCTTTTTGTCATCAATAACTTAGTTTCAACATTAAATAAAATAATATGGTGTTATAGTTAAAGTCTTATGTAATTTTTGAAGGATGCTAATAATTATTATGGTGATAATATACCAAAATAAATCAATGGGGTGAGATTCTGCATCATACTTCTATAAAAATCATGATATTAAGAGATATCACTCTAAATTATCACACTATATAATAGTGTTGATGATATATTTATAAACATCTCAGGGTTGATCCTTAATTTATAAAAAAACACATAATCCTACCTAATTTATATCAACACAATAATAAGGTGGTAATGAAATCTTGTATAATTATCATAACCATAATACCAAGGATTTTATGTAAGCTTTCTTCCCCAAGTTCACTTAGTATTTGAATGCAACTTATTTATACCGTTAATGTACATGTTTAAGTCATAAAAACTCAAATTCATCATCAATATAATTAGTCCATTTATTGAAGCATAAATTTCAAATGTACAAGGAAAATCAAGGTATTTACTTGGAGATACCTTGAAAGTACCCTTGAAGGTATTACAAGGCATTTCAAGGTATCACCTAGTAGTGCCTTCAAGGTTAAGTAAAATTCCACTCATGTGCATGATAAAGATATCTCCTAGAATATACCTTTAAAATCCCCTTAAATGTGTGATAACACCCTTTGAGATATATCATATGATATGTATTAAAGGGACTTGTAATACCTTCATGGGTAACTTCAAAGTATATCCTAGGAAATACCTTGAAGGAAAAATACACTCTGGTGCATGTTTGAAATGTATCTCCTAGAAGATACATTGAATTTATTACAAATACTTTCAAGTTATAACCTATAAATGCTTTCAATGTGAAGGAAAATTCCACTCATGTTCATGTGGGGAGATATCTTTATCATCCCCTTAAATGTATGATATCACACTTCAAGGTATCTCTTAAGAAATTCTTTCAAGGGTCTTATAATATCATTGAGAGTAACTTAAATGTATCTCATAGGAGATACCTTGAAGGATAAATCCACTCTTGTGAATGTTTGAAAGGTATATCCTAATAGATACTTTGAATGTATTACAATGCCCTTCAAGTTATCACCTAGTAATTCCTTTAAGGTGAATAAAAACTCCACTTGTGTGTATGTTGAAGGTATCTCCTAGGAGGTACCTTAAATTTCCCCTTGAATATATGATAATTCCCTTTGAGGTATCTCCTAGGAGATACTCTTGTTTCTCAAATCATGTACCCACAACAACAAATTTAATTTATAGACATAATTGGATTAGATCCAAAGCTTGGGACCTAAGGTTATTTGAGCTAAACCTCTAGATATGGGCCAACTTCCCTTACAAACTTAATGCATCAAGTTTAAAAATTCCATGCAGACCTAAATTGCATGCAATGAAACTACCTATAACTAAAATATGTTCTTCATCTAGGAAAAAGGAGACAAAATAAACTAAAAATAATAGGAGGTGATGCACCAAAACTTCATAGATCTTCCTTACCTTATCTTAAACAACACACATAAGTTTATAAAGATGGATTTCATTCATTTTTGTTTTACACACACCCCCATATCATATTATGAGTTAGCCTCTAAATTTTTAGGATCATTGAAGTAAATCACTCAAATACATGAGTTGTAAGGCATCTAGTTGTATAACAACCTGTTGGTGGAATATTGGTGAGAGATACATATTGTTTACCATGAATGGACTAGTTATGAATGAACTTAGATCTACTTGGATTGGGTGGAAAGATGATGATTTGAACTAAGGTGGGTAGGATCTCAAAAAAAAAATTCAAAAAAGGAGGGAAGAGTAGGTCAGAAAAGAAGGCATATGGATAGCCTAGGATAAAACCCTTAAAAACTAGAAATTAAACTTAGGTAGGATTTTAAGACTTGAATGAAGTGTAAATTGAAAAATGAAAAATCTGAAGACCATTTGTTAATAAGTAATTTTTGAAAAATAAATTTTTTTAATGTCCAAATGGCAAATGCCCAATTTTGATTGTTGAAGTAAAAAATGTGAATGCAATAAAGAAGAAGTATTAATGATTATCTAAAACACCAACAATCAATATAGTATACTCAGACATGCAAATTCAAAGGTTACCCAATTCTTAGACTATTGTTTTACATCTTCAATAAGTATTATGATTAGTATGAAAAATATATTCAAATCAGTTATAGCTTAAAATGAATAATTGTATATAAAATAAATAACTCATACACAAATTTAAACACTAAGTTACTAGAATAATGGAATGTCTCAATTAATCAACATAATTGGAGAATAATCATGATTTTCATATGAAGACAATGTCAAGAAGAACTCTTTAAAAAAAATTATTGGTCTAAACAACCAAAATTTTCCTCTCTTTGGGACCGGGAGGTTACATGTATTTATAATATTTGGATGGGAAGGCCTCATATCTTCAATCTTCACCTAAAATTACAAGTCAAAAAATAGAGCCATAGACTCAATATCATGAAAAATATTCATGCATAATGTAAGTGTCTAAACATAAAATCTCTAACAAAAATACAATATGTATGCAAAATAAATAGATTAGGAATTACACTTCCACCTTAAATATACATCCATATATATAATAATTTCAAATCATGGTGTTGATGTGGCACCAATAGTTGGAGGAGTTGAAGAATAAATTGAGGTCTTCGTAAGAGTAACTATGGGTGAAATGAACACTGAACATGTTTGAGTTTATATTATTGTAAACCAAAAAGACTGTGATTCCTGAGTTATTATAGTAACACTTTTAGCTAGTTGAATAACCAAAACTGAAGATGAATCTTTATATTTTCTTTAAGTTTCTCTAATAATGCATCCCCTACATCATATTCTTTGTTTAAAATATAAAAATTGAGTAGGAATTATGAATTCTATGTGCTTTAACCATTAAAATACCTTTATCTTCCTCCAAGATCTTAAATCTAGCTACTAAAGCTTCAACCTTAGTAACTCTATTCTTAGAAAAATTAACTAGTTGTAGAATCTCTTCATTAATTCTATAGATGGTTTCCTTCACCTCCTTAAAACTGTATGTTGTTTCATGAAGGAGGTTCCCAAAATTAATCTTATTAACTAACTCACTAGTATGAGTAATCATGTGAGTGACCCTCATATCTACTAAAATTTCCAAGGCCTCACTCTCATATCTGGTAAAGAGTCCTAATAATGGCTTAATCTAATTATGCCAGACAAAAGAGGCATCTCTTTTAGAAATGACATAATTCAAGCACCAGACTACATCCATATCAGACATTAAATTCAAATAGTTGTAAAAACTATTCCTTCAATAAAATCAAGAAATTTAACCTCTTTTCCAATTCTTACATCTAGTGCCACATCTTGGTGATGTTTACTTGATTAGGATGGGTATCTAGTCTAGAGACCCACATACTATACAAAATAATTTACATCTTATTATTTTGACTATGCATATTAATAATAATTTCCTGAAAGGCTTGGGTGATTTGCATTTATTTCCACCTTTTCAATGCCTCCTCAGTACTTAGGTGTATTTCCTTCAAGGCTTCCCCTATGGAATAAATAAATCATTGCAATTATCAATATATTTTATAGGGTCCCCTAAGTTATTATTCAATTTATTTGCAAGAGGAAAAATATTTTCTCTCTAATCAAAATACATCTCCTCACCTATACCAACGCACACTGCCTTCCTCTTCCCCACCCTATGAATTTTCCCACTCTTCTTATCATACCTGTTGGAGACTATGGGAAATTTAATTACAACTAGATTTTCTATTTCATCCCTATATTCTTGTATCTCTTTCACTCATTGAGGAACTATGAGAACTCTAGTTCCTTCAATTAGACTTGAGCCTTGAGATTAATATGGTGGAGGATTCATAAGAGGTGTAACTAATGGAGGCACTGTGGAAGTATTATTTTGAGTAGGAAATAGGAGAGGTTTATGGATAATTCTCTTCCCTGGAGATGGCTATCATATTGGTGAGACCTCAACTATATACTTGACCAAACCAAAGGTTCTATTCACTATCATTATGGTTGAGGATACTGGTGAGGCTTGTGGAATGTAAAATCCTATTTGAGCTAACTTTATTTTTTAAATAGGTGGGATTTGAGGATTAAAAATAGACATAATTCCCTGATATTTGAAATGGACCACCTTCTCTGAGGTATTTATTGACTAATGGGAAAGAATTAATGAATCCTTAGGAGGAATAAATATAAAATCTTGATATATAATAAAAGGTAGACTTACATATGGGATTTAAACATTGATATATGAATAAATAATATAAGATAAAACCTTAGGAAACTTTTGGCTTGGTTTTTTTTTGAGGTTTTGTTTCTCTCCCAAACTCCAGGCTATGGATTTTTCAAACTCTGCCTCTTCATCATCTAGTTGAGTCTCTTCAATATTTCCTTACTCTACTTCTATTGTTTCCTAAGAATCATATTATTTTCTTCATCATCCATGTAATTAACCAATGATACTAGTTCTATTTCTTCTTCCACAACAAACCCTACCTAATTTTCTCCTTCATTTTCTTCCTTCGCTTCCTCTAATTTTTTTCTCTCAGGAGACTTATCAATCATAGATAGACCAATATATTGAATTTATTCCAATGACTTGCTCTTAATAAGAGTAGGAAAATATTTGGACTTCCTATGGTAGGTGATGATGGGGGGAGTGGAAGGTGGAATGCAAGGAGGCATAGTTGAAGGAACAATAGTGGTGGGAGGCATCACAAGAGATGGTGGTGAAGGCATGATAACTGTTGTTGTAAAAGTGGGTTGAAATGTATTTAGAGGTGAAATCATAGATGTAAGTTGAGTAAACATATTCTTGTAGCACATAATTTCAACTTTTGAGAGGGTTTCTCGGGATCTATCACTCTTGACTAGAAAATGAGATTGGCCTCAGGATATGGGTATCTTGTGATGGGGCTAAACCTCTAGAGAAGGTTGGTTCCTCTTGGTAAATCACCTAAAATATTGGTTTGACTTAGAAAATTGTAAAAGGGATGCAAGTGATAATTAAAATCATATAAAGTGTGCTAGACCAAACTAAAAGACACTCCAAATTTCTTGAAACTAATACTAAGGAATATCAAAGATAACCCTCACTCACACAATATCTCAAACTGGTCATTTCACATCAATATTTCTAAACTAGGCTCCCTAGACAAGAGACTAAGCATGGAGGAGTATCAACACTCACACTATATCTTCATCAGTGGTTAAAATATCACAAAATCATACCTAAAAACACCTCAAAACACTTGTATAAGGGTAATAAAGAAGGATAATTACCATGGAAGAATACTCCTTCATAAGGTAATCATGCATAAGTTAACTAAAAACACTAGATGTAGGTGAAGAGATAGGTAAAATAAGTTATATTATTTTTTCAAGAGAACGTTCTTACTAATTTTGATAGGGTTTTTCCTTGTCAAATGAGAGTATATCTTTATAATGGAGAAGAAGAGGGATATATAGGACAAAAGGGAAGGGAGAGGAGAAGAAAGATTTCAAAAATCAACAAATGCACCACCCTCCATGGAGATCCAACAAAGAAGAGGAAGAGGTAGATGAGTATCAACAACTTCAAAACCATTTAGGCACTAATCTCACTTATCAAATTAACCCTCCAAAATCAAGAAAGGTCTTCAAGCTCTCATATTGGCATAAAAGGCAATAGAGGACAAAATTTGATTTGAGGAAGATGAAATCATTCTCCACTTAACTGGAGAAAAGTCTCTAAATAACTAGAATCTTCATTAATTTCTCCATATTTCTCCTCAACTCCCCAAAACTCCTCCACTTGACTTTTACACTGCATCTCCACTTGTCTTGTAGAAGAAACTTGGAAATATGGCTAGTCACCCTAAAATTTGATGTTTTCACTAACTTTGAGGGCTATATTTGAGTGACTTTTTTATTCCCAACTCATATTGTATCCTATAACCTACAACATTCACCATAAAACCTTCAAATCCCTTATATTCCATTAATGGAGGTCTTCAAGCTAAAGCCATCTTCAAATATATATCTTAGAACTTGTTTTCAAGGCCATTTTATCACCATGAGAAATAATTTTGGACCTGTATAAGTATTTTAGTCATCCATATCTTTCTTATGAGGAATAAAATGAAGTTTTATGACACCTTCAAGTCTTGAAACAATGGTAGAAATCTCCATTAAACTTGCAATGATTCATAAATCATTAGAAAACTTGGGTTTTTGGCCTTTTAGATCATCAAATCACCCTATAAACAATTTTGAATGGATAATATCTCCATATAATGGTGATTCAAGTCCCATTAGGCTATTTCCATGCATTTATACAATTTCATTCTTTGAAGACATGTAAAAATGGGCATTTTTAGGCCATTTTGGGCCTCCTAAGCACCCACACATGGTAATTTATTCTTAAAAACACATAAAAATGAGATTGAGAGAGTATCCTATATTATCTATGTGTTTTACAAGATATTATAGGTCATTTATTTGGTTCATGAGCTCAAAATATAAAACTAGTCAAAACAAGTTCTTTTCGCAGCTCAGAGAAGCTTACTTTCTTAATGATTATTCATAAAGCCTAGGGCCTAGATAGAACCAATGATTTTTAAATGGATTATACAACCCTAATTAAACTTATATAACATCTTATCCACCCATTCAGCTCCTCTGTACCATTCCAAGTGTGTGAAAGTGCCTTTAAGCTTGAGAATATGCATCCTGAAAGGTTGAGTAGGAGAAAAATGAAGTAGAGTGAGAAAAATTGTGAATTTATTAGTAAAATCACCTCTAAGAGGTCTATTATGAGAATAAAAACATATTAATATGGTTTTATTTCATTTTATAACTTCCAAACATCCTCTAAACCTTCATTCCTCTGACTAGGGTTCTTGGCTTCTTAGGTCAATTTAACCCTAGAGGTTTAATTTTGGTCTTTTCCCATCTTCTCAAGGTTTTTAAATCTTTTATTCACCTTGTAATATCATATTATATTATTATAAATCCTTACAAACTTCCAATCATACCTAAACTACCATTTTTTCCACTTTCTCATTTTAGGCCTGCATATGTCCAAATAGGCCTAATGGCCTACTTGAGCTCCTTCTTCCAAATCTTCTTGAATTGTTGTTGTTGTTGTTGTTGTTGTTGTTGTTGTTGTTGTTGTTGTTATTATTATTATTATTATTATTATTATTATTATTATTATTATTATTATTATTATTATTATTATTATTATTATTATTATTATTATTATTATTATTACATCTCCATTTAACCCTATTGAGTATTTTAAACCTCAAAAACACCTCAAAAGGGTCAAATACTTAGTTTTCACTTTTAAGCCTAAGTATGCCTAATTAGGCCTAATAGGCATGATTAGGCATACTAGGATTTTCTCCATTTTATTATTTATTTATCTATGACTCAGATATTTTTGCAACCCCATTAACCTAAATTAACATCTTTTATCCTCCAAAAACAATCAATTAATCACTTAGTTTTTAACCCTAGAGGTTTAATTTTGGTCTTTTCCCATCTTCTCAAGGTTTTTAAATCTTTTATTCACCTTGGAATATCATATTATCTTATTATAAGTCCTTATAAACTTCCAATCATACCTAAAATACCATTTTCTCCACTTTCTCATTTTAGGCCTACATATGTCCAAATAGGCCTAACGGCCTACTTGAGCTCCTTCTTCCAAATCTTCTTGAATTATTATTATTATTATTGTTGTTGTTGTTTTTGTTGTTTTTATTGATCCTATAACATCTCCATTTAACCCTATTGAGTATTTTAAACCTCAAAAACACCTCGAAAGGGTCAAATACTTAGTTTTAACTTCTAGGCCTAAGTATGCCTAATTAGGCCTAATAGGCATGATTAGGCATACTAGGATTTTCTCCATTTTATATTTATTTATCTATGAATCAGATATTTTTGCAAACCCATTAACCTAAATTAACATCTTTTATCCTCCAAAAAAAATAAACTAATCACTTAGTTTCTCACTCCAAGGTGTGAGTAGTAAAGTGAGAATTCTTGACATGCTTCTTTAGCAGACATGTAATATGCCCTTCTATATCTCCTCAAGTAAATTAAGTAAATGAAACCAATTTTAAAACTTAAAGGACATAATTTCAAATTTTAAATCATTTCATTAAGTATAACTCAAAAAATACATCTTTTGGGGATGCCTCAACTTGCCTTGTCAAATTTTTGAGAATGTGTAGCTTTGTGTTTTGCCATTATATCAAGTTTTATGAGGTCCCAAGACTTAATTATTTTTAAATATGACCATGATGGATCCCCAAAACTATTCCAATATTTTTTGTAAATTTTTAATCAATAAAAACATCTGGAATCACCAATTTAAACCTACTACACACTAAGAAAATAAGAATCAAAAACCCTACAAATAAATAAAAAGGTGTATCTTGATATTTATGTTTCTAAATACCTCTTTAATTTTAAATTAGAACCTATAGTATCTAAAAAAACTATTCCAATCATTTTTTTCCACTATCATCCATGAAAACTAACCATAATCATCAATCTAGACCTGTAACACACTCAAAAAATGAGAACCAAAAAACCTACAAAGAGAGAAAAAGGTGTATATTGAGATTTATGAGTCTCAAAACCTCATTAATTTTTAATTTTAACCTATAATATATTTTAAAACTTATAAAATCATTATAGTGCATCATCCAACCCTTTAAACCTCTTAAAATTACCTTTTTCGATTATCTCCACTTGCATGCCAAAACCCTAAATTTTGCAAATTTACACTTCTCCAAATTTTACCTTGAAATTATGCATGTGATCACTATAAAAAAGTACAAGAAGAATTAAAATACTCTTAAATTTACTGAAAACCCCTCTCATGAATTCAAAACCCTCTATCATACCTGTAACTCTTTAGGTATCCCTTTGAGCTCCATTGGTAACTATCAACAGACAAGCATCTGACTGTGACAAAACAATAGATGATTATAATATTAGTGTGACCTAAAAAATAACATGGCTAGTCATAATCTTACCTATACCAAATTTCATATTTGGATCTTGCCTCTAGAGGCCTCAAAACTCATTTTTCTCAAAATTAGCTAGTGGAGTGCTTGTGTTTTCATGTTTCATAAGTTAATGATTGAGTTTAATTCTTGTATAAATTTGTATTGGAGTATGAGAATTATGAATAATTTTATATTAGGCCATAAAATCCTTCTTTTAATTATTCATATCTTCTAATAGTCACCTCTTGAACCTATGCAACCCATCACTATACCATCTCTCTTAATAGACCTCAATATGACTATCTTGCTAACACTATTGTAGATGATGATTGGGAGTTAAAAGTGATTTATTTCCATTACATCACTTTTTAACACCCTTGAGACCTAACAAGTCATTGGTAACCTCTTATCAATTATTTCCTTAGTCTATTTGCTCTTCAAATAGTGTTTTCTAGCTCTTATAGTCTATATTTCGTACACGAGCTTGTATACTATATTTTCATGAGTCAACAGTACTTTTAGTAGTTATCATGATCTTGATGAAGGTTTAAATATATAAATTTGTGATTTTAAAACATATTTTAATTCACAAGTTTACTCCTTGGTTGAAATGTATCTTGAATTGCACATTTAGGGTATATGGATATATCAATGCAATTGGCCCTAGTATGGTTGTGTGTGGACATTTCAAAGATAACATTGACTATAGATCTTGCTTGAGGCACTCTATTATATACCCTAATTTCTTCCACATTTACATTTTTCTTATTAAACTTCCATTTTATCATGTTAACTTTCCATAGACATTCTTCTCTCATCCTCTTTGTAACTTGGAGATAAACTTGTCTTGAGAAAGTTATAAGTTGAGTTTTTACCCCATGACTGAGTTCCTCCATCATGGTATCTCTATGCTTCCAAGAAACTAAGAGGATCCTCCTGAATAAAATTAATAAAAATTCATGAAATAATATATTTATTTAATTAAAATTCATGAATTAATATATTTATATAATTAATCGAAACATTAAAGGGATTATATTGATTACATGCCACTTCAAGGGGGCAACCACATTTAAGCAAGCTCAATACAATAAATTCACGAAAGCCTTCATTGGCCTCAATATTTACTTATGTACTAAGTCTAATCTAAGAAACTAATACTTCCCATGAATGTGGGATAAAACAAAATACTCGTGGGATGACTTACAAAGCATATGTATCCATAGCAACTAATATACTAACAAAGTAAAAAGAAGGGTAGCATAGGTTCTTAACATCACCTCCCTCTTAGAAAAATCTTTGTTCTCAAAGCTTCAGATGTGGTAATTGGTGTTGAATTTTAAATATTGGTTCCCATTTTGCATCCTCTAGTTACATTCCATGCTACTAAATTAATACCTCTATGATGGAGCAGGAGTGAAGTTGATTTGTGTGTCTTTCCAAGATTGCTTCCAGTTCAAGAAGGATGGATCTTTCATTATCAAGTTCTAGTAAAATATTTTACACTCTAATGTTTGTGATAAGAAATTTATTTATACAAAGACATGAAATACTATATGAACTTAGGAATAAGGTGGGACCTCCATCTTATAAGCAACCAACCCAATTTTCTAGAGAACCTTATATGGCCCATACAACTTAGGATCTAACTTACGACACCCTTTAAGTTCTAGGGAGGATTGTTTGTATGGTTTTAGGTGAAGAAAAACCATATCACCTACTTGAAAATTACACTCAAAATGGTGTTGATCAGCCTATTATTTCATTTTATTTTATGCCATATGAAGATTATCTCGTAAGGTGTTGAGGATATGATCCTAGGTTTGGAGAATCATGTTGACTGCTTGAACTGGTGAACTATTGGGGGTGTATAGAAGGATCACTAGTGGTTCTTGACCATATATTGATTCATATGGTCATTTTATTTTAACTATGGTAGGAGATATTGTATCACCATTCAATGAGAGGGAGCCACTTTTCCCACTCATGTTGTTTTTTTGAGGTGAAGCAATGAAGAAAATTTTCCAAGAATTTGTTGATAATTTTAGTCTAGGCATCCATTTATAGATGATACCCAAAACTCATCTTCAGTTGGGTACTGATGTGTCAAAATAGTTCTATCTAAAAATGGCTGGTGAAGGTTGCATCACAATTTGAGACAATGGAAGAAGGAATTCTATGAAGACAAAGAATCTGGTCCAAGAAAATTAATGTGACTATGGAGGCAGTATAGGGATGACTAAGGGTAAAAAAATAATTATATTTGGAGAGGAAATCAATCACAACCAAGATCACTATTTTCCATCCAAATTTAGGTAAACATTCAATGAAATCCATAGAAATACCTATCCAAATATTGGTAGGGATGGGAAAGGGTTTGAGCAACCTAGGAATGAGTGTTGTTTCACCCTTATTGTATTGGTATCACATTCAACCACCATATTTTGAATTAACTTTTTGATTACCTTTCAAAACAATTGTGCCATGCCCACTCATATGTTTTGAGAAACCCTGAGTGCCCTACATATAGAGAAGCATGGATTTCATAGAATACATCCTATTTAAGATCTATGCTCTAGAGAAGCACCATATGACCCTTATATCACATAGAAACACCATCTCAAGAATCATGCAGTATGGTAGAAGGGTTAGTGTCTAACTATTGAATTATTTGAGATAATTAAGAGTCATTAACACATACATACTGTGCAATGTCTAACTAATTTAGAAGAGGCATGAAAATAGATAAAAGGGAAGCTTGGTCCACAAATGTGCAAGACAGAGCATCAACCATAATATTATCCTTACCCTTATTGTAAATGATCTCATAGGCATAACCCATGAGTTTGTTGACCCATTTCTATAGTGATGGGGTAGAGACCCATTATTCCAATAAATATTTCAGATTTTAGTGGTTAGTTCTGATGAAAAAATGATTCCCCATTACGTATGGCTACCACTTTTGTACTGCATGAAAAATGACCATCATTTCCTTCTCATAAATATAGATTACTAAACTCTTGCCAAAAAATGCTTTTCTAGTGAATGTAATGGGGCATCCTTCTTGGATAAGAGAAATACCAAGTCCATTACTGTAAGCATCTCTCTTGATAATGAAGGTCTTGGTAAAATATGACATAGCTAGAATAGGTGTAGTACACATAGTGTGTTTCAATTCTTCAAATGCACACTCAGTAGCTTGTGTCTATGTAAAAGTATCCTCTTCAACATATCTATAAGAGGAGATATAATATTCCCTTAATCCTTAAAAATCTTATGATAGTATCCAATCATCCCTAAAAAACCATGGAGGCTCTTGAGTGTTTGAGGATGAGGCCAATTTGTCATGGAAGTTAATTTTTTGGGATCCACCTGAAGCCCTTGGATTAAAATAATATGCCTAAGATACTCCACTTCATCCTATCCAAAAGCACATCAAGATTATTTTTCACGGAGATGATGATTAGAGAGAAGTTAGAGTGCAAGCTCTAGATGTTAGAGATGCTCAGATCATGTTTTACTATAGATTATTTTATCATCGAAGAAGACCATAATGAATTTATGTAGGTAGGGATAGAATATTTTATTCATCAATGCCTAGACTATTGAAGAAGAATTATTGAAGCCAAAGGGCATGATGACAACCTCATAGTGGGCATCATGCATTCAAAAATATTTCTTAGGGATATCATCCTCATGAATCCAGGTTTGGTGAAATCTAGAGTAGAGATCCAATTTGGAAAAAAAATGAATTCCATGAAGCTCATCAATAATAGGGATCAGGAATTTATCCTTGATTGTGATTTGATTAATTTCTTATAATTCAATGCATAGGTGCCATGACCCATCTTGTTTTTGTATGAGGAGAATTAGGGAAGAATATGAGCCGGTACTAGTGTGAATAATGCCTTACTTCAGTAAGTCTCAAATGAGCATATCAATCTTAGTCTTTTACTTAAATGAGTAGCAATAGGGCCTAATATTGTGATGAATGATTATATGAAGGAGCATAATATAGTGGTATTTTTGTTTTTAAGGTGGCAATCCCACTAGTTTGACAAAAACAAATGCATACCTATGTAGAATGGTTTGTAGATCAGAAGGAGTAGTGGAGGCCATTGATGGTTACATTTGAATGGAATGGATCTAGGTAATGATGTCATGTGAATTCTTCTTAAGAATATTTTCTATGTAATGTGAACTTATGATGTTGAGATACCCTAAGTGTAATCCTTTCAGTGTGTGTGTTTACCCATTATTTGAAAACTGATCCAAAGTTCAACAAAATCTCATAATATGGGTCCAAGTGTGCATAACCATTAGGCTCTCAAAACAACATCACATCCACCTAAGAGCAAGGCAAAAATGTCATATCATAATTTATAATCTCCAATAGAGATACACACATTATGACACTCCCTTTGTATAGTAATTTGCCTCCATTGACAATCATGACTTTGAAGTTGGAGTGAGGATGGAGAAATAAATTAACCTATTTGGTGATCTGAGGGTCAATGAAGTTATGAGTGCTACTAGAATCAATGAGTATTATGAGAGGGATCTTATTGAAGTAACCCCTGACACACATACTTTTTAGGCTGGTGACTCATGCTAAGGCATGGAAAGAGAGATCTGGTTGGTCTTCCTGAGAAACAAGTTCCATAATCTACTAAGCTTCTTTTGGATCATCTGTTGAACCCTGAGCATCTTCCAAAAATTTAGTTTTGGGTAGAAAGTCCACATCAAGTAAGTAGAGCTTTTGCTCGACACATCGATGTCCCTGAGTGAATTTTTCATCACAATTATATGATATTCCTTTTTATCTATACACTCATATTTTTGATTTAGTCAAATTCTTGATAGGATTTGTTCTAAGGGTTGGCATTATTTGAGATCATTGTGGAGTTGTATTTATAAATGGAACAAAATTGGATTTAAATCATTGTTGAGCTATGATCTTGTCCTTTGCTAACTTATCCAACCCTAGGACTTCCATCAACATGTTGGGTCAGGATATTTTGGCCTCAGATCAAATTTCATCCTTCAATCCACTAACAAAGCAACTCCTAAAGAATTCATCAAATAATCCCTCTATGTGATTGGCTAGTTTTTCAAATTCTATTTGATATTCTCTCATGGTTCCTATTTGGTGAAGTTTATTGAGTGCTCTAGTGAAGTCATCAAAATCACTAGGGCTAAATCATTACAAAATGAGGGTGAAAAAATTGGTCCATATTGGCTAATTATGAGCCTTGATATACCAATGATACCATTGAAGCGTTTCATGTTCCAAGTGAAAGGATGTAATAAAGAATTTGTTGGCATCAAAAGTATTATATAGACTAAAATATTATTCTACCTAATAGATCCATCCAGTTGGATTTGCACCATTGATTTGTAGAAAATCAAGCTTTGGCCCATGAAAATTATTAGAAGAAGAAAATTCGATGTCTAAAGATGACTTTGGATGCTATATGTTGTTTAAGGTGGTATGTTGAAGATTGAGACCAAGAATTTTTTCATCAAGATCTTTGATTTGGGTCTTGAGGGTAGAAATTTTATCCTCCATGTTTCTGTCTCCTATTTAGGTTACTACAATGACCAGAATAAGAGATTTGATTTTTTTTTAATTTTTTTTTATAGTCTATTGAGAATATTATAAAATTGATATAAGTCTTTTGATGATCTACTAGTAATATGTGTGGATATGATATTGTAGTTATTTGATACTTTGCAAGTAATATGTTGAAACTTGTATGGTAAGTCTTCTGATACTCTGCTAGTAATATATGAAGATCTAATATGGAAATTTATGATACTCCACTGGGGATATGCTGAAACTGGTATGGCACATTTTATGATACTCCATTGGTAATATTCTAAAATTGATAGAAATGGGCACCAAGTTTAAATAACTACCTAAGTTTTTAAAGATTTCTCTCTGGCCACCAATGTCATCTGAGTGAGTACTATGTTCCAATAAACAAATTGGCCATTGATTTACCCCTAAATGATACCTCTTGATGTTTCTCATGGGTGGGAATTAGTCAATCAGGATGGGACTGTTGCCTATTTCATTGGTAGATCCTCTTAATGGGCTATTTACTTTGGGGTTCCTATGGTACTCCTCACAATGAATTTTAGGGATTACGTTTAAGAACTTCACATAGTTATGTGGAAAAGTATTTACCTTGATCTAAAATAGATTATTGTGATATATAAAAATACTTAAATGAATTATATAGTGGAATAGAAAAACATTTATAAGAGAAAAACAAATTTTGGCCCTGGAAAGAGCTCTAATACTAGATCATATGATCCTCCTACAAAATATTAATGAAAATGCATGAAATAATAGATTTATTTAATGAAAATGCATGAATTAATAGATTTATATAATTAGCAAAAACATAAAAGGGATTATAGTGATCACATGGCACTTCATAATGGCAACCTCCTTTAAGCAAGCTCAATATAATAAATTCATGGATGTCTTCATTAGCCTCAACACTTAATTATATAATAAGTCTAATCTAAGCAACTACTACTTCCCATAAATGTGGAATAAAATAAAATGCTCACAAGATGACTTATAAAGCATATGCATCCATAGAAAATAATATAATAATAAAGTAAAAATAAGGGTAACATGGGTTCCTAACAATAACCTACCTCCCCATTGACTTCTCAAGTCTACTAAGGTTCTTAATAAAAAATCTAACTTCAATATTTCCCATAATCACAAAGATGACTAATCCATGAGTTAAAATGAGCCATATTTGAATGAAGAAGGGTGGTAAGCCTCTGCTCACTTATGTTTTCTACTTAGACTAGTGTTTACCAACACTTGTATTCATCAGATCTTCCACTCCATGGTCAAAACTCTTCCTCATCCAAAACTTTAATTTAGCTATAGGTGGAGATAAATCCTTCATAATTATAACATCGGTGGAATGGATGTACGTGGAGATTTTGAGATCTTTGACTGAGTGGTCCAATTTGGCTTCTTGACTTCATCTGACCCAACTCTTCCATTTCAAAACTTCCTCAAGATTCATCTTGAGCTCTCATCATCTAGTTGGATGTGATCTTAGGCCTAGGCTAAGATTTCTCTCTTTAGGTCATCTAAGGCTAAAATATATGGTGTAAATGGTGATGATACCTCCCCAATCCTCATAAACCTCTAACCTCTTTCTTAATATATTTTTATCTATCAATTTCTCTACAAAGTATTATACTCATGCCTGAGAACCTAAACAGACCTAATTAGGCCTAAAAAGGATTATCTTTGTCCAAAAGACCCAATCCACTTAGTTAATAACATTAAAAACATTAAAAACATGAAAAAATAAACATATTATCACCTTTTCATATAACCTAACGCTCTCCATCTCTCTCATACAGAAAACTCTCAAAAAACCTTAAGAAAATGCTTGATGGTAACCTATGGATTACTTCACCATGAAGGTTTTTTGACTCTTATGGATCACACGTGTGAAATAGAGGATAAAAATTATTTTAATTATTTTTTATTACCTTTTTAACCCTCTCAAAAATTATTTCATTACAACTTCTACTCTAAAGGGCCGAAACCAAGGAAAACTTGTCTCTTGGGTTTTAAAGGCACTTCAGAGCTAGTCAATGGTTTTCTGGTGGTTTGTGAGGCTATATACCTTTATTGAACTTAAACCCCTTGTATAACATGTTTTTGAGACCCATTTACCTCATACAAGAGATAGGAGAGCTAATTTCTTAGGATAGAGAAGTACAAGACAAAAATTGCCTCCCCTTGATGAGATGTTCAAGACCACTAAAATGGTTTTCTCTTAACATGAGGAACCAGAGGACTACCTTATAAATCTAAAACTTGGATAAGTTTTATCATGATGTAGGTTACCTTACTTACTTTTGGAAACTTTTTGAGGTGATTGAATATCCATAGTGGTGGGAAACCTGTTTTTCATGCCTAATCTACAACCAATAGGTTTTCCTTGCCTCTATTGGTTCTCATGATTGGATCTAATTATAGAGTCCCAAGAAAGGATATTGGGGACACAATGGATGCCTAAATATTATATATAATATTTTTAACTATGTAAAACCCTTAAAATCTTGCTCAACCATGGTTTCAAAAGGCCTAAAAATGCATTTTCTTATAGCCAAATTCCTCTTCTCCACTCCAAATAACCTAAAATGGTCTTGAACATGCCTAAATGAGGTCAACACACCATGGAGAGGTGGAATGAATTCAAAACCAATTTGGATTCTCTGAAAAACCCTTTTTCACTTAAAAAATCTATTTAAAATCTCTTCAAGTCATTTAATGCACTTTTGAGGATCTTTTGGGAAAATTGGCTTCATTAGACATCTTTTTTGAATTTTTAGAATCTTGACACTTTTTAAAAACCTCCTTCCTGCCCCTAAATGCTCAATCACATTAGAAACTAGCTAGATATTTCACTTATAGCTCAAGACCCATTTGTAGGCCTTTACCATAAAATCCCTAAAAATACCTTAACCTTTTCTAAAATATTCTTAATAAGGCAAAGAACATGAGGTAGGGCCATGAAGCTCATCTTCTCTTTCCACCATTGGATCATCCACTGCACTAGGACTTTATATAGCTCCCAACACCACACCAAGACCTTCCAAGATACTACACTACATCATCAAGTTAATATTAGAAAGAGACTAGTCATAAAGGCAAGAGGTCACTAAATGGTCTAGGAGGCTTGATCCATCTAGGTAAAATTTACATATGTAGGCTAATTTTGGCCAACATTTATGGAAACCTCCTAGGATTACATGCCTTTCTAAGTAAAACACTAGTTGTTTTAGTCTATCCATTGGGCTTATGGGGTCACGAAAGTCTTTTTCAAATTGGTTTTCAACTAATCATAAAGATGAAAATCTTATTATTATAACTCTTAAAACAATAAGGCCAACCCAAAATTAAAAAAACCATGTGCTCAAATAACTTAGGGAATGGAAACACATAACAAAAGGGAAATATACACAAGGCAATTGGAGGAAAACAATAAAATGTACTATAATAAATACAATGATACAAATTTATTTTAGTAACTAGGATTTCAATGAATCCCATTGATTTGGATGGGTAATGCCTCTCCATCCAACTTGGTAAGCTGAAAGGTATTATGCTGTTTGTATCCATGGATCAAGTAAGGTCCACTCCATAAGTTGTCAAACTTAGCATGGTTTTTTGGCTTATCCTTAGTTGAATCTCACTTGAGGACTAGATAAACCTCTTTGAAGTCTCTTGCTATGGATCTATTTTTAAAGGGTTTCTTGACTTGAGCTTGATTTGATTCTATTGTCACTGTAAGATCCCTCATTTCTCTAAGATCTATGACCTTTTCCATCCTCACACTCATAGATTCACTCTCCATCAACTCAAGTTGATGAGCTATCTCCAAGGTAGGTAACATAAGAGAGATGGGAAACTTGGATTCTCTCCCATATACTAGGACAAATGGTGAATTTCCAATGGAAACCATATGGGTCACTCTATCATCCCATAAGGTTGTCCTTAAATTTGAATGTCACACTCTTTTGTTATCCTCCATAGTTCTCTTGATTATTCTAATTAATTTATTATTCATTAAATGTAAAAGTCCATTACCTTGTGGGAAGTGATTGGAGGATATGATAAGGTAAATGCCTAATTTAAGTGCCCATTAAATTGTCTTTGTACTGGCAAATGCTAAGGCATTATTTGAAATGATGGTTACAAGTACACCAAACCTTGTCATTATATTGTCATATAAGTCTAATACTACTTTTTCATTGGCTTCATTTAGATTAATTACCTCTACACACTTGGTGAAGTAATCAATGGAAGTGAGTACCCACTTGATTTTTCCACTAGAAGGTGGATTAATCATTCCTATAAAGTCTAGGCCTCACTATATGAAGGGTTTCTCTACATGAATAGGATTAAGAGGAAGGGCTGCCAACCTTTGCTTTCCTAAAAAGAGATCACACTTTTGGTACTTCCACACCATGCATATGCATCTTTGAAGAGACAAAGCCAATAATAACCATCCCTCATTACTTTTTCAGCTATAGTTCTTGGGGGGAAATGACCTCCTATAGGCCCATCATGGAATTGCTCTAAGAGTCTAGTCACTTGATCATCATCTATGCATCTAATTAACACCCCATTGAGGTGTTTTCTGAAGAGAAACCTATCAATAAAAGTATAAGGTATGGACTAAAGTCTAAATTATCTTCTCTTTGTACTATTCATATCTTAAGGACACTCACCTATTAGAAAGAACTTTTCCATGTCCTAAACCCAACTAGTATGAGGTGGAGGTGCTTATATATGTAGGTTATCTTGTGTCAAAAAAACATATTTCTCTTCATAAAGGTCAAAAACCATGTATTCACATAAAATTTTACCTCTTACTAGCTTAGTGGATTTTATTTTTACATCATATTCCATGACTCTTGTAATCCAACCAACCCTCTTCTCATTCAAGTCCTTTTTGAGAAGAAAATCTCTCACACTAGGATGAGACACCATAAGGTATTTTTTATTGTTGGATAATATAGGTTTGAATTTTTTTAGACTTCTCATAGCTACAAGTACTTATTTCTCTACAAAAGTGTACCTTTCTTATACCCTTCAAGCCCTTGGCTAAAATATGTAATTGGTTGTTCAAGTCATTCTCCATTATTTTGCATCAACATAGTTGATATGTTATCAATGTTGGAAAATACATACAAGATGAAATATCTTAAGAAATTAGGATTTGTTAGTGTAGGTGCTTGAGCAATAGCCTATTTGATAACTTAAAATCCTACTTTGTCTTCTCTTTTCCAAGTGAACACCTAATTCTTCTTCACCATAGTAGTGATAGGTTTAACCAATATTTCAAAACCATTTATGAACCTTATTATAAATTTTATCTTTCTAAGAAAACTTTGAAGTCCTTTATTATGCTTAGGCAAGGACAAGGCCAAGATTACACTTATTCTATTAGTATCAATGGCTAGACCCTACTTTAATACAATATTCCCCAAGAGTTTGCCTTGATGGATAATAAAAAGACACTTCTTTGGATTTAATGAGATCCCATACTCCCTACACCTTTCAAAGATCATCCGTAAGTGGTCCAAGTGTTCACTAGCCTTCTTGGAAAAGATTGTTATGTCATCCAAGTACACAATTACCATCTGATTAAGAAATATTTACAAATCCATGTCCATGGATCTTTAAAAATTATATCCAACATTTGATAGGCCAATAATCATCTCCTTGTAATCATAGGTGCCCCAATTTGTGTTGAAGGCAGTGTTGTATTAGTGTTCCTCCATGACTATCACATGATTATATCCTGAGTATCCATCCAATATAGAGAAACATTCTAAACCAAAAACCATTTGAAGGAGTTCTTCCATGGATGGAAATGGGTAATGGTATTTCAAAGATACCTTATTAAAATATCTAAATTTCACACATAACTGGATCTCACCATTATTCTTTCTCACAGGCACTAGGTTATCCACTCATAAGGAGTGATTGATAGGGAAAATGATATTATACTCACTCAACTTGGTTAACTCTTTTCTCATCATCTCTTCAATATTTGGGTTGATTGGTCTTTATTTATTCGTAACAGGTTTGGCATTGGCCTCCAAATCTATGGTGTGTTGGGCTAGCTTGGGGTCAAAACCTCTTAGATCATTATACTCCCAAGAAAATATATTGGAGTATTCCCTACGAATATTAATAAATACATGTTTTTCTCTCTCATTTCTCACCTTTCCAATCTTGAGAAGATTATCCTTGAAGATAAATACTCTCTCATAGTTTTCTTCATTAGTAGACATAAATACCTTGTCCTTCCTCATGTGATCTCCTTCATGTAAAATACCCTCAAGGGTGACCAACCCTTTAAGAAGTTTATTTTAATTTATTTGAACAATATGGTCCTCATACTATATCTAAATTCTACTTTGGTTTGTTAAGGAAAATTCTACCTTTTGTTGTAGTAAATAAGCAATATGCTTATCACTATCAAAGACTTATCAGTGATCTTCATTACCTGGAACTGATGGTCTCACTATCACGTTTACATGTGGCTATAATTTAGGCCTATTCAAATCATTTGGAATGTCAAACTAAGCCCCTACTACTGCCAACCTATCAATATGTTAATTTTGTTCTCTTGATACTGCTTGGATATTGAAGGATTTAAAGTCTTCAAGTAGGCCCCATGTTCTATGTTTGTAGGACTTTATTAAGGGGTTATTGGTTTTTTTTTTGACCTCTCACCTAATGTACTATCAATTCATAGTAACATTATATACCTGTAATTGCTTTATCCCCCTCTTAGTGGCCCATTAAAGATCATGGATGAGGCCCTCATACTCAGTTGCATTTCAAGAAAAACTAAATTATAACCTAAATGATGAAAAGTATTTGTCATTAGATGGATATATAAACATTACACTTACCCTTACTCCATGATTGCTCCTTGAGCCACCAAAGAACATATTCCCTAATTCACGAGTATCCTCTTAAGGCCTAGTGAGCAATGACATGAACTCATTCTCTTCATGTAGTCAATAAACTCCCATGGATATTTATGAAACACCTCCCAAAGGGTTAATTATTTAATTATCACTCCATAACTCATCTAATAATACATCAAGTATCCCTTAGAAGGAGTGCTTAGTTCTTGAATAGTAGGGTGGTATTCTTCATCTATAATAGTGTAATTGATGTTGAGGCTAGTTAGCCCATAAGTCTCAGTGTGAAATTTGGAAATAGGTTCAGCCTTTATAGACACCTTGGTCCCATACATTTTCCTAAAATCCATATAGGACCAATTTGATGCTAGGTAACCCCCAATTTAAGTTGTGAAGTCTCTAAATAAGCATAAAGCAATGTAGAGAGGAAACTCTAAAACCAATATATTCTAAGTAAATGAAACAATAGGATAATAATGAATGGTTAATTTTAGACCAATGATAATACTATTTTGTTTGTTATAAAATCCATCAAGTTACAACACACCCTTAGCTTGGGATTCATACTTCAAACCAAGCTAATCTACTATCAATTTTGGTATTACTAAAGTACTTGCTCCACTTTATAAAATGTAGTTGTATACCAAGGATATAAAAATTATTAAATAAATGTATAAGGGAGTATTTTTTACCACTTTATTTGACTTCCCTTCATTTTATTTGGCTGCATTAGTGAGAACTACACTCTCCTTGATTGGTGGATTTTATGAAACACTAATCTTTGATAAGCCCTATTGAAGGATATCCACTTGACCAGGTATATAAAGAATTTCAAACATTGGAACACTCACATTTTAATTCTTTATATGCTCAACAATGATGATGTGTAAACTACCAACCTTTGCTTGTGCTTTGGGAGCCGCAACTATGCTTTGAACCTATGAGTTTTGGGGTGCAAAGGCATTTCATTGGTTCTAATTTTTTTGAATTATTAGAAATTCTGGTTAAGAAATAGGATAATTTGGTTTTGATATCAATGTAGGAATATTATAATACTATATACATAATTATTTTCTTCCCTCCATGTTCATTCTCTTAAACCTTGTGTTGGTTGCCACATGAATGTTTACTTGGCTAGAACTATCCTGCTAATCAAAAACATAGCACTCTTTTTTTTATAGTTGACCAACGTAGCACCCAACTATTTTTATCCTTCATTACCCCTTGGAATTTTTGAGGATCTTCTAGTTTGGTCATCATAGGCATTTCTACATTTTGAGTTATGAGATTTTGGTTGAACCCATAACTAGCACCATGTTACCATTGATCATTGAACTTTTGATTGAACTCTATGTTTAAAATAATGGGCTGATTGAATGACTAATTTCAAGGCATATAACCCTAACCTTCTTTTTAAAGTTTATTTTAAATAGGTACTAAGGTATTGGAAGCACTTGTAGCATTAGGATTGTAATTGTTTTGCCTAGCATAGTTAGGTTGTCCTTGTCCTTGGAAATTTACCTTAAAGGGTGGCCTATTGGTTTAGTAAGACAATAAAGACTGATAATTTATATTATATTGATATTTATACCTATTTATATTTACCAACTCATTTACAAAGCTTTGAAACTTATTCTTGAGTTATTGAAGCTCATTAGACTAACTAGTCAAAGTTTTTTCTTGTTTTGGTGTAGGTATGGCAATAAATGTTGGCAAAGGAGGAATGGTAGAAATTGGAGGAATGGAAATAAGAGGTGGATAAATATCAATAAAAAAATTTCATAGGTTTCCTATGTGTGTTATTTCCATCTTGTATTAGGATATTCTTTGCTCTAATTGCCACTTCATAACCACCTGGTAGTGTGTCTCCCCCTATAGACTATATCATCACTATAATGTCACTATTGAGAGATATTAGATAGTAAAGAATAGAATAGTTAGGAGTGGGATTGACAAGGATTTAAATACTATCCCATTTATTTTGAAACCTATTATTAAAATCTTTCATAACCTCTTGGGGAGATCTCTTTATTTTAGTCAACTATTATGCTAGTGATAAGTGGTCACTCTTCTCTTCAAACCTCTTACACAAAACATCTCCTAATTTTTCCCATGATGGTGTTAGGAGTAAATTTCCTATACCAATTTATGCCCTTTCCCTTGAAATATATGGCCAAAAACTTGATAACTAAATTCTCTTCATTGATGTCATGGATATTGCAAAATTTGGCTATATCTCTGATGTGTTTAGAAGGAGTTGTAGATTTATCTCATGTAGTAAGGCATAGTATTAAGGGCTACCACTAGGATAGGATCATACTGATTGAGGTTCAATGGACTTTTACCATTAAAATATAAAAAAGGAAAATATTTATGGGTATCCATGGTAATTAAATGAGCTAACAAGGATCTTCTAATAGAGGTAGACTTACAAATTGGCTTAGGAGGAAAGCTTCTCAAGTATGGATGAGTGTTAGAAAATGTCAATGTTATTAATAATTTCAAAGTTAACTAAACAAAACCTAAAGGAATACCTCTAAAATCTAACTTTTTATTCACCTTTGGCATGAAAGACAAACACTACTCTACCACTAAAATGTTGACTATTCCTAGGAGTTACCATATGCTGAGGGTGTGGATGCAATAATTTTTGCAAATGGACCAAGACCAACATCAATATCAATCAATATTATTCAAATGTAATCCCACTATGCATGATATAAACTATTGTATCATATAATTTCACATTGTGAGAGGTTTCTATAGGCTCTCTCACTCCTCGCTAAAAAATGGGATCAACCCTAGGCTATGGGTATCTTATGATGGGGTTAAACCTCTAGAGAAGGTTGGTTCCTCTTGGTAGATCACCTAAACTACTAGTTTTGACTTGAAAAGGGGTAAAATGGATGCAAGGGATAACTAAAATCATACAAATGGTGATAAACCAAACTAAAATACACTTCAAATTACTTGAAACTAACACCAAGGTAGCTCAAATATAACCCTCACTCACACAATCTCTCAAACTAGTCATTTTTCATCAATGTTTCTAAACTAGGCTCCATAGACAAGAGATGAAGCATGGAGTATCAACATTCACATTATACCTTCATTATTGGTCAAAATATGAAAATTTCATACCTTCAAACACCTATAAAAATTCAATAAATAAGCAAAATTACCGAGGAATACTCCTCTAAAAGTTAATCATGCACAAGTTAACTAGAACACTATATGTAGGCAAAGAGATAGTTAAAATAAGTTATCTTATTACTTCAAGAGGTTGTTATTATAAATTTTTATAATGTTTTTCCTTAAAAAATGAGAGTATATCTTTATAATGTAGAGGAAGAGGGATGTATAGGAGAAAAGGGAAGGGAGAGGAGAAGAAAGATTTTAAAAATCAATAAATGCTACTCAACCACCCTTCATGGAACTCTAACAAAGAAGAGGAAGAGGTAGATGAGTATCAACATATTCTAAACCACTTAGGCACTAATATCATTTATAAAATTAGCCCTCCAAGGTCAAGTAAATGTCTTCAAGATCTCCCATTGTCCTAAAAAAGCACTAGAAGACAAAATTTTCTTTAAGAAATATGACATCATGCTCCACTTAACTTTTGAAACATCTAAAAGCTTCATGAAATTCTAAAACTTCCTCTTTATCTCCCCAAAACTCCTCCACTTGACTTATATGCCCCATCTCCATGTAGATTGTAGAAGAAACTTGGAAATATGCCTAGTCACCTTGACATATGATGCTTACACTAACTTTGAGGGATAACTTTGAGCTATTTTTTTTTAGTTTCCAACTCATATTCACTCATCCAACCTATAAAATTCACTATGAAACTTGAAAATCTCTTGGACTTAATTAATGGAGGTCTTCAAGTTCAAGCCATCTTAAACTATCTATTCTAGGACCTACTTTAAAGGTCATTTTATCACCATGAGAGATACTTTTACCTGTATAAGTCTTTCAAGAATCCATATCATTCACATGAGGAATAAAATGAAGTTTTATGCCACCTTTAGGACTAACAATAATGGTGTAAATCTCCATTAAATGTACAGCCATTCACAAGTCATTAGAAAACTTGGGTTTTTGGCCTTTTTTCTCATCAAATCACCCTATAAACCCTTGAGAAGGGATCCTAGTTCCATAAAATGGTTATTAAAGTCTCATTTTTCTTCCTCATATTATCTAGGAATCAGAGAGAGATTACATCATGAGTATTATTTTCAATAGAAAAAATGATAATGTATTCATTCAAGATCTTTTTTACAAAGCACATGAAAAGCTTTATAGGCTTTTCACAAGTGGTTGCGAGATACAACCAACTTTATCATAAAACCAACTTTATTAAAAATTAAAATAATTAAAACATAAAAATAAAAACTAATTTAAAATAAAAGACTTTGGATCATAAACCCAACAAACTCCCCCTTGATCCAAATGGGTATTGATGATGAAGATATGGAGCTATGACTATGATGAAGTCATCAATGAATCTCTACTACATATATAATATATCACACTATAGATTATGATACTGATCAAACTATGGCAAATAAACATGATCATGGCATACTCATCCCCTTTGACCATCATACCATACTATAGTATAACTTGATTAATGCCTATCCAACCACATCGACCCACTTAAGGTACATAGGAACCCATATAAGTGGACCTCTATTACTCTGTATGGCACATCTCTCAGATGAACAAAAAATTCCAACATTGCATGCATACCTTTGCTCAACACTCAAAATGCTAGAAAATCTAATGTTGACTTGTACAACCACCGATGACTAATCGAAGGCCACTATACAATATCTTCCCCCTATCATGTGAGAGGTGAGAAGCTATATATCATAAAAAAAAATTCAAACTAATCTATCTACTCCTCAATAATCATATCAATGCACTAAAAGAAAATCAAAACTAAAAGAAAAGAACATAAACTAAAAATTACTATCCCAATATTGAACCCAACTCTAAGTGAATAGCAAACTAGAGAAGAGAAAATATCCTCCAACCTCTATGGATCCTCTAACCTCTAGTTGGATCTATTTATCTTATTATATCCTTAGGGAATTTTAAATATTTAAATGTAACATAATTATCACCAACAACACAAGTAGTGGGACACATCATTACAATCTTAGTTTGATGTATGTAATGCATTTGGAGAAATTTTTCAAGGATAGGGTGTCATATTCCATTGATAAGAAACCTATACAACATTATGTTCAATACATTTAGCATAAAAATCACATATTAAATCTCCAAAATATAAATTTTACCATTCTAATGTGTCTAGAATGTTAAAAACCATGAAGATCACCTAGTCACATGACCACCTTTTGACTACAAGAGTCATAAAAATGTTGCAATTACACCCTTATATCACCAAAGTCATTTTACAAAGTCTTTTAAAAAAGAATATTCCCTTCAAAAAAGCATCTTTTGACTTACATAAATTTTGACCAAAAAATTACTTAGGAGATTTTTCAACTTGTAACCTCTCCATTTACAAGTGACTCACAAAATCTTGACAACCAACTCCACTACAAGTATCATTAAGATATCAAATACAAAACTTTCTATTTAAACCTTCAATTTTTTTTTATTTTTGACAAATAAATCATATATTTGTAAAAATGATTTACCCATGCATGTAAAAAAAATGAAGACTGAACACTTTTTAGCATGTAAAAAACTTCTTTGGTTTTACTTTCATGTAAAAAGGAATTCTATTGGTTTTCCTGGTGGATCCCACAAAATGACCAGTGAAACCCTATTACACCATGTATTTGAGAATGTTAAGAAAATATTAAAATATCCAATATCCAACAACTTATTTATTTCTATGCCATCCTCAAGCCACCAATATAATTCCAAAGAAGAATTAAAATTAGTACATGGTAGTAGAACATAAATACTTAGGTAGTATAAAATTAGAAAGACTGAAATTAAAATGCCAATTTTGATCAAAACACCATTTGGGACATTGTACAAGTGTTGTAAATGATCACAGAAAAAAAACTTAAGCAGTCATACCAGTCTTCAAGCACCAGATAGGTACATTTTATACCAAATAATTTTGATATTTTTATAGGATGATTTGACCATCGTATAGCTATACCACATTTACCTTAAACATCATGCAATTCCAGCATGGATTCAACATGAATGAAGTAATTTTGGTTTTAAAAAGAAAATCAAATAAAAAAACTTCACAAATTACACTTTATAGATCACTACATTTATTTTGGTATGGAGTATTATGCCTAAATATTTAAAAACTTTTGCTTCCAATTTAATATTTCTTGTTTAGATCAGATAAACTATCGACTTCTACATCGATTGGATTCCATAATTGCAACTAAGGTCTTTGAATTTTTTCTATCCTCCTTTAAAAAAATCTGCTCTTCAATATTCTATTACCAAGCTCTGATACCACTATTGACCATGAATTAGAGAGATATTGCATCATGAATATTATTTTCAACAGAAAAATGATAATGTATTCATTCAATATCCTTTTTACAAAGCACATGAAAAGATTTATAGGTTTTTCACGAGTGATTACAAGATGCAACCAACTTTCCCATAAAACTAACTTTATTAAAAAACAAACTAATTAAAACATTAAAAAAAAAAATTAAAATAAAAGACTTTGGATCATAAACCCAACACCTCCATGCATTTATATAATTTAGTCCTTTGAAGATTTGTAAAAATGAGCATTTTAGGCCATTTTGAGCCTCTTGAGCACCCACACATGGTAATTTATTATTGAAAATAGGTCAAACATGAGATTTAGACAGTATCATATATTATCTAGGTGTTTTCCAAGCTATTATAGGTTATTTTGTAGGCTTTTGAGCTCAAAAATGCAAAATTGGTCAAAATAGGTTCTTTTGGCAGCTCAGATAGGCTTACTTTCTTAACGATTATTCATAAAGCTTGGGGCTTGGATTTAAGAACCAATACTTGTAACATGGATTATAAACCCATAATTAACCTTCCATAATATTTAACCCACACATGCAGTCCTTTGTACCATTCCATGTGTGTGAATTTCTTGTTAAAATTAAGTATAATAGGTATAAGTTGAGCCTAATAAAATATTTTTATGGTTATATTTATTTTTATAACCTTACATACATTCTCTACACCTTCATTCCTCTAGCTAGGGTTCATAGCTTCTTAGGTCGATTTGACCCTAAAGGTCTAATTTTGGCCTTTTTCCATCTTCTCAGGGTTTAAAAATCCTTGATTCACATTGGAAAATCGTTTTTTTTTTTTTTTATAAATCATTATAATCTTTCAAGCATCCCTCAACTACCATTTTCTCCACTTTCTCATTCTAGGCCTATCTATGTCCAAACAGACCTAATGGCCTACTTGAACTCCCTACTTAGAGTGATTTAGATGATGATGAAGATGAGGTGGACTATGAGAATATGTTGATGAATTATCTTGAAGATTGAGAAGAATATCAATAAGAATATGAAATATAAACTCAAGGACTGTGAGGATTAATTTAGTGTGTTTGAGGCAAGATTGCTTGAAGACTTTAGGGAACATGAAGGTGTTGTCATGTTTCTTAATTCTAAGTTGGAATCTATGTTTAAAATTATAAGAGCTAAAGAAGAATAATGTTTAAGGTATGCTTCTAAGAATGATTCTTTGAAATATGAGTTAGAGAAGTCTTCAAGAAAGGTTAAGTCATTTATGAGATTTGAAAAGAGCTCAAGTGATCTAGGCAATATTCTAAGTGGTCAAAAGCATGTTAGTGATAGAACTAGTCTTGGATATGAAGAAGAATAAAAGAATGTATCTCAAGACAAGATGAAGACTAATGTGAACCAGGACAATCATACTTTGAAGATAAAGCATCAAATAAGAAATGAAGGTGCTTGTAGAATAAAGATAAATTAGATCAAATATCCAAATTCCATGAGGTATGCAAGATTCAATGGTTATTGTTATACATGTAATCAATTTGTTCATAGGGCTAGAGAGTGCAAGAGACCTGTTAGAAATGAGTTTGAATAGAACTATGATGGGGGTCATCAATTAAAAGGTGTGAGTAGAGTTAAGTGTTTTAATTGTCATGACATAGGACATATTGCATATTTCTGTCCAAATAAGGTATGGAAAGATACATTTCTTATAATATGGTTTGCTACAACTATGAATAGAGAGGTCACATTGCTAGATTCTACAAGAAAAGACCATCAACTCAAAATAAGTTCAATCAAGCCTCTAGAGTGCAATAAAGAAGGCATGTTAACACATCGAATCCAAAAGTGACAAGTGTGATTCATGATGAAAATGTAGGTCAAATTAATTATTTGCTATGGTAGAGAATGCTTCAAATGTTGAAGAGTTCCAAGAGGTCTCATTGTCTACTCATGTTGAGAGTGAAGAGAACAAGCTCAAAGAAAAGACCAAGGTATTGCTTGAATCTAGTACTGAGGTATGTATGGATCCAAGTGAACATCTTATTATTGTTGAGTATGTATCATACAAAGAAATTTAATTGTCTGTGCCTAGTGATGAGGTTCCAAACTACAAGATGGATTATTCAGATGGAAAGGTATGTCATGAATATTTTTTTTCTCCATGTATTGTCAATTCAGTCATAGAAGAAAAGGAGAATGTTGTAGTGGATGACCATGTTTATTCTCTTAATCCTAATAATAAGAATAATAACTAAAATTATTAAATGACCAAGGAGGAGAAGGAATATGAGGAGTTGTGGGAAACTCCTAGTTTCACACCATGGTAGAGCATTGTGGTGTAGAGGAGGTCTCTATTTATGATTCGTAAGAGAATCCTTTTAGTAGAGAAGCAAGTTTATGTACTCAAGATTATAATACCAATTAGAGAAGGTTTTTGGTTAAGGGGGAGAAACAAGTTCATGAGATTGATCTAGATATTTGTAAAGGATATATAATACAAGGTCATAATGGGTATTTTTAGGTTGGTTGAGAGCATGTTTTTGTTTAGTGAGTGGCATGAAGTTTTGTTGGTGGTCCTTGTGGTTGATTAAGAGATAAGGCTAGTAAGAATGTGTGGTTTCTCTTCATGGTGTGTGGAAATATAAAGATACTCAAAAGGTGAAATGGTTCATATATATTAGGGGGAGTCCCTCTTAGATGTTTCTTGGTAAGTTACATCAACTTCTAGTGGTTTTTATGTGTTCTTTCTTCATTTTTTATAGTGTTTGCTTGAAGAGAGTGTTGGCATGGAAAAAGAGGAAGTTATCAAGGAAAGAAGAGGTAGGATCAAGGTATGGGGGAGTTTGTATCATATTTATAAGGTGGTCTTCTCTTGTTGGTAGTCTTTTTAGGTCCTCAAGATCAGTTCGTGCCCACTTTGTCATTGTGTCAAAGGGGGAGAAAGTTCCTATTATAAGAGTGCTTGAAGAGAGAGAAGGTGAGTTATATATTTCTATATGATGAGTGTCGACATAAATGACAAAGAGGTATATTATTGGATCATTGTAAGTGATTTCATGATGATTTCATGAAGGTGTCCTAGTGAGTGGATGTAGTGTTTTGATTATCTAAGTGATAATGATAAAGTGTGCAATGTGATAGTTCTAGTATGATTGGTTGATCTTTAATTTTGAAATGGTTAGAGATGTTCAAGGATGAGTATGGTGATTTTAGGATGTTCAAGAGGTCCATAAGATGTTTTCTATGCTTTGAGTGCTTATGTGCATGAGTGGATTTTATCTCGTTAATCATAATTGTCATCTAGATATTTTGGGTCTAGTGGCATAAAATTTGAGTAACTAGTTTGATGATATCACAATTGTCATGTGTGGATGAGTAAAGGGGAGTTGTTCATATGGTTTTGATCACATTATTCCCTAGTTTCTATGCACTAAATATTAGGTCATGCCCTAAATGCAGTCAAAGATATGTGGGTACAAAGTTGGGCTCTCTAGTATTTTGATAGTGTTTTATATGTTCAAATAGAGATAAGTAAGCATGTTGATGATGTCAAAATTAGCACACATGGAGGTTTTAAGAGGAAATGTTCACATGGTTTTTTAATTATTTTTTAGAGTTCTTATGTGCTAAATCTTAGGTCATACACCTAAGTGCATAAAATATATGTAAGTGAAAATTTAGGCTCTTAGGAATTTTGATAGCATTTTCCCATACTTATCAACATTTTCATGAGGCAAGGAATATCCAAGTAATAATTTTTATATAGTCATATCTCACATATTTGGATGATTTAGGAGAAGGTGATCATATGCGTTTGTTCAATTTTGTGCCTAGTTGATTTGCACTAATTTTTAGGTTAAGCATTGAAGTGTGGCAAAATATATGCATGTTCAAAGTTGGCCTCCTAAACAAGCTCTAAGCATAGTTGGCTCTATGATAGAATATTTTGAGAAGGCATTTTAATTGTGATATATCTCACATGTGTGATATTTCTAGGATCAATTTGTCACATGGTTGGATTCTCCTATGTGAGGAGATCATATGGTCTAATTTTGAGAACATGTAAGTGAGTGAGGTAAAAGATATGACTGTGCAAAGTTGGCCTTCTAAGCAGATAAGCAAGGTTCCCATAGTCAAATTTGCACATGTTAGAGTTTGAACAACATAGACAGAGTGTGTTGATCCAAGAAGTTAGCAAGCAGTGAGATGAGGATAGGTACATGATGTTTAATGTTTAGCAAAGATTAATATTATTCAAAAGATCAACAATGAGTGGGTGATTGTATACATATAGATAAATAGTACATATTCAAGTCAAGAGGTCAAAGTGAGAGTTTTTTATCATTATTAAATATCACTCTGTGTATAGGAGATAAATAAAGAATGTTAAGTCAAAGTTTTGAGATTGCACAAGATGAGGTCAAAATGTTCAAGGTTTGACATTTGAGCATTAGCACCTATGTGTTAAAGTTTAGAGAAGATCGGCAATGTGATATTGATCTAAATTTGAGAGGACATAAGATGCAAGATTAGTGTTCAAAGTTTAACTACCATTTTCATTTGAATATTTGAATTTGCAAAGGAAAAACTAATGCTCTATATTTTGGCTATATCTTTCAATATATGCAAAATTTGCTCATGGTGTAAAAATAGAACTTGTATAAGACACCAAGAAACATCTATAAATAAATATTTTAAGATCTAAAAGTGTGTACATTCAAATATTTTGAGGTTAAAATTTGATTGGATTTCCATATTTATTCTATAAGTGACCCAAGAAGGATGTTTGAGCGTGTGTTGATGTTGTTTCAATGTTTCATATTGTCTTAGATATGTTAGAGTGTTGTAGACTCCATAAAGATGCTTAGTGTGGATTTTAGAGGTGTGATCAATCTACCTTGAGTATGAAAAATGCTTAAGAAGTTGACTGTGTGTTCATTCATGATGTTCATGTGTACTAGGTCGGTGTTTGAGTTGTTTGAGCACATATAAAGGTGAGAAAAGTTGATTGTGATCATTTGAGGATGAATAAGGGGTTATGTATTGTGTACCTATGATTTTTAAAGTGGTTATATGTTCTTTTTTTTTCTTTTTGATATGTTGAATGGGTGAATAGGTGTATCTACTTAAGGTTAACATATAGATGTTATGGTAGACCTATGAAGATTGTTTTGAGTTGTGCCTTGATATGAAAGATGCCTTAAGGGCTAAGGCATGCCTAATAGCTAACCAAGGTATGGATTATCAAGTATTATCTATAAATAGTGGAACAAAATATGATGGTTTCTAGACTTGAAAATGAGACTAAGGAGAGATTTGAGAGAGGCTTGGATGTGTGATTTGTTGAGTGAAGGAGGAGTATAGTGCCTTGTATATGAGATGAAGAGAATAATAGATTGAGGACTATTTTTATGACATGTAGGTCATAATTCTATTGGTATAATATTTTTCTTGTATATTTAGTGTGAGATAAAGTGAAAAGTGATAATTAGAGGTCCATCATTAGGTGTTGAATACATCAGTTTAAAGGTGGATGTGTTTATAGGTGTTGTTGTAACAACTCAACATCTAAGGTGGTTACATCCTCCTTACAAGGTGAAACTTACTAAAAGTCTATTTGTTGTTTCATCTCATCTAGACATGTGTTGTAGTACCTTGTGGGATTGTAGTCTCACTAAATAAGGATTGAAGTTCCTTGATTAGTTACAACTGGTCTAAATTGGTTCTTGTTATTATAGGATAATAGACCAATAGTAGGTTCTAGTGGTTTTCTCCCCCAAGAGTGTTTCTCACATATTTCATGTGTTATGAGATTGATATTTCATTATTTATCTTCCTCATTGCTATGAATAATGTGTATGCTTCATGAATGCTTGTGATAAATGATTAAGTGTTTGTAAAGATTGAATTTGAAGTTAGATAATTAGGGCTCACTAATTAACCCCCTATTAGTGATTGTACCTCTAACATAATGTATTACAAGGACCTTTAATATATCACCTATTAGTGCCTTCAAACATACTTTTAAGGTCTTTAGGATACCTTCAAGGGTACCCTTATACATCTTCGAAAGGCATTTTCTAAGAGATACCTTCAACATGCCCTTGAATATATGACAATGATATTAGAGGTATCTCTTAGAACATTCCTTCAAAGGCCTTGTAATACCTTCATGGTTAACTTAAAGGTATCTCCTAGGATTTATCTTGAAGCAAAAATTCACTTTTGTTCATGTTTGAAAGGTATATCCTAGGAGATACCTTGAGGGTACCTTTGAAGTTATAAGAAAGCCCTTCAAGGTATCACCTATTAGTGCATTCAAGGAGAAAATTTTTGAACATGAATAAGTGTACCCTTTAAGGTATTATAAGGATATTTAAGGTATCAACTAGTAGTACCTTCAAGGAGACATATTTTGAGCATGCATAAGGTTACCCTTTAAGGTATTATAAGGCCCTTCAAGGTATCACATAGTAGTATATTTAAACATACTTTGAAGGGCCTTGTAAGACCTTCAAAGGTACCCTTATTCATGTTTCAAAGGTATAACCTAAGATATAATTTCATCATCCTCTTTTATGTATGACAAAACCCTTCAAGGTATCTTTTAGGAGTAATACCTTCCTAGATAACTTGAAGGTATCTCATAAGATCTACCTTGAAATAAAAATCCACTAGTGTTTATATTTGAAAGGTATTTCCTAGGATATAAATTTAAGGTACTCTTGAATAAATTGTAAGGCCCTTCAAAATATTATTATCACTATAAATTTACCCTTGATAAAGTTGTTCAAGCCTCCCCATTCAGGCGATAACATAGAATCACCTCTAGGCTATGGGTTGCCTAATCAATGAGTTGAATATCTAAATAGGGATATCTCCCTTGATGCTTCACCTTTATATTACAAATAAAATACTACTTTATAGTTGAAAAGGGGTAGAAAATATATGAAAATAGGGAATTAAAACTATAGGTGATGCACCAAATGTATCTCCTCTACTTAGAAATTTTTGCACTATTTGAATGATAGATTATTAGCTAATTAAACTACTTTAGGATAGCTTCTTCCACATAAATAATTAAATATGAAGGATACATATACATAGAATTCAAGGTGATCAATCAAAATGTATGAAAAGAGGTTAATGATACTCCAACACTTGAATATAATAAACCATATGATGCAGTTAAGATGACCTATCAAAGTCATCTAATTCACATAAAGACATGAATGAAAAGTAAAAATACAAGGAAGCAATAAACTATCATTAACATTCATCAAAATAACATATCAAGTTCATTAAAATGTGAAATTAAATAGACATAATCCAACTTAAATTCTATTCCACAGGCAATAACAACTATCAAGTTTGGCAAGGCTTCACATTACACACTTAGAAGATGATTTGAAAATGAAAGACCCTGAATTATTTAGGCAATGAGAAGCCCTTGGGATATTTAATATAAAATAGAGTGTGGATGCTATAATTAAGTGTGATAATAGAGACTTGGTAATTTTATCTCTTCCATGCAAGAAGATACGGATCGACAAAATTAAATGTGAAATGGTGTTTGGCATCTATTTTATTCATTTCATTATCAATGGGAAACTTATCTCCCCACTTGGGTTATAAGTCTTGCTTGACACTTCTTATCAATTGGATAACATCATACAACTTCAGAGCTACTCCATAGACACTATCAACGAGGTCTCTTAGAGGTTATATGGTGCTTATCCCTTGAAGAGTCCCCATGGCCTGGTCATAACCTATAAACATTTCCTTTACCACTCCCCCAATTAAATCCAAAAAAGAGTATCTTCTATGTAATAGCCCAAGTTATAGGGGAGTAATTTTACCCTTTTGGTTACAAACAACACATCTTCCCTCTACTATAAATCTATCTTTTTCCCTTCAACTATCACTATTTTCCTCTTGATATTCCTCATAGTCTTGGTTTCTTTGTCAAAATGGAATTTGACTATAGGTTTCTCCACCATAACCAAATCATATTTTCCCTCTTCTACCTACTATATATTTTGAATCTATTTAGCGAAATTCAAGGTGACTGGTTGTTTTGTAGGCTTTGCCTACTTGAGAAGAGTAGAAGTGGATTGTATTGGAGGAATCAAAGTTTTAGGAGAAGAGATTCACATATGAGGAAAGGATGGAATAGCCTTTCTCCATCTAGTGACCTTTTTAGGGGTTATTGTATCAATTACTAGCTTTCATCTAACCTTTTTACTAACGTAATGGTAACATACTCTACTTGGACTACATGGTTGATTGGTAGGCCCAATTGAGTAGATGGATGGGGAAGGGTATTTGGGGAAGTGAAAATAGTATATGAGACCAAACTCTCAATATTTACTTTCTCATTGAGTCTAGATGCCTTAGTTTTTGGGGAAGTAAAGAATGAATAAGTAAAAGTAATTTTCAACAAATTTTGTAAATAGATAGTCATAGACTTCTTAATAACCCCAAAAGTGTTTATGGAAGGTGAACTAGGGGTAACTACTACTTTGGTCATAGGGGTTTTTATTTGGGTTTTCCAAATTAAACATAATATCCATTTAATCATTCTTGGATCCTATAATATGAGAAATAGTTACCACGATACTATCTATAACAATAGTGGTTGTAAAAACATATGGGGAATGAGGAGCTTGAATACATACCCTTTATGTAAAAATAACTAGGTAGGCTATTGCTATGGATAATATTATTGTATTAGATGGTGTTGGGTCTGAAGTTATGTTAACTGGTTGTCCCTTTGTGAGAGGTGGAGGCCAAGAAACTATATTTTTAATTTTATATTATTTCATTTGAAACTAAAATATTCATTAGGATCTTGATATCCCTTGATTGGGATTCCTCTTCTAATATCTAGTCATCATCTAAGTCACTTTTAGTGATATCATTGATAGTTTATGATAAGGATGTTTCAGTTTTATCCTCTCATTCTTCTTTAGTGGACTATTTTTTCTACTAACTTCTTACTTTCTTCATCACTATCCAATAATTCCATAGGCAATAATTATTTATAACCTTTCCTAATGCTAAATTGTTATTCTATTTATCCTTCATGGGTACACCTTGAGGAGAGGCAGGGGATCCAGTGGGATTAGGGCAAGGAGATTGAGATGAAAGGGATGAAGAAGTAAGAGTAGCAATGGCTATTGGGGATGAATTAGGGGATGGAGGTGGAAGAAAACTAGTTTTAACTAGGGATGAAGGTGGATTCAAACTAGTAACAAGGGAAAAAAATATGGAAGGATTACTTAATGTGTTATAATTAGCAAAGGAAATGGCAACATGGAGAATGGTCTACTTATTTGATCCATACTTGAGGAACATTATGAAGTAGTAATCGAATGAGGAGGATTGGAAGCTAGATTAGTTGTCATAATTTTAACCACTAGGATAGGTTGTTAAAAATGGGCCTACTTTACTCTTTGCCTCTAGTCCACATGTAGTTTCCCTGATGCACTAACATGATCTTGTACCTCAGCTTATGAGAGGGGTCCTAGAAGAGGTTTAGAGACCCAATGTTCCTTTTCAATTCTCATGGAATCTTGTTTAGTGCTCTTTAGGTTATAATGTATATGAATGGCCACCACTAGAGACATATTACCATTGATCGTCCTTTTATAAACCTCAAAGTCATTAAAATCATCCATGAATATTATGTCATGTGGATATGGAACATGGCCATAGTTAATCTTCACCTTGGTTTTGAATATGTATAGGTGGTTCCTAACACTTTTCTTTCAATCCCATGGTCTTTAGGGTGCCCATTTTAAGTCTTAGGAAGTTTTGATTCTACCCACTGGTCTAAAATTTTCCCATCTGGAGTATTATATTTGACCAATGCTAAGGGGAGTTGGGTGGTGATTTAACTATTTTGGGAATATTAGAGTCTTATTCCTAATTTAGTTAAGGTTCTAAGTTAATTAAATCATTAAATAATATTGGGACAATTAAGCTACTAATTTTTATAATTTGATTGTAATTTAAACCTTTCTAAAAATAGTAAAAGTGAGAAGAAATGTAACTTAACTTAAATAAAATTAAGATGGTTGAGATAGAAGCTGGTAGTAGCTATGTAGAACTGAGGCACTATCACAAATTAGGATCTAGATTTTTTTTGATGAAAGGATAGGAGCACCAAAAATAGGACACTTCAAGGTCTAGTGCTATAGTCTCAATCCTAACACTATTGTCCAAATTTGTCATAGAGATCTGAGCTTTATGGTCTTTTTCTACTATCCCTATATTAGTTTGATTGTGAAATTTCAAGTCTTGTCTATTGATGAAGTTCCTTGTAGAGATGATTTAATCTCCAACCCTAGGTCTTCCTTATACTTCAACTTGAATGACAAATTGGAGAAAGAGGGGGGTTATTTTGTGTAAGATACACTAAACGTGTATCCAAACCCCTTGTGTGGGTATGATGCCTAAATACCAATACTCCAAAGAGGGATCAAGCCATATGTAATTCTCCCACTTGATGTGATTTAGTGCAATAGTGTAATAAAGATGCAAAAATACTAAACTAGGTATGCTAGAGGTTGTTAGGGACTGGTGTGAGGGTTTAAATATGTTGATAGCTATATTATATGGATGTATGTAGAGAATAAGGAAATTTGCCTTAGTGGTTTTGCTTGTATTCTATGCTTTACTTTGCAATAATTGCCAACCCCTTCTAAATGAACTTTGAATGGGATTTTATAGAGATCTATTGGTCATGGGTCGAATGTATTCATGTTAGGTCAACATAATGAAGAAGAGGAATTAGGAGAAAATGGTCATCTAGGCTCAAAAGGTGATTGGACAAGAGTGTTATAAATGGGACACCCTAGGGTCTAGCACTATAGTCCAACTTGGGTTCTATTGTCCTAAGGGCATGAGACTTGTGGGAATGATTTTTTCATGGGAAAAGTAGCTTGGTTGAGCTAGAATAAGGTCTTGGAAGTCTATAGATGATTGATAATCAATGAAAAGGTGGATAGAAGGGTTATGAGAGCATGCAAGAGGGACCTATGGGTTGGGTGTCACAAGCCACACTCAAGTTAACAATTTTGACATTTTATATGACTATATTTCCCCTATTTATTCTACTGATGTAGTAAAGTGAAATACTAGAATAAAGGAAAAAACTAGAAAGCATGCCTAAACTTACCTGCAAGGGTGAAGCTATGTGATGTTGGGTGTGTATACAGAGAGCATGTTGTGAAGTGAAAATATATAAATGAAAACAAAGAGTAGATCAGTTCTTACTAGATATGTTATATCTAAAATAAGAACACATAAATGTTGGGTAAGAGAGAGAGCAAGAGAAAGGAATGAATACACCTCACTGAGTATGCAAACTAATACAAAACCTATTTTTATGTTGAGTGATGATAGATATGTGTTGGGTATGTGTTGTACCAAGATTAATATCACAAATGGATCTGAGTGCTCAATTCTTTGGGAGTGGCTCAAGATTTCAAAGGCTAGACCTTTGGCTCCATCATCACCCACTAAGTGAAGCTTGTGATAATGCATGTGCTAATTGATGTTTGGACTATGTGTCCAATCCTTCTGAGTATGTGTCTCAAGAATACAAAGGCTAGCTAGACCTTTGGATCCATCATTGCCCTATGAAGTGAAGCTATAAACTGAAACTAGTATGAAATGTGTGTCATATGAGATGGTTATTAAAGCCCATGAATATATTGTAATCTGACAATGTGACATGGATAGCTAAGTGTGTGCTAGAAACTAGGTTGCTCTTGGCCAGCTCAAAAAAATGGTAGAGATTAGGCTTGTATGAAAGCCACTCCAAAACTGGGCAATAGGCTTATGTGGAAGCCACTAAAAAAAAGTGGAGGTTAGGCTTGTATGAAAGCCACTCTAAAATGATGCCAACCACCTACAAATGGAGTAAGGCATAAAAATAATGAGAATGCCTAGTTAATATACTAAACTCAGAAAGAAAAAGAAGACCAACGTACTACACACATTGCCCCCAATCATTGGTGTCTATAACATGTATTTTGATCTAAAAGTTATACCAACTACCCAATCTAAAACTAAAAGTGAGAACCATCATGTCATGCATGATGCCCCCTATATATGGATTCTCTAAGAAAAACTATACTAAAAATATTGAATCTAAACTAATATGTATGTGAAAAACTATAGTTGAGCTTACCCTTCTCCCTGTTTCTATAAAATCTAATTTTTTTGTTGTTTGGATAAGAGCATCAAAAATAGGAAACCCTAGTGTTCAACATTGTTGTCCATCTTCAGAATTGTTGTCCTTTGCTAAAATTAAAGACTGTTCTAGAATCATCACTATTTTTTTGGTCTGTTCTACCTGGTTTGACCTTTGATTGCTATTTTGAGTGTTTTATAAACTAATTTTTTGACTGGTAGAGCTTTGATCTCAATGATAAAACCCCCATTTGTTGCACCCTCTTCTGAAGGTAGGAATGAAGACCCTGCAATGATTGACCTCAAAAGAAAGAGCCCTGTAAGTTTGTTATGCTATAAAGTACATGATATATCAAATGAGAACAACAATATATTTTAATATATACCATGGTTTATATTAGATATTGTTATATCAAATAGGGGTATGCCTAGATAGATTTAAAAATGTAATAGCATGTGCAATGTACTAAGTTGAAACTAAAAATATTTAGTTGTTATTTGTTAGTTGTTAGTTGTTAGTTGTCATAGAGGGATAGAGCATGATGTCCATCATGTCATCCAAGAAATCAAAATAATGTTTGATTTGGATCACGGGATTGTAAATAGTGAGAAGCAAACAAGAAACAATCATACAAAGTAAAAATCAAGAATCATACAAGAGTGGTCAAGGGGCAATGAAAATAAGGGACATGGGCACATGTCACTCAAATTAGAAAGAAAGCATACAAGGCATGTTCAAATTACACATACACATTTAATTGAAAACAAGCAAGGTTGGCACAAGGGCCATAGGCACATATAAGAGTACAAGTAAAGGACATTGGCAAATTTCCTAAGGCACACACAAGGATAGAAGCAAAGGACATTGGTAAATGTCCTAAGGAACATATAGGACACAAAACATGAAATGAGAAATGAAATCACATCTAGCTATACAAAGTAAGAAAAGAAGGAATGTAATATATTATAAATACAATCAAATCTAACTAATGAAAGAAAGAAATGAAAGTATACAAGACATGGAGTATAATACTATGTATATGCTAAGAAATACATAAGTGTTATATACTAGTGAGTGTCAATAGAGTAATATATGTAAGCTAGTAAATAATCTACATCAACATGATAAATAGAGTGTGTTGTGTAAGAATGGCATAACCTAGATGGTGTAGTCATGTAGAAGATGCCCCCGATGGGTAGATATATCAATGTATGTCTCGAATGTAGAATTATGATGGCCCCTCCATGGGTAGAGTGAATCAATCAAGGATATGGATATCACTGCACACACCTAAATAAGATCAAGTGAAGCATGTTAATGTAGATAAATCAAAAAACAATAGCATAGAATAGTAGAATGTATGTCTATCATGGTAGTAGAAATGTAAAGCATAAATAATGCATACAATTGAAATGTTTTTGAATTTTTAAATATTTGAATGTTTTTGGTATTTTGAAATATACTATGTGTTGAACAAATTTTACCCCAATAAAATTTATTCAACCCCTACTATTTTAAACTTTTTAATAAGGTTCCCATGTGTCCTATAAGGTGTCATGTTGTTTTATTGTCAAACTTACCCTTTCCCTAGTCCTTGTTGGAACCCATTCCCCTTGTACTAGTCAAGCCAACCCTAGTCAAATAGGATCAAACCTATTCAAAGGCATAAATTATGTTATATTGGTCCTAATATGGTTTTTAATATGATTTAATATCTCTCTAAGCCATTTAATTATTCTTACCATGTTCAATATGTCAAAAATGTGTTATGAGGCCACCTTTTAGCTAAGAAAGAGGACTTGTATGGATGGGATAAAGAGATAAAATTGTAACAAGGCCATTAATTGACTATAATAGAGGTCAGATAATGTCAAAATAATTTATATGACAGCCAAGAAGTAGTTATGTTCAGTAAATGGTAATTTTTCCTTGATTTTAGGGGCTTTTTGGCACTTCTACAGACTTCTTGAGTTCGCCATTAGCTAAAAACATGGGTGGAGTGACTCTTCACCTCCACACACCAATTACCATGCTTTTTTTTCAAGTATAATGTAATAAAGTTCATCTACAACTTATTAATCTCCATTTTCACTTGGCAAGCAAAGAAAGGCCAGATTCAATCACTTGGCATGGGTTGTACAAGTGGAATTGGAAGGAGTGATTCTAGGGGTGGATAGTAATCCAAGTGAAATTCAATTTAATATAAATAATTTGAAATTTTGTGCCTCCTCCTTTATGAAAAATCATTTTGACTTCAGGTAGCTTTTTATTCTTGTGCATCTAAGAAGGGGTCATTATTTGCAATTATTTCAGAATTTATTGATTTGATCTGATAGGGAAAATTATTCAATGTGTTTCTCAAGGATTTTCCATTTTTTCCACTAATATCTTGCTTTTATAGGTTTAAATAGTTCAAGAGGCTTCTTCCTAATCTTGTTTTGGTCCAATTTCACTACCACTGCTCTATACTCAAGAATGTGCACTTATAGGTGCCATTGAATGTGTTGTGAAGATGTTTCCAAGTGTCATAAATGAATTTTGTTAAATTTAGGGATATTAAATGCATTATACTTTCTTGGATTGTATCATTCTTGCATTTTCTTGCTCTTTCATGTTCTTGACTACATATCACAGTCAAACCTTCATTTATAAGCCTTGCTAACATCATGGTGGCACATATGGAGGTGTGATGAAACCCTATTTGTAAATATTCCTATTTATAAGGATCATGATAGTATTTTTAATATGGATAATTTTCAAGAGGCTATGAAAGCCACTTCAAAAGGGATAATCAAGACTATTTTGGTCTCTCAGTTCTCAAATGACCAAAATAGAGATCCTTGAGATTTTTTGGGATAACATACCCCATGACCAAAAGAGTTTATAATGATCTTGGTTGTTTTTAATAATACCCCTATCCATAATCTAGGAATATACCTATTTTGAGTGGTAGAGGGTAAGTGGAAGATGGATTTTTTAAGGCCTAAAAGTGGTTAAAAACCACTGAAAAGGGGCAGTGACATCTACAAGAAACTAACTTAAATGGACCACTCTTCAACTAAAGTTCATCCTAAAGTCATGCTTAATGTTTGAATGGAATTGAATATGGATAAGGGAAAATTGAAGACTCAAATACCTTCCCAAATGTATAGTGTATCCAACCTTGAGTCATGATCAAACCCCCTTATCTGTACACAGACCTATGAGGGAAAACACATTCAACAAGGGTTAGTAAAAAATGAAGTTGGAGGTGGGAGTTTAGATCTCATTTTTACCCTTAAGGAGGAATAAGGTGATTTTTTATCATATAAATTCATGGGAAGACCAAGAAATTTTAAAAAAACCTAATTCATGCCCATAAGCACCTATAGATAGGGCAAACATAGTCACAGTCATGACAGAGTAAGCTCAGTCATGGTTTCTAAAGGGCATATGTGATGTTTGTGAGATAAAAAATATATAATTATATTGAATCCATTCAAAACATGATCATAAAATATTAATAATCCTTATTTAACAAGCATATTACATAGTAAAGGTCCCTAAGCAAACAAGACATAGTCATCATATCACTCCCTATAGGCAATGCTTTCCTGTAAGTCCATCTTAGGAATTTAAGGATTTGAAGGGTCAAATGATGCATTAAAAAGATAAAATTTGGTGTATATCATCCTTGGGAGCTATATAACATCTCCAAACATGTGTATTTTCTAAGATAAGAGGACAAGATGCCTCTATTTTGTCTCAGAGGAAAGGGAATTTTAAGTGCACAAAACTCTGCTAGTCTTGAGGAATGAACTAAAATATGAACCAAGAAATGTGGAGAAATTTTTAAAAAAAATCATGAGTTTTATTACATCCATTCCAATCTATAAAAAATTTAAATAATATCCAAATCCACTAGGCCTAGTGGAGAGATGTTGAATCCTATAGCAAAACTATGGACTCCAATAGTCCAGTTTCATACTCCTATAGAGAAACTATGGACTCCATTAGTATAGCTATAGAGTACATATTAGTTAGGGAGAATAAGGATATGCTAACTCAAAGTGTCAAGAAAGGTCTAAAAAATAGTGATCACTATCACAGATGATGATTCTTATTGTGTAAGAGAATACAAATGATTGGGAAAACTTCTAATGTAGGTAGAGGATTCCTTGAAACTTTCTCTTATTAGTGCAAAAGAGACACTTGCCCCTAGTTAGCTTGATAACACCCAATGAAGGAAAATTATGAAGGTAGATTCATGGAAGGTTCTTGAAGATATTCTACACCAATTTTGGATGAGGATGATTGTTTGGAAGGGACACATATGCAAATCAGTTTCTAACTCCTCTTACACTTCACCTACATGCATTGTAACTAGTTTCTACCTTTGGACACATGTCCTTATGTCTCTTGGATTTATTTTCCCTCTCTCTCTTTCCAATTACTATAAGTATGGTCCCTTTTGGTCATTGTATATGGATTCCAACTCATGGTATGGTGAAGCCCTTCCAAACATGTACCTTGATTTGCACTTAAGCTAATGAGAAGTAAGCTAGTTATACTCCAAGTCCATTTGTACTATGTTTTGAAGTGATCCATCTTGAATGTCAAGTATATATTTAGTTCATATTGTTTTCATGCAATACTTGAATGTGTTTATATAAATGACTTCTCTCCTAATAGGTTTCATGAAGTGTATGCTAATGCAATAAACTCTTGAAGTTTGTATGAGTTTGGTAGTGTCATATTTGACCTTCTCTTCACTTGAATTAATTTATTGAGTTGTTATTTGCCTTCATAAGAAACATCAATTCTAGGGAGCTCCATTAATGGTGTTGAAGTTAGGTTAGTTTTCTTAGTTTATTATGTAAATCCTAAGTGTATCAATGGAAGCAACTATTGGTGCATCACCTGCTAGTTTAGATTTGATTTATGTATCTTTCTCTCCCTTTTCACCCATAATAGGTAGTTTTGGTATCATAATCACATCAATTCATATCTATGGAGATATCCCTTAAAATCTATAGGTTTACTTCCACTATAGGTGCCCCACACACCTAGAAGTATTCCCATGTTGACCAAATCTTGAAGAGGCTTGAGTAACCTCTTCTAGGGTGCAAGATTTGGAAACAACACTATGCATAATCAATCATAAGGATACTATGTACAAGAAATACTGAGAAGCTATGTACAAGTAATCAAAAATAAACTATGTACAATTAATTATAAGGCATCTATATACAAGTAATTTTATAAAATTATGTATAGTAAAATGTGTGAAATGAAATGCTAGACATAGAATCTACATAGATTCATAATATTCATTGGATTTTTGATTTTTTTTCTTAAATTGAGGTTAGATGATACAAATTAGGGATAAGATTTTTGTATTTTTGGGCATTGGATATTGATGGAAATTGTAATAATTTAACTACGAAAATAGATTGATCATTGTTGATGTTGATAGGAATCAAATATGCAACACTTGCCATTGCATCTGCATGTTAGTTGTCTTTTTTTGGTATACTTTCTATAGAAAAGTAGTCAAACTATGATGATAAACATTGTACCATATTTTGGTATGGGATAACAGGTTCTTCTTTTGTCTGATATACATCATTGACTTGATTGACCATAAGTTGGTAATAACCAAAGACTTTAATATATCTAATTTGGATGGACTGGGAAGAAAATAGACCTAAGATAAGTGCTTCATATTCTATGTTGTTGTTGGTGTAGGAGAAACTTAATTGATATGTAATAATAATTATGTGACCAAAAGGGTTGACAAAGATAATGCATTCCCCTACACTAGATGCACATCAAGAACCATTGAATAACATGGTCCAAGTATCAAAATGAGTATAATAGAAAGTGAAATCATCTCTAAATGTGTCACTAATAAGATTAGTGTCTAAGAGTGGTGTGGATGCCAAATGGTCTATAATGATTTGGCCCTTTATTGATTTTTGAAGAACTATTTTTAAGTCAATATTTGTTAATAACATGACCTATTTTGCAATTCAACTAGAGAGATGTGGTTTTTCCATGAGAAACTTCAAGGGATTTAATTTTGTGATAACCCGAGTCTCATTATTTACCATGTAATATTGAAGTTTTTGTGTAACAAAAACTAATGCTAGACATAGTTTTTCTATTGCAAAATATTTGTTTTTGTAATCAACGAATGTGTGACTGATATAATAAACTTCTCACTCAGTATGTTGATCATTGTGTTGTACTAAGAGTGATCCTAATACACGATATATTGTTGAGATATCTAGGAAGAAAGGTCTATCAGGTATAGGTGGTACTAAAATAGGTGGATTAATAAGATATTGATTGATTATATTAAAGTTTTCTTGATAGGGTTGGTCCCAGACAAAATTTGTATCTTTCTTTAATAATCGAGTGAATGACTAATTTTTATTAGCGAGTTGAGCTACAAAATGGTGGATTGCTTGGATTTTGCCTTGTAAGGATCAAAGTTATTTTAAGTACATGGGAGGTGGATGTCAATAATTGTTTTGACTTTCTTAGGGTCAAAATCTATGACACACTGAGAAATAATGAAACCTAAAGTTTGCTTGATGTAACTCCAAACACACATTTATTCGGATTTAATCAGACATTGTATTGTTTGAGTCTTTGAAAGATATTTCATAAATCAATAACATGATGTTGTCATTTTTTGGATTTAGCTAATATCTCTTCAACATAATCATCAACATTATGGTGAATCAAGTTGTGAAAGATATGTGTCATGGTATGTTGTTATGTGGATCCAACATTTTTAATCTAAAAAGCATGACAATGTAATAAAATGTACCCTAAGGTGTTGTAAAAGATGTTTTCTCTTGATCTTCTTCAACAATTTTGATTTGGTTGTATTTGGTAAAGCCATACATAAATGATAACATTTCATATCCGACTATGGAATATATGATAATGTCAGTATTAGGCAAGGGGAAATCATCTTTTAGGCATGTTTTATTTAAATCTCAATAATCAAAACAACATCAAATTTATTTGTAGGGTTTTACCATGGGGACTATATTGGAAATCCATTTAGGGTGTGCTACTAGTTGAATGAAGCCAGTATCTAAGAGGTGTTGGATCTCATCTTTGACTAAGAGATCTACCTTAGGATGCATTTTGAATTTTTTTTCTTAATTGGTTTGGCATCTAGATATAAGGGAATCTGATGGACTACTATAGATGTATCAACTCCTGCCATATCTAAGTAGGACCAAGTAAACAGTTCTAGAAAATCTATTAAAATTTGATGAATATATGTATCCTCTTCCTTTCATAGGGTAGTGGCTAACAAGATAATGCATGGATCCTGATCAGTTTCAAAATTGAAATTAATTATTTCCTCATTAAGCAATGTGGAATGATTGAGTGTGTATGGAGTTGTAGGAATAGTATCATATGAATCAATTAGCACATCTTAGTGAGAATCTATATTTTATCTAAAGTATGCATGGAAATTTGTGTGATGAGGAAATCTATTTTTATGATAGAAAGATAGGAGGTCTTCATATGCTCTGAGAAATTATAGGAGGGATTCATTGTTAGAGAATTCATCTAATGTGAACATATTCGGTGAAACTGTATCATCGATAAGATCAAAATAGACCAATGATAATATAGAGGTATGATTAACTATATGGTCAATATGTGCAATGGGTGGATAAATTTTAATATGATTTAAAGTGATGGAAGAAGCTTTATCATGAAGAAGGGTAAGTTGATATCGCATCCCTTACTTTCCATGTTGTGTGGATGCCTCAATGGGATTGATGATTCCATATTCATGCTTTCCAAGATCTTTGCCATGATATCCAATATTATTAAGACATTTAAGTGCAAAAGGGGAAGTAAAATGGTGATTTGGTGTTGGTATTATTATATAACTTGGAATTGTCTGATGTGTTTCATGGTCTGAGGGTCTATTACGAGTAGTAGGTTATGTAGGTATATTACCAAGATTGAAGTTTAGAATATAATTTTATGGAGATTAGGAAACCTATAAGTATTTAAAAGTTTTTTTTTCTATTGGTAATGTGTAGATGTAGCCTTTATGACTAAATTTTAGACAATCATGAAGTGTAGAAGGGATTGCATACATATCATGAATCCAAGGCCGACCATGTAATAAATTATAATTGAGGTCCTTTGGCATGACTTGGTAAGTAGTTGGTAGTTCTTAGGTCCCAAAGTAAGATTTACTGTTATTTGACCTATGACTTTTTGTGTAATGTTGTCAAAACCTCTAATGTTCATATTAGAATGGTCTAGATCATAAGGTTGTATATTAAGATGTTTAAGAAAAGAAATGTTTAAAATATTTAGTCCTGAACCATTATCAACTAGCACTCTTTTTACCCCTACATCATTAATTCTTAACTAAATATATAGAGGTAGATATTGGTCAATGATGTGGCATGGGGGTAAATCCTCTTTCTTAAAGGAAATATGTTCTTCAGTCCATTACATTGTGTTGAGGATAGAGGCAACGTAAGCTAGTTCAATGTAAATAGGAATTCTAGTATTATGAAGGGATACATAAAACACATCTTTGTAAAAATTTGATTGCTAAAGGAGCTTGAGAGTGTTAACCAGAGTGATAAATCTATATCCATGGGTGTAATCAACCTACCTATCTTCATAAACTTGGGTGATAACATGTACCACATGATCTACTATAGGCATAAAGCTAGTAGTAGGTGTGAGATAAGAGCTAGATATACCAAGTTTGAAGAGAGGAGGGATAGATATAACTGCTAGTGTTTGCTTATGTCTAGTCATGATAGGGAAATACTCAAAAGTATCCAATGAGTTATATGCATCTAGGAAGAAATCATGAATGTGAAATGAAATGCATAAAAGTGGAGTTATAAGTTGTATAACAATATGTTTATAAAGAGCATTCCACATGAGAGATAGCAAGCAAGGGAGAGAGAGAATGAATTTGTACATAATGCATAAATAATTTTGACATATGCTATGATATTTATAATATGTCTAAAAAGATAAACTTGAAAAAATTTACATATAAGAGATATAAAGTAAGTAATGCAACCTTGTATTAAATACAGGTACACATTGCTTTGAAGGAGAGGGATCTTACTATGTTTAACAATAAATTTCTTAATATCATCCCATATTATGAAAATTAAGCATGTAATGCAAAGAATGAATCTTTGTAATAACATATGTTAAAATTCATCATTCATGTACATGATAGGACTGAGTATGGGCTCCTTATTGTTTTTAAGAAATTCAAGAAATGTGTGTAAATAAGTGAGATCCATTTTTGTTTTTATATGGAATCTGATTTGAGATGTAAGGTATAACCTCAAGCAAACAAAGGGACCTAGTACATGAAACTAGGGTTTTGAAAAAAAATGATATATTTTAAAATTACTAAGGAATTTTAAAATTTAAAGTGAATTTCTAACTTAAATATGCAGGTAAAAAATCAAAAAAAAATAGAAAATTCTTAATTTAAAGGGACCTAGTATGTGCAACTAGGGTTTAGAGAAAAATAATTTCTTTTAAAACTAATTTGGAATTTTAAAAATTAAATTGAATTTTTTATTTAAATAAGTAAAAAAATATAAAAATATTGGAAAATTTAGCAAAGAATTTACCCTAGGGTTTATAGGGTTTTTGTGTAAACAAAGTAAGTTAGGTTCACCAAATGATTTAACTATTTTGGAAATATTGATGTCTTATTCCTAATTTAGTTAAGGTTCTAAGTTAATTAAATTAGTAAATAATATTGGGATAATTTAGCTACTAATTTTTATAATTTGATTATAATTTAAACATTTCTAAAAATAGTAATAAGTGAGGAGAAATGTAACTTAACTTAAACATGACTGAGATGGCTGAGACAGAAGTTGGTACTAGTTATGTAGGACTAGAAAACTATCACAAATTAGGATCTAGATTTCATTTGGTTAAAGTATAAGAGCATTGAAAATAGGACACTTCAGGGTCTAATGCTATAGTCCTAGTCTTGCCACTATTATCCAAACTGGTCATAGAGATCAGTGTTTTTTAGGTTTGTCTACTATCCTTGTATTAGTTTGCCTATGAAATTTCAAGTATTGTCTATCGATAAAGCTCCTTATAGCTCTAATTTAATCTCCAACCCTAGATATTCCTTATGATTTAAATTGAATGAAAATAGAGAAAGAGGGGAGTTAGTGTGTGTAAGATGCATTAAACGTGTATCCACACCCCTTGTGTGGGAATATTGCCTACATACCGATACTCCAAAGAGCGATCAAGCCATATGTAGTTCTCCCACTTGATGTGTTTTTGTGTAATAGTGTAATGAATATGGAAAAATGATAAATTAGGTGTTCTTGAGGTGTATATGGATTGGTTTGAGGGTTTGAATATAATGATAGCTATATTGGATGGTTGTATGCAAAGAATAGAGAAATTTGCCTTAGTGGTTTTGCTTGTATTCTATGCTTTACTTTGTGATAATTTCTAGCCCCTTCTAAATGAAATTTGAATGGGATTTTATATAGATTTATTGGTCATGGGTTGAATTTATTCATGTTAGGCTGACATAATAAAAAAGAGGAATTAGGAGAAAATAGTCATCGGGGCTCGAAAAGTGATTAGACAATAATGCTAGAAATGGGATACCTTAGGGTCCAGCACTATATTATAACTTAGGTTCTATTTTCCTAAGGTATGAGACCTAGGGGGATGGATTTTTCATGGGAAAATCAACCCACCTAAGCTGGAATCAAGTCTTAGAAGTCCATGGATGACTAGGAATAAGTGAAAAGGCAGATAGAAGGGTAATGAGAGCATACAAGAGGGACCTATGGGTTGGGTGTCACAAACCACACTCAAGTTACCAATTTTGACATTTTATATTACTACAAGTGGAATTCCCCTTCCTTATCCCTCCTTAATGTGACATCCACAAAATTATCCAATTGAATTGTAATCTCTTTCTCTGCCACCTTGTCTAGGACCAATCAAGGAAGATACATGTGAAGGGCTCTAATGCCTTCTATCTTGATGATTGTGCAATCTAGGTAATTTTAGATGTTTCCAATCTTCTAAATAGTTATTTTCATATGAGCAAACACTCTAGGAATATCCTTTCCATAAATGGCTTGGTACACTATATGGTAGACAGTTTATATTAGCTTGGTCATGTTTTTCTTGAAACTATGGATGTGAATAATTTTGAATTCATCATAAATTTTATGTTTGGGATACTCAAAAGATGTTTTCTAGGGTTTTTTAAATATGAGTGGACCATCCTATTTATTGCATCCACCATGTAAGACATCATATAAAATTTACCATCTAGGTTGTTGTCTAAGCTACTAACATAGTGAATTAAGTTACCACTAATGATTTACCCTATGGAAATAATTTTGGTGGAGGTGAGGATGGTGTCTAGTAGGGGAATCCAAACCTCATTAACATGGTTTATGCTTGAGAATTAATAATTCTATTCAATAATGCCATGGAAATCATGATTTTAGGCCTTAAATCAGTAATTAGGATAACAAAGATGGTTCCCCTAACTATAAAGGTGGTAGGGTCAATTTCCCACTCTTGTAACATATTAGTTACATTATTTAAATACATCCACTAGTTCAATAGGAATTGATTATAACATATTTTGAGGGGAGGGAGTCTGTAATACTTCTCAAAAGCTTGTCCACTAACATAGGCTACTAGTGTATTACACTAGAATTATAGAAGCTAGCCAAAAAAATGGCCAATTACAATTAGATCCAAAACTAATTCAATGTTAGGAATTACCTCAAGTTTTACCACTACATCATGAAATCCCATGGTCTTGATTTTTACCAATTCATGTCTATATTATCATGTGAAGGTATAAATTTGCTCTATAGAACCACATGGTTCTATTGCTTTGACTTCTTCCCATATAGTAGAATAGTTATTGCTCTATAGAACCACATGGTTCTATTGCTTTGACTTCTTCCCATATAGTAGAATAGTTCTTGAAGTCGTTATTGAGGGAAACCTTGTCAAACCTTGTATCAATGTATAGTCCTAATCCTATAATAAAGTACATAGAAAGGGGATGTGGAAGACATGAAGCAAAGGCCATTTTTTTTACACTCAAGTTCTAATTCTCTGAAATTGTAAAAAAATTGGCTTGGTCATGATAGAGCTCAAATTTTCTAGGCAATAGTTAGCTCAATGATAGTTTAAATTAAATTGACTTGGAGGATCACCTATAATAAATTTTGGGTTTTTAAACCCTTCTAAATTAAATGCATTTACTTGGCCAATTCATGTGGATTAATGATTGAAACAACCCTTTGCCTTTTCACTCTTTACTTATTTCATATTTTGAATATGGCAGACAAAGTTCCACCTTTTACAAGCCCTATTTCCCATTAGCTTCTCCTCCCTCTACCTCTAGGCATTTTTTCATCATCATTACCTAACATTTATCATATGTTTATCTTCTTTCAATAGTTTCATACTACTATCACTCCACTGATGTGTCATTTTAAATACACGTAAAAATTTTCCACTCCACTTTTTCTATGGCCTTTTATTTTTTATCCTTCACTTTCTTTCCCTAGGCTAGAAGGATTATAATAAATTACATAATCAAGGTGATCTATTTACCTAGAGAATCATACATGTTTCTACCTTGGAAGATTTTAAGACTTCTTGGAATGCTCTAACAACAATAGGCTAGTAGAATTGTGACATGTGGATAGTTATCATTGCTTTGCTACCCCATAAATTTTGTACTAATCAACTTTAACCTTGTTATTTATTAGGTGAATAGGGTCTAAAAACATGGCCAACTCCTGACAATCCATTCACCCAAGAGTCTTTTAGGATTTTCTAAGTGTTTGAATTATCGTGGGCAAGTGGGTAGAGACCATGTGGTAAAGTTCAATGACCTGAAAATTCTCTAAGAAAAAGGGAGAAAAACCTAAGAAAATAACAACCTACATGAGGTAATAAAAACACTCTATAAAACTAGTTAACCAGTTAGCTCAAAATAAATAAAACTCAAAAGTAATAAGTTACATAAAAGTTCAAAAAAATCAAAATGTTAAAGACCAATTGGGGAGTTATATCCCATGAAATTTCAAAAACTTGCATACACATAAGCCTTTTGATAACACTATTAAGTTATCCTAAAAAGCAAAGTATTGAATACTAAGATAACCAAGAAAATTTTAATTCCAATAAATCTTTGAGAAGTGCATATTAACAAGATATTATTACGAACGAAATGAGAACTTCAAAGACTTTATCTTTTTAATCATGCATTTAAATTTCAATAGAAACTCTCACATCAAAATTAATTTCTCTTCAGGGTGTAATGGGTCCCTATATGAAATAAATTGAGAGTGGTGGATGTTGGGTACAATAGTACCTTCAAGGTATCTCCTAGGAGATACCTTTCAAACATGCAAGCTCTTTGATTATTTTGATACCAATAGGTATCACTTAGTATTGACTGCAAGGATATGCTCTTTAAAAGAACATGTGGGGGTTTTATAGGTATCTCTTAGGAGAAACCTTGAAGGTACCCTTAAAGGTAGTACAAGGCCTTCAAGGTATCACCCAGTAGTGATTTCAAGGATATATCTTGAATGGAATTATAGTACCTTCAAGGATATCTTGAAGTTGTCTCTTATAAGATACATGTCAAACATTCATAAAGGTACCCTTGAAGGTATCACAAGGCCATTCAAGGTATCACCTATTACTACTTTTAAACATACCTTGAAGGTCCTTATATTACCTTCAATAGTACCCTTATGCATGTTTTAAAGGTATCTCCTAAGAGATACCTTTAAACTCATGGGTTCACCACAGAGGTTAAAATCACATATATGATCTAAAAATATAAGTAGCTAATCATTTTCCATGATTTTGGTGAAAAAATTCATTGCTCAATATCATTTTGTATACTATTAAAATACATGGTTGAATGTTTATTTAATTAACTATTTTTCTCTACTCAGTTATTCTACTCTTATGCACATTTAAAAGGTACCTCTTAAGAGATACCTTGAAATTAGGATGAAACAATGACTGGAGTATATAGTATATGATATTAAAAGCTATTATTTTTTGGAATTAACATAAGTAATGTCGTTAAAAAATGTGCTAAACATCACCTTTTTAACATTTTTAGGTTTTAACATATCTTTATGCTTGTGTCATGGTATAAATAAAGCTTTATCTCCTACATATAGGTATAAATCGAAATGATTTTATAAATACCTTAATTAAAAAATATTCTCATGTCTTTTATAAATTTCTAGGCTTAAAAAACATAGATCAATGGCTTTTCAATGTGGAGACTATGTTTCTCTCATAAATAATTGTAAGGTCATTGGTGAAGGAATAATAAACAAATTTACAAGTCCAGATGTTGACTCCTTTTAATCCATAAGTCTATCTTCCACATGCTACAATGAAAAATATCTATTTAATGTCTAAGTGTTAATGTGACAAAAGCTTTTGATCTGACTCTACCACTTCCATTTCCTAGAGATTTTGTGGATAATTTGGGGTATGTAGTTGATAGTTTTACTATATGGAGCACAATAATGATGCAACATGTCACATATTATTTTTCTATAGAGGATGACATGGAAGGACATAATAATTTCAGTTCAATTATACATATACAACCATTACAATAATAAAACCCTGGATTGGATTCATTGGTTTTATATATCTATGAATCATTTCACATTTTTTACATTGAGAAATGAGTTTATTGGGTAAATGGTACATTTGTTGCACAAATGTCCAACTCTTGTAAATGATGAAAAAAAATATTTTGGTTACATTGAATTTGCACAACCAAGGGATATTTTTGGTTGAAATCTTGTCCCAATGATTAAAAATTAATTGGGAATGTATATAATGCATGTTCTACAACATTATGAGACTTGAAGTATAGAGGTAACTAAAACATTTATTGTTAGGTGGCCTTCCAACAAGATAGTGGACACTGAATGTAGAGAAATTAATTTACCATACATGACACCAAAGGAGAAAGAAATTGGAATTTTTTGGGAAGTAGTGGATATTTAAGTCATTCCTTTCTTTAAATTCATAGAGAAAAGGCATCTAAAAAATTAACTCATGCCTACAACTACTCAGGATGAAAAAGAATTCAGCCAAACACTTCACTCAGCCAAGTGGAGTTTGATGCAAGCATAGATAGTGAGATTACAGAAGTGTATGGGGAGAAATGTGGTACCAAAAAAAATTCAGTTAGGATTTCCATTTGAGATTATAAAATATTCAAAGATAAATTTTATTGATTCCACCACAACCAATAGGAGGCAACATGTCTTGGATGACCTTTCTATCAGTTTATTTAAGAAAATAAAAACTAAACTACCATTGATTTTTAGGGTACGAAGATATATTTAGAAGATTTTATTAAAATATATTGATTAAATATAAGTAACTATTATATATTCAAAATTGTCACAAAAATGGGGAAATAAATTCATTCCATGCAAAAAGGTTTCGACAAAAGCCACAAAAGAAGACAATGACAACTACACATTTGTTGGACCAATTGGTGGATAAATTTTTAGATGTTTCATAAGACATACAAGTTGGGTAAATATATATGGTGCATGAGATAATGTTCAACATTTTACATCATCTTTCACTAAATAATTTATGAGGTGACACATCAAAGTAAAACTAGTAGATATGGATTATGAGCCAATATTCTAGCCAAAATTCAATAAAATGTGGAAAACTAATTTCATGATGTGACCATTTCCATGTCTAAAAACTTTGCTAAGTGAAAAACATGTATCTTATTAACTCAACAAAAATTCTTTGGGTCCCTATCTAGAGATCAGGTAGATCATATCAATCAAAAATTCATGATACACTCAAATTAGATACTTTTTACAAGATAAATATATTACACATATAAATGAATGTCAAAGAAAAAACATGAATAATTCTTTAATGTCATTCATGATAAGGTGGAATGTAAAAAAACATTTGTGGCCAAGGAATATGAAAAAAACAAAACATTTGCTGATATAATAGTAGAGTTTTCAATGGCAAGGATTATCACACGTGGTCATGGTATAGGTGGATATGGGAGTTTTTTTACCATATGTTATTGGAGGGTCTAAATTTACTATCACCTCAATTAAAATTTTTTTTAATGATATGGAAATAATATTAGTATATACTTATGGATATTTACTATATAACCCTGGATCTTCAAAATATCCATTGTATGATGCACTTTTGTCTAATAACTACTACCCTAAATGCAAGAAATACATTGAAGAAGCACAACCAATTGGTGCATTCAAAAAACTTCCTTCTAAGCTATACCTTTAACTAGACAACTATTGTGGATACAATAAGAATAGGTACTTCATTCCTTCCATTATTATATTAAAAAAATGTCTAACCTTATATAGAACTAAATATAATTCTATTATATTTATAAATTTATAAAATCAAGTTTTTTTATATAGTTTTCTCTTTCAATATTTATCTCTCCTTGTCTACAAAAGTATTTTACTTGATGTTGAGGTTGGATTTCTCCTTGTAGGACATACCCACGAGGACATCGATGACACATTTGGAAACTTGTTTGACTTTATAAAGAAGAAATATGTATGGCATGTGGCAGAGATGATGGACAGTTATAGGACATGTGAAAATACAAAAAACTTCATGCCATATTTGATTGAATAATTAGTATATTTCATATGTTAATAGTTACTAGTTGAAGAAATGAAATAAAATAGTAGGCTTGAAAAAAGGTCACTAATTTCTTCTACACATGGAGTAAGGTCATCCCATTATGCATTGAAAAACTCTATAAGTGATATAAATTTTTCCCCCCTTATTAAATTATGGGGAACAAAATAAAATGGTGAGCCAAATGTTTCAAAATATAATCCAATGAAAATAATTTTCAAAGACTTGAAAAATAGTGAAAAGTCACAAGATTCCATTTTTGCAAAAAAATTAAATAGAAGTAGAAAAAAGAGTGAAAAGAAATTAAAGATAACTTGAATAAGTATGTAAAGCAATTCAATGAATATTTTTTGACTATAAATATTAAGTGGAAGGATCTAGCATATTACTTTAATGAAAGAAGATATGTTCCCTTATGAAGTTGAATATACATGAGAGTTTTGGCCTAGAACTTGTCATGACATACCCCTACATAGAGATCTATACAAAATGGTTCATGATAGGGTCCTTGATTTTTGAGTGGCATCTATAGATCCATATATTGATCCAAGAAACAAAAGAATAAAAATTTCATTTAATCTAGCCCAAGATCTGTAAAATGGAGATATGTTATTTGTTAGACTTTATGATTTTACAGGAGTGAACTAAAAAATATGGGTTTCTAGAGTTGAAATCAATATTTAGATATTATAAATAAATAGAGATAAAGAACAAAGTGTCTAAATAGCTCAGTTCATCCTAGTTCATGTAGGGAAAAAAGATGCAAAAGAAGCAAAAAATTATTCAGGTTGTTTGGACAAGAAATTGAAGCCAAAATCAACTAATACCTCTTTACCATCCATTATTATAAATAGTATCATTTATGCTTGGAAACCAAATAAAAATTGGAGAGGTCATACACTTGTTCTCACTTATTTTTTGAAAGGTATTGTAACAAACTATTTGAATGCGTCATCATATTAGGCACTTCAAAAATAGTGATAAAGGATTTGGAGTTAATGATTTATTTCATGACATTATCAATTTGAAATGGTGGTTCCTTAATTTTGGAATGAGAAGTATGAATTATTATTTTTCAAAATTTAGAGCATATTTTTGCCATGTAAAATGTTTAATATAACATGTAAAATGTTTTATTGGATTTACTTAGGATTTGCTTTATTTATTTATTTATTTATTTATTTTTGGAGAGTTTTTTTAGTGGAACTTCACATTTTTGTATTCCAAATTAGGTATTTTTATTTTGGGTCTTCAAATAAACATTATGACATTTTCATTTTATATCTTCTACTATGGCAATTCAGTCTTTGGTAATAATGCATCAATAAAAGGTCTTCAGCATTTATAAATAGTAACGTGCACTTCACATTTTGAGTATTTAAAAATGATCTTTGGCTTTTATGTATTTAAAATAGCAAGTTTGAAATTCATGAACCATGAAATGGTCTTCAACAAATGGTCTTCACAATTTGTACACCATGATTTACACATAGGTTTTTCTACATTACAAAATACACTTTAGCATTCCCGTGTTTGAGAAATGGTATTCAAGGTTTATTCCTTAGAATTTCCCACTTAAAAATTTAATTTTTTGAATTTTACTTCAGCATTTGTGTCCCTATTTTTTCCACTTCATAGTTAAATTTTTGTGAAAAAGTCTTCAACTTTTCTGCATTCTCATTTTATGCTTTAGAAATAATAATTGGGCATTTGCCATTTGTGCATCAATAAATTTTGTTCTTCAGAATTTGCATATCAACAAATGATATTCAGATTTTTAGTTTTCAAATCACACTTCATTCAAGTCTCATAAAATGGCATTTGACAACTTGATACTCATAAATCATGTCTACTGCAAACTCTAAATGCAAAATCCTGATGAATCGATTATGGAGAAGGATGAATAGTCAAAACAAAAGTCTCAAGTATTTCAAGTACCTTAGAACATTGCATGTGGCACAATATTGATGGCTCAGCTATGTAGAAGGATGGACAATCAAAATGAAATTTATGAGCATCATAAGTGATTGATATTATGACATGCATCATAATTTAGATAACTCAACTATGCAGGATACTATATAAAAATTTGAGAGGTATGAAGAGACCCAAGAACCCATGATCATGCCACTTAGCACAATCTTAAGGAGTCTCTCAGGAAGACCAAAGTTAACATGGGTACACTACTAATTTTTTGAGTGATCAACACATGGCATGTTTGAGCTAAAATTTGATGGTCATGGGGATGTCACCTAAAGATTAAATAAAAAGGTCATGATCTAATCAATTGTTGGCACATGTCATCCCATTCATCCCAAGTGTCATAATCACATCAACAAGTGGCATTAGGTGTTTGTAGATGATGTAATTAGATTAGTTAATCAAAACTTGAGATCAAAACCTGACTATGTTAAATGGTTATTTTTATTGTGCTTAGCTTGATTGATGTATGAATTATTTTTTCTTATGACATAAACTATATAGGCTTATTATTTGTAAATACAAGTCTATGAACTAGTTTGAATGACTATATAAATTTAATTGAAGATATAAAGACTACATGCCTTTTAATGGTGAGATGTGACTATTTTGCACACTTAGATAGATGTGATTTATTTTTAATAAGTCCAACTAATTCTTAATAAGTCCAATTAATTCTTGATAAAGCTCAATTTATTTTTGATAGTTTTCAAAATTTAGACTATTAATTATTTTTTATCATTTTAAATAATTTGGACTTATTACAAAAACATTAAATAAATGTGATTTATTTATAATAAGTCCAACTAATTCTTGATAAAGTCTAATTTATTTCTTATAGTTTTCAAAAATTTGAGTACTAATTATTTCTAATCATTGTAAATAATTTGAAGTTATTATAAATATATTAGATAGATGTTATTTATTTGTAATAATTCCAACTAAATTTTGATATAACCCAATTTATATTTGATAGTTTTCAAATTTTTGACTACTAATTGTTTTTTATTATTTTAAATAATTTGGACTTCCTACAAATACATTAGATAGATGTGATTTATTTGTAATAAGTCCAACTAATTCTTGAAAAGTCCAATTAATTCTTGATATAGCCTAATTTATTTTTGGTAATTTTTAAAAATTGGACTACTAATTAATTCTAATCATTTTAAATAATTTGGACATACTAAAAATACATTAGATAGATGTGATTTATTTATAATAAGTCCAACTAAATCTTGATATAGTCCAATTTATCTCTAATAATTTTTTAAAAAATGGATTGTTGATAAGTCCATAATATCTAAAGTAGTTCTTAAAACTTGAAACTAGATAAAAATGGTAAATAGTCCTATAGATATGAAAACCTACATAAAATAGATCTTATGGTGAATGCGTAGGTTGAATGTGTCTACAAATTGGTTGAAAAGATCTACAAACTATGTCAAATTATAAAGTGAGGATTTAAATTATATTGTAATAAGTCTATAGAAGGAGGAAATGACTAAACTATAGCCTTATTTTATGTTTACATCCATGTCTTATTTGACTTTATATATGATTTTGTGACTTGGGTTAGTGCAAACTTCTGGGAGGATTCACTTATAAAACATGTGTCATGATTTATCATGTGGAAGAAATGAAAAACATAAAACTTAAATCCTAAACATAAAACATAATATATATATGAAAAGCCAAAATGGGAAATAGGTTTATTAAAATAACCAATCTACCATCATATAACTTTATGTAACCTAAGTTCTACCTACATAACCCAAATGGGCCTCATGTTGGTGTAGTTCTCCCCATAGGATGAGTGTGTGATCCATGTTTGTGTAAATTTATAAATGTATATATAAGATTGATTGAAATGTTTGATAATGGATTACCTTGATCTAAAATAAAATATATTCAAACTTGGAAAATGACTATTAAAATTCAATAGAATTAAAATTGAAATAAATGGTGTTCTTTAGATTAATGTGCAATAGAATTGTCAATTGATTTCTAGATGTATTTGGAGAAGCCTTCATGTGGTTATATAGGGGATTGTTTTTAATATTTCTTATAACCAATATTTTTGAAATCATGGTAGGGTAAAAATAAACTATGTGAATTTAAAAAAATTATCATTAGAGTGTAGAGGATAAGGCCGCAAGGTGGCTCCATTTGTATGAAATTAGTGTGGTCCTATCTAAGAAGGGTAGAGACTATTGTATAAGGTCTAGCATGTCCTTTTGATAAAATTAGGGATGTTTGAATGATTTTATATGTATTTTTAGGATATTTTATAGAGTAGTGTATGATTACATAGATACTATAAGTTAGAAAAATGATAAATAGGACAAGCAAGGCAAGGATATCAAGATTAAACATTGGCAGACACTTAATGATTAATTTTATGTGTCTACATTTTACCCCACATTATTATATTTATGCAATAAATTAAAATTATTATATTAAATTAGATTAAAATTGAAGTGTGTATACATACTTTCTATTTTTGAAAAACCTTGCAAGCCTAGAAAAGCATCAAAATATACTAAAATTTAATAAATGGGTTAAAGTGAAAAAATTTTAAAAATGTTATATGGGTTGAAATTGTAAAGATTATTTATAAATTTGAGTCTTGAAAAAAAAAATTGCAAATCACAACACTATATTTTTTTGCATTGGATAGCTAGATTTACCTATCAGTTATAAACTACAATGTTGTAAGTATTTTGAATCAAATCATTCGATTTCTTGATTTGAATCCACAAGATATTAATTAATTTATATGTTGATCCATTAATTTTTGAATGGGTTTATTCTTTCAAAAAATTTAGAAGTCATACTAATGAAAATAAAACTTTATTTTAATTACAAACACACACTAAAAATATATATAGTGTAAAGATAAAAATAATTATCAAATTTAATTGAAATTCAACATTTTTATCTAAATTTTTGGTGAATGAGATCCGAGGAGCTATAAAATGTTAGTTTTAGTATAGGACTTTTTCCATTTTTGATTTTGCCCACACAGTTATTAGTCAACTTATTTAGGGTTGTTAAAGTCATTAGGGGAAATACACTTTATGTGTTTTCTAATTGTCAGTTGATTTTTTACCTTTATGGTGACATATTATCTCACTATATAATTTACCTCCTTTTTACTTTTTAGCTAATCGGCTAATGGATATTTATGAAGCTCACTTTTTTTTTGCATTGCTCTTACCTACTCTTAGAGTTTTCATGCAATCTGTGATGTTCAAAAAACTTGGAGTGACTGACATGGCATCAGAGATCTAATATGACAACTATTTTACCATTTTTGAAATCCTTGATGAGATCTTTCTTACTAGCATTCTTATTGGTTTTATTAATTTTCAGTGGTTTCATAGGTTTTGTGGGATTTCATAAAAATACACATAAACTATACATTTAAAATATCCTATAATAAAATGGATAACACCATCAAATTCAAAAGATATCAAAACCTTGAAATCAACTGTAAACATGACCTATATTTGTGACAAATATTTTTGGCCATTTTTGTAGGGTTTCAGAGCTATTTTGGTCATTTCATGCATATTCATATAGTGGGATTATAAAATCAAGAAATAATTTTGGGGTTTTCCAATTTTTCAAATGGATCTCTCTTAGGTTTTAGAAGATCCATACCAAATCTATAGATTTTTGGGTTTTATATTTTAGATGGAGTTTCTAACCCTTTCAAGTAGTTTTCATAATTTCTAGTTTTGATCAAACTTTTCATTCCAAGAAAACAAGCCTTTGTTCGCAATCTTATCAAACCCAAATGCCTCTACCAACAAGCTCATTATAATTTGATGCCCCTACCAACAAGCCTACTATAAATCAATGCCACTATAAGCACATTGATTAGAACCTAATGCTCCTACATGTAGACCAATTAGACCTAGATGGATCTATGAACAATGTTGTCAAAACCTTAGATTAGCCACAAAAGGTCTTATCCCCCAGTCATATGGAAAATAATCCCCTAGTCACTTCCAACCCAAAAGTACTTAACATTTACTGCAAAAGGCCTTGTGTTTTTTTCTTTTTTTTTGAGAAAATTGATTTACATTTTTTTTCAAGCCTTTTCTCCAAGGGTGCTCGAGTTTTTTTTTGGAATTTGATTCAAAATAATTTTCCACCCAATTTTTTCATGTGAGCAAGATTTTCAAATGACTATAGATTTTGATCAGTACCTCAAATTGAGTGTGATCCTTTTCAAAAGTGATTATTTTTCATCCTATACAAACTGGTGACCTTTTTGGCCCTCTAAAGCTACCTATTTTTCATATATTTTACATATTGTATGAATTATCAGCAAAGCTCAATGTCCCTCTAGTTATTTCATACTCATGCACAAATTGTTTAGAACACATTCCTAATTGTGTTTAACATCCATACAAGCATGAAACTTTTAGGATGTCATAACTAATAATTTTGAGGTGGTATTATGTGGTGTTATGTATTCTTCAGTGTCTCTTCCACACATTCTCTTTTTCTACATTGTGTTTATTCCTTCACTTACTTCTCATTTAGACACATTCTTGGTTGTGCCTAACATTCTCCTCATGAGCATGAATTCTTATTATAAATAGGGGTTTTTTGTACTTCTTTGGTGTTTTTTATCAGTAATGTTGACTTCACTTAAGAGATACCTACAAAGGAAAGATGATTTTACACTGGTGGTTCTTCTTAGAAAGATAAATTGTGTTTCTTGTCATTCTTACATGGAACACTTTTTCACAAAAAAGGGAAGAATCTTATTCCATTTTCATATGCATAGATTCTTGATTCTATTACTTTTGATAAGTACATTAAGTGGGATAATAGTTTTGACAAGGTTCACTGTACCTTTCTTTTGCATGTTTCATGGCATGTACATCACCATGTGCATCTCACTATGTGTCTCAGCACTATTTGGATCATCCTTTAGTCTCTTTTTAGAGATCCCACTAAGATTTATATCACCTTTACTCATCCTCTTCTTACTATCTCTTCATATACTATTTTACTATCTCCTCCAACTCCTATTTCCTATGATGACATATCGATAGTGGAGAGTGATCTTACTTATATAGATCCACAATTACAAGTTGAGATTCTTCCCAAACTTAGCTATCTCATTACAGGTTTTGCTTCCATTCTTGTGCATGATGTTTCTTTTATAGATCCATCACAAATAAGTACTTCAAAGGAATATATTATTTACAATGAGAGTATACCTTGTGATAGAATCAATGACTCTTTTCTTTATTTTGATTTTTAGTTTGTGGATCTATGTGATTCATCTACAATCTCTTATTTCGATTCAAGAGTTGTTTAGTCTTGATCTCCACTTCACATGGACACTACTTTAGTGAATATTCCATGTCATTCTTATTCATCAGACTCACATTTACTTGATAACTCTTCCAAGCCTAAGCACATCTCTAAGATTGATGACATTTTCTATCACATATGGTCCTAGAAAAGTGATGGGACACACCTCCACCATCTTCTTCTCACTTTATAGATATTAAGGAGTTAGTATTTGATCCACCTATCTCTGGTCAACTTTTGATAATATAAGGTGTAATTATATTGATATAAGACTCACCAAAATTGGTTAGTCTATCTCATAAGTATGTGGCATTCTATAATCCTTCTTATCCTCTACTCCTACTACACCTTCATTACATAAATAAGTCATTCCACCTACCTTGCATGAGTAGAATAGTTCTATATATAGGAATCATACCTTGGTTAAATATCCATCAGGAACTTGGGGAATATATTCATTATTAAAGGGTGATACACTCTTCATGACATTCTACTTCTGATCCATAGTCACTTCTAGGAACTTTGTTATAAGATATAATATGGCTATAGGGTGTTATGGACTATAGTGGGTATTTTTAGCCCTCTTTTTTATAGTCATATGAAATATCATTTTAATGCAATGATTATCACTTGATACCACCCTATCCTTAGCTTAGCCCTAAAAATATCATAGGTCCTATTTTAATCATTTTATAACTTTTATGTGCATCTAGCCCATGCCCAAATATATGAAGAGCTAGATTGAGCCATCGCTTAGGTATCCTTGATCTTTTTTCAAACATGGCAACCACCTAGACAATAGTGTAACCCAATTAGTTTATAATTCAATGCACTATTGGCAAATGGGGTATCGTTATTGACCCTTAGCTTCCTTTTCACTTTATGAATATATTTGGACATATTGAAGCATCATATGTTCATCCTAGACTCATTCCATTTATCGATAAACATTATAACACTATAGAAATACCACTCTTATTAATTTACCAGATAGATGGAAATTCTCATGAATAAACTCCTAAATAAAATTAAGGTTATTAATCCCTACTTACCCCTTTTTTTGCATATATCCATCTATAATATCTTAGATCTCTAAGTTTTGAGTCTTAATTGACACTCAAAGTGTTCAAATTAGCATTCATAGTCAAGAATATTAGTACCACTCTCACTTGCACCAAAACTTAGATTGAGAGAACTAAATCAAGATTGATCCACTTTTGAGGTATTGGTATGTAGGCAATGCTAAACATATGGGGTGTTAAGGTCATGCCCATACTACCCTACTAACACAACTCTCCTTCCACTTGTGTTCATAAAAAGCCCTACCAAGTATGGAGGTTTAGGGTTTCATAGTGAAATCAATCAAGGTACAAAACATACGACAATCTAGGTCTCGATCGTACAAGCACAGGCTTCCCAAAATAAAGTGAAGGGCTTCTCATAATTGTATTACTTCACCTACATAAGGTCATTAGCATTGCATAGAAGGTTTATAATGTATTGTGCTACTATAAAATAGGGTCATGTTATTATTTGAAGAGGGTTCTAACCCCTATTTCTTATTGATGACACTTTACCCTACTCTTGCATCACTTCCTATCCCACCACGTGTCTATCTCAGTCATATTTTCTAATTAATTACACCTTTTCTAATTCATTTTTATTTATATAATATTTAAATTAATTAATTATTATGCAAATCAATCATTATTGATATTATAGTATTTTATTCACTGATTTATTACTTATCTATTTATCGACCTAGGGTTGCTTTCCATAATCATAAAAAATGATAAATAATTTATTGAATCTAACTTACTTTGAATAACACCCAAACCCTATCCTTCATTTTCCTATTTCCACTTGCTATGTTAGAATTTTTAGATTTCATATATTATATTTTTTTTGCACTCTTTCATTTTGTTTACTACATTCCATCTAAAAAAATTATATCTCTTCCTTTAAGAAGTATTAGGCTTAGTGATAATCCTATTAAGCATACCCAAATTCCTTCTATTTAAACTTATATCGTGGATAAAGGACCAGTTACAACTCCTCTAATAGATCCTTCAAATTATGACTATGTAGACTTCAATGGTAACACATTAGAACATGAGCAATACAATCAAGATCATAATGATACACAAGATGGGACTCAGGACACACTCTGCACCCCTGCCCTACCCTCCATAATGTTAATAACCTAATAATCAATAAGGATTAAATATGGAAAAAAATTAGAGATAGACTTTGAAAACAAACCTAATATCATGCATAAATTTTGAAATCTATAATGGAAATAAAAAAAACACATCACTTAGTCAATCCTTTAACTCCATAGATGTTAATATTGTTACACATACTATTGGCATAACTCATATTCTACAAAAACCTACTATAACTACACAACTTTCACAAATGGAAACACATCTTATGGATACTACACATCCCTCTTCTCTAGATGTAAAATCCTTTAGTCATGAGATCCATTCTCTATAGGCTAAGGTGTTACATCTTGAATAGGGTGTCACTAGACCATCTCATGCCTTGGAATCTCATGTTCTCCTACATACACCATTGACATAGAATATAATGGTAACTCCTTTACCATATATATTTATGTCACCCAAACATACTCTGTATGATGGCAAGGGTGACCTAGAGCATCATCTACATGTTTTTCATGTAGCATGTTTAGATTATATGTCTAATGATTGGCACATAACTAGGTTGTTCCCTCTCAGTTTAAAGGACTATACATTACAAAGGTTATATGATTTCCCTAATCATTGCATTAAAAAATATATGCATTACAAAGGTTTTATGATCTCCCTAATCAGTTCATTACAACATTTAATCCACTCACAAATATGCTTTTAACACATTTTTTATCAACATCAATGACAAAGTTTCCTATGCTCAAGTCACTCAACTAAAGCAAAAATATCAGGAGCCAATAATTGAGTATGTCTTGTGATATAAAAATATCTTAACAATTATTACTAGCCCCATGGTAGATAGATAACTCTAGGACATATTTCAGTAATGTTTATTACCATCATTACATGAATTTATATTATTTAAAAACTTCCCATCATTTACATATCTATATCATATAGTGAAAGAACGAGAATTTAAACTTCTCTCCATGGATAATTTAAAGTACATAACTAGTTCAGATTCCACTAATAAGAGTTTAAATAATATCCCATATAAGATGATGCCCAATAAAAATAATGAGAAAAATATAATAGTTAACTTAGTCTTAGAACCACCTCCTCGTGTGGTTTTATTAGCTCATCTAAGGAGACCTTTTATGAATCTTCCTAAATTAGCATCTCATGTTCTCTAGCAACCTTTGGAATACAATGTCATTTCTATCCCTATCATCAAATAGGTTGATATGATTAGGCCTCCTCCAAATAATTATGACTCCAATGTATTTTATTATTATCACAAGACCTCTGATGATACTACATATAGATTCATTAGCTTACGACATAAGATCCAAGATTTGATATATGTTAATATCATTGATGTGATCACCCCTACATAAACACCCAAATTACAACCACCTAAATGAAGCAAAATTAATGAAAAGCTTTTCTGATCTATTTATAAAATATATAGCTAGTGAGATAGTAGGCTCTTCAAGTTATCATTATACTTATTAGGCACATCCACCACATACATTTTATCATACTCATACAATCAACATAGGACCTCTACATAATATCATTGGTGTGAATCATAATACAATGCCAACTAGGCCTCTTATCACTTTCTTATAATATGAGATCATTGACAATGACTTAGATTTATATGCACTCTTTGTACAAGCTTACATTGATCATCATCTTATTCAAAGTGTCATGGTTGATAATGGTTCAAGCATCAATATGTGTAATAATACACTTATACATCACTTAAGCTATTTAGATCAAGATATTTCTCTAAAAAATGCAATTATTTATGGCTTTAGTAGCCATTCCAGAGCTCCATTGGGGAGATCATACTTTTATTACAAGTTGGGCCCACACATGTGGCCACCAAATTAATATTTGTAAATAATTTTGGAATATTTGATATGTTATTAGGTAGGCCTTGGATATAGTATATTCAAACCATTCCCTCTACTGTACATAGATTTCTTATGTATATACATGCTAATTAGGTTGTTTTAGTTGAGATCCTTCCATATGAGTATCCCTTACCTACTCCACATCTAGTTACACAACAATCACCATTAAAAAATCCACACATGTATTCTATTAACATGCCTCAGATATTAGTTAAGCCACTATGCAGGTGAGGTATACTTCTAAAGCATTACCACATATACACACTCTCCCATAGAGACCTTTATTAGAAACACCCTTACATCAGATACATGGTGTGCATTCTAGAGAGCCTCTCTCTACCCCATTCCTATATATATCAGTGTTACTGAGTCCCCAAAACACTTTTCGTAGAGCATCCTTTCCAATAACATATACCTCTACTAGATAAGTCCCTAAGAGTCTCACATTTCATAGGCTAATTTAGTCAACTCCAAAGATTCATAACTACATTCCATAGTCAGTTTCATCTATAGATTATTTATTACAACTAATTCCTATATCTTAGATACCTCCCCACACATTAGTATGGTCACTCTTCCTATAATTGATACAAGTCACCTTGATAATGAGTCTCTTACAAGACTCATTGGTTAGTATATTCCCATGTTTCTTGTACATAGTTTTATTATTCCAATTACTTGTACATAATTTTCTTTATCTTGGTCCTTGTACATGGTTTCATTTTCATGTTGCTTGTATATAGCTTATACTCAGAAAACACAAAAAAAAATTATAATATATTTAAAAACACAAAAAATATTCAAATATTGCTTAGAAAATAAAAATTTCAAATTATATGCATTTCCATGTTTACATTCCTTCTATTTTCTAACTACTACATATGTAGTTGATTTTGTCATACATACATGCTTCCAATTTTCCAAGTTATATCTTTATATACTCCTTATCATAGATTTACAATTGATTATATCTTGATATTGATAATCCTTTACTACACTAATTTTTTTTTTTGACTACCACTACTATAGACTCAACTTATGTACATATTTTCTCTTATATGGATTTGTAGCTTATGATTATTGCATAAATTCATTCTAGATTTACTAGTCTAGATTTGATTTATCTCTTTGCTTATATATCTAATCGATGGCATGTAAATATGCTATTGTCTTTTCTTTGATTTTATTATTTGGACATGTGCCCATATCATTGTGTATGCTTCTTAATTATGTATGTGAATATTTGAACATGTCATTCCATGTGGCTCTAAGTAAACTTGTATGCTCTTTTGCATATGCAAACATTTGAACATGCCCTGGTAATGTGTCTTTTTTTAAGACTCAATCACGTGTCCATGTCCTTTGTATTATGTTCCCTTGGCCTAATTTACATGTCTCATGTGTTTGTATGTATGCTTTCATGTATGCATCATATCCATGACACTTATCTCTTGCTTGTTGCTTTTACATCTAGTTTGTGATGCCATGAGAGACCTCATGCATCTCTCCTTCCTTCTTGGGTTCATTAATGGACATTATGTCCATCCCCCAATTAGTTTACTTAGATTATATTCATATTTATTTTTTTATACATGCTTACATTATTATATCCATCTTGACAACCTTTGTGAATGCTAGATATAACATACATCATACATTGCCAACTTATGCTCAATCTCTTTTACATTATGATGTCATGTATACACATTATATTGGTTTATCACACAAATATCATATATTTTTAGTTTAACACACATGATGCATAACTTTTATTTTGAGGATAGTTATTGTATAAAATCAACAACTCCCCTCAAAATAGGGTGCATTCATTAGGGCTTGTAATATAGATCAAGCCATCCAAGTGCACTCAAAACATAGTTTTTAGCATGTATACATAAATCAAAGAGCTCATACACAAGAAAATATAGTGAAATCCATTCATACATAGATCAATCTAAGTTTTTTCTTAGAAACAACACTTTTAGATAATACACTACTAGGAGTGTAGTGTGCTGGAGTACACCCACCGTGATATCATCTAGTAGCCTCAAAATAGAAAATTATATAATTATAGAAGGTATAGCTCATATTTGCATAGTCTCAGTCATAGACTATCAAATATGCTTAGTATGTATTCATCTTTTATAAAGAATTACATAGGTTTACTCAAATTTGGGGTATCATGCATGCCATGATTACTCATGTTTCAATTTTAGATATGCATATAAATAGATTACTATAACTTAGTCTAAAATCTATAAGCACATAAATAAGAATTGGGGGCATGTGTGTGGCACATTATTTCTATATACTCAATTTTGCATCGATCTCTCAAACGGAATGACAAATCCATGTCATTCTCTACATTTTATACTTTATCCCCTATATGCACCAAAATTACACCAAATTAATTCTTCATTCCATCTAAAATGGTTGGCATTTATAATTTCCTAAGTTACTGAATGACCCTTGAGCCATTTTACATTTCAAAGTTCTTGAGTGGCCCAATGCCATTTGTTACAGCTTCATTACACCACACAGTTTCAATTTCATCTTCTTCTACTACACATGAGTAGGAAATGATGGATTCATAACTTACTTGAGTTCTTGAGAAACCTACATAAGAGGGTTAGACAAGTCATCAGTCCAATCCAAGTTATTCACATATTATGATCCACTGAACAAGGGTGGGCAATGATGGAGTCAAGGCCAACTTGAGTTATTGAGCAACTCACATATGGGGATTGGAAAATATATTAGATTAGTCCAAGTTTTTCACCATTTTATCACCATCTACATGCACACACAAGATTTTACCAGGATATTTCATTGGTTCACATACCCAATGAGGTGTATTCATTCAATTCCTCTTTCTCACGTCTCTTTATTTAGTTTTATCTTTGCTTTTGATATTTCTTAATTAATTATCAATTCATATAAGTTTCATTTATAGGACATGCAATGGAGCATAGTTCATAGACTCAAACCCACATTCACAGGTTTCACCCCATATATAAGTCTAGTTGTATTTCTCTTTTATTTATCCTAATTAATTCACTTTTTTGCATTTTTATAATAAAGGAGGGACAAATGTAGTCATATGAAATGTCATTTTAATGTAATGAGTGTCACTTGAGACCACCATATCCTATCGTAGGCCTAGATCTATCTTAGGCCTTCTTTTAATCCTTTTTCAACTTTTATATGCATCTAACCCATGCTTAAATATACCAAGAGCTACATTGAACCATCACCTAGGCATCACCGATCCTTTTTCACACATGCCAACCATATGGACAATAACATGGCCCCATTAGTCTATAGTTCAGTGTGTTATTGGCAAAGGGGTAACACTATTGACCCTCAACTTCCCTAATACCTAATGGATATCTTTCCACTTCTCGAAGAGTCTTAGGGTCAGCCTAAACTCATTTCATATCTCAAAAATCATTAAAACACTATATAAAGACCATTCTTATTCATTTATCAGATAGATAGAAATTTTCATGAACAAGTTTAAAAGTAGTTATGAAAATTAATGTTATTAATCCCTATTTACCCCTATATCCATCTGTAAAATCCTAGAGCTCAATTTTACTCAAGTTTCTAATTTCAACTCACACTCAAAGTGTTCAAATTAGCAATCATACTTAGACATACTAACATTACTCTCACTTTCACCAACTCTTAGATTAAGATAACTACATCAGGATTGATCCCCTTTCAAGGTATTGGTATGTAGGTAGCACTTAGCATATGGGGTGTTGAAGTCATGCCCAACATACTCTACTAATGCCAGTTTCCTTCCACTTGTGTTCATAAAAAAACATAACAAGCATGTAAGCTTGGGATTTCATATTGAAATCATTCAAAGCATAGAATAAATGATGATCCAAGTCTCGGTCATACAAACACAGGGTTTCCAAAATAGAACCAAAGTCTACCCATAATTTCACTACTTCACATGTACATGGTAAATAGCACTTCACAGAAGATCTATAACACAGTGCACCACTAACAAAGAGGGATGTGTTATTGTCTGAAGAGGGTTCTATCACTTATTCCCCACTGATGACACTTTTCCCTAGTCCTATGTCACTTTGTAACCTACCATTTGTCTGTCTTAGTCATATTTTTCAACCAAGTATACATTTTATAATTCATTGATATTTATAAAATATTCAAATAAATCAATTATTTTGCAAATCAATGGTTGTTGATATTGTAGTATTTTATTCCTTAATTTATTACTCAGCTCTTTAATAACCTAGGGTTACATTCTATAATCCTTAAAAAAAAAATAAATCACTTATCTTCCTTGCTCTCTTTTTCGAGAGGAGTTTTATCCTATGGGATTTTCTCCTTTTCTCCACTTTATAAGAGTTGCATTATGCTCGGGTACCTCATCAAATCTCATTGCCATGACCTAATTCTTCTACCCGTTTAAGCTACACTTCAGGGAAAGTGTTAGTGTAAGATTTTTCTTGTTTTAGTTTTATCTGCACAGTTATTAGTTAGCTTGCTTAGAATTGTTAAGGTCATTAGATAAATAAACTTAATATGTTTTCTAATTGTGATTTGGGTTATTATTTTTATGGTAACCTAATATCTCACTATATAATTTATATTCTTTGTACTTTTTGACTAATCAACTAATGAATATTTATGAAATCTACATTTTTTTCATTGTTCTCACCTAAAATTAGAGTTTTCATAAAATTTGTGACATTCAAATATCTTGGAGTAATCGAACATGATCAATATATATTTTAAAATCCTGAACCTTAAATTCCCTGACAACCAAAAAAAAAAAAAATTCTAAAAAAAAATCGTTTGACTATTTACATAAAAAATGATAATATGCATGATTTCATTTTAAGAAGTGTCACACAAACCAACATAAAAAAAATAAACCAATTTTTAATTTGGAAAAGTAAGATATAATTAAATTTTGGAATATTCACCACTAAAATTATGTTTTTTCAATATTTATAAATCATTTAACACCTTCATACATATGTGATCTTTTTACTTTATTAACCCTAAAAAAATATTTTAATTATTCATTTGTAAGGTTAATTGTCTTATTTGACATTTAATGAAAAACAATTTAAAAAAAAATGCATAAAATTAAAAAATACAAACTACAAATATTATTTTTTAATTTTCCATGAAATCAAATAATATTATAAACCCTGAAAATAATTTTATAATTAAATACAACTTATCTATTTAATCTTACTAAGTTTAATTGCATTTTATATAGAAAGATTTATTGATTTTTCTTTGAGGATGCAAGACCACTTTTCTACAATAAGATTCGAAAGCATCTTAAAGGTTGCAATCTTAACTCATGCCGTGCGACTAACTATATTTATTTCCATACCTAGTTCATTAAAAAATGATTAATATATTTATTTTCATAAAATATTTTATGTTTGAATCCAATTGACAATTCAAATTAGAGGACAGCACACAACATGTTAGAGAATAGTGTTACAATAAAGTCAAAAATATATATATATATTTTAAATTGATATAAGATTATAAATAAAAAATAAAGTTTTAATGTAAGATAGTAAGAGAATTTTAAAAAAAATAATAATTTTAACGAAAAAGATATCAGCTATTTAGTTGTTAATAATAATAATAATAATAATAATAATAATAATAATAATAATAATAATAATAATAATAATAATAATAATAATAATAATAATAATAATAATAATAATAAACTCAACAAAATAAAAAAATTATTTAAAATTACACAAAATTAATAATAATTTTAAAAATTATATAAATAAGATAATTTTTAAAAGTAAGCAATCTATTAAAAGAAGGATTCATTTTAATATCCAATTACAATATTCCATCTTATTAAAGAATTTTTTTTAGAGTATTCTGAAATAATAATAATAATAATAATAATAATAATAATAATAATAATAATAATATGAATGTTAAACAAAATTAATTTAACATTTAATAAATAATAATAAAATTATTTAAAACTTCACAACTAATAATATGAATAAAATAATTTTATTAAAAAAAGAATTCATATTAATATCGAGTTAAGTTGAGAACTAATAATAACCTTACAAAATATATGAATAGAATTACTTTATTAAAAAGAAGAATTCATTTTAATATCCAGTCAGATTATGCAACCTTATCAAAGTAATTTTTCACAACCCTCGAAGTTCTATAAAATATTAGAAATACCTTTAAAACTGCCATTTATATTCTAAAATTTCTTCAAAAATCATAAATTTTAGAAAATAAATACTTACTCTTTTGAAGTGATCTATAGTCATTACGAGGATCAAGTCTAGCTGAGAATAACTTATACATCAACCGAATAATAACAAAATTGAAGAACAAAGTGCAATATTTCAGAAAAAACATAGCAACAGATATGACATATATGACTAAGGGATTTTATTTCTCATTCATTTCAGACTAATTTCTGAATTTAAATTCTCTCATCCTTTTATTTCTATAACTCTTTTCTCGTTTATTACAAATTCAGTTAATATACAGTCCCAGAGAGATCCGCTGGTACTACCGCTTAATTACCCAACTGAATATATAACAAAGAAAACCAAGAATAAATAAGAAATAAAACAAAACAAAATTGAAGGGGAAACAACAAAAGAATATATTTAACCCGAAACACCAAAAGATTTACAGCAAATTCTGACTATCACTTTGTTTTTGTTACCGGGTGACTTATTCCTTGCCTTTTGGAAGGACATATGGTGAATATCACACAGGTTACAACGCTGACAACAAGAGGCAAAGCTTGCAGCAATTTATTTATGTTGTCTTCAGCCGAGGGATACAAACAATTTACCACGCTTTTGTCTGTGAGGGCCAAAACCGCAAAGACCACGACTGCTAGCCCTGCGTGCAACAAATCCGATAACTTGAGCTTATATTTGTGTTCATTGGGAGGCTTAATTTTGCACTTGCTGCTGCCAATAACGGTTAAACCACTTCTGGTGGCAATCCCATAATGAACTTTCTCTTTACCATTGGAGTCATCTGTGAAGGTATCTGTCAATGTCAAAACGAAGCTTGCAATTCCAAGAATGCCCAGAAAACACCCCACAAAAATCTTGTTCCATCTTGCACAGCTATCTTCGCTGGCTATCAGGTTAGAAAATGACTGAAAGACAAACAAAACCCCGGTGGGCAAAAGTTTTGCAAGATTAGATAGCATAGATGGAACAGAGTCTGTAGCCACCTCCTCCTCTGGGGTTTCTATTGAAAGAGAAGCAGATGTTTTCTGCCCTTCCTCCATAGCCGTGCTGACAGAATGTTCCATTGCGTGGATTCTTGTGGGTTATTCTTCTTGTGATCAGGTGTAATGCCTGGGTCATTAGGATTGAACTTATTTGTGGGGGTTTATCTTATGGAGAAAAGAATTTCAGTCAAACAAGTTATTCTTGTGGGTTATTCTTCTTGTGATCAGGTGTAATCCCTGGGTGACAAGAGCGAATGACTTTTTTCTAATTTATAAAGAGAACTGTTAAACGAAAAGACAACTGCGGTATGAACTAATTTCAAACTAGATGTTACATGGCAAGCCAGTTTTAACGGTAACCTAGACGCTTCCTCACAATTATTCGTATAGAAAACACGAAGTAGAGGAAATAGTTTCAAACACTGAGGTTCTTGATGGATATCATGAGGCCGGCATGGTGCAACGTTTCATAGAAAACGACATTTAGTATTGAAAATAATCAATGTCTGGAAAGTATTATAGTTTCGTATTGAAATATCAATCGTTTGAAAAGTATTGCAGTCTTATGTGTTAATTACTTCACAATTTTAGAGTTTGAAATCCACGGTCGACCACTGCCTGCTCGTTCTAATCAATTTCCCCGACTCCCCTTCTCTTCTCCATCTTCTAGATTTTGTATGGAAATTTGAGCCAGCGATGGAAACAATTAATGACCTAATTTATTTGTTTCTATTTAATACCCAATTGAAATTGCAGGTAGAAAACTTCATTGTTATACTGTTTAATAGTCTACCCACTATGTTAGATTTTTTCTGGTTATTGAACAAGTCTAACATCAATTGATTCTTTACTGTCATCATAACAGTATGTAGTTTTTCTTCTTCTTTTTCTTTTTTTTTTGTTTTTCTTTTTTTTCTGTTCTTTTTTTGGCACAAAATTATATAGAAATTTACATTTTTTTTCATATTTTAAATTATATAAATTAAATAATTAATTATATTAAAAATTAAAATTTGATCTGAAATAAAACATATTTTATAAAATAAACTTTTATCTTAAAAATCACATATTAATAATTAAATGAATTATAAAATTAATTTTGAATATTATATAATTTATGATTATTAAAACAACCATTGTTCCTTTGACATTTATTTATTATTTATTTATGTATAATTTTTTAAATGTATAAGTGAATTGTCTAAATCTGGTATGGATTCCTTGTGGCCTCTTTTGTAAATGAAATTGCTTCTTCATGTATCCTTTTTTAAAGTTATAATTAATTATTTTATGTTTCTATTTTTTGGCCAACACAATCTTTACAGTTGAGGCATACTTTTTTGTGTCACCCCTTTGTTAGGGTCAAACGCCTTTACTTTTTTTCACTTTCTAATTTGTAGTTGTTAATGTTATAATGTATTTTAGATTTAGTGATCTAAATACACCAAATTTTTGAATATTTTAGATTATTTAAGATATATCATTTATATGAATGTAAAAGCAGTTGATTTATTACATTTACTATTTATAGAAATGACAAAAAGATAAGATAATTAATTTTATTTATTTTATTATGTTTTATGTACAATTATTAAAAATAGTCTATATTAGATTTGTGATCATTCAAATAAATATACTTGGTGTCAAAATCTACAAGGATGCTACCACTAATTCTTAAACACTTGTATTGACCAAATGTGTCCAACATCTATTAAAACTGTCTATATAGACTTTTTCACTCAATTCCGCTAAACATTGATGTGTCTTACTGTCAAGATGTTTCCTATATAATTTCATACCCCTTGGTCCTTTGTGAAAATTCATATTTTTTCCGCATATTCCTTAAGACCTTAGCTCCACATTCAACACTTTATTAGCCTATAAATAAGGTTTTCAAGGATGGGTTGTAAATGTTGGGATCATCTATGATCCAAAGCATTTTAATTTTTTATGTTTTTGTTTAGTTTTATTTACGGGTTAGTTTCCCCTGTTGATGGTTGGTTTTGTAACCACCTTCTCCCTTTAGACCAGACTTTTTGAAAAGGAAGAGTGAATAAATTTACAGAGCAAGATTTCTCATAGAGGAAAAATTATAGATGTTATTCTCAATCATTTTTGTCTTCATCTATTACAGTCTTTGTTAAAGGCATTTTTTTTGGTACAGTTGCATACATAAGCCTAGCGCGCATACATAAGCCTAGCATAAATCACCCAGGTAGGGGTTAAATTTGACGGTCCCACCTACCCGTCAAGAAATTTTTTTGTGACATTTTTTAATTAATGTCACCTTGCACATGACGTGCATTTCTCAGTTTTGACTTTCATAATTTTTATATAAATATGAAATCCTATTTTATATTATGTGTCAATATTAGAAATACTATAAGTTGTAATAATATTTTATATTGTGGAATTATCCAAATAATAAAATAGGAAAAACTTACCAGACCATACAATCATGTCAAACTATGTTATACAGATTTTAGAGGGCTTGATTGGAAAAAAATTGTGCCCAAACAAAATTCAAACCCTTAATATTTTTGGTTTGTTAGTAAAAGCAATTGTAACCCAATCAGATTGCATGGAGGACCAATGCAACTGATCTATTTCAATAGCTTCTATGTAAGCTAGTTTCAAATCAGGGCCTCCACCCTCTACCACTGGTTGACTAGTCACTGACAACTTCCATATAAGAGACTACATCATCTCCAACAATACAAATATGATGGGCGTTGTGAGGAGCCCATGCAAGGGTATTCACACTATCTTTATGCCTTTGGATCTATGCAAATGGTACAATTGAATACCTGATATCCAAGACAACCACCTCACAACTATCCATCAAAATAGTGGCCATGAACCTTGGGCCCTGCTTGTTCCATCCTAATCGAAGTGAACTTTCATAAATGATAGTTGAATGCTCCTTGACCCTCAAATTAAAAACTCTCATAGACCCATCAGTAGAAACAAAAGAAAAAATCCCTACCCTTCCCAAGTCAATATCAAACACTTCCTTATCATGTGCAATCCATTATGTATCCACCACTACCTTTTCTATATCCCAAATAGTACAGGTGATATCAATACTAAAAGTCCCAATTCATTTTGGATCTGCATCGTTCCAATTAAATGAAGTCAAGGAAAAAAATATATATTTAAGGTCCCGCTTGCAATATCTAGGAGTAGGCATTGGGTATTAATTTATGTTGTTAGTGGCTAGCCAACTCTCTTTGTTTGTGGCCTGACATCCCATTGCTACGAATGCAGTGATTCTTGATGATCCCTGTGAAGTTGATTGCCTTTACCCATTGGGCCCCAAATGAATTCAATTACAATATTATCACTGGAGGCCCCACATGACTCCCCCACTACATTAAAGCTTTGCTATATGCATCTAAAAATCACATCCCCATGTCAAAATGTGGAACTCAATAAATCAACTAATTACTACAACTGTTACACCTTGTTTTCTTTCGCATTTTTAGATATAGTTATTGTAACCGCTATGTAGAATTTCACTAAAAAATGTTGGGTAGTTAAGCGCACGAATGAGCTATAGGGTATTGAAAATCTTAGCGTTATGTTTTGTTGATCTTCTAGAGAGATTGAATTCTAAGTTGTTTGAAGAATATGGTGCCCATGTAGATTTGATCACGGAATCAGAGGACGACAAGGAGGCTCTCTCCTTCTATGACTTACCCCTCTATGACAAGAATGCAAAAACAAAAAGAACGCTAAGGGATTTGAATGCGGGATGTTCATAACACACAAATTTTGACTTCAAATTTAGCCACTACAGCTCGATGGCATACAGTTCGATTGTTTAAATTTTGATACATTTAGCAAACAACCACCTCATATTTATTTAGGTTTATAACCAACTACATGACTATTTCAAAATTTTGGTAGACATATATTTAAATCCTCCTTGATTTGGTGCAAGAAATGAAATATGTGGAATTGATGCAAATTAGGAATTGGGAGTGAGTGTAATGAATTTAAGTTCCTGATTATGGTGATGAATAACTGCTCCTTTACAGAAATCCTTCCAAATGCATTGTGTATCAGAAATAAGGTTGATTTGAAAAAATAGTGCAATTAGGGAAATCGATACCCACAAGATTTTGGAGGACGCAGAATGCATATAGTAACCCTGATCAAAACATACACTGCTGCCATTCTCTTGGGCACCTCCTGCTTCGCTAATGTTGAAGCCGGTGTTGTCTTTCCCTGCAGTAGTTCTTGCCTTTTCGCTGGACCGCCAACTGAAAGGGGAGCTTCTCTGAGAAGCTTCAGACTTCACAAGAAAATTAATTGCAGAGGCAATTTCTGGTCGCCTGATTTGCCCCATCGTACTTAAAATTTAAATGCTTTCATAATGGGCATTGGGGAAGCCGTGAAGTGACAGAACTTATAATGTATTTGGACTTGACTCGTGATTCATGTGACCATGTCTTACTCCTAATCTTAGACTCTTATTAATAATTTAAAAATGGTCAATTTTTTATTTTGAACGTCAAAATGACAGGGTAAATAATTTTTCACCCGTTGACTGATAAGGCCAAAAATTTAATCTGACTCTATTTTACGTGTAAAAACATAAAAAACGTTCAAACGCCTGCCAAACTTAACCCCGGCACCCAGGTAATTTTTTGTTGTTTGGTTTTTTTCTTATACCAGTACGGTGAGGCTAAGACAATACGGTTGGTAAAAGAAATTAATTAATTATCACACTGAGAATTTTAAATCTGTACGACAGCGATCTTGAAATTTAAAAAAAATAGAATTTTATATGACAGCATTCCCCAAGAAAATTATCTTCCAAAATCTGATCCTTTCGCTATAGATCTATTTGTGGTATGACTGCGGAATTAAATGATTGAATAGCATGGCGTAAGAGTGAAAATTTTGTTTATGTGCACGGTAGTATTACTGTCAAAGAAATGACATTACAGGGTTTGATTTTGGGCACAAAATGATAATTATTCTCTGATTTTACCGGAGTAGCATATGAAGTAGTAGTTCACTGCATAGTGCAATTTGGTATGAAGCATTGGAATTCACAACAATGTCTAATTTTCCTTCAACCCTCAAAACTGCATGGGTCCCATAAGAAAAGGCACAGTATATTTTTACATACAAGAAAACAATAGTGAATTAATTTCACTTTTGTTTTTACATGCATTTATTTATTTTTTTGAAAATTAGAAAAATTCTATTTATTTATAATATTCTTCCACCATGTTTTAAATTGGCATAAGAGGTCGTCAAGGGTTCAAAACCCATAGATGTATTTTTTGATTTTATTTTATGTAAAAAGAGTTATAAGGTTAAAATAAGATTTTTTATAGGATGGTATAAGGGTATAATATGAGTTATAAGGTGTAATCATTTTCAAGTCTCAAGAAATTTTTGTATTCAAAAACTATTTTTGAAGGTAAAGGCAAAACCTCAAAATAGTATTCCCTTATCCTATTTTGACTTGTTTCTTTAGCACCATGACAAAAATCATGAGTTTCATTTTTGAAAATGGTAAATTGTCACTTAGAAATTACAAAGAGTGGAGTAGGAACATGGAGAATACACTCATTTTTAATGACCTATGGAAAATCATTGAGAAAGACCACACCACCAACTGAAGCTATAAAATTAATTGAATATCAGAAACATGATAAATGTGTACTCGCACTTTTGAAATCATCTTGCACTGAATAGGTAATCATTCATATTGAGGCAGTTTTCTGGTGCATGAAAATCTTGAAAAGTATTAAAAGATTTGTATGGCAAACAACCTACATATAAGAAGATTGACCTTCTTATGCAACTGTTGAACAATAAAATGGCAGATAATGAAGATGTCTTTGAATATCTTTCTCACATGAAAACATTGAAATAAGAATATTTCACAACTAATGGTAAAATTGATGATGATATGTTGATTTCCATCACATTGAATGGTCTTAATTCTACATACACTAATTTTGTTGAAATGTTGCATCTTAGTGATAAACTTAATGGTAGTTATTAACTCAACATGAGAGATAGTTTGTAAGGAAGAAGAGTAAATCCACGAAAGAGGCCCACTATACCAAAATAGGTAATTGATTATATAAGAATAAAAAAAGTCTTCGAAGCACTATCAGAGACAGAAATACTCTCCACAACACACTTCCAAACATAAGCATCATTTTGGACATAGGGATCATTCTAGTTCTCCGAAGCATGGACATCATTCTTATTCTTAGAAGCATAAAAATCACTACAAACATTCACATGGACACAAGCATAGGCATAGGCCTTCTTCTTTCAAGTGGCTATTCTTCCTCTAGTTCTAGTGGACATGAGAGAATATGCTACAATTGTGGTGGCATAGGATATCTCTCTACAAAGTGTTCCTCCAAAAGGAGGTCCTCTCGACATTGATAGAAAGCAGAAGCAAACATTGTTGGTCACTCTAGTCACTCTGGTCACTCTTTTGGTTATTCTTTTGCATAATTTTCTGATAGATGGGACGACTGTAAAGTTTTTTTCTTTACAACTAGTGACTATATATTCTAAGATGATAACACACCCATCTTGTGCAAGCTATTAGGCTCAAGATTGAGATTTGATGTTGTAGCATTTTTTTGGCTTATGTACTTTACTTTCATATATCTAGTGTTAATTTGATCTTTGATGTGGAGCATTTTAGTGGTTTGTACTTGGTTTATTTGTTGCATGACTTCTCACCTCTCTTTTGATAGGGGGAGAAGATATTACATATTAGCTTTCGATCAGTCATTAGTGACTTACAGTACAAGTCAACATTATGTTGCTAGCATTGTTAGTGCTTAGCAAAGGTCTATGGGAGATGTTGGTGATTGTTGGGCATCATTTTGAGATGTGACATGTATTACAGAGGGCATTCACCTATTGAATAGATTTTATGTGAGGATCGATGTAGTTGGATAGTGCATATTCATGTTCTACTGTAGTACGAGGATGATCAAGGTGTGGATCAGTCTAGAATGCATAGTATACCAATTATAGTTATAGTAGAGTCTACTTGGATGGCTCATAGTTCATTTCTCTAGCATTTCTATACCCCTTTGGATCAAGGGGGAGTTTGTTGGAATCATTTATGATCCAAAGCACTTTATTTTTTTATATTTTTGTTTAGTTTTATTTATGGGTTGGTTTCACCCATTGATGGTTAGTTTTGTAACCACCTTCTCCCTTCAGTAAGCTTTATAATCTTACCTATGTACAAAAATAAAATAATGTTTTTATATTGAATATATTTTTAATAATTCACTGATATTCCTCAAATTGCTCCTGGTTTATAGTAAATGTGATATGATATCCCATTGAGTTTTTTAGCATTGCCTATGTTCCAATACATATAATTTAGTGTCCAAACCACACATAAATATCCCATATATTCATATGTATGCATATTAACTATCTATTATAATGTGATGCCAATCTTTGGATTTTAACACTTTAATATATATATATATATATATATATATATATATATATATATATATATATATGGTCTATTAGAATATGATATGATATCCCATTGAGTTTTTGAGCATTGCCTATGTTCCAATACGTATAATTTATTGTTCAAACCACACATAAATATCCCATATATTCATATGTATGCACATTAACGGTCTATTAGAATGTGATGCCAATCTTTGGATTTTAACACCTTGATATATCTATATCATAAGTACTTAACAATGCCAAGTATTTAAATACACTCAACCACTCAACTTGTGCCCAAATACATGACTTTTTTCATCATTCCTCTAAATCCATTTTTATATATGTATGTTTGATCCTCTTTTTGTCATCACTATTAGACGTCACTTTTCAATTTAATGATCAAACTTAGATTGAATGTAAGGCTAACTCTGAGGTTCCATTGCCTTACTTTTCTTGTTAGGAATGTGGGATATAGTAAGATATCCAAACACTCAAAAGTTCTTCACTATGGGTTTTCGATAGCTCTAAGATTTAAAAAGAGTGACTCCCTTCAATGCTTTATGAGAATCTTAGTTTTGGATATAATTATCATAGTTGATAGCCTTGGCCCAATACTAAGGAGCAAGATATTTGAAGTGTAACATACAATTTGTCATTTCCTTTAAGGACAAATTCTTGTGCTCTTCAATACCATTATGTTGAGTAACATATAGAAATACATGATGTAATTCAATCCTCTCTGAACTATAAAATTATTCAAAATGGTTATTTGACATACTTACCACATTATTGGTGCACAAAATCTTGAGGGATTTACCTGACTATTTTTCTATTAGTGACTTGAAGCCCTGAAAATGATCAAAGTCCTCATAGCTCTACTTAAGAAAGTATGCCAAGTATACTTCAAAAATTCATCAATGAAAGTAAGCTTGTATTTAGTCCTATTGAATGAAGGAGATGGAAATGGTCCAATGATGTCACTATGAACTAGATCCAATATCTATGTAGCTCTCCAAGATTTGGCTTTGTCATACTTATCCTTACGATGCTTACCAAGTATACAACCTTGGCAAACTCTGTTAGAAAAATGAACATGTGGTAACCCTAAAACCATTTCATGATGATTGAGTTGCTCCATGTAGTGATAGTTGAGATGGCTAAATTACTCATGCCATAATTTACTTGCCCCATCTGAATGAGTGAGAAATTAAGTATATGGTTGATTAGGAGCAAAATATGAGAAAGTATATAATAATGACTAGTGATCTACTTTCCCAAATTCAACTGATTTATTGTCTACTTCCCTAATAATCACTAAATTTGGCATGAATTTAACTCTCTTACCCAAAATGATGTGACTAATTTGATAAACAAATAGGATGTTCATGGATAAAGAGGGAACACGTAGAAAATCATGAAATGTTCAATCATTCACTTCAACAAATCCTCTCCCACTAACTTCTACATAAGCATCATCACCCAACAAGATGGAATGCATAGATCAAAACTAAAAAGATGATAAAAGGTCCTAAGATAAAGCTATGTGGTACAAAGCACCAAATTCAGTTATCCAATATGGAAGGTTAGGATGGAAGAAGAACAAGTGTTTTTCCTTTATCTTTACCCTTTTTATTACCTTTGGCCTTATAAGACTCATGTGTTGATGAACTCTGATTGATAGAATTAGGGACATTGATATTGTTTGTCGCAAGAATATTAGTCAATTACTCAACCTACTTCTCCATGCACTTGATTTCATGGTGCCCATATTTATTGCAATTGGCACATATGTGTTGTTCTTTCTTAAGTTTCCCATTCAAATATGATGATTCCTTTGATGCTTTAGACTTAGCATTAGATTTTTGACCCTTTATTATCTCTCAATCTTTCTTATTTTATTTCTTCTCCTTGCTACTAGATGACTTCATTATACCCATTTGAGTAATCTTACCTTGCTCCCAAGTCAAGTTATCAGTAAAATCATCTAAGGATAACATGGTCCATGTAACTCCAAGGAAATTCTTGGTGGTGTGAAAGGTAGAAAAGAAGACATAATAGTATGAACCCAATTTGGCAAGGATGGAAAGAATCAATTAATCATCATTTTTGTCAATGCCACATAGTTTCAGCTACAACCTGGGTGATTTAGACTTTGTGAATAAGTCCTATATAGTGTCAAAGTTACCTAGGATCAAACTGATGAGATCATTTTTTGGCTCATAACACTCATTATCTCCTACTTCCCAAATATTTTTTCCAATATGGTTTAGATTTCATTAGGAGTAGTTATAAATTCAATATGAATATTAGATCCAGAGACATAGGCATGCATAGTAAATCATAGGATTCATCATTTATGTTAAAAAACTTCACCTTCTTTACATCAAGTGTCAGTTTTTTCAGTACCCATCATGATTTGGTGTAAACTTTGTTTCTAAAGAAGATTTAAACTTGGGTTTCCCACTCATGATAGCTGAATGGTGTAAGAAGTGGAATACAATTCTGATCCATGGTGCATAAATGTGGTATGTATTGAACTATATGTGCAATAAATACAATGATATGCAGCCCCCCTAAATCTATAGAGATTTAATCTTACAAGACACAAGAATATTATTTATGTGTAAATCTCAAAAATCTCACACTTTTAAAAAATCACACTTAAAAAGGAGCTATAGGTGAAAGTTATGGATGTTTGATGATTTCTTGCTCATAAAAGATGATTCTCTACTTTGCATAAATTATTTTGTGTGAAAATAGTTTGGAACACCTCTCACCCATTATTACGCACTCCTTACCTAAAGTTTTCTCAAATTCATATGCACAAGTCCCACACCATATTGTATAATTTTGTGAACTGACCTCTGCACAGTCCATACTACGCATTCATTACTAAAAACTTCACAACTCATAGTACCATGCACTATATAAGTCTTGCACTTGCTCACTGACTTTTATGCCCCTTGTGCCTATAGTTTAGTGCACCTCATAGTTTTTAACCATAGTTTGAAAACCCACACACTTCATTGGCATGCGTGCCACACAATTATGCCAGCTCATTAACTTTTGTGTTCTCCACAGCTTGCAAACCCTTGCGTCTCCTAGTCTTGTGCCATAGCTCAAAGTTTTATACACCTATCCAACTTCTTGGATTCAACAACACATCCACATGTTGCCTTGCCTTAGACACATGCTCCAAAGTGTTTACCAACCATCATCCATATTGGAATATTAATTAATGCAACATTCTTCTTGGTAACTAATAACTTCTCTTATATTATGTCTTATATAAGTATGTAACATACACAACAAGCCCAAGGTCAATGCTCTACATAGTCATAACATAAATAGCATGCTTCATATATCTACTCTATAAAACATGCACTATATCACTTTGTACTAGTTTCCCTATTCTTTATTAATGAATAGAAGTTGCATTTCCTACAAGTAATACTTCCACTCCATTGAATGTGTTTAGTTGTTTCTTTCATAATTAGATTTGCCCATTTACTTTGCACAAACCAAAACTCAATTATCCCCCATATTCTTAGTCCTAGGCTCTATGGTGTGAATCATTGGTATCAGAGTTGAAAAGCTCTATTCCTTTCTATACATGTAAACACATGAGCACAACTCGAGAAGGAAGGTTTGTCAATTGGTTATGTTTCAAAATATCCAGAAGGATGTCATAGAAAAGTTAAGATGGTTAATGTCCAAAAGCAACCTCAAGCATCCCCCAAGGTGTGAAATCTCTTGTCGATGCACTGGAGGCATAGTGTAACAAATGTTTTGGCCATTTCTATGAATTGATGGTACAACTCAATCTGACACCTTCTACCACACCTCAATAGTTTACTCACTAATAGTTTTAGAAACAAACCCTCTTCAAACTTTAACTCAATCACAACATGCCATTATTTGAAGGCAAAATCGACACCAAAGCATTAGATACCTGGATTCGACAACTCAAGGTATACTTCTTAGTCAATTAATTTACTGATGCTAAGAATATCACCTTCATAGTACTAAAGATATCCATACTAGTTGTTCATTGGTGGGAGAGCTTCAACACACAATGACCATAAGAGTGCCTTCTAATAAAATCCTGGAAGACTTTTGTTGATGTGATGAAGGAGGAATACTACCCTCTATGACACTTTGAATATGAATACATCAAGTTTCAACAACTGTGCCAACATAAATATCAATCCATGAAAGACTACATCAACATTTTCCATGACTAATTTATGTGCCTACACGTGAGTTTGAGCAAACAACATAAGGTGTTTAGGTACATTAGCATAATTTCACCTTATATCTACATGAAGATGGAATATTTAATATCAAATTGAAATTATAGGTAGAAAATGTCATTGTTATATTGTTTAATAGTCTTCCCCATATGTTAGATTTTTTTTTTATTAAGCAAGTCTAGCATCAATTGATTCTTTAGTGTTATCATAATAGTATCTAGTTTTTTCTTTCTTTTTTTCTCTCTTTCTCCTTTTTTTTTTTTCTTCTTATATTTTTAACACAAAATTATATATATATATATATATTTCATATTTTAAATTATATATAATTAATTATATATATAACTAAAATAAAATCACATGTTTATAATTAAATGAATTATAAAATTAATTTTTGATATCATATTATATGGTTTATGATTATTAACACACAATAATTGTTTTTTGGCATTTATTTATGCTCTTTTATGTGTAGTTTTTTCAATGTATAAGTGAATTGTATAAATTTGTTATGGATCCCTTATGGCCTCTTTTGTAACTTAAAAATCTTCTTCACGTATCTTTTTTTTAAGCCTTTAATCAATTATTTTATCTTTCTATTTTTTTTCAAGACAATCTTTACAGTAGTCACACTTTCTTGTGTCACCCCTTTGTTAGGGTTGATGCCTTTACCTTTTTTCACTCTCTAATTTATAGTCATTAATGTTCTAATGTATTCTAGATTTAGTGATCTAAACAAACCAATTTTTTTAATATTTTAGACTACTTAAGATATGTCATTTATATGAATGTAAAAGTAGTTGATTTATTGCACTTACTATATATAGAAATGACAAGAGGATAAGATAATTAATTTTTATCTATTTTATTACGCTTTATGTACAATCATTATAAGTAGTCTATAATAAATTTTTGATAAATTAAATAAGTATACTTAATGTCAAAATCTACAAGGATGCTACCAATAATTCTTAGACACTTGTATTAACCAAATGTGTCCAATGTCTATTGGAACTATATATATATATATATATATATATATATATATATTACTCTATTCCACTAAACATTGGCGTGCCTTGTTGTCAAGATGTTTCCTATATAATTTCATACTCTTCGTCCTTTGTGAAAATTCATATTTTTTCCTCATATTCCTTGAGACCCTCGATCCACATTCAACACTTTATTATCCTATAAATAGGGTTTTAAAGGATGGGTTTCAAATGTGATACGACATCCCATTTATTTATTGAGCATTGCCTATGCTCCAATACCTATAATAGTGTTCAAACCACACATAAATATCCCATATATTCATTTATGTGCACATTAACAATCTATTAGAATGTGATGTCAATCTTTATATTTTAACACTTAAAAATATATAACTATATATACATAAATCTTGTCATAAGTACTTAACAATGCTAATTATTTAAATATACTCAACTACTCAACTTGTGCCCAAATACATGATGTTTTTCTCCATTCCTCTAAATCCATTTTTATATATGTATGCTTGATCCTCTATTTGTCATCACTGTTAGACATCACTTTTAAATTTAATGCTCAAAATTAGATTAAATCGCTCTCAAATACCTCCATCTCAAGACACATGTCCCTAACTCTTCAAGAAAATTTTGCCCTAGGTAGATAGGTCCACAACACCAAACTTATCCACATGCAATGGCTACATTCTATGCTAATAAGGGGCTAGTTTCCAAATTTTGAAATTTATTTTTGTGTCATTTCATATGTTTCATAAGGTTGGAGAAGGGAAATTATCAAAAAGTTATTCATTATTCCTAGTTTGGCATTATCCATTGATAAATTACATACTATTACACAATTGAAAAAATCAACTATTTTCCTCTCTAATTCAAGATCATTCATGAGGATCAATCACAAGTCCTGTCCAAAGCATCCCAAATAAAATCAAGATCTATCATTTTCAAGTATCAAATCCATATTTCTATATGAATACATATAATCAAGGAACATATTTTCATAATCACTCTAGGTGGGAGAACTACATGTAGATTGAATCCATATTTGAAGTATCTATATATGTAGGCAATGGTCAATCATCAAGGGGTGATTGAGATAAGATAAACCTAATACACTCTATTTTTTTCATCTTTATGGCTCTCGTGAAGACCCTTAGGGTTTCTAAATAAAATAATAGAAAATAAATGATATATGCATATTAAAATTAGCATCACAACATTTCAACCCACTCAAGTGACATAGATATGGAAGGTTGAACATTTAGATTATCATCATAGTCAAAGTGGATAAGTCTAAAGTAAACAAATGTGATTGAGCTACATTGGTGTCCATAGAGCATGGTCTTATCTAGGAATATCTCTAAATTTTATTCTTGATCCTATAGTACCATATTTTTGTATTGATTTGATTTTCACTGTCACAAATTAGTCATAGTCAACTCAAACAATCAGAAGTTAAAAACACAACTAGTCTAGATTTTTATCTAGAGAGAGTAGACCTATTAAGAAGCATATTTAGATTTATTCCCTAATTCTAAGCAATTGATGTCAAGTCTACTTCTAATTTTTAGTGTTAGCTATCCAAAATAGTAAACCAAAAACTATATTTAAGCCAAGAATTTTTTCATTAGTGTTTTCTAAAATAAGCATATTTCCATGTTTTACAAATTTATAAACATAAATTTGACAATTTTATAACTTTTGTATTCTAATTTCTCTCAATTTTTACACCTATTATACAAACATATTTATTTCTAAACAAAACAATAGGGTAAAAATTATTAACGAACTCTTACTTTCTTTTATAAGATCAAGACAATCATGTTACAACACTTGATGCTTTTCAAACTAAGATTCATCTACATGCACTACATTTCATTAAAAAAAATCATATTTCAACTCTTTAATACATGAACACACTATAGTCATCTTATTGATGAAATCATAGGCTTCTCTCTCTCTCTCTCTCTCTCTCTCTCTCTCTCTCTCTCTCTCTCTCTCTCTCTCTCTCTCTCTCTCTCTCTCTCTCTCTCTCTCTCTCTCTCTCTCTCTCTCTCTCTCTCACACACACACACACACACATTTGAGAGAAACTAGCCTTTGATTCCATCAATGAGAGGACTGTATATATATATATATAATCAAAATTTTTAGAAACACATAAATTGTAAAAATATTTTCAATAATAAATAAATTACGACTTGAGCATGATATCAAAAATTAGTTTATTTATTTACATATGTTATTTATCACATAATTTGATAGATAACATATTATTTTATATACACACATGTATTTCACTAGGTATATGAGTGTGATATTAGACATATATATTTACATAGATTCTTAGATTTAGATTCCCTTCTACCTAGTGGCCATGCCTATGATGGGAACATTTAATCATAAAAGTCACAATATCAAAAAACTATATCTATCTATGACCTCTCTACCATGTCAAGTTACATACCGTACAAGTGTCTTAATAATTAATCATATCTTATATTGTGCTACATGGATATGCCACTTTTTTATATTATGAAATTGATATATATGGTTGAAATGGATTATTTTTCACTTATTATATGCTCCTTTAATGTTTTTAATATCTTACACCAAAGGCTATACATTGCTTACTTATTGTGTGTGCCCTTGGCCCTTATGTGTAAAAGTCGTTGATCATATATTTGAATTTTTTTCTTGGTATGTGTGGAATTTGAACATGTCCATTACTTATGGCCATTAGTCATATGTTTTATTATATGAAAATTGAACAGGTCCATTGCTCATGGCCCTTGGCCCTATGAGTGAAAATATTTTCTTGGTATGTATGACATTTGAACATTTTCATTACTTGTGGCCCTTATCCCTATATGTAATAATATTTTTTTGGTATGTGAGACATTTAAACATGTCACTTTTGTGTGACCATTGGCCTTATAGTGTGGCATTGTGTATTGTGCTTGCTAAGATTGATTAGTTGTGCCATGATATATGTCATGCACTTTAATTGTATAATCTACCACATAAATAAATAATTTATTTCATGCCACATTAATAAATATATCTAAACATGACAATTTTATACTTTATATTCTAAATTTTACATATATGGTTCAATGATAATTACATTATTATGATAGCATACTCTCCATATGTGGACATAATGCTACATGATTATATCTATATCACATGATAAAATTAACTATTATTTTGAGATGAGTTACTTCCAGGATATATCCCTCATCTCAAAAGGAGGAATCATAATAGGCTTGTCTTATAGATCCAAGCCTCCACAAACATAAAAAATATATTTGAGATAGACTATGGGGTTAGAAAAAGAAAAAAAATTAATATTCAAAGAATTTATTCAAAAATCAAATTTTTTGACAAAATACAAGGTTCCAATATTTAAGTTTTTAAGTTTTAAAATTAATTTAGATATCAAATATATGATAGAATTTGGTATATTGAATAAAAATTATGGGGCATATGATATGCATATGCACTCAATTTACAAAAAAATATGTACAACTTCATACACACTTGAAAGCATATGAATAGGCATATGTAAAATAATTACAAGAAAAAAGTTACAAGTTTTATATATAGTTACAAAAAGCATGTATATGCATGACATTTTTTATCATTTGGGATAAATTCAAGGGGGCATGATACTTGCTCATCCACTTTTTAAAAGGTCAAATGGAATGATATTTTATCATTCACATACACATTTCTCAAAGTTCAAAATCCATGATAGTTTTTCGTGCACATTTCAAATTTCAAAGGCCATGATACTTGTGCATTCATGTTTACATTTTTTTAAAGTGTAGAAGGCATGATATTGTTCATGAACGTTTAAAATACAATGCAAATTCAAAAGTGGAAATTATATTCTTATTTTAATTAAAATATATTAGCACTAAGGTCACTATGGGGGAATGAATATTCTTCATTATCTTTTGATCATGCAAATATAATCTATATCCTTCAAGAATGCCATTTAATTGTTACATTTAATGAAGCTCAATTCTAGTTAAACTCATTCAGAATCATATTACTTATATTGAACCCATTGTGTTGTTCAATCATTTGTTGTGAGTGATGTAAATTTGAGTCTAGTGACACTAAATGGCCTCAACATTACTTCTAGTGAACCCATAATGGTTTCACCTTATTTTGGATTAGTACATTGGGTAGCATTACCTAGTCATGAGAGTTGGAATATGCATATTTAAAATTCATGGTTTTGATTAGTTATTCAAAATTAGGACTTGGTCACATTTAATTCTCCATTGGTTCAACATGATGACAGAATCTCTATGTGATTCAATAGGGAGGCATGTTTCTCCAATGTTTCAGCATATTTTATATGTTAAAAATAAATGTGGTTTGATGTTAATATAGGAGTACTCCTTCCTTCTTTTTTTTCAATTTTCAAAACTTGAAGTTTCATGTTTTATAAAATTTAAAATGTGAGAAATGAATCCATCATGCATTGTTTCATGGTTGGTTAAATTTGAGTTCCTGCATAAATAGAGCATCCTGTCAAAGATAAAATGTCTTTTACACACTAAGGTTTTATTGTTTCTTATTCACTGTATATATTTTATTAATATAATAAATAGGTGTAAAATTTAGATACCTGAATATGGTTACATGTACTTGATGATTCCAATTATTGACATATCTTAAGTAACTTGATTTAACCTTTTAGGGTTTTACTAATGTAAAAGCTATGTTGAGATTTAAGGGATGAGATGTCTAAACCAGTTAAATATATTTAAATAATTAAGTACTGATTTGTTATGGAATTTGACTTTCTAAAAATAACAATAAATAAGCATAAATACATACTTATCTATAAAATAATTATCATGGATGATTTAGGTTTTGAACACTTTTGAGTGTCTTCGATAGGAATATGGTGTATGTTTCTTCAATAGACAGTAGTGCCCTATATAGATAGTAGCACCATGATTATGTTGTGTCCTCTATGTGGAACTAATGTCCCCTTTATAGGATTGTTCCTATTTTCTTGAAGCACCTACACCTATGTTTTTATGTCCTATTCTTGCATGCATGAAACCTAGAGCTCTATGTTGTGCCTAGAAAACCTAAGTTAGTGTGTAAACCCTAATCCTACTTGCAAGTATGGCATGATAAATAATTGTGTATTCATTAGTAGGATATGTTGGACATCCTAAACACCCTAATATGAAGAGATATGCCTACATATCAATACTCCAATGAGGGATTAATCCCAATGTAGTTCTCCCACATAGTTCTTGATGCAAGTGCAAGTGAATGCTAGAATGAGAGTGGACTAGGATGCATTAAATGTGCTTGAGATTTGAAATATTTGAAAACTAGGATTAAGGATGTTATAGATGGTAGTATACAGAATTAGGGTCGAATAGAGATCAAATACCTTAATTTTTCTCAACTTGTCTTTGGTTTGAATGTGTTTTTGCATTTACTTTCTATCTAGTGAGTAGAGGTCAATGAGACTTGTATTTATAGGGTTATGTAGCTTGTGAAAATTATAAAATATGCTTAAGATAACCTTCAAGAGGGGCACATATTTGAAAAATTATCTGTTGGTAAGAGCTAGGGCTAAGGACAGTAGCACCCAGTTGGGGATACTAGCTCCATATCGTTGTAGTGTCCAAAATGTGGTACTAATGTACACTTGGTAGACTACTAAGAAAGTTGGGTTAGAATCTGAGAAGATAGTTCTTGGACTATGTTTTGACTTACTATAGGTGAATTTGGTTTTCTTAATGTCTAAAAAAGTATGTATAAGGTTTTGGGATATGTCTAGGGATAAGATAAGAATAAGGTAACTCAAGCAACACTCTTAACATCCAATTACCACTTTTAGGTGATTACATTTTCCCTCCCCTTTATGCTAGTAATTTAGTAAAGTTAAATGACTAGTATAAAGGAAAAAGAAGCATACCTGGACTTACCTTGAAAGTGAAGCCTATATAGCTAAGTTTGAGTATGCAAATCTAGGTTTATGTATGTGGAACATGATTCAAAGCAGTGTCCTATAATAAAACATGCAAAAATCAGTCCTTACTTAAGAGATTATCAAAAGCAAAATATAGTGCTGAAATAAAGTAACTAAGTAAAGTTGATTAAAGAGAGAGAAAAGGTATGAATACACTTTGTTGCGTATTTGAACCAATGCATGAACCTAGTGACAACCTGTATGTGTGAGTGTACATAGTGATCATATCATTGAATAGCTTGAATTGAGATAATGGATTATTCAATCCTCATATGGGTGGCTCAATAACTCAATCCAATTTTGACTCTATCATTACCCACCCCTATTTGGTGTATCCTGATATCTGTGAATATCTTAGATAAGACTATAAGTCTGTCTAACCCACTCATTTGGGTGGTTCAAGAATTCAAGTAGACCATGACTCCATCATTGCCCATCTATGTGAAGTAGATGCATTTATAACTAAAATACACAAAGTGATGAAAGTATCTAATTGAGTAAATCTAACTATGTATGTCAGCTTTGTAGCCACTCAGGTATATTAGGTGGATCTAGGACACTCAAGAATGCCAACCACTATAGATGGAGTATGGCATGAATCTGGTGACATCTTAGAATGTGATAGCAAGTTTATACAATGTAGATAATAACATGGAGTTTTACATTCCATCTAATCAACTTGTGTGTAGCTAACTATATGGAAACTCTATGACATGCACATGCCCCTAATTTGGTATCTGAGTATACATATTGTAAATTGAGTATGTAATAGATGAATCTGTGTAACTAAATTAAATTGGGAGTGACCATTCCACATATGATGCCCCCAAATCTGAGTAACTAGTATGAATCTAAGCTAAAATTAATGTATCTAAGCTAAATTTGGACATAACTATCAAACCTATGGCTATATCTATGAGTATATCTTGAAGTTGGGACTACTTGAAAGTAGTACCTTGTAGTGGACAATAACACCCTATGGTGCTAGTGTCCCAATCTAGGCACTAATGTCTATCTAGTCTAATTTTTTAGTGATCTAAATTGACTTATAAGTCTTTGTTATATTATATGTCTACCTTATATCTGATAACTAAAATTGAGCTTGTTGTTAAAATGTATATGTGAATAACAATATAAGATCTTGATCTCTATGACAAACCCCTATTAATTCCCCCTATTTTGAGGGTAGCTTTGAAAACTATGTAATAACTTGCTTCTAAAGAAGTAGCTCTACAAAATATGTTAGTTGGAGCATGTCCATGATATTCAAATACAATATAAAAATATAAAATTAGAATGTAAATGAATCTAAGCATAAGTAGGTAATGTAAGATGTATGTTGTAATCTAGCATTACACAAGGGTATCAAAATAGATTTAATCAATGTGTATATCATCAAATATAAGTAATTGCATAGGGATATGGGGCATGATGTCCATCAAGTCACTCAAGTAGGAAGGCTAGATGCATGAAGTCCCTCATGGCATCAAAAATGGGTGGGTGTGTGTGTGTAACAATCAAATACATGTATCATGGTGTAGAAGCATACAAGGAATCAGACATACAAGCATGTAAGGCATGTAAAATATAATCTAATAGACCACAATACAAGAGACATGGGCACAATGTCACTAAATCTAATAATGAAGATATATAAGGACATGTTCAAATGTTCACATACACAAGCATTAAGAAATTTGGCATAGAGCCACATAGAAGGACATGTTCAAATGTCTTCATTTAGAAGTAGAAAAACACACACAATGGACATGGACACATGCCTAAGTCATACAAATAGAAAAGTGGCATAGATCCAAAGAACAATGGCATATTCAAATGCCCTTGAAGATGAAAGAAGCATAGGAAACACTATCAAGTCTAATCTCAAAAAACTAGAAATGAAATCATGTATAACTATGTTGTACAAATCTATGTAGATGTTAGGATGCATATATACTGAGTGTAACTAGTGGTAGTTGCCAAAAAAATGACCAATGAGGAGAAATGATCAATATTAAGATAAATTAATGCATAAACTAGAATGTATAGTATGTAAGATAGAATTTGGTTATAGCAACTATATATGAGATAACCCCATGTGGTTGGATGTATCAATGTATAAACTCAGATTGATGTAAATTCCCGTAATGGGTAGATGATAGCGGGTCTAGATCAATATATTGGACTAGATTCCTATCTAAAAATTTTAAGCACTCAACAAGAACATGTGAAGCATATGTGTATGATAAAACTGACTATATTAGGATAGATAAAAATATGAAATGTATAGAAAGTAGTATAAATGTAAACATAGAAATGCATACAATTTGTAAAAAAATTGTGTTTTTTGAAATATTTGGATGTTTTTTATATTTTGACATATTATATTATTTTTATAATTTTTTAGTATAATCTATGTACAAGAAAATGAAAATAAACTATGTATAAGGAGCAAGAGAGAGAAGGAAGTATGTACAAGGGTAGGAACCATACTAACCAATGAGTCTCATGGGAGGCTCACCATCATCATGACCTATTTCAAATAAGGAAATTATGATTATGCATGTGGTGTAAAAAGTAAATTTTGATCCCATGATCTATTGTATTATATAATCTGAGTCTGAAGCTACCTGAGTAGTGATGTTATGGTGTTATGGTATTAATTATTATGACCTATGAATTGTAGGTATCTTAGGGACCGATCTAGTAGAAGTAAAAGTTGTAGGTGATGTAGGTACCATGAGATAAGAACCCCTAAACCCAAATATAATTAATCTTAGCATAAAATAAGTATAGGAAGGTCCTCTAGAATCTATGTTGTATCTTTGATGCAATGGTCTCTCTAGTAGTGGTCTCTATGGAAGAGTATGCATGTGTCTAGATACCATAGGAGTAGACCATGCCTGCTCTAATGACTCTACTAAATAATATGATGTATACATAGATCTATACTCTCTACTATAACTAATAACCATTTAATATTTATTAGTGTTACTAGAACTGTAACTAGTGTAGGTTCTAGAACTGTAGCTAGAAATTGTATTAGAATTGCCTATGGGATGGGAAAAGGATACTCATATAGGATACCCTCAATATTAACAACATGGTTAACATTTATATACTTCAAACATTAGTTTACTATAGATGGGATGGATCATATCTGCTATAACCATGGCCTTCCCAATAATATGTCAAATATACCTACACTAGGTATTACTAGGAACCAAGTGGTTATGTGTATTGGTCCAACCTATCATGGAAACACAATATCCCATATGAAACTCTAAACATGGACACAAAAACTACTAATGATTATATATGTGGGGATTATATCCTAATGTGTATAGTGCAAGTGCTTTAAGATTATCATGGTACACATACTTATGTTTGACCCATTTTCAACCATACATTGTGAATAGGATGGTGGTCTATATATGCTCATATAAAGAGTTCATGTAAATTTATGTCATTATCCACAATCTCTTGCTTTGAAAATGTGATAAGTGGGCTAGGTGGCACTATAGTGCGATACATGTTAATAATGTAATGTAGTAGATGTGTCTCCTTTGTAACTATGTGATAGGAATCTGGTGCTAGATGCACTTGGTATGTATAGTGAACACCTGATGTGCCCCCTACCTCATTAGATGTATGCTTTGAGAAAGGATATGAAAATATCTTGAGTGTCTTTGCCTCTATTTGTTAGTATTTCAGTTCCTCTATGGGTATGCCCACATCAATAATGTTAGCCTCAATGAGATCTTGTATCTTGTGCTTTAGGCTAATGCATCTATTTTTAGTGTGACAAGGTTCCCTGTGATACTCATAGAATGAATTTAAATCATAACTCTTTATAAGAGGCCATGTTGTATCAATTGTTTTAATGAAAGGGAGATGTATGGAATTACATTCCAATAGTTGTTATAAAACTCATGCTAGTGACTCTGGAATATTAGTGAAGACTTTACATTAAGGATCAAATAGAACCAATTTGGGAGAAGGCTTGGAAGATGCGCTGACTATGGCCCTTTGATCAATTTTGTTTTTTTTGGCCCTAACCTTGTATGGAGGTTTTTTTTAACTCTTAATATTTGATTTTGATCCATTTGTGTACTTGAGTTTTCTCATTACTAAGAGCTTAACCTCTCTTTCCTTGACAAAGTGGCACATATCAGTAAATGTGTGAAATATATTAAATAAGTTGGATTCGTATAGTGATGGTAATATACTCTATTGAAATATATCTTTAAGCTCTCTATCTACCATGGGAATCATTAATTTGGATAAAAGTATCTTGTATCATAAGACATAATCAACAATAGGCTCATTTGACTTTTGTTTTAACTATGCCACTTGTGCATATGATATCTTATCATTAATGATGATAGAAAAGTTTGATATGAACATATGGGCTAAAATATTAAATACCATGATATATTTATTTGGTAAATCATAGAACCATTATAGGACATAATCCTTGAAGATACATGGAAATAGCTTTGTAAGAATCCAATCTTTAGACACATAATCTAAGCATGTTTCATGAAAGTCTCTAAGGTGATACTTTGGGTCATCTTTTACATCATATAATGTTATATTTTGTGCCACAAAACCAAATGGAAAATGAGTTTCTACTATGGTATGTGCCAAAGTGTTATGCAAGAGAATGTTGGAATCCAAGGCATGTGATGGACTAGCTACTACTTTCTCAAGATGTAACACCTTAGAATACAGATTAATAACCTCTTACATAAGGGATTATACATATAGAGAATAATAACTAGACACAAGTGGTATATCTATCACTGATAGTTGAATAAAAATCTTTGGTTTGTGTTATCTATGTTGGTTGAGTTTGCCCCACTAGAGGCGTAACAACATTATTAACTAGAGGGGTTGAATATTGATCATTGTTTATCTTTAAGAGTTTCTCTTGAAGAATGTTTATGAAATCATATTATATATCCTTTTATTTAGAAACAAAGTCTTTTAATTGTCACTTATTGGTTTCATCAAATATATTATTGAATTCTACCATTGTAGGTTGAAAGGGTAGGAAAACAAGTTTTGTATATTTTGAACCTTTGAAAAATAGCAATCTATGGAAGATTAAAAATTTTAAATGTTTCAACAAATCTGATATTTTGTAATTGAAATTTGAGTATATGTAGAAAAATATACAAACCCTAAGTGTGTCTAAGGTTAGGGTTTTTGAATCTAGGGTTTCTTTTTTACCAATTTAAATTATATGTAAAATAAATATAAACCCTTGTGAAATTGATTTAATTTAGCTAAGTTGTCTCAAAAAATCAAAAAATAAGAATTAGGTAGCACTAAATTTATTGCATAAAAACTTGGATTTAATGCATGCTTCGTTTTTGAGTAATATTCAAAGTAAGATAGGTTCACCAAATGATTTATCTTTATGAATCCTATGTTTAGATTAAAGGTATGAGATGTCTAAATCAGTTAAATAAATTTTAGTAATTAAGCATTGATTTTTTATAACATTTGACATACTTTGAATTTTTAAAAATAGTAATAAATAGGCATAAATAAAGACTTATATACAAAATGACTATCGTGAATGATCTAGGTTCTAAAAACTAGGTTTTGGATAATTCTGAGTGTCATCAATAAGATTTTGGGGTCTATTTCTTCACTAGATTACAGTGTCATGCTTGTCTAGTGTTCTCCAAGTGGTCCTAATTTCCCCTTTGTGGGACTAATCCTATTTTTTAGGAGCACATGTGCTTGTGTTTTTAGGTCTTGTTCCTGTGCACACAAAATCTAGAGCTATGTTTTATGCTTTAAAAACCTAATTTAGTGTGCAAACCCTAATCCTCATTGTAAGTATGGCATGAGCAATAATTATATGTTCACATTAATAGGATAGGCTATACATCCTTAACACCCTATTGTGAAGAGATTTGCCTACATACTAATACTCTGAAGAGGGATCAAGCTCATTGTAGTTCTCCCACCTAGTGCTTGATGCAAGTGCAAGTGAATACTAGAATGCGAGTGGATTTGGATGCCTTAAATGTGCTTGAGCTTTGAAATATTTGAAAACTAGGATTTGGGTTATTGTAGATAGTATTATGTAAGAGTAGGGAAGAATAGGGGTCAAATAGCTTAATTTTTATCGACTTATCATTGGTTTGAATATGCTTTTGCATCTATTTTCCATCTAGTAAAGGTCAATTAGACTTGTATTTATAGGGTTCTATAGCTTGTGTGGATAATAAAATATTCTTAGGATGACCTTAGTATGGGCACACATTTTAAAACGTATCTATTACGAAGAGCTAGGGATAAGGACACTAGTGCCTAGTTGGGGATAGTAGTGCCATGTCATTGTAGTGTCCCAAATTTGGAGCTAATGTCCTCCTAAAAGACTATTGATTCAATTGGGTTGGGATCTGAGAAGATAGTTTTGGGACTATGTTTTGACTGATTATAGGTGACTTTAGTCTTCTTAATGACTGGAAAAGTGTGTCTGAGGCATTAGGATATGTCTAGGTATAAGCTAAGAATATGGTAACTCAAGAAACACTCTTAGCAAGGTAGATGAATAAAGTTGGGGTAAAACAAGACATAATGAAAAATACAAAGCATTTTCTGTAAAGGGCATACACCCTTTTCAAAAGGGTGTACACCATTTTTTTTTTAAATTGATGCAAACATAAAGAGGAGTCTATCCTAACCCTAAAGGGCATACACCCTTTACAAGACTCATATGTGTCTTTGCATAATGCATTCCGAAAGGCATATGCCATTTCTAAAGGACCTTAAAGTATACCCTAAGCCATAAAAGTTAATCTTTAAGCCCTTAACCCTAAATCCCAAACCATAAGCTTAAAATCCTAAATTTTAAACACTAAACCATAAAACCTTAACCTTATAGATCATTAACATTAAAGACTAAACCTTAAACACAAAATTCAAAATTATGAACCTTAAACCCTAAACATTGAACCTCAAACCCTAAACCCAAAACCATTTATAGAGCTATAGGAGTTACCATTTAGAAAATATTTTATCAAATTCTATTCTACCCAATACTTAGTTTTCAAACTTTTAAGATCAGAAGATAGAATGAGAAATGAGGTTAAAAATCATGTTATGTATGTAATATATCTATACCATTGAGGATTACATGCATGTTTTACCTACTTAAGTATTCCCTATCTATATGAGTATGCTCTACATGATTAAATAATTGATCCATGGCTTGATCTCAAGGAGTATGCCCTACCTAAATACACAAGCCATATCTTGATATTTACTATTCCCTATTGGTGTCAAATTAAGTGTTCCACTTACTCAACCTAGTCTACTTCAAGGTCCTTTATAAACTTGCTTGAAATTAGGTTTTTACCTAACAATAGATTATCTCTTGGTCTATCACAAAAGGTCTTCTAAGTATTAGTATTGAAATACTAATTACCTTATTCTTTAGTATTATCTATTGACTTCTTAGCCTCTATATTCAGATCAAAAGACACTTTCAATGACTTAAAATAGGGTACTCAGTCCTAAGATAGTGTTCTACCTTCAATCAAAACCTTTATTTGACTCTTAAAGCACTCAATTATACATCCTCACTTATTTGAATAATGAAATGATAGTTTCACCAATTATTTTACTCAAGCTTCTTAGTGCATGAAGAACTTTAAATCAAAACTTAGATGATAACAACTTTACCCTTTATAATCCTATTAGGCCAAATTCTACCTCTTAAGGACTTGATACAAAGAGGTCTATAACTACCTTGGCTTTTTGACTCATTCAATTCAAAAACTTAATGAAAATATCAAGAATATTATAAAAGACTCATAAGTGTCTTTACACAATCTCAAGATACCAATTTGATCACCAAGGTGCCCAAAACATTGACTAAGTCCTAAGCACTGCTATAATATTGTGTATAGGAATTTTTGGTATTTAAAAGGTTTTATTAATCTAATCTCATCAAAGGATTTTTATAAATCTTTATTAAGATGTTTGGAAACTATCTCTGAGGATAAGAAACCAATTTCCTTTATTGCTTTCTTAAGAATTAAAATTCAATGGAAACTCTACTTTTTAGGTTTATATGGCCTAATCTACTTGGAGGTATATTGACTTGGATTAACTTTCAAATTCTTTGAATCACTTTACTTGTAAGTAGTCTGTAGTTTTTACATAATAACATTAGACCTTCATAAGAGGTTTATACTCAATCAACAAAGTTGGAGATGTACTATACTTGGAGTTTGCTATCTTTGCCTTGGAATCTTATTAACAACCTTGTTATCAATATATAAAATGAACTTTAATTAATGGGTCTATCAATATGCATAAATTAATATCCTATAACATACAACCAAAAGCATATATAGTAATGATGCAGTCATTCATACATTACATCTACCACATACATGGTTATACATGTAGGTATTTAGTCACTCATACATGACATCTTCATGTGGTCATGATATGGTCACTCATATTGGACATGAATGTAACTAATAACCCTAGTTTAGTCCATTTCCACCTAAACCATTAACCCCAAACCCTAAACCTCTAACCCTGAACACTAAACCTTAAACCCTGAACATTGAAACCTAAACCCTAAATCCCAAACCCTAAGCCATAAACCCTAAAGCATGAACACTAAATAATATACCTAAACCCTAGACCCTAAACCCTGAACCATTAACCCTAATACATTAGTCCTAAACAAAAAATAATAATCCATAAACCCTAAACTATTAACCTTAAACATATAAACTTAAAACATTAAACCCTACATTTTATACCCTAGACCCTAACCCTAAAACCTAAATGTAAGTCCTTAACCCTAAATCCCAAATCATAAACCTAAAATCCTAAACACTAAAACCTAAATGTAAGCCCTTAACCCTAAACCCTAAGCCTAAAACTATAAACCATAAGTCATAAACCCTAAACATTAACTCTTAAACCGAAAATTCTAAACCCAAAACCTTAAACACTAAACACTAAACCTCAATCCCTAAACCCTTAACCCTAAACCCTAAACCTAAAACCCCAAACCCCAAATCATAAATTCTAAACCATAAACACTAAACCCCAAGTCCTAAACCCTAATCCCTAATCCCAAAACACTAAATCTAAAATGTTAAATAATAAACACTAAGTTCCAAAACCTCAACCAAGCCCCCAAGACCAAAACCCTGAACCTTACATGCTAAACCCTAAACCATAATTTTGAAACCATAAACCCAAAACCCTAACCCCAAATACTGAGCACCAAAACCTAAAATCTAAACTCTTTATCCCTTGAGCCATAAACCATAAATCCCAAACCTTTAAACATAAAATATAAATAATAAGGAAACATGTATAAACTAATGTCCATTCATGACAGGAAATGTGAAACAATATAAATCATTGAAAAATTTGAAATTGAAAATGTCAAAGAATAAATACATTTGTAGATATGTGAACCAAGTTTCCATTTGTTAAACTCTTATGTTGTATGGGTGATTTTTACCCAAGGAGATTCCCATGCTATGAACATCAGTTGAAATGATAAATTCCACAACCATCATAGGAATTTGTAATTTGATATCAATTAAACATCACATAAACCTAAATTATACTAATAAAAATATCATCATTATTATTTTGGTGGAAGGTCATACTATGTTTTTATATAAATATCAATCCTCGCATTAAGTTTACTTGTAAATATTGAAAAATCCTAATCACCAATGAATATATATTTTATATTAAAATCTATTATGTCATACCATAGTGACTATCCTAAAAATATAAAAGTACATGCATGAAAAACATCCATGCTCCAAAAAAAATTCCATTTGTGCCCTAATGTGATATCGAATGCCATAAATATGTATATCACTCTTTCCATTATTATAATCAGACCCAATATGATAATTTGACCTGTGTATTCTAATAATTATTATCAATATAATCCATGTAATATGTTTCATAATTTCATATAATCTATTATATCTTTACAATGATCGTTTAAAATGTGCCACATATGTATTTCATATGTGTGAGTCTATCTATTTCTCCTAATCTAAATCATAATGTATCCCAATATGAATCATATTATATCCCAATCTAATTCATAATATAAATTTTTATTTTGTCAAGAATTGAATCTCTATGACAAGATGGTAATTATGTCTCATTTTTGAGGTGAGGGATGTAGCCCCATAATCACTCATCTTCAATCTTTATATGGAGCATGCCTTGATTATGCTTCAAATGATAAAATTTTGACCAAATTAATTCGAAGGAGTCTAAAGGACTATGATTTAATATGGTTTCATGAATTACTAATCCAATCAATGAAATCATTCAAACCTATAGAGGTTCATTTTATAGCACATTTATATATCAACATCACTAAAAATATGTCATATACACAAATTTATAAGATCAAACAAAGAACCTTTGAAACTATTAATGAATATGTTTTGATGTTAAAAATAATGTTGGCCAAAATGACAAATACAATGGAATATAAAGATCTTCAGGACATCTTTGAGAAAAGTTTCCTTTCACTACTACATGAGTCCATTGTCTTCAAGAAATTTATATCTTTTAATGACTTATGACATATTTTCTAAGATCATAAAATTAAACCTTTTACATTAAACAAGCTTAAGTATGTATCAAACACACTGACTACATCTACTACCAAGTTTAATATCAAATGAAACTACAAATTAAAATTTAAAAAAAAAACTAAAAAGGAAGAAACCACAATAATTAATGCAGTTCATATCAACCTAATTGGCTCACTTAACCAATACACCTAAGATATAATTTACAAGATTACCTGATTCTATAGCTTTGTTACTTAGTAATATTTTATAGTGTCATCTCATATTTCTGCCTCCTCTTATAGAGGTTGATACAAGTCAGCCTCTACCAAAATGATATGATGTTAATTTATATTGTGACTATCATCAAGGTGTTGTACATTTGACAAATATATGTTATACCTTAAAACACAAGATTCAAGACCTTATTGATAATTAAAAACTTGCCTTTGATGATCCTCTAAAGTATTTAGGGTCATAACTTGGTGACCATGAAAACAAAAAAATGTTTAATGATCCATTATAAGATCATTATAATAAAAATACAAAAGTGCAAATTGAATCTAATGTATATCCTCCTCCACCACATTATGGGCACCCATTATATGGCATTATTGGCATACTTATACACACTATACCCCTATGGTTAATATACCTTATCTTGCATTTGATGAGAGTGGAACTATGGATGATGATTTAGATCTTCACTCATTGTTTATTATATCATACCCTAATCATCAATGTATACATAATTTTATGGTTGATAATGGTTCTAGTGAGAACATATGTATCATTATGTTACTCATAAATTTGGGATATACACATGATGATATATACCCTTCAATAAAAATGACAAGAACATTCAATGGGACATCATATTAGGATGTTGGTGAGATTGATTTACCTTTAAAAGTTGGTCCAACACATGTGGTCACCATATTTTATTTTATACCATAAATAAGGTTATTTGATATTTTATTAAGATGACTTTGGATACATAAGCTTTGCACGACACTTTTCATAATGCATGGGTTTACTAAATGCATTCATACCAATAGGGTAATTATAGTTCATGGAATATCATATGAAAATCTACTTGAAAAAGATAAATTTATTCCAATACATCTTATTATAAAACCTACGAAGTTTAATCATTGTTAAAATGGTAAGAAAAAATCAGTCCCTTTCCTATGCAACCAATACATGAGAGAATATTTTACCAAAGATATGCAATGCTCATCTACACCTAAATAGTCCACCTATTTGCTAAGACCAAATAAATATTTTCCAATCATAGTTTTACCAAAGAAACCATAAATCAATGAAAAATGGGTTCCAATCGACATTACTTCTGTTACCACTTCAAGACCACAGAGTCCTATGAGACATACCCAAAGTACCACATATTCTAAAGTTTTATATATGACACATATGCATGCCCCTTGGTAGCATCACCAGTTTGATGTGCCATATTATAAATTTAGAGTTTCTTATGGTCATTCATTATATGGGATCATAAACTATATTTTTCCTTCAAAATTTTTTAAAAATCTGAAAAAATCAAATATTCCAATAAAGTATAAAAATATTCATATAAAATCAAAAATACAAAAATTGTTTAACATACACATGTTTACTAGATCCTTGACATCTATGTTGTTTACTTGATGTTAGTATATGAAATATAGTTTATTTTATATATACACATATGCATCATAAGTTATTGAGTGTGATATCATCATAAGTTAGATCCATGATACATGCACATGCAGAAAATAGACCTTTCATCTTCTTGTGTAACACACTATGTTGGGGGCATCTAGATTTAACTTGGTCATGATTGATACATGTTATATTATTTTATGATCACTTTTCCATTATAATGTTGAACTTATATACTAACACTTAAATATGTATATACTCATGCTTATATATTATACCGCATGTACTTTATATGCTATGTTCCATGACATTTTTTTATAACACATATATGCATGGACTAGTATGATATGTTTATCCTCAATTCTTGTACTTCATTTATTCACATTGTTATATCTTTGAGTGTTATTCTTGTTTGTTATCAACTTATTTGTGGAAAATTTGAATGTGTTATTTGTTTGTATGCCCTTGTGTTAGTAATTGTTATTTATTTATATGTTGACATTTGAATATGTCCTCCCTTTGATTGTGTGACATTTGAACATGCCCCTTTTTTGTAGTCTACTTAGACCCCTTTTGTGTGATATTGAGTGCTCTTGTGTGTTTGTTTGATTGTTTTTTGAGCTTATAATGTTACTTTCTATATGTTTCCATGATCTATATCATGCATGTTAAGGATTGTTGAAATAACATACTATGAGCTTCATTGATATATCTTCTTAGACATCTTATTATTATATGCTACATGATTCATAAATAAATAATAGATTTATCTTATCCTTTTGAGATAAGGTGACTACTAGATTCCATTCTCTTCACCTCAAAATGGGGGGATATTAGTGGGGGCATGTCATAAATACATGACTCTACACATACATAATTGGCATATTTTGATACTATTTACATGATTTAGATATGCACTGGGTCAAAATCCTATACATTTAACACTTATTTTTACATATTTAGGATAGAGTTTAATATATTTATGATAAATAGTATACACATTTTTATAGAAATAGTTACATATTGATATATACTTCAGCTTGAGACACATTAGAGGTGCATATTCCATGCAAGTGCGCCAAAAAATTTAAATACATATTCAAAACATTTTACCAAAAAACATTTTTTAGTCTTTTCTATCTATAGTAATTGGCTCCTTTGAGTAGTGCAGTTGAGACTCACTGTGCTTGATAGCCTTAGCACTACTTCCCTTTTTGTAGGTTGAGTTGGTTATACCACGTGATTTTATTATATAATCACTTGAGTTATGTTATTGATATTTTTTTATAACAATGGGTATGTCACAACTCACCTTTGCACTAGATTGGGGGAATAATTACCTTCCAATTTTCTCTCTTCAAATCTCCAATATTCAATTCTGAACCTCTCTTAGCTCCAACACTTCATAAGGAGGCATATTTACCAAAGTATAATACCAAGGTAAAATATGGTTACATCGACACACATGTATTCCTTCCTTACTCTTTATACTCTTCAAATAATTTCAATTATTTAATTTTAGATTTGCATGCACCAATTTATAATATAACATGCTCTTAGTTATAGATCACACATCAATAAAAAATTCAACAGGACTAAAACAAAGTCAAGGTGTGTTGTACACACCCAAGTACACATTTATTTCCTTTAACCTAGTAATTTCATTCTTATAAATTACTATTTAAAGTGGGTGAAAATATAGATACTTAGATCTGATTATATGTAACATTTTTGTCTTGTACAATTGATAAATACCAATCAGGGCTCTACCCTTTAATTCTAGACCATCGTTTTATTGAAAGACTCATATTCACCATCTTGTTGTACTTAATTGATTATCTTATTGATAGACCCTATATTTTTGATGACCCAAATCATGTATACACTACATAAATCTTATAACATGATTTATGTCCTTCACTGTCAGTTACATATTTACAATAATTTTATGCCCTACTAGACATTTACATTTTACAGAGGGACATTAATGTCAATGCTAGTATGCAGTTACCTTATCAAATGTTTGTACTACAAAATTTATCCAATTTATAAATATTTTAAAATGTATGAGTTGGCATATTTGTCTTATGTAACCCTTCCATTAGATATTTTAAAAAGGTGTCATATGAATACAAATCAAACTCCATATATTATTCATTGATGAATTACCAAGTAAGCACTTATTCAAGCTCATTAAATTAATTTCACAACTGAGTTGTATTGCCCTTTTCTTCCTTATTTCTATACCAAACATATGAGTAGCCATATTACAAGTTTGAAGTATTCAAAGAACAACCCATGAGTAATGTTTTTCAAGTTAAAAGCTAGATCATTATATGCCCTTGCATATAGTATATTGCACCTTTGTGAACACAAAATACCACACTTAGTGGAGAAAGACATATGTTTGAGGCCCTCTTTGAAGTATTGGTTATGTAGGCAATGCTCATTGATAAAGGGGTCCTTGAGTTCAACTCGAGTTTGTGAGCCCACTAGTCCATTTTTGGCAAGGTGACCTAGCTTAAGGTGAAGCACTAGGGTTCGAGCTGTACACAATCATACAAATCCTATTAATGTAATCCAGATACATCAACATAAATGTGATAAAAAATCCTAATAGGTAGAGGTAGTCATTTTTCCATAAAATGAATATTTCGTACAGGACGTATGTGTCGAGCCACAGACAAAACATCGATGCAAGTGTCCAAGCCTCCAAAAATAATATTTTCATATTCTGATGACTTCATCGTTAGCATTAGTCTATTTTCTTCCATATTTGTACATCTCATATCTTCTTGCACATCTACAAACAAGATAATAATTATCTCTTCTTAATGTGACAATTGTCAAAATATCAATTGGCATTATACTTTATATATTTGATAATTTTCCATATTTAGTATATTTAATTATCTGAATTATTTTAAGTGGCCTAATTTAGAATAGTTTTACTCAGCTATTTGATTAGGATATTCTATGATTTTAACCCTCACCAATCTTAAAAAGAGTTAAAAATGTATATGAATCTAATGTTATAGCACAACATGTTGTGAGTCTACAATGTTATTGATCTCATTTTTCATGTTGTAATTTATTTTTGTCAAAAAGTAATAAGGATCCAAATTTTTATTGTTGCATTTTATTACATACTTTACTGAGTATTCTAAGAGTTGCATGATCTATGGTTTATCTTAATTGATAACCCTAATTGTTTCTACATCACATGTGAGGGGGGAGGCGTGAGGGATAGAGTAAAAGGGTGGAATTTCATGCTAGTCATATGTGTTTCTCTCTCTAGGTTCCTTGCTAGATGTGCTTTTCATTGATAGGTCAAGTAAACAACATAAGGAGTTAAACTATACTTATTGAGAGAGATATTATAAATGAGCATAAGAAGATATACATATACTTGTTAGAAGCATTTCAAAAATCATTTTTTCTCCTATGTTTAGATTTGCATCTTTGACAAGACCTTGGGCACTCTTGGGTGAGAATTTATAGGTTCAAGTTTAGGTCACTATCATCAACTCCAATGTTATCCAAGAGAAGACTCTAAACTAGTTAGTATTCCCTATTTTTAGATTTTAAAAATATCAATTAGGCATTATTTTTCTTTTGTACATGTGTTATGCTTAATAGATTATAATTGGGTTATTTTATATTCCTTGTAAGAGAAATCCATTTATCTACAATACATAAAGACTCAAATCTTGACACAATAGTAATTATGTTAACTCTGCTGAAATTGAAATACGTGAATTTGATTCTTGTAAATATTAGTGACCAATTATCAATATTAGTGACCAATTACATTTCAAAGGCATATTTATTCACACAATTAAAAAAACATTTAATACAGAAAAAAAAAAATTATTATCAAAACTGTTTTTTGTAGTCTTATGTTTACCTATTCTATGGACAAACAACTAATAATATTTTTCAAGCTTCTATTTTGTCAAAATATTTTTGTCTAGCATTGTGGATCTCACTACTAGATCCATATTTAAGCAAGTAAATAATGATGTTAAAAACTAGTTGTTTCCCTCTTAATGATGAAACCTTATCCATCATCATTTCATTGGTCAACCCTTATCCTTTTAATTTAAGGGTATCCTATAAGTATTCATTATTTTTCATCAGTTGGTACCACTCAAGGAAACGGCACCGAAATAATACTTCTTCCCTTCTTAATTGGTAGACTTTTTTAGATTGAATATATCAAATAAATAAAGTCATTAATTGTATTAAATATGACCAAGAATGGCTCAAATTTCCATACAAAAGCTATCAGATAAGGAGGGAGAGGGTGACGGGGAACTTGACTGGAACAGGTATCTTTATCTGAAAATGGCCGATAGAAACAGAGGGAACGACCAAATCAAAACCAAATCGTCCGTGTTTGAAATTATTTGTCGAAATTTTGTTTTATATATAGATTAACGAATAGAGACATTTACAGACGATAATATTAAAGAATATTTGGATTAAATTGTGTTTATTTTTTAAAGTTTATTTTCCCATGAACTAATATGATCTACTAACAAGAGGGGAATAAAATTGTCCATATTTTTAAAAGTTTAGTTCGTCAAGATTTTTTTAGTAGAAAATTTAAATATATTTTTTAATAATTTATTTGATTTATGATTAGTTTATTTTATTTTTAAATCACAAAGTTTTAAAGAAATTATAAAAAGATCAAAAAATAAATAAAGCACTACTGCAACACTATCAAAAAGAGAAGATTGAGGATCGTCCTTTGATAGCTAAACATTCCAATATAAAAGCTCAATTAAGAGAAGATTAAGAACCACCTATCGATCTGATATTTTGGCTTGGGATGGATCTGATTTGTCTAGGAAGTACTCTATGTCTACTGGATATACGCAGTTGGGTAGGCAGTTGTTTGGTAATAATGAGGTCCATTGGTGGAAGCATGTTTGGCACAAGTTGTCGTGGCCCAAGTGCACTTTCTTCATGTGGTTAGTTGCTCAAAACCAGTGTTTCACTTGGGATAATCTATGTAAGCATGGGTTCCAAGGCCCTTCTATGTGTGTTTTGTGTCGTAACAATGAGGAGAGTGTCTCTCATCTCTTCTTCCAATGTTCCTATCCTAAGGAGATTTATCATTTTTGGTGGAGGGTGTGGAATAAGCCCTATTGGCATGTTTCCTCCTTGGCTGATTTTGTGGATCGGTGGGGTAGGGCTCTGGGTTTTACTTCCTTTCTTTAGGCAGCTTGGGCTATTGGCCCATCCTATTATCTGGAACCTTTGGTTGGAAAGAAATTGATGAATTTTTCAAGAGGAGATGGTGGTGGCCCCTCGCTTGTGGTGAAAAATTTTGCATTCTTTGGGAGAAACTATTACGGCTAAGTGTGATCTTACTACATCAGTGGATCTTTGTGATGTTGGATGTTGTAATCATCTTCATCTTCTGCCTCGACAATGTCAGCTCATGCACAATAGATGTAGACATCCTACCCCGAAGGTGAATAGGGAGGGGAGATGGTCTCCTCCTCCTCAGGATGTCTTAAAAATCAACACAGATGGCTCTTCTCAAGGTAACCTTAGTCATGTTGGGATTGGTGGTGTTGGTCGAGATAGCTCTGGAGATGTTCAGTTTATCTTTTTTGTTTATAAGGGTCTTCATACTAGTAATCTAATGGAGGCTCAGGTTATTCTAATGGCTATGGAGCATGGAAGTCGATTGGGTTGTCAAAGGATCATATGTGAGTCTAATTCCTAGGTTGTGGTGAATTTGTTGAATAGGTGGCATTTAGATTTTGTTAAACAACATTTGGCTTTGATTGTTGCTCATATTCTTAACCTCTGTGCTTCTTTGGAGTTTGTTACTTTCACTCATATTCCTAGAGAGGGGAATGGTGTTGCTGATTGTTTGGCTAAATGGGCTTCTGAGCATATTCATGATTGAAATTTGATGGATCGAGGTCATTTACCCCCGGATCTATCTCAATAGTTGGATCACTTGGTGGAGCTTGATATGGCTATGTAATTCCCTTGCTTTGTACTTCTTGATTTAATAATTTTTTACCACTCCTTTATGTTAAAATAACCACCTATCGATCTATATGATCTGAAGGAACATCAATTTTGAGTGATAACAATTTTATTAGAAGCCAGATTTTTTTAAAAATAATTATCGAAAAGCTTTCTCTAATCTATAAAAGGAAAAAAATATTGAGAAAGAACTACAGTTACCAGTCAAAACTGGCTTGCTAAGTAACTTATAGTTTGATGTTAGGTCGTACTATAGTTTTTCATTGTTATATATATATATATATATATATATATATATATATATATATATATATATATATATAAAGCACATATCTTTATAAATCAAAAGAAAAAAAAAAATTTTACTAGCTAGATCAGTCGTATCTTTCTTTTATCTCAATTTCTTTTCTCCCATATATATATCAAAAGAAAAAAATTGTTTTTACTAGCTAGATCAGTCGTATCTTTCTTTTATCTCGATTTCTTTTCTCCCATTAAAGAATAGGATACCACCTGTTAGAAATCACAAATATTTTTAACTGAAATAAAAAATAGGATAGCTTGTTAGAAATATAAAATACCTTAAATTAGGATTGCCTAGGATTACACCAAATTTCAAGAAGAATAACATGCCGAAGGTTTTCTATATCCCATAAGAACCACGAGGATGAAAGATCCTTCTGGAAAAGATATGGAAGGAGGACATAACACATTTGGTTCCCTATTAATAGAGATAGAAATGGAGGAGATGGCTACATACTTTGTGTCATCTATACTATCTAATCTTGCAAAACTTTGGCCGACTGGAGTTATCTTTATTTTTTAGGTGCTTTCTAATCTATTAACCAGCAATAATAGCTATGGAAAATGGCATAAGATTTTTTGAAATCTTTTCTGGGCATTTTAGGCATAAGATTTATGTGGGTTTAAACTGCATGTAGTTCTCCTACCTAGGTATGTATGTGCAGCAAGAATATGATGTAATGTTTGACTTTCAATATTTGACAATGTACAACTTTAACTTAGGCTTTGTATTCAAATTTGGCTCTAATGCTACTTCTTTGGGAGATTTTGGATGTATACAATTTTCCATAATGTCTCAAGAGAGTGCCAATCACTTTTTCAAGATTGATAGGACTTTTCAAAATTAGTGCTAGATACTAACTGAGTGAGTATGACCATATGCTTAATTTATATTTATAGATGACCATTTGATATCTCATCCCATTATTGACATACAAAATATGTCTAGGTTGACCTAACGGAGACACCCAATTTGAAAAGTAGCCATTAGAATCCCCTTTAACACTATCAATAGAAGGAGACCTCTATGGAAATCCACAACTATATGACTATTGTATTTTTCTGAGAGGGAAACTTAGTAATCTATAATTGGGTGATAATTTGTTTATGATTATGGAGTGTTCTTGCATAGACTATGATGAACTTGAATATTCATACTTATAATTAGATTGGACATGAAAACAATTAAGGATATGGATAAGGGAAAGTCTGCCCAAGAGTCAAATGTGTATGCATAGTATGTCAATATATATATATATATATATATATATATATATATATATATATATATATATATATTAAAGTGTCTAATACCATATTTTTGTGTCTAAAAATTCCCTCTTTTTAGTCTATTATTGAAAATTATGGATTAAAAATATCAAAAGAGATAAATTTGTTACTTTTGATTAACTACACTTGGTGTTAACATGTACACCTCAAATGTCTTGCTCGCTCCATGAAAAACTTGCTAGTAAATATGTATGGATCAATGTCCACACATGATATAAAATCTAAAACAAACTAGATCATTGAATTAACTGAAATGTAAAATTAAAGGAATGATTTCACTAAGGGTGGGCAAACCAAGATGTCTTTTTTTAATTTCATGTGGAGAATTCCATGGGCTCATCATGCCCTAAGGAGATTCAAATAATAATCATATAAGATGAGAAGTATAAAACCTTAACTACCATTGTAGATGAAGAAACATTACAATTTGAACATTGCATAAACCTCAATCGCACTACTTAAAATATCATCATAACTCTTTTGTTAGAACCATGAAACATGTTTGTATGCTAAAGTGGAAACCTAAAACACATTTATACGTAAGTTCAAATTTTTAAAACAACTAGTACAAATGGATTTTAGATTCAAAGTGCTTATGAAATACCATCATTTTCTATCAAAATACCTCATAGAAATAGAAAAGTGTTTGCATGAACAAATTTCACCACCAAAAACTTATATATATGTAACTCATAGTGGTATATAATGCCATAATATGTATATCATATATTCATAAAATCTCTGTCATAATGTCAATATGTCTATCATAATGTCATAAAGTGTCTATGATCACTAATATATTTTTAGAAATGGCACATTTTGTGTCATGTATGATAACTAGAAATACAAAAAACACTCCTAACATTTTTTAGAGAAGTTGTAAGGATGTATGTGTTGGAGTGAGCCACAACCGAGGACCATTTTGGATAGGATTAAATGCATGAAACTGAACTTGTATAAAGTAATAAAATATAAATAAATAAATTAAATGGAATAAGCTTGTTTTCATAATAAATAATTTGTATTATCAACATTAGACATAAAAGCTTTAAGAAGATATATTTTAGGTGAAATATAAACATGTCTTCACATCCTCACAAATGTGAGATTATCTTTAATAATGACCATTATTAAATATTTGACACCTAAGTAAGTTAACTAAACATGTATAGGGAAAAACCATTAAATAGAATAAAAACCTACACTAACACCTTGAAGTGTAGCTTAGGTGGTTAGTAGAATTGAATCCTAACACAAAGACTTGATAATATATCCAAGTACAATAAAATACTCCCTCAGAGGAGGATGTTGAAGCTTTTTGAACCCTAATAAGAGTTCATAAATACTTTCTTTCAGAGAAGGTTTTGGTGAATATATCATTAATTTGATCCATTATCTAGATGTAGCAGAGACCAATGACTTGCTCATGGATGAGCTCCCGAATGAAATGCATGTGAATCTCAATATGCTTGGTCCATTAATAAAGGACTGAATTCCCATATATCTAGATTATGCTTTAGTTATCATAAAAGATAACTGTTGATTCTCAAAATAGGATTCTAAACTTAGTGAGAATCCCCTAAAGCTATATATCCTCAGTGGCAGTATTAATAGCTCCTGTGTATTATGCCTCAATAGAAGATAAATTACATTCTATTTCTTGATTGACCAACTAATTATACCTGAATCAATATAAAAACCATTGCCTGAAGTACACTGATGATTCCAAATATCATAAGCCCAATCTGAACTTGTATAGCTAATAAATTCCACATCGATGTCTACTCCATAATGAATCCCAAAAATATGAGTACCTTGAATGTAGGGGATAATTTTCCTAGCTACTTTTTAGAGCAACTCATGTGGTTCATTCATAAATTTAAAGTTCATTCCCACTGCCTATGAAATGTCAAGTTTAATGTGCATAAGATTGATGATACTACCAACAAATTTTTGATATAAGGTAGCATCAATGAAAGGAGATGGAAAATCAGCCTCAAGCTTCACACCAAATAAAAATGGATTTAGAGATGGATTACAATTAGCCATGTTAAACTATGCAAGAAAATTAAGAGCTTACTTAGATTGTGTAATAGTGATCTCAAAATTAGATTGAGAAATTTCAATCTCAAGGAAGTAATTAAACAAGTCCAAGTAAGTCATTAATAATCTATCAAACAAAGTATTTTTCACTGCTATGATGGTGGATGAAAAACCCCCTATGATTAATAGGTCATCTACATAGAGAGCTAGAATCAATAGTGAATCATCTTGCCACAAGATGTAGACATTTAGATTAGAATTATATCTAGTGAACCCAACCTAAATAATAAAGGAATTTATCTTGGAATACCAAGCTTGAGGAACTTGTTTGAGGACATGAATGGATTTCTAAAGTTTATAAGCTAAGGAAGAATATTCCATAAATCCTTATGGTTGCTTCATGTATATTTATTCTTTGAGGTCACCATGAAAAAAGGTACTCTTGACATCCATCTGATGAACATCCCAATAATGTGTTTTGACAGTGGTAAGAGTGAGTCAGATTGAGTTCATTTTCGCAACTAGAGAAAATGTCTTGGTATAGTCAATGTCTAGTACCTAAGAAAAACCCTTGGATATAAGATGTGCTTTGAACTTATTTATTGACCTATCTATTGTAATTTTTTGGGTAGATCCACCTACATCAAACAAGTTTTATTCCCTTATGAAGAGGTACTAAATATCAAGTGTTGTTAATTAGTAAGAAATAATGTTCCTCCTCCATAGTAGTATCCCACTCAGGAATGTCTAATGCCTCATGAAAAAACTATAGATTGGAAACATATGTAATGAATGCATGTGGGTTATTTTGGAATTGTGAACATGTTCACCTATTGTTTGATAGATCTCCAACCCATTAACAATCACTTTAAAGTTTCTTTCAATCCCAAAGAGGACCAGCACTCAAAGAGTCAGAAGGATATTCATCATCCTCTAAAGATATCCTAGAAGAAGGAGGAAGTGAGTTCTCACCACTACTCCCATCATCAGAACTATAAGAATAATCTATATCATCAATAACCTGCTCAAGTAAATCTGAATCTTCAGAAGTGTTATCAAATCCTAGTGTATCTAAGGAAGGTGAGAGTTTTTAAGTGTGGATTCCAAAGGACCCTCTTGAAAATAAACACTCCTCTCGAGGAAAGACTCATGAGTTGTGGGATGGAAAATCTTGTATCCTTTAACACCCTCACTATATCTAATAAAGATGCAAGGTTGAATTTGAGGTATTATTACCTTACATTTCTTCTTAAGAATGTGGCATATAGAAGGATATCCAAACACTTGTAAATGCTTCACTATGGGTTTTTTATATCTCCAATATTTAAAATAAGTGGCTCCCTTCATTGCTTTACAATGAACTCAGTTCTGTATATAGCAATCAAAGTTGATGGCCTTGGCCCAATACCAAGGGGCAAGAGATTTGAAGTATAGCATACAATTTTCCATTTCCTTTAAGGATCTATTCTTATGCTTTATAACACCATTATGTTGAGGACTATATGGAACTGCATAATGTAATTCATTCCCCTCTAAAGTGTAGAATTATTCAAAATGGTTACTAAAATACTTACCACCATTATTATTGAAAAAATAATTGAGGGTTTTACCTAATTGTTTTTTTACTAGAGCTTTGAATTCCTAAAATAATCAAATTCCTCACATTTATTTTTAAGAAAGTACACCCAAGTATACTCCAAAAATGCATTGATGAAATTAAGCATGTACTTAGTCTTGTTGAATGAAAGAGTAGTAAATGGTTTATAAATGTCACTATGAACTAACTCTAATATCTATGTAGCTCTCTAATATTTGGCTTTGTCATATTTCTCCTTAGTATTCTTACCAAGTATGCAAACTTGGAGAAATCCATTGAAAAATGAACATGTGGTAACTTTTAAACCATGGCATGATGACTTTGTTGCTCAAGATAGCGATGTTGAGGTCACTGAATTATTCATGAAATAATTTCTTCACCCCATGTGAATGAGTGAGAAATATAGTATAGGTTTAATCAAGAGCAAAATGTGAGAAAGTATACAATCATGAATAGTGATATACTTTCTCAAATGCAACTATGGAGTCACTATTTATTTATCTAATAATCATTGAATTTAATTCAACTCTCTTACCTAAAATGATGTGACTAGTTTGATAAACAAAAAGAAGATTCATAGATAAATAGGGAACACACATAACATCATGAAATGTCCCATCATTCAATTCAAAAAATCCTCTCCCACTAATATCTACATAATGATCATCACCAACAAGATGGAATGCATAGATCAAGAGTCTAAGGATGATAAAAGGTCCTAAGCTGAATCCATGTGGTGCAAGGCACCAAAGTTAATTACCCATGTAGAAATTTGGGATGGAACAACAAGTTTTTTCCCTTATCTTTACCCTTTCTATTATTTTTGTCCTAGAATACTCCTGCACTGATTAACTTTGATTGATAGAGTCAATGACATTGATATTGTGCTTATCAAGCATCTTAGTCATTTAGTTAATATGTTTCTCCATGCACTTGGTTTCCTAATGCCCAAATTTCTTAAAATAGGCACATTTGAGTCACTCTTTCTTACGATTCTCATTTGAAGAGGAGGACTCTTTTGATGCTTTAGACTTAGCATTATATTTTTGACCCTTTCCTTGTTTTAGGTCCTTCTTCTTCTATTTCTTCTTTCTACTAGAAGATTTCTATTTGTCATGAACCATAATTACGACATACAATTTAGATGATTTCATTTTACACATTTGAATAAGTTCATCTTACTATTGAGTCAAGTCAGCAAAAAAATCATCCAAAGATGACATGGGCCATGTAGTTACAAGTGCATGCTTGGTGGCGTGGAAGGTAGAAATGAAGATATAATAGTCTGAACTCAATTTTACAAGGATGGAAAGAATAAATTGATCATCATTTTTTCAATGCTACACATTTTCTATTATAACCTGAGTGATTTGAAATTTGTGGAGAAGTCATGTATAGTGTCAAATTTACTTGGGCTCAAACTGATAAGCTCATTTTCTAACTCATGACCTCTCATTATCTCATGCTTCCTAAATAGTTTTTATAATGTGGTCTAGACTTCATTAGGACTAGTTACAAATTCGATATGAAATAGTATATCAAAAGACAAAAATAGGCATAATAAATCATAGGCTTTGCCATTTATATTAAACCACTTCACCTTCTTTGCATCAAGTGTTAGTTTTTATATACCCATCATGATTCGGTGTAAACCTTTGTTCCTTAAGAAAATTTAGACTTGGGTTTTCCACTATGATAGTTTAATGGTGTAAGAAGTGGAACATGACTCTAATCCATAGTGTAAAAATGTAGTATGTATTGAGAAATTAGTGTAAGAAAGATAATGATATATAAACCTTGTAAATCTATAGAGGTTCAATTTTATAAGGCACAAGAATATTATTGATGTGTAGAGCTAAAAAAACTCACACTTTCAAAAAATGACACTTGAAAAGGAGTTATAGGCTAAATGTTATGGATGTTTGATGATTTCTTTCTCATAAAAGATGATTCTTTAATTTACATAAAATTTTTTAGTCCAAATAAGTTGGCCCACCTAATGAGGAAAATTTAATCCCCCTTGGGTTAGTTATGACTAAGGGCTTAAATTCCCATGTGAATAGGAGATAAGATCTAGGATAAGTGCCCCTCTTGATTAATCGATGGAGGAGTTATGTTAATCTAAAAATTCCTCAACTTTTCAAATGAAATGTACGACAACAAGCAAAGTTAAATTTGATAGTCATATAGATATCATGGGCATGAACAAGCATAAGGAGACATACAGTTGATAGAACTAGAGGACACATAGGTCTAAAATTGGAGGACATAGAATATCATAGTGAGATGCGATGTGTGAATGAAGTGGGTAGGTGTGGGTAGGCATTATGAGATGTGTCACATGAGAGCAGATAGACATGATAGGATATGAGATATTGGGTATGTGTAGGCTATTGATGATATTCAAATGTATATCATGTCAATGTGGATGCATGATTTGTGTCTATGTGGATCACATTAGTATGTCTCATAGGGATGTGGTGGTATAGGTTACATTGATAGGACTAGTGGGGACGTAAGGTTGTGGATCATTTTAGCACCACTATCATGGACTTACATCCACAAGTTGCATCAGCATGACTAGTGGGGATTTGTGGGCATTGAGGACCCCAATAAATATTCAAATTTTTGAAAAAGTCTCCAAAACTAGTCAAAAATGGTGAAAACACTATCAAGGAAAATCCTAAATCTTGAAAAAGTTATACAATTTCCTCCAAAACTAGTAAAGTCCCACATAGTATTTTGTAAAATATAAAAAAACTTATATATATTTTTCACATATAGTACTATGTGGTATGAAATTTACATATTTCAAAAACCTACCTTCAAACCCTCCAAAAATGGTTTAAAATGGTTGTCATGAAACTAGGTCATGTTTACAGTTAGTTCTAGGGTTTTGACACATTATAAATCTAATAAAATTGTCTATTTTTTATTTGGATACCCTAGAAATATAAATCTACATGGATTTTATAGAACCCACACCAAACCCTTGAAAACCAAAATCAATGAATAACAACATAGGCTACGGCATTCAACTACAAGAAAAAGTTTGGATGTCATGTTGGCGTGGGCCATAATTGATAATTGGTCTTGAGAGGATCGAATGCACAAATCTGAACCTATATAGAGTAGTGAAATATAAATAAATAACTCAAATTGAAGAATCTTATCTTCATAATAAATAAAGTATATGAACATCATTAGCCATAAAGACTTTAAGAAGGTATATTATATAAGTGAAAGATTAAAATGTCCTCACATCCTCATGAATGTGAGATCATCTTTCACAATGACCTTTATTACACACTTAAGTGACACCTAAATAAGCTAACTAAATATGTCAAGATAAAAACCATTAAATGGAATAAAAACCTTCACTAACTATATGGTTTTCCATGTACCATAAATTTAAATAGAGATGTGAACTTTGTTAGACATTATAAGGAATGAGAATAAGATCATTCCAAGAACTCAAGAATCTGAAGCATTCACAAAAAAATCATCACAAGTGGTTACAAGGATGAAAAGAAATATAAATAAAATCATATGATATTCAGAATAAGACATGCAAGTATAATGGAGAAACCTTGCATAAGTAGGCAAGGAAATATAAGAATCTAAAATAACCTCACAAAAAAATTGAGTGTCTCTTCATTCAGAGTACAAGTGGAGTTGTGAAAATAGTTCACTATGCATAGTTGAGATTTGTATAATGCACCCACAACTCATAACCAAAGTTACACATGTATAATTCCCTGAATTAGGGTGATTACTCCTAGAGGGTTCTATGAGAAAGATTATTTCTCTAAGAATTGCATGCAATTCAAGGTGTATAGTTATGAAATCTAGAACTATAAGCCCTAAACTAAATAGGAGCATACATCATTCTAATAGGACCATCTATATGTCCATACCCTATGTAAGAGACACCTATGTAAATCAGGTTATAGATTTAGGTAAAATAATTTTTACATCATTCAGGATAATTAGAAAGAGCATTATGTTTCAGTTATTAAACCATGTGAACACTATTAAAGGTGAAGATAATGATTAAAAAAAATCAATTTCCTTCATACACTATTTTAATATTCATGAAATCAGAACATGCAATATTTAATTTAAAATCCAAGACTCATAATACAAAAGAATCATTGTACCAACAAATTTAGGTCTTAACCATAATTAGAACAATCAAGACAAATCATTCTTACATCAATCTATTAGAATATATAAGCTTCCAAGGATGTCTTTTCTCATTAAAATTTATACATATAAGAGATATACAATGGTATTATCTTATACGGATCTTTATACTAGGATCTCATAATTTGAAAATCATTGCACCATGTTTAATTTTTACACTTAATGCTAGACACAAGTAGGAATGTGATTTAATTATATACTCATGCCTTAATAAATTTAAGTAAATCCAAATTTTTAAGATCTATATGCATGACACTGATCGAGTTTGCAATACCAACTTTCTAATTTTTTTCTCAAGATAAATATGCATGACAATAATATCAAGTTATTTAACATAACTTAAAATAAATAATTAATTGTGTAACCATTTCCTTTAAATTTTATGAATGCCAATCACTTGATTCAAGTATACATAGTTTTAAAATTACCCACTCTTTTATACTTGTAGTGGAATCAATTAAATTTTTTGTTGTATTAATAACTTTCCTACTAAAAATTAAAAATTATTTATTATGCATAACCCATATTCAATAAACTCACACAATAGCATTACGTTGTATCTACCCCATAGGGCCACTTGCCAACACCAATGGCAATGTATATAAAATCAATAATCACTTTTTATAGTCATATAAAATAAATAAAAACTCTTACTACAGCCATACAAATAATAAAATCAATAATTTATATAGTTCAAGAATTAAATTCTAGCACACCAAAAAATCATACATCCAACCAATAACAAGCTTAACTTTATTTTAACTTGGTTGCAACTTACTAGATTTAATAACATTTTTCATCCCAAGTGGATGTTACAGGATTAACAAATTAAAATAATAAATCTCAAGATCATGCTACAAGAAGAGAATTTAATTGTTATAGGATATTTCTCCTCTGAAATAACAAAATGCGGTCATATTATAATTCAATTTTCTTTCTTAATACTCAATTAAAAAAAATATTTTAGATATGCATTTTGGAGGTTAACATAGGAGAATAAAACTCAAAAATCGTTTTTGATATCAATCTCTGAGTTATGAACATCAACTACATCAATTTCAAATTTATACAAAAAAAAGTAGCATACTCTTTTACATTGCAAGAAGTTGTTGTAGGAATAATACATAGAAAGAGTAATTTTAAACATGGTATAAAAAAGTATTTAATCACTAAAACTAAGTAAGAATAGTGTTAAATATATCATGCAACTCCATAATGAAAGAGAAGTCAATAAATGACTCACACACTACCCTGACCCATCCTATAATCCCCTCAATCGATGGCCCTCATGACTCCAATCATTAGCTGGATGGTGGAGTCAGGCATTCAGGCTTTGGGTTAAGGTGTGAGCAATATATTATTTTTTAACCATCATTAAACAATTTTTAAAAATTATAGAACATCATCACATAGGATAACCTCAACATTATATACCAAAAAAGCCAACAAAACTACAATAAAAACTTCACAAGTTGCTCTAACGAAATTGAGTCTGTCAATCTATCAAGCATCCAATCATAAGATAGAACACCTATTTCTATATTTTTTTATCAAGAAAAAAGTAATAGGCTCAATCACATTTTAACCCTAGCAAGAAAAATGTAAGAGGTAGAATAAAGGCAAACAAAACCTTTACCTAATACTTTAAAATGCATCAAAATCCAAGCAAAATAAGCCAAAATAAAATAATACAATCTTGACTATCATGTCATATTTTCACAGGCAGCCAATAAAGACTAGTACAGTCAAATAAAAATATAAATAATAAAAACTCATCAACTGTAAAATAAATACAGTAGAAAATAAACACCTATATAGCCAATAAATAATTATAACATAGGAAAGAAAACACCCAGTATGCCATTTTTAAGACAACACTTTCAGTCATGAATAAAATGAAGGGCTAGGATTTAATACCTTATCCATCAAGGCATTTCAATAATAAAAATAATTTTTAAACCTTATACACCAGGTGTAGTTTTAACCCATAGCTAGATATAAAACCCCAACATTAAATTGATTTTAAACCAAAACATAATAGTTTTAAGACATTTTAACTAGTTTTTTAGAGACTTACAGGTTCATGGAGAAGTCTCATAACTTCCTCTTAAACCAATAAGTATTTTATAAAATTTAAACCAGTATAAAGAATCAATCCAACCCTACATAGTCATAGAAAGACAAAACACCATCAAGAATAAAAAAACATCACTTGGCAAAAATATGTCCTAAGAATAATAAAATGAAATTTTCTTTGGTTACCCTTCACAAAAATGAAACTCTTACCCAGCTCCATCCATTTTTTTTCCATGGCTTACTTATTTTTATTTTTATTTTTCTTCTTAGGCATGAATTTTACTAAGCTATTAAACCCTACTAGGATGAATTTCAAGCCACCATCACTCTCTATGGTCATCATTTTCCCTCTAAGGTTTTCCCCATAAGCCAACATAGCAAAATGATATTTCACCCAAGTAAAATAATCGATTACCCTTTTTTTAGGTGAAGAGTCAACCCCTAAGGCCATAATTTTTCGTAGTCATTAAACTTTTTATTTTTGCTTTTCTTTGTCTAATTTTTTACAAATAGATATATTTTATTTATTTTAACTATAGTTCTTGACCAAAGTCCACAATCTCCTTTATGTCCATCATGGCCTAACCAAAATTTATTTAAGCATGGGTTACTTCTTGCCCATGGAGTTATTAAATCAAGACCATTGTGGCGTCCTAATCCATTATAATATGTGGCATTAAACTACTTAAGGCCTCTTGGTAATAAAATCAATGTCAAAAGACTTATATTAAATAATTTTATACACAATATGATCCATGGTGGGAAACATGTTAGTAGGCCTGATATGATATTAAAGTATTGGACCTCTTAGCAATCAAAATAAAGAAATTGATAGCTGAGAAAAAAAAAGAGCTCATCACTAAGCCAACACATGAAAGACACCAATCAAAAAAATAAAAATAAAAACTAAATATGGACACAACAATACTCAAATGAAATAAAAAGATGAAATATCAATCAAGATTAAATAAATAAAATAAGACAAAAAAAGAAACATTTGACATGTTGCAACTGCTCACAGAATAGATGAATTATTACCATTATATTTTTTATATAGTGATGGTATTACCTAGTTGTTCATTACCTCTGTCATTATTATTCTAACTGCTAAAATCCATTCTCAGTCTATCTCATGTACCTGTGAGCCCTACAACCACCAAAACATGGTATCAGTAGTATCTTCTTTATGTGAAAAATATATACACATGTAAATCTAAATTTAATAATCATAACAATATAAGACTATATTGATGACATCATTAATATGCAAGATCAAAATATATTGTTGTAGGATAACATCATTCAACATCTATATGTAAGCATTAGATAATCAATACTTTAAAATATGCTAATACATCTAATAATATCTATCAAAAAGAGTCAAATAATAAGTTATGGCATCCTTATTCTTTTAATGAGGATCTATCTAGATGATAAATCAAAATAGCAATAGATGGTGTTGTTTGAATAGATGCATATATTTCCATGTAGCACTTCTTTCACTCAAAAAATCTCATTGTACTAAGACTTGTTGAATCCTTTATTCCTTATTTTAATTATATGATGGTCTAGAATTTGCACTAGATATAGCTACATCTTTTATTTTTCCATAATCTGCATATTTTTTCAATCAAACACATGAGATGGATTAGGTACATATTTTTTTAGTAATACAGTGTGAAATATATCATAAATTTTAGATAGAAAATATGGTAAAGTCAACTAGTAGACAAAAGGTCTAATCTTATCCATAATGTCAAATTAACCAACAAAATAGGAGCCAACTTGGAGGTTTTTCCAAACTTAATCAAACTTTTTTACCATCTTACTTGCAAAAATACCTTATCACCAACAACAAACTCCCATTGTGTTCTCCTTTGATCTGCATAGTTCTTTTATCGATCAAAAATAACTTTTAAATTTTGGCATATTATAGCCATCTAATTATCATATTCTTTCATAATTTCAAGTCCAACAATAGCCCTCTTGTCCAAGCCATCCTAGTCAAGCGATGTTCGGCAATTTCATCTATATAAGACTTCAAAAGGAGATATTTTTAGAATTAAATGGTATGAATTGTTGTAGGAAAACTCAACCAAATGGAGGTAGTCCTCCCACTTAGATAATTGGTCTATAACATATATATGTAGCATGTTTTCAACTACTTGATTCAACTGCTCAGTTTGACCATCCATTTTGAGAAGATATGATGAGCTAAAATTTAGTTGGGTGTCAAGACTGCAGTCAAGGTTTGTCAAAACCTTGAAGTGAAAAATTTATCTTGATTATAAATAATTAATTCTAGTATACCATATATTTATACCACCTCTTTGATGAACCACTCTGATAATACAGAAGCATCATCTGTTAAGTTACGAGTTATGAAATGTCCAACTTTTGTTGTTTTATCAATCACCACCAAAATGGTGCCATGCCTGTTGTAGGATTTATCCATCCTTATAATAAAATATAGTGACACTAATACTCATTTATTCTTAGGTATATCATGTAAGTACAACAAATCTCCTAGGTGGTAGTGTTCAACCTTCACACATTGACACTTTAAGCATTTTGCCACAAAATTGGTAACATCCAACCTTAACCAAGCCAAAAATAAGGCATCTTTAGCTCATGTGTCATCTTCATGACACCTAGATGAGAAAAATGGAGTGTTATATGCATTTCATTCTGCACAACATAATGTATATTACATGTTTCAGCTATAAAAATTCTACCTTTATGCCTTATTAGGCCATATGATTCAGCAAAAAAATCAATAAATCTTTTTGTTTCAAGATTAATAGCCAATTATTTATTTATTTTATTATAATACTCATCCTCTTACTGATATTTTAATATAGTATTTCTAAAATTTATTTTCAATATTGATAGGGAAGCAAGGTAGACACACCTACTAAGCACATTAACCATTCTATTTTCCTTGCCTTTCATATATGATACATCCATGTCAAAAGTGTTAATAAATAACAGCCACTTACAGTGACAGGCATTCAAATCATCTTGTGAAAATGGATGTTCTAAACTGTGATGATTTTATTTCACTTTAAAAGGTTTGCTTACTAAGAAATATTTCTATTGTTTAAGTGTGTGTACTGTGGCATCAAGTTCTAAGTCATGTGTAGGATAATTATTTTTAGCTTCCTTCAAATTGCATGACTCATATGCTATACCTTCCCATCTTGGGTCAATATGCCACTGAAACCTTCTTTAGATGCATCAACCTACACTTCAAAGTTTCTATTAGGGTCAGGTATGATCAAAATAGATGTTGTAGTCAACAATTTTTTAAACCTTATTGAAGGCTTCTTCACATTGAGATGTCCTCACAAATTTCTTACCTTTTTTTTGTATGGATCTAATGGGTTTGGTTATGCAGGAGCAATTTTCAACAGATCATCGATAGGACCCGGCCAAGCTCATAAACTATACACTTCATGCACATTGGAAGGAGTAAGCCACTCTTGAATAGCTTGAATTTTAGTTGGGTCAACTGTAATACTTTCCTTAGAGAATACATTCCCTAAATAATGAATTTAAATTTGATAAAAGGCACATTAAATTTGATAAAGTGTCAATTGTAATACTTTCCTTTGTAGAACCAACCTTAAGTGTTGATCATGTTCATTTACATTCTTGAAATAAACAAGAATGTTATCAAGGAACACTAGAACAAATTTATCTGAGAAATCCCTAAAAATGTTGTTCATTAGATTCATAAATGTAGTTGGTGTATTTTTTAGGTCAAAAGGTAAAATAGTATGATCAACCCACACTTCAAAGTTTCCATTAGGGTTAGGTATGATCAAAATAGGTGTTATAGTCAACAATTTTTTAAGCTTATTGAAGGCTTCTTCACATTGAGATATCCACCCAAATTTATTACATTTTCATTGTATGGATGTAATATAGTTGGCTATGTAGGATAAATTTTCAACAAATCATCGATAGTACCCAACCAATCTCATAAACTTTGCACTTCATGCATATTAGAAGGAGCAGACCATTCTTGAATATCTTTAATTTTGGTTTGATCCACTGCAATACATTTCATAGGGACTACATGCCCTGAATAATAAATTTTAATTTGATAGAAGGCACATTTAAACAACTTTTCATATAGTTTGTGTTATCTCAGCCTTTGTAGAAATAACCTTAAGTGTTGATCATGCTCATCTACACTCTTGGAATAGACAAGAATGTCATCAAGGAATACTAGAACAAATTATCTAATAAATCCTTGAACACATTGTTCATTACATTCATGAATGCAGTTGATGTGTTTATTAGGCCAAAAATTAAAATAGTAAACTCATAATGACCATATCTAGTTTAGAAGGCAATTTTTTGAATGTCTTTCTCTTTGATTCTTAGTTTATGATAGCTAGATTTTAGATCAATTTTTGAAAACACTGCTTCACCCTTCATGTGATCAAATAAATCATCAATTTTGGGTAGTGGATACTTATTTTTTATCATTAATTTTTTGAGCATTTAGTAATCAATGCACAAACTTAAGGTACCATTTTTATTCTTTACAAAGACTACCGGTGTACCTTAGAGTGACACACTAGGTCTAATACTTCCAATGTCAAAAAAAATATTATAATTAGACCTTTAATTCTTATATATCTACGACATTCATCCTATAAGGAACTTTTGATGTAGGGGAAACCCCTAGAATAAGGTTAGTGGAGAAGTCAAACTCATGTTTAGGGGGTAATCCAGGCAAATTTTTAGAAAAAACATCGATAAATTCTCTTATAATAGAAAATTCTTGGTAGATTTTCTCTTTTTTAGGGGTTATTTTATGTAATTGGACTGCATAAATATTGTAAAATTTTCTTACATCCCTTTTCAATAACAAGGCTTAAACTAACTTTCATGCTTTAGACCCTGGTAGGCCTTGAATTTTCATGAGTTTCCCCTTATCATCAATGCATTGCATTCTTTTTCTGGAATAATTAAAGTTTGCATGGTGTTGTTACAACCAATCCATGCCCAATATCACATCATAAAACCCTAAAGGGGCCAAAAATAGGTTCACCTTAGATCTAAAAACACTAAGATCAAGTTGAGTTTGCTCTAAACACTCTTGGATAAGCACTCTTTTACCAATACCAAATCCAACTTTCTAACCTTCTCTTAAATGAATAAGTTTTAATTTACAGCAATTTGCTACAATAGGTGTAATAAAGAAATCAATTGCACCAAAATCAATTAAAATAATCACAAGATGTCTAGATAAAATGCCTCTTATCTCAATAGGGGAAGCCCTTAGAATAAGGTCAATGGAGAAGTCAAACTCATGTTTAAGGGGTAAGCTAGGAAAATTTTCAAGAAAAACATCAATAAATTCTCTTATAATAGGAAAATATTGGTATATTTTCTCTTTTTTAGGGGTTACTTTTTGCAACTAGACTGCATAAAGCTTGCAGGCTTTTCTTATAGCCCTCTTCAATTATAAGGTTGAAAGTAACTTATGGTTTAGACCCTAGCAGGGCTTGAATTTCCATGAGTTTCCCATGTTTTTCAATGCATTGCATTCTTTTTTCAAAATAATCAAGGGCTACATGGTGATGCTATAACTAATCCATGTCAAATATCACATCATAAAACTCTAAAGGGGGAAAAAATAGGTTCACCTTGGTTCTAAAAACATCAAGATCAATTTTTGTTGCTCCAAACACTCTTGGATAGGCACTCTTTTACTGGTACCAAACTCAACTTCCCAACCTTCTCTTAAATTAATAGGTTTCTATTTGTAGTAATTTGCTATAACAAGTGAAATAAAGCAATAAATTGTACCAAAATGAACTAAAATTATCACAAGATCTCAAGATAAAATACTTATTATGTCAATAGGGGTAGCTTGAAAATTAGCCTTGTGATTTTTCACTACTGCATACACTCGATGCTCAACTAGTTGTTTAGATTTTAGTTTTGGGTAGTCCTTGCAATAGTGCTTATCAATGTACTCCCAACACATTATTTTTTTTGTGGGGCTATAAGAATAGTATTAGCCCTTATGGTTGGCCCATGTTAGTTATTTTGGTCTTGTTCCTTCTTGAAAGACCCTAATTTTGCAATGTTTATAGGTTTAGAACTTTTATTCTACCCTTGAAACCAATTATTCATTGAATTGTTTATGTCATAATTTTTTCACCCCATGTGAATGAGTGAGAAATATAGTAGATATTTGATCAAAAGAAAAATGTGAGAAAGTATACAATCATGACTATGATATATTTTTTCAAATGTAATGATGGAGTCACTATTTATTTATCTAATAATCACTAAATTTAATTCAACTCTCTTACCTAAAATGATGTGACTAGATAAACAAAAGAAGATTCATGGATAAATAGGGAACACATAGAACATCATGAAATGTCCCATCATTCACTTCAACAAATCCTCTCCCACTAACTTCTATGTAATTATCATCTCCAATAAGATGGAATGCATAGACCAAAAGTCTAAGGATGATAAAAAGTTCCTAATTTAAAGCCATGTGGTGCGAGGCACCAAAGTTAATTACCTATGTGGAAGGTTGGGATGGAACAACAATAAGTGTTTGCCCTTATCTTTACCCTTTTTATTAGTTTGGCCAATAAGACTCCTACACTGATGAACTTTGATTGATAGAGTCAAGGACATTGATATTGAGCTTATCAAGCATCTTAGTCATTTTCTCAATATGTTTGTCCATGTACTTGGTTTCCTAATTCCTAGATTTCTTGAAATAGGCAAATTTGAGTCAATCTTTCTTATGATTCTCATTTGAACAGGAGGACTCTTTTGATAATTTAGACTCAGCATTATATTTTTTACCCTTTCTTTGCTCTGGGTCTTTCTTGTTCTATTTATTCTTCTTTCTACTAGAAGATTTCTATTTGTCATGACTCACAATTACTGTATACCATTTAGATAATTTCATTTTATACATTTGAATAAGCTTGTCTTACTATCAAGTCAAGTCAACAAAAAAATTATCCAAGGATGACATGGGCCATGTAGTTTCAAGGGCATGCTTGGTGGCATGGAAGGTATAAATGAAGACATAATAATTTGAACTCGATTTGACAAGGATGAAAAGATTCAATTGATCATCATTTTTTCAATGCTGCATAATTTTTATTATAAACCAAGTGATTGAACTTTGTGAAGAAGTCATGTATAGTGTCAAATTTACTTGGGCTCAAACTGATAAGTTCATTTTCCAAATCATGACCTCTCATTATCTCTTGCATCCTAAATAGTTTTTATAATGTGGTCTAGACTTCATTAGGAGTAGTTAGAAATTCAATATGAAATAGTATATCAAAAGACATAGATAGGCATAATAAATCATAGGTTTTTTCATTTATGCTAAGCCACTTCACCTTATCTTCATCAAGTGTTAATTTTTATATACCCATCATGATTTAGTGTAAACCTATGTTCCTCAAAAAAAATTGGAATTTGGTTTTCCACTTTGATAGTCTAACAATGTAAGAAGTGGAACATGACTCTAATCCATGGTGTAGAAATGTAGTATGTATTGAAATATTAGTGTAATAAATACAATGATATGTAACCCTTACAAATCTATAGAGGTTCAATTTTATAAGGCAAAATAATATTATCAATGTATAGATCTCAGAAAAATCACACTTTTAAAAAATGACACTTGAAAAGGAGCTATAGATTAAAAGTTATGGATGTTTGATGATTTATTTATCATAAAAGATGATTCTTTAATTTACATAAATTTTTTTAGTCCAAATAATTTGGTCCAACCTAATGAGAAAAAACTAAGCCCCCTTAGGTTACTTGTGACTAAGGGCTTAAATTCCCATGTGAATAGGAGATAAGAGCTAGGATAAATGCCGCTCTTGATTGATATATGGAGGATTGATGTCAACCTAAAAATAACTTAACTTTTTAAATGAATAGTGCCACAATAGGCAAACTTAAATTTGATAGTTGTATAGATGTCGTGGCCATGCACGAGCATAAGGATACATGTAGTTGTAGGAACTAGATGACATGTAGGTTTTAATTTAGAGGAAATATAATAGCATAGTGAGATGTGGTGTGTGAATGCAGTGGGTAGGTGTGGGTAGGCATTATGAGATGTGTCACAAGAGAGTGGGTAAACACGACAAGATATGAGATATTGGGTATGTCCAAGCTATTGATTATATTTAAGTGTGCATCATGTCAGTGTGGAGGCATGGTTTGTGTCTATGTGGGTTATTCAATATGTCTCATAGGGATTTGGTGGTATAGGTTGCATCGATAAGACTAGTGGGGACATAAGGGCATGGATCATGTTAGCACCACTAGCATGGACTTGCATACACAAGGTACATCAACATGACTAGTGGGGATGTGTGGGCATGGAAGCTGAGGACCCCAATAAAAATTTATAGTTTTGCAAAATTCTTCAAAACTAGTCAAAAATGGTGAAAATTTTATCAAGGAAAACCCTAAATCTTGAAAAATCTATACAATTTCCTCCAAAACTAGTAAAGACCCACCTAATATTTTGAAAAACATAGAAAAACTTAGAAACATTTTTCACATACAATACCATGTGATACAAAATCTACATATTTTAAAAACCTACCTTCAAACCCTCTAAAAATGGTTTAAAATGGTTGTCATGAAACTAGGTCATGTTTACAGTCAGTTCTAGGGTTTTGGCACATTATAAATGTAACAGAGTTGTCTATTTTTCATTTAGAGAACCTAGCGTATAAATTTGCATGGATTTTTTAGATTCCCCACCAAACCATTGAAAACCAAAATCAATGAAGAACAACATAGGCTAGGGCATTTAACTACCAGAAAAGGTTTTAATGCCATGTTGTAGTGGGCCATAATTGATAATTGGTTTTGAGAGGATCGAATGCATAAATCCGAACCTATATGGAGTAGTGAAATCTAAATAAACAACTCAAATGAAAGAATCTTATCTTCACAATAAATAAAGTGTGTTAACATCATTAGCCATAAAATCTTTAAGAAAGTACATTATATAAGTGAAAGATAAACATGTCCTTACATCCTCAAGAATGTGAGATAATCTTTCACAGTGACCTTTATTACACACCTAAGTGACACCTAAATAAGCTAAATAAATATATGTAGATAAAAACCATTAAATAGAATAAAAACATTCACCAACTATATGATTTTTCATGTAGCATAAACTCAAATAGAGATATGAAATTTGTTAGACATTATAAGGAATGAGAATAAGATAATTCCAAGAACCAAAGAATACAAATCATTCACAAAAAAATCATCACAACAGATTTCAAGGATGAAAAATAAGGATAAGTCAGAATAAGACATGCAAGTATAATGGAGAGACTTTGCATAAGTAGGCAAGGAAATATAAAAATCTGAAATGACCCTAAAAAAAAATTGAGTGTCTCTTCATTCAAAGTACAAGTGGAGTTGTAAAAATAGTTCACTATGCATAGTTGATATTTGTATAATGCACCCACAACTCATAACCAAATTTACACATTTATAATTCCTTTAATTAGGGTAATTACCCCTAGAGGGTTCTATGAGGAAGATTATTGCTCTAAGAATTTCATGCAGTTTAAGGTATATAGTTATGAAATCTAGAATTATAAGCCCTAAGCTAAATAGGATCAAACATCATTCTAATAGGACCATCTAGATGTCCTTACCCTATGTAAGAGATTCACACTTATGTAATTAGGTTATAGATTTAGGTACAATAATTCTCACATCATTCAGGATAATTAGAAAGAGCATTATGTATCAGTCATTAAACCATGTGAACACTATTAAAGATGAAGATAATGATAATAAAAGTTTTCCAATTTTATTCATACACTATTCCAATATTTAAAAAATCATAACATGCAATATTTAATTTAAAATCCAAGATTCATAATACAAAATAATCATTGCACCTATAAATTTAGGTCTTAACCATAATTAGAATGGTCAAGAAAAAACATGCTTACATCAATTTATAAGAATATATAAGCTTCCAAAGATGTTTTTTCTCATTAAAATTCATAGATATAAGAGATATGCAATGGTACTATTCTATACAGATCTTTATACTAAGATCTCATAATTTAAGGATCAGTGTACTATGTTTAATCTTTACACTTAATGCTACACATAAGCTAGAATGTGATTTAATTATATACTCATTCCTTAATCAATTTAAAGAAATCCAAACTTGTAAGATCTATATGCATGACACCGATCAAGCTTATAATACCAACTTTCCAAATTCTTCTCAAGGTAAATATACATGACAACAATATCAAGTTATTTAACCTAATTTAAAAGAAATAATTAATTATGTAACCATTTTCTTTAAATTATATGAATGCCAATCACTTGATTCAAGCATACATAGTTTCATAATCACCCACTCCTTTATAATTGTATTGGAATGAATTAAACTTGTTATTTTATTAATAAACTTCCTATTAAAAATTAAAAATTGTTTTATTATGCATAACCCATACTCAAGAAACTCACGCAATAGCATTACGTCGTATCTACGTCATAAGGAAACTTGCCAACACCATGACAATGTAAATAACACCAATAATCACTTTTTACAGTCATATAAAATAAATGAAAACTCTTACTATAGTCATATAAATAATAAAACCAACAATTTACATAGTTCAGAAATTAAATTCCAGCACACGAAAAAATCCATACATCCAGCCAATAACAAGCTCAAGTTTATTTTAACTTAGTTATAGCTTACTAGATTTAATAAAAATTTTCATTCAAAATGGATGCTATAGGATTAACAAATTAAAATAATAACTCCTAAGATCATGCTATAAGAAGAGCATTTAATTGCTATAGGATATTTCTCTTTTGAAATAACAAAATGCAGTCATATTATAACTCAATTTTCTTTCTTAATACTCAATAAAAAAATAATTTAGGTATTAGTTTTGAACGTTAAATAGAGGAAAATAAAACCCAAAAAAAAAATTTGATATAAATCTATGATTTATGAGAATCAATTACATCAATTTTAAATTTATATGAAAAAAGTAGCATACTCTTCTACATTGCAAGAAGTTATCGTAGGAATAATACATAGAAAGAATAATTTTAAACATGCTATAGGAAATAATTTAATCACTAAAACCAAGTAAGAAAGTGTCAAACAGACCATGCAACTCCATAATGAAAGAGTAGCTACTAAATGATTCATACATTGCCCTAACCCATCTTATAAGCCCCCCAATCGGTGGCCCTCATCACTCCAACCATCAGTTGGATGGTGGAGTCAATAATTTAGTCTTTGGGTGTAGGTGTGAGTAATATACTGTTTTATCCATCATTGAATAATTTTTAGCAATTACAAGAAATTATCAAATAGGATAATCTTAGTATTATGTACCAATAGAACCAACAACACTATAGTAAAAGCTTCACAAGTTGTTTTTATGAAAATGGGCTTGTGAATCTATCAAGCATCCAATCATAAGAAAGAACACTTAAATCTATATTTTTTTATCAAAACCAAAGTAACAAGCTCAATCATGTTTTAACCCTGACAAAAAAAATGCAAGAGGTAGAATAAACGCAAATAACACCTTTACCCAATACTTTAAAATGTACTAAAATCTAGGGAAAGTAAGGCAAAATGAAAACATATAAGCTAATAAATAATTATAACACAAAAAAGAAAACATCCATCACGTTATTTTTAAGGCAACACTTCCAATCATGAATTAAAAAAAATAGATATTTTTTTAAGACCTTATCCACCAAAGTATTTAAAACTGATTTTTAAACCATGTACACTAGATGTAGTTTAAACCCATACCTAAATATGAAACCCAAATATTAAATTGATTTTAAATAAAAACATAATAGTTTTAAGAGATTTTAACTAATTTTTTAGAGACTTACAGGTTCATGGGGAAGTCTCATAACTTGCTCTTGAACCAGTAAGTATTTTATAAAATTTAAACTAGTATAAAGAATCAATCCAACCCTACATAGCCATAGAAAGATAAAACTCCATCAAAAATTTAAAAAACATCACTTACTTGGCACAAATATGTCTTAAGAAGAAAAAAAATAAAAAATTTCTTGGTTACCTTTCAAAAAATAAAACTCTTACCTAGCTCTATCCATTTTTTTCATGGTTTGCTTTCTTTTTATCTTTTTCTTTCTTTCCAGGCACAAATTTTCCTAAGCCATTAAAGCTTGTTAGAATAAATTTTGAGCCTCTATTACTCTCCATGGCCACTATTTTCCCTCTAAAGTTTTCTCCATAAGCTAATGTGATAAAATGATATTTCACCAAAGTAAAATAATTGATTATCTTTTTTGGGGGGGGTGAAGAGTCAACCCCTAAGGCCATAATATGTCCTAGTCATTAAACTTTTTTATTTTTTCTTTCCTTTATCTATTTATTTATAAATAGATATATTTTATTTATTTATTTTTAACTATAATGCTTGACCAAAGTCCACAATCCCCTTTATGGTCATCATAGCCTAACCAAAATTTCTTTAAGCATGGGTTACTTCTTACCCATGGAGTTATTAATCAAGGCCATTATGGAGTCTTAATCTATTATAATGTGTGGCATTAACTTGCTCAAGGTGTCTTGATAATAAAAATAATGTCAAAAGACTTATATTAAACAATTTTAATCATACTATGATCCATGATGGGCAATGAGTTAGCAGGCATGATATGATATTAAAGTATTGGACCCCTTAGTGGTCAAAATAAACAAATTGATATTTGAGAAAAAAAAAAGAGCTCATCACTAAGCCAACACATGAAAGACACCAATTAAAAAATAAAAAATAAAAACTAAATATGAACACAGTAATAGTAAAATGAAATAAAAATATTAAACATCAATTAAGATTAAATAAATAAAACAAGACAAAAAGAGAAACATTAGGCATACTACAATTGCTCAAGGATTAAATAGTTCGTTACTATTTTTTTCTTATTTATTGATGGTGTTATCCAGCTGCTCATTGTCTCCACCATTATTACCCCACTACCAAAATCCACTACCAGTCTAGCTCATGTATCTGTGAGCCTTACAACCACAAGAACATGGAAAATATATATACATGTAAATTTAAATTGAATAATCATCACAATATAAAATTATATTGATGACATCATTAATACGTAAAATCAAATTATGTTATTACAGGATAAAATCAATCAACATCTATATATAAATATCAGATAATTAATTTACAAAATATACTAATACATCTAATAATGTCTATCAAAAAAAGTCAAATAGAAGGTTATGACATTCTCCTCCCTTTAATGAGGAGTCGTCTTGATGATAAATCAAAACAGTCATGGATGGTGTTGCTTGAATAGTTATATATTTTCCCATGTAGCACTTCTTTCACTCAACAAATCCCATTGTATTCTTATTAAATATTTCTATTTCTTAGTGTAATTTTACAATGGCCTAAAAATTTTATTGGATCCAGCTACATCTTTTCCTATCCCATAATTTTTAAATTTTTCCAATCCAACACATGAGATGGATTAGGTACATATTTTTTTAGTAATGTAATGTGAAATATATCATAGATTTTAGATAGATAAGGTGTTAAATCCATTCAGTAGGCAATAGGTCTGATCTTATCCATAATTTCAAATTATCTAACAAAATGTGGAGCCAACTTAGAGTTTTTTTCAAACTTAATCAATTTTTTTTGTAATCTTACTCATAAAAATACCTTGTCACCAACAATAAACTCTCACAATATTTTATTTTGCTCTGCATAGCTCTTTTGTTGATCATAAACAACTTTTAAATTCTGGTGTATTATAACCATTTACTTATAATATTTTTACATAATTTTAGGCCCAAAAACATCCCTATTATCCAAACCATCCCAGCCAAGTGGTGTTCATCACTTTCATCCATATAAGACTTCAAAAGGATCCATTTTTAGAATTGAAAGGCATGAATTATTGTAGGAAAATTCAACCAAATGGAGGTATTCCACTCACTTATAATATTGGTCCATAACATATATATGCAACATGTCCTCAACTACTTGATTCAACCACTCAGTTTGACCATCTATTTTGAGATGATATGGTGAGCTAAAATTTAGTTGAGCAATAAATCTACAGTCAAATTTTTCTAAAACCTTGAATTGAATAATTTATTTTGATCAAAAATAATTACTTTTGGTACACCATGTAGTCGTACTACCTCTTTGACCAACCACTCTACAAATATAGAAACATCACCCTTTAAGTTGCCAGCTATGAAATGGCCAATTTTGGTTGCTTTGTCAATCACCAGCAAAATGGTAGCATGCTTAATGTTGGATTTAGACATCCTTGCAATAAAATCTAGTGACACTACTACTTATTTGTCCTTAGGTATATCATGTGGGTACAACAAACCTCTCGAGTGGTAGTGTTCAGACTTCACACATTGACACTCTAAGTATTTTACCACAAAATTGGTAACATCCAATGTTAACCCAAGTCAAAAATAGTGCCTCTTTAGCTCATTTGTCATCTTTGTGACACCTATATGAGAAAAATAGAGTGTTTTACACACTTCATTCTGCACAACATTATGCAGATTACCTATTTCAAGTATAAAAATTCTAACTTTTTGCCTTATTAGGCCTTATGATTCAGTAAAAAAATCAATAAATTTTTTTATTACAGGATTAACAACCAATTATTTATTTATCTTATTACAATATTCATCCTCTTACTGATGTTTTAATATAGTATTTTTGAAATTTCCTTGCAATACTAATAAGGTAGCAAGGTAGACATAACTGCTAAGTGCATCAGTCACTCTATTATCCTTGCCTTTCATATATGATATGTCCATGTCAAAAAATTTAATAAATTTTAGCCATATACACCAGTAGGCATTAAAATCATCTTGTGAAAATAGATGTTCTAAAGTGTGATGATCTAATTTCACCTCAAAATATTTGTCTAGTAAGAAATGTTTTCATTGTTTAAGTGTGTGTACTATGATAGCAAGTTTTAAGTCATGCATAAGATAGTTTATTTTAGATTCCTTCAACTTTCATGACTCATAAGCTACTACCTTCCCATCTTGGGTCAATATGCCACTGAAACCTTCTTTAGATGCATCAACCTACACTTCAAAGTTTCTATTAGGGTCAGGTATGATAAAAATAGGTGTTGTAGTAAACAATTTTTTTAACCTTATTAAAGGCTTCTTCACATTGAGATGTCCTCACAAATTTCTTACCTTTTTTTTGTAGGGATCTAATGGGGTTGGTTATGCAGGAGTAATTTTCAAAAAATCATCAATGGTACCCAGCCAAACTCATAAAATATGCACTTCATGCACATTGGAAGGAGTAAGCCACTCTTGAATAGCTTGAATTTAGGTTGGGTCAATTGCAATACTTTCCTTAGAGATTACATTCCTAAATAATGAATTTAAATTTGATAAAATTCACATTTAAATATCATTCCATATATTTTGTGTTGTCTCGGCCTTTGTAGAACCAACCTTAAGTGTTGATTATGTTCATTTACATTCTTGAAATAAACAAGAATGTTATCAAGGAATATTAGAACAAATTTATCTCATAAATCCCTAAAAATGTTGTTCATTAGATTCATAAATGTAGTTGGTGTGATTTTTAGGTCAAAAGGTAAAATAATAAACTCATAATGACCATATCTAGTTCAAAAGGTAGTTTTATGAATGTATTCCTCTTTGATTCTCAGTTGATGATACCTAGATTTTAGATCAATTTTTAAAAACACTGTTTCACCCTTCATGTGATCAAATAAATTATCAATCTAGGGCAACAAATACTATTTTTTTATCATTATTTTTTTTAACATTTATTAACCAATGCATAGCCTTAAGGTACCATTTTTTTTCCTTACAAAGATTATTGGTGCACCTTAATGTGACACATTAGGTCTGATACTTTCAATGTCCAAAAGTTCTTGTAATTAGACCTTTAATTCTTATATATCTACCATGTCCATCCTATAAAGAGATTTTGATGTATGAGTAACCCCTATAATAAAGTCAATGGAGAAGTTGAACTCATGTTTAGGGCATAATCCAGGCAAATTTTCAGACAAAACATTGATAAATTCTCTTATAATAAGAAAATCTTGGTAGATTTTCTTTTTTTTTTTAGAGGTTATTTTCTACAACTAACTACATAAATCTTATAGCCTTTTCTTACAGCTCTTTTCAATTGCAAGGCTGAAAGTAACTTTCATAGTTCAGACCTTGGTAGGCCTTGAATTTCTATGAGGTTCCCATGCTCATCAATGCATTGCATTTTTTTCTAGAACAATCAAGGGTTGTATGGTGTTGTTTCAACTAATCCTTCCCAATATCACATCATAAAACCCTAAAAGGTCTCAAAATAGGTTCACTTTGATTATAAAAATATCAATATCAAGTTTGATTTTCTCTAAACACTCTTGGATAGGCACTCTTTTACCAGTACCAAGCTCAACTTCCCAACCTTCTCTTAAATGAATAGGTTTTTGTTTACAATAATTTTATACAGTAGGTGAAAAAAGTAATCAGTTACAACATAATCAATTAAAATAGTTATAGGGTGTCTAAATAAAATACCTCTTTTTTCAATAGGGGAAGCCTTTGGAATAAGGTCAATGGAGAAGTTAAACTCATATTTAGAGGGTAAATCAGGGAAATTTTTAAGAAAAACATCGATAAATTCTCTTATAAAAAGAAAATATTACTAGATTTTATCTTTTTTAAGGGTTATGTTTTGCAACTAAATTGCATAAATCTTGTAGCCTTTTCTTACAGTGCTCTTCAATTGAAAGGCTAAAAATAACTTTTGTGGTTTAGACCCTGGCAGGCCTTGAATTTTTATGAGTTTCTATGCTCATCAATGCATTGCATTCTTTTTCTAAAATAATCAAGGGTTGCATGGTGTTACTACAACTAATCCATACCTAATATCACATCATAAAACCTTAAAGAAGCCAAAAATAGGTTCACCATGGTTCTAAAAACACCAATATCAAGTTTAGTTTGCTCTAAACACTCTTGGGTAGGCACTCTTTTACCAGTACCAAACTCAACTTCCAAACCTTTTGTTAAATTAATAGGTTTATGTTTATAATAATTTGTTATAGCACATGCAATAAAGAAATTAGTTGCACCAAAATTAATTAAAATTGTTATAGGGTCCAGATAAAATAACTCTTATCTTAATAGGGGTAGTTTAAAAATTAGCCTTGTGATTTTTTACTACTGCATACACCCAATGTTAAACTGGTTATTCAGATTTCAATTTTATATAGTCCTTGTAGTAGTTATTATCACTACACTCCTAACACATTATTATTTTCTATGGGGCTACAGGGATAGTATTAGCCCCTGTGGCTAGCCCATGCTAGTTGTTTTGGTCTTGTTCCTTCATAAAAGACCCTAATTTTGTAGTGTTCACAAGTTTATAACTTTTATTCTACCTTTAAAACTAAATTATTCATTGAATTTTGAATGTCATAATTTATTCACCCCATGTGAATGAGTGATAAATATAATATAGGGTTGATCAAAATCAAAATGTGAGAAAGAATACAATCATGACTAGTGATATACTTTCTCAAATGCAACTATGGAGTCACTATTTATTTATCTAATAATCACTAAATTTAATTCAACACTCTTACCTAAAATAATGTGACTAATTTGATAAACAAAAATAAGATTCATGGATTAATAGATAACACATAGAACATCATGAAATGTCTCATCATTGACTTCAACAAATCCTCTCCCACTAACTTCTACATAATTATCATCACTAATAAGATGGAATTCATAGATCAAGAGTCTAAGGATGATAAAAAGGTCTTAAGTTGAAGCCATGTGGTGTGAGGCACCAGAGTTAATTACCCATGTGGAAGGTTGGGATGGAACAACAAGTGCTTTCCATTATCTTTACCCTTTTTATTATTTTTAGCCTAAAAGATCCTACACTAATGAACTTTAATTGACAGAGTCAAGGACATTGATATTATGCTTATCAAGCATCTTAGTCACTTGTTCAATATGTTTCTCCATGCATTTGGTTTCCTAATGCCTAGATTTCTTGAAATAGTCACATTTGAGTCACTCTTTATTATGATTCTCATTTGAAGAGGACTCCTTTGATGCTTTAGACTTAGCATTATATTTTTTACCCTTTCTTTGCTCTAGATCCTTCTTATTCTATTTATTCTTCTTTTTACTAGAAGATTTCTATTTGTCATGACTCACAATTATGGCATACAATTTAGATGATTTCATTTTACACAATTGAATAAGCTTGTCTTACTATTGAGTCAAGTCAAAAAAAAAATCATCCAAGGATTAACATCATTAGCCATAAAAACTTTAAGAAGGTACATTATATAAGTGAAATATAAACATGTCCTCACATCTTCATGAATGTGAGATCATCTTTCACAATGACCTTTATTACACACCTAAGTGACACCTAAATAAACTAACTAAATATGTGTAGATAAAAACCATTAAATAGAATAAAAACCTTCACTAACTATATGGTTTTTCATGCAACATAAATTCAAATAGAGATGTGAAATTTTTTAGGCATTATAAGGAATGAGAATAAGATCATTCTAATAACCCAAGAATTTGAAGCATTCAAAAAAAACCATCATAAAGGGTTGCAAGGATGAAAAAACATAAGATAAATCATATGATATTCAGAATAAGAAATGCAAGTATAATGGAGAGACCTTGTATAAGTAGGTAAGAAAATATAAGAATCTGAAATGACCCCAAAAAAATTGAGTGTCTCTTCATGTAGAGTACAAGTGGAGTTGTGAAAATAGTTCACTATGCATAGTTGAGATTTGTATAATGCACCCACAACTCATAACCAGAGTTACACATGTATAAGTCCATTAATTAGGGTGATCACCCTAGAGGGTTCTATGAGGAAGATTTTTTCTCTAAAAATTACATGTAGTTCAAGGTATATAGTTATGAACTCCAGCACTATAAGACCTAAGCTAAATAGGAGCAAATATCTGAGTACACTAATTGCTAGAGTTAGTTATGAAATATAAAATTTGAGTGTCTCTTCATTCAGAGTACAAGTGGAGTTGTGAAATTAATTCAATATGCGTATTTTAGATTTGTATAATGCACCCACAACTCATAATCAAAGTTACGCATGTATAATTCCTTTAATTAAAGTGATTACCCCTAGAGGGTTCTATAGGAATATTATTGCCCTAACAATTGCATGTAGTTCAAGATATATAGTTATAAAATCTAGAACTATAATCCCTGAGCTAAATAGGAGCAAACATCATTTCAATAGGACCATCTAGATTTCCTTATCCTATGTAAGAGACTCACACCTCCGTAAATTAGGTTTTAGATTTAAGTACAATAATTCTTACATCATTCAAGACAATTAGAAAGAGTATTATGTATCAGTCATTAAACTATGTGAACACTATTAAAGGTGAAGATAATTTTAATAAAAGTTTTCCAATTTCCTTCATACATTATTCCAATTTTTAAGAAATCAGAACATGCAATATTTTATTTAAAATCCAAGACTCATAATACGAAATAATCATTACACCAACAAATTTAGGTCTTAACCTTAATTAGAATAGTCAATAAAAAAAATGATTACATCAATCTATAAGAATGCATAAGCTTTTAAATATGTCCTTGCTCATTAAAATTCATACATATAAGAGATATGCAATGGTACTATCTTATATGGATCTTTATATCAAGATCTCATAATTTAAAGATCATTATAACATGTTTAATTTTTACACTTAATGCTAGACACAAGCTAGAATTAGATTTAATTATATACTCATACCTTAATCAATTTAAATAAATACAAATTTGTAAGATCTATATGCATGACACTAATCGAGCTTGCAATACCAACTTTCTAAATTCTTCTCAAGATAAATATGCAGGACATCAATATCGAGTTATTTAACATAACTTAAAAGAAATAATTAATTATGTAACCATTTATTTTAAATTCCATGACTTCCAATCACTTGATTCAAGAATGTATAGTTTCACAATCACCCACTCCTTTATACTTTTAGTAGAATGAATTAAACTTGTTGTATAAACAACCTTCCTATTAAAAATTATTTATTATCCATAACACATACTCAAAAAATTCAAGCAATATCATTATCTACCCCATAGGGCCACATGCCAACACCAAAAACAATGTAAATAACACCAATAATCATCTTTTATAGTCATATAAAATAAATGAAAACTCTTACTACAGTCATAAAAATAATAAAATTAACAATTTACATAGTTTAGAAATTAAATTTCAGCATACCAAAAATTTATACATCTAACCAATACCAAGCTCAAGTTTATTTTAACTTATATATATATCTTACTATATTTTTTAAAAAAATTCATTCGAGGTGGATGATACAATATTAACAAATTAAAATAATAACTCCTAAAACCATACTACAAGAAGAGCATTTAATTGTTATAGGATGTTTCTCTTTTGAAATAAAAAAATACACTCATATTATAGCTCAATTTTCCTTATTAATACTCAATTAAAAAAATAAAATAAAATATGTGTTTTAAAGGTTAAATAGAGGAGAATAAAACCCAAAAATATTTTTTGATATAATCTCTATGTTATTAATAGTAACTACATCAATTTTGAATTTATACGAAAAAAGCAGCATACTCTTTTATATTGCAAGAAGTTATTGTAGGAATAATACATAGAAAGAGTAATTTTAAACATGCTATACAAAAGTATTTAATTACTAAAAGCAAGTAAAAATAGTGTTAAACACACCATGCAACTCCATAATGAAAACACAGCGACTAAATTATCCATAAACTGCCCTAATCCATCTTATAATCCCTCCAATCATTGGCCCTCACCACTCCAACCATCAATTGGATGGTAGAGTCAGACATTCAAGCTTTGGGTGAAGGTGTGAGAAATATATTTTTTTTTAGCCATCATTGAAAAAAAATTCAGCAATTACAGAACATCATCAAATAGGATAACCTCAGCATTATGTACCAATAGATCCAATAGCACTACAATAAAAACTTCACAAGTTGTTCTTACAAAAATAGGTCTGTCAAATTATCAAGCATCTAATCATAAGATAGAACACTCATATCTATAATTTTTTATCAAGATAAAATAATAAGTTCAATCATGTTTTAACCCTAGTGAGAAAAATGCAAGAGATAAAATAAAGGAAAACAACACCTTTACCCAATACTTTAAAATGCACTAAAATCTAGGCAAAATAAGTCAAAATAAAAACATACAAACTTGACTATCATGTCATATTTTCATCGATTGTCAATAAAGACTAGCAGGATCAAATAAAAATGGAAATAATAAAAACCCATCAGCTGTAAAATAAATACAGTAAAAAAGAAACACCTATATGGCCAATAAATAATTATAACATAGAAAAGAAAACACCCATCATGTTATTTTTAAGGCAACACTTTCAGTCATGAATAAAATGATTAGCTAGGGTTTAATACCTTATCCACCAAGGTTTTTCAATAATAAAATTGATTTTTAAATCCCGTACACCAAGGGTAGTTTTAACCCATAGCCATATATGAAAAACTAACATTAATTTGATTTTAAACCAAAAAATAATAGTTTTGAGAGATTTTTAATAATTTTTGAGAGATTTATAGGTTCATGGGAAAATCTCATAACTTCCTCTTAAACCAGTAAGTATTTTATAAAATTTAAACTAGTATAAGGAATCAATTCAATCTTACTTAGCCACTGAAAGACAAAACTCCATCAAGCATAAAAAAATCATCACTTACTTGGCATAAATCTATCCTAAGAAGAAGAAAATAAAATTTTCCTTGTTTACCCTTCACAAAAACAAAACTCTTGCCCATCTTCGTCCATTTTTTTCCACGACTGGCTCTCTTTTTATTTATTTTTTCTTCCTAGACATGAATTTTCTCAAGTCATTAAACCCTGATCCACCATTACTCTCTATGGCCACCATTTTTCCTCGAAAGATTTTCCTATAAGCCAACATAGTAAAATAACATTTCACCCAAGTAAAACAATCGATTACCCTTTTTTGGGGGTGAAAAGTCAACCCTTAAGACCATAATTTGCCTTGATCATTAAACTTTTTATTTTATATATATATATATATATATATATATATATATATATATACTTTATTTTATTTTTTATTTTATAATTATAGTGCTTGACCAAAGTCCACAATCCCCTTTATGACCAACATGGACTAACCAAAATTTATTTAAGTATAGGTTACTTCTTGCTCATGGAGTTATTAAATCAAGACCATTATGGAGTCCTAATCCATTATAATGCATGGATTAACCTACTCAAATCTTATTGGTAATAAAATTAATGTCAATAGACTTATATTAAATAATTTTAATCACAATATGATCCATGGTGGGCAATGAGTTAGCAAATCTGATATGATATTAAAGTATTGGGCCCCTTAGTGGTCAAAATAAAGAAATTGATAGCTGAGAAAAAAAAGAGCTCATCACTAAGCCAACATATGAAAGACACCAATAAAAATTAAGTGCAAACACAGCATTAGTCAAGCAAAATAAAAAGATGAAATATCAATCAAAATTAAATAAATAAAACAAGACAAAAATAGAAACATTATGCAAGTTACAACTGCTTAAGGACTAGATGATTAATTACTGTTATATTTATTATGTATTTATGGTGTTATCTATCTACTCATTGTCTCCACCATTATTACTCCAACTGCTGAAATCTACTATTAATCTAGATCATGTACTTATGAGTCTTACAGCTACCAAAACATAGCATCAGCAATATATGATTTACATAAAAAATATATACATGTAAATCTAATCTAAATAATCATCACAATATAAGATTATATTGATGACATCATAATATGCAAGATCAAAATATGTTGTTATAGGATAACATCAATCAACATCTATATGTAAGCATCATATGATCAGTACTCAAATATATGTTAATACATCTAATAATGTCTATCAAAAAGAGTCAAATAGTAGGTTATGACATCCTCCTCCTCTTAATGAGGAGCCATTTTGATGATAAATTAAAATAACCATGGATGGTGTTGCTTGAATATCTACATATCTTTCAATGTAGCACTTATTTCACTCAACAAATCCCATTTTACTAGGACTTGTTGAATCTCTCTGTTTCTTAGTTTAATGCTATGATAGCCCAAAATTTTTACTAGATCTAGCTACATCTTTTTCTCTTCTGTAATGTGAAAAATTTTCCAATCCAACACATGAGATGGATTAGGTACATATTTTTTTAGTAATACAATGTGAAATACATCATGGATTCTATATAGAGAAAGTGGTAAATCCAACTGGTAGGCAACAAGTCTGATTTTATCTATAATGTCAAATTATCCAACAAATAATGGAGCCAACTTGAAGGTTTTCCCAAATTTAATCAAAAAAATTTGTAGTCTTAAATAAATACCTTATCACCAATAGAAAACTCCCACAATGTTCTCTTTTGCTCTACATAGCTCCTTTATTGATCAAAAGCAACTTTTAAATTTTGGCATATTATAGCCATTTACTTATCATTTTCTTGCATAATTTTAGGCCCAACAACAGCTCTATTGTCTGAACCATCCCATCCAAGTGGTATTCGACACTTTCATCCATACAAAGATTTAAATTGAGCTATTTTTAGAACTAAATGGTATGAATTGTTGTAGGAAAACTCAACCAAATAGAGGTAGTCCTCCCACATAGACTGCTAGTCCATAACATACATACACATCATGTCATCAACTACTTGATTCAACTACTGAGTTTGACTATCTATTTTGAGATGATATGATGAACTAAAATTTAGTCAGGTGCCAAGGTTGTAATCAAGATTTGTCAAAACCTTGAAGTGGCTAATTTATCTCAATCAAAAATAATTACTTATGATACACCATGAATTTTTACCACCTCTTTGAAGAACCACTCTACAAATATAGAAGTATCATCTGTTAAGTTGCCAACTATGAAATGGCCAACTTTGGTTTTTTTATTAATTAACATCAAAATGGTGTCATTCTTGTTGTGATATTTAGTCATCCTTGCAATAAAATCTAGCAACACTACTGCTTATTTATCCTTAGGTATATCATGTAGGTATAACAAACCTCCCAAGTGGTAGTGTTCAACCTTCACACATTAACACTCTATGCATTTTGCCACAAAATTGGTAACATTTAGCCTTAACCCAAGCCAAAAGTAGTGCCTCTTTAGCTCATGTGTCATCTTTGTGACACCTAGATGGGAAAAATAGGATGTTGGATGCACTTCATTAAGCATAACATTATATAGATTACTTATTTTAGGTATAAAACTTTTACTTTTATGCCTTATTAGGCCATATGATTTAGTAAAAAATAAATAAATGCTTTTGTTTTAGGATTAATAAATAATTATTTATGTATTTTATTACAGTATTCATCCTTTTCCTGATATTTTAATATATTATTTTTAAAATTTCCTTGTAATATTAATATGGTAGCAAGGTAGACAATCTTGCTAAGCACATCAGCCATTCTATTTTCCTTGCCTTTCATATATGATATGTTCATGTCAAAATTGTTAATAAATTCCAATCACCTATGTTAGTAGGCATTCAAATCATCTTGTGAAAATAAATGTTCTAAACAATGATGATCTAATTTCACCTTAAAAAGTTTGCCTAGTAAGAAATGTTTCCATTATTTAAGTGTGTGTACTATGATATCAAATTCTAAGTCATGTGTAGGATAGTTATTTTCAACTTCCTTCAACTTGCATGACTCATAGGCTACTACCTTCCCATCTTGGGCCCATATGCCATCGAAACTTTCTTTATATACATCAACCCACACTTCAAAGTTTCCATTAAAATTAGGTATGATCAAAATAGGTGTTCTATTCAACAATTTTTTAAGCTTATTGAAGGATTCTTCACATTGAAATTTCCACACAAATTTATTACCTTTTCATTGTAGGGATGTAATGGGGTTGGCTATGCAAGATAAATTTTCAACAAATCATCAATAATACTTGGCTAAGTCCATAAACTACACACTTGATGTACATTGGAAGGAGTAGGCCACTCTTGAAAAACTTGAATTTTTGTTGGGTCCACTGCAATACCTTCCTTAGAGATTTCATGCCCTAAATATTGAATTTCAATTTGATATAAAGCACATTAAAAAACTTTACATATAGTTTGTGTTGTCTTAACCTTTGTAAAACTAACCTTAAGTGTTGATCATGCTCATTTACATTCTTGGAATAGACAAGAATGCCATCAAAGAACATTAGAACAAATTTATCCAAGAAATCACTGAACACATTGCTCATTAGATTCATGAATGCAACTAGTGTGTTTGTTAGGCCAAAAGGTAAAATAGTAAACTCATAATAACCTTATCTAATTTAGAAGGTAGTTTTGTGAATGTCTTCCTCTTTTATTTTTAGTTGATGATAACCAAACTTTAGATAAATTTTTAAAAACACTACTTCACTCTTTATGTGATCAAATAAATCATCAATCTGAGGAAATGGATACTAATTTTTTATCGTTACTTTGTTGAGCATTTGGTAACCAATTAATAACCTTAAAGTACCAATTTTTTCTTTGAAAAGACTATACTAATGCACCTTATGGTGACACACTAGGTCTGATACTTTCAATGTCCAAAAGTCCTTATAATTAGACCTTTAATTCTTATATATCTACCAAGTTCATCCTATAAAGAGATTTTACTACAGGGGATTTCCCTAGAATAAGGTGAATGGAGAAGTCAAACTCACATTTAGGGAGTAAGCCAAGAAAATTTTCAAGAAAAACATCGATAAATTTTTTTATAATAAGAAAATATTAGTATATTTTCTCTTTTTTAGGGATTATTTTCTATGACTAAACTTCATAAATCTTGCATCCTTTTCTTACATCCCTCTTCAAATTCAATATTGAAGTAAATTTTGTGGTTTAGACCCTAGCAGGCCTTGAATTTCCATGTGTTTTCCATGCTCATCAATGCATTGTGTTTTTTATAGAACTATCAAGGGTTGCATGGTGTTACTCAACTAATCCATGCCCAATATCACATCATAAACCCCTAAAGGGGTCAAAAATAGGTTCACCTTGGTTCTAGAAACACCAAGATCAAGTTCAATTTGCTTCAAACACTTTTGGATGGGCACTCTTTTATTGGTACCAAATTCAACTTCCCAACCTTCTTTTAAATGAATAAGTTTTTATTTGTAGCAATTTGCTATAGTAGGTTCAATAAAACAATTGATTGAACCAAAATCAATTAAAATAGTCACAGGGTGTCTAGATAAAATATCTTTTATCTCAATAGGGAAATCCCTTGAAGTAAGGTCAATGAAGAAGTCAAACTCATGTTTAGGGGGTAAACCAGGTAAATTTTCAAGGAAAACATTGATAAATTCTCTTATAATAGGAAAATCTTGTTATATTTTCTCTTTTTCAATGCATATTTTTTGTAACTGGACTGCATAAAGCTTGCATCCTTGTATTACAACCCTCTTCAATTGCAAGATTAAAACTAGCTTTCATAGTTTAGACCCTGGCAGGTCTTGAATTTCTAAGTTTTCCATGCTCATAAATGCATTACAATCCTTTTTTTGGAATAATCAAGGGCTACATGCTGCTATTGCAACTAATTCATGCCCAATATCACATCATAAAACCCTAAAGGGGCCAAAAATAGGTTCTTATTAGTTCTAAAAATACCAAGATTAGGTTTAGTTTGCTCCAAACACTCTTGGATAGGCACTCTTTTACTGGTACCAAACTCAACTTCCTAACCTTCTCTTAAATGAATAGGTTTTTATTTGCAGTAATTTGTTATAGTAGGTACAATAAAGTAATCGATTAAACTATAATTAATTAAAATTATCGAGTGTCAAATAAAATACCTCTTATCTCAATAGGGGTAGCTTAAAAATTAACCTTGTGATTTTCCACTACTACATACACCCAAAGCTCAACTAGCTATTTAGATTTTAGTTTTGGGTAGTCCTTGCAGTAGTGATTATCACTACACTCCCAACACATTATTATTTATTTTAGGGCTATATAAATAGTATTAACCCCTATGGCTAGCCCATGATAGTTATTTAACAACAAACATGCTCTAATACCACTTGTTGGGGATCAACCAACAAACTTGATTACTATGTGAAAGTAACTAAACACGAAATTAAATCAGAATTGAAAGCAACTAGAATCAGAAACAGCAAAGAATAAGAGATATAAGAAACCACCCTGAAAACTTATATTAAACTCTTCTAGAAGGAAATACAATGAAGAAAATCACACTTTCTCCTCACACCTCTCAGATGTACAGATCTCTTTCCCTCAAGAGTTCTCTCTCTCAATTACAATCAATTCCAACAACCTGGATTGATACACATATACAATAAAATGTCTTGTATTGTTCTTCTACAATAAGCTATGAAGATCTATCCCTCTTATATAGAATTAGGGATCATGAGCTATGCAATATCAACCATTAGATACACCTCCTAATCTAAGGCTTAAAATAGTCCTACCAAAAATAGAAACTCAGACTCAACACTAACAATTCAACTAATCATGCAAACAATCTGTTCATCCACGAAAATATTCTTTTTGGACGCACAGGTGATCAATGACAGTCCCTGCCTGTCTACACATGACCGACGTCGATTGATCTGTAACCGACGCCGACAGCTCCCAGTCGACCCCTGACCGATGTCAGTCGCTCCTGACTAACGCCAGTGACTGTGTAAGTCCTAAAACTTTGCACTTGCTCATTTGTTGAAGCTTTTAGCTCCACAACTTAACAGTTTCAATCTTGCTCCTACTTGAAAGACCTTGATTTTACAATGTTTATAGATTTATAACTTTTATTCTTCCCTTAAAACCAACTATAACTTTTATTATTTGCTTGGAATTTATGGTTATGATCTGATCTTTTAAAGTTTTTTAGGTGTAGGAGATAGGTTTTTGCCTTTAGCTTGTTACTTATTTAACTTAAATTCTTGTCTCACTTTCTGACAAGTCTTTTCTTTTTCTTCTACCCTATGGGTAGATTCTATTACAACTGCTAATGTCTTAGGATTGGTCATATTGACATCATTCATCAATACTTCTCACAACCCCAATTTAAATTTTGTTACTTTATCTCTTCATCATGCATGTACTTAACTTGATGCAATAGTTTTAAGAATGTATTTTCATATTCTTAAAAAGTCATATTTTCTTGTTTTAGCAACTGAAAATCTATGATGTTTTGTTCTTTATAATTTGCATTTAAATCTCTTTCAAGACTAGCTTTTGAAAGTGGACCAGGTAAATTTTATAGGTTGGTACCCTTCCAAATCACACAGGGGGTTCCACCATAGGGTAGTAAACCCATTCAACTGATAAACTATCATTATGGCCTTTGCATTTGAAGACATGTTATGCAAATTAAAGTATTTTTATAACTTTACAAGTTATGCATTAGCCACATCTCCATATTCCTCACCCATGAATATAGGTGGTAGAATCTGGTTGATTTCCTTTATGATAGGGTCTACCAGTCTCAATAGTACTAATTGAAGTAAACTCCTCAATAGGTTCTATTTTAAGATGGGGGCATTCTTCAAGAGGATTACCCTCAAGATTCTTCAACCTAAGTTCTTGATTATCTATATTTTCTTGAATTGAATTCAGTATTATTAAAATCTCATTTAATACTTTTGCATGTTTATCATAAGGGTTTTCACCAATTACATTCATATTTGGTGCCTCTTGAGGATTTTTATCATTGTTTATAAGAGGTTTATCTCTATTTTGATTTTGATTTTTGGCTCCATGACCTCTACCTCTACCTCTTAGGATTGGTCTACCCTCATTTTGACCATCAACACCCAGATTATCATTAGATTTGGTCCTAACCATTATCCTGGTAAGTTATACAATATATTTCAAATAAATCATTTTAAGACTCATAAATTTTTCCAAGTTTTTAAAGAGTTATAATAGACTTGCTAGTTCAATAACAAGCTTTGATATGAAGTGAAACAACCCTAAAAAAATTTGAGTGTCTTTTCATTTAGAATAAAATCAGAGTTGTGAAAATAACTCATTATGTGAAGTTGGGATTTTTATAATGCACCCACAACTCATGACCAAAGTTAAACATGTACAATTCTTTTAATTAGAGTGATTACCCCTAGAGGGTTCTATGAGGAAGACTATTGCTCTAAGAATTACATGCAGTTCAAGGTGTATAGTCATCAAATCCATAACTATAATCCCTAAACTAAATAGGAGCATATATCATCTCAATAGGACCATCTAGATGTCCTTAACCTATGTAAGAGACTCACACCTATGTAAATTAGGTTATATATTTAGGTACAACAATTCTTACCTCATTCAGGATAATTAAAAAGAGCATTACATATTGATCATTAAACCATGTGAACATTTTAAAGGTGAAGATAATGATAATAAAGGTTTTCCAATTTCCTTCATACACTATTCCAATATTTAAGAAATCAGAACATGCAATATTGCATGTAAAATAAAAAACTCGTATTGCAAAAGAATCATTGCTCCAACAAATTCAAGTCTTAACCATAATTGGAACATCTAAGAAAAAATATGCTTACATCAATCAATAAAAATATATAAACTTCAAAGATGTTCTTGCTCATTAAATTTCATACATATAAGAGATATGCAATGGTACTATCTTATATGGATCTTTATACCAAGATCTCATAATTTAAGTATCATTGCACCAAATTTAATTTTTACACTTAATGTTAGATACAAGCTAGAATATGATTTAATTATATACTCATGCCTTAGTCAATTTAAGGAAATCCAAACTTGTAATATCTATATACATGACACTGATTGAGCTTGTAGTACCAACTTTTCAAATTTTTCTTAGGATAAATATGCACGATAGCAATATTAATTTTTTTAACATAACTTTAAAAAAAATTAATTATCTAAGCATTTCCTTTAAATTCCATGAATGTCAATCACTTGATTCAAGCATGTATAATTTCACAATCACCCACTCCTTTATACTTGTAATGGAATGAATTAAACTTGTTGTGCTAACAACCTTCTTATTAAAAATTAAAAATCATTCATTATGCATAACCCATACTCAAGAAAATTATGCAATAACATTACACTGTATCTACCCCATAGGGACACTTGAAAACACCAACAGTAATGTAAATAACACCAATAATCAGTTATTACAATCATATTAAATAAATGAAAACTCTTACTATAGCCATACAAATAATAAAATCAATAATTTTCATGGCTTAGGAATTAAATTCTAGCACACCCAAAATTCATACATCTAACCAATAACCAGCTCAAATTCATTTTAGTTTGGTTGTAGCTTACTAGATTTAATAACCTTTTTCATTCCAAGTGGAGGCTACAAGATTAATAAATTAAAATAATAACTCCCAAGATCATGCTACAAGAAGAGTATTTAATTATTGTAGGATATTTCTCTTTTGAAATAACAAAATACAATCATATTAGAACTTAATTTTCTTTCTTAATACTCAATAAAAAATACTTCACATATACATTTCAAAGGTTAAATAGAGAAGAATAGAAAGCAAAAATTATTTTTAATATCACTATATAAGTTATGAGCAACAACTAAATCAATTTTGGGTTTATACAAAAAAAGGAGCATACTCTTTTACATTACAAGAAGATGTTGCAAGAATAATACATAAAAAGAGTAATTTAAAACGTGCTACAAGAAAACATTTAATCACTAAAATTAAGTAAGAATAGTGTCAAACACATCATCCAGCTCAATAATGAAAGAGCAACCTTCAAATGATCTGCACATGGCTCCAACCCGTCTTATGATCCCCCCAATTGGTGGCCTTTACCACCCCAACCATCAGTTGGGTGGTAAAGTTAGGCATTCAAGATTTGGGTGAAGGTGTGAGCAATAAAAAAATTTAGCCATTATTAAGCAATTTTTAGCAATTATAGAACATCATCAAATAGGATAAGCTCAAAATTATATACCAATAGAGCCAACAACACTATAGTAAAAAATTCACAAATTTCTCTTATAAAAATGGGCCTATCAATCTATCAAGCATCCAATCATAATATAGAACACCCAAATCTATATTTTTTTATCAAGAACAAAATAACAAGCTCAATCATGTTTTAACCTTAGAAAAAAAAATGTAAGAGGTAGAATAAATAAAAACACACTTTTACCCAATACTTTAAAATTCATCAAAATTCAAGAAAAGTAAGCCGAAATAAAAACATACAAATTTGACTAGCATGCCACATTTTCACAGACTACCAATAAAAATTAGTAGAGTCAAATAAAAATGGAAATAATAAAACTCATCAGCTGTAAAATAAATACATCAAAAAATAAACACCTATATGGCCAATAAATAATTATAACATAGAAAAGAAAACACCCAACATGCCATTTTTAAGGAAACATTGTCAACCATGAATAAAATAAACTATCGAGCTTTAATACCTTCTCCACCAAGGTGTTTCAATAATAACGCTGATTTTTAAATCATGTATACTAAGGGTAGTTTTAACCCATAGCCAGATATAAAACCCTAATATTAAATTGATTTTAAATCAAAACATAATAGTTTTAAGATATTTTAACTAATTTTTGAGAGACTTATAGATTCATGGGAAAGTCTCATAACTTCCTCTTGAACCAGTACATATTTTATAAAATGTTAACTCATATAAGGAATGAATCCAACCTTACACAACCACAGAAAGAAAAAACTCCATCAAAAATTTAAAAAAATGTCACTTACTTGGCACAAATATTCTTTAAGAAGATGAAAATGAAATTTTTCTTGGTTACCCTTCACAAAAATGAAACTCTTGCCCAATTCCATCCATTTTTTTCCATATCTTGCTCTTTTCTTTTTTTTTTTGTTCTTTCCAAGCACAATTTTTTTCAAACCATTAAAGCCTATTGGGATGAATTTCAAGCCACCATTACTCTCCATGGTATCCATTTTCCCTATAAGGTTTTCCCCATAAGCCAATGCAGTAAAATGACATTTCTTCCAAGTAAAACAATCAATTACCTTTTTTTGGGTAAAGAGTCAACCCCTAAGGCTATAATTTGCCCCAGTCATTAATATTTTTATTTTTTCTTTCTTTTATCTATTTATTTATAAATAGATATACTTTTTATTTTTATTTTTTAATTATAGTTCTTGACCAAAGTCCACAATCCCTTTTATGGCCATCATAGCCTAACCAAAATTTATTTAATCATGGTTACTTTTTACCCACAAAGTTATTAAATCAAGACCATTATGGAGTCCCAATCTATTATAATGCATGACATTAACTTGCTTGAGGTCTCTTGGTAATAAAACCAAGACTAAAAGACTTATATTAAATAATTTTAATCACAATATGATCCATGGTGGGCAACGAGTTAGTAGGTCTGATATGATTTTAAATTATTGGGCCCCTTAGCATCCAGAAAAAAGAAATTAACAACTGAGAAAAATAAAGAGCTCATCACTAAGTCAACATATGAAAGACACCAATCAAAAAATAGTAATAAAAAACTAAATGTGGACACAGAGTCAAGTGAAATAAAAATATAAAATATCAATCAAGATTAAATAAATAAAATAAGATAAAAATAGAAATATTAGGTATGTTGCAACTGCTCAAGAAATATATGATTCATTACCATTATATTTCTTATCTATTATTAGTGTTATCTAGCTGCTCACTACCTCCACCATTATTACCCCAACTGTCAAAATCTATCATCAGTCTAACTCATATACCTATGAGCCCTACAACCACTAAAACATGGCATCAACACTATCTGCTCTACATGAAAAATATATATACATGTAAATTTAAACTAAATAATCATCACAATATAATATTATATTGATGATATCATTAATATGCAAGATTAAAGTATTATAGGATAACATCAATCATCATCTATATGTAAGTATCAGATGATCAGTACTCAAAAATATGCTAATGCATCTAATAAAGTCTGTCAAAAAGAGTCAAATAGTAGGTTATGATAGAATCAATCCTAACTAACCAATGTGGGATAAACCCATAAAAGACAAAACTAGGAAAAGATGAAAAACTATCTATAAACTAGTAATCATGATAATATACTCTAACATCCCCCCCTAAAGTGAAGCTAGTGGCTAACAATAGCCAAAAAATATAAATTGACATATCTACAGTATAAATCTCAGTAATAAGGCTTGATTAGGTACTTATATATAATATATATCCATGAAATAAAGAAGGAAAAAGTCCTCACAAACACCCACCAAAGATAACTTCTAAAATCCTAAGCATGTCATGCAACTCAAGAAAATAAGGTGATACAAAAGGTTTCATGAAGATATCGACAACTTGTTGTTGATTCAAAATGTACTCTAAGCAAATAAATCCATCCTTAATGTGTTTTAGAATGAATTTCATGTGTATATCAATGTGTTTAGTCTACTATTGCTCAACTGGGTTATGGGATATGTGAATTATGCTCTATTTATCACATCAAAATATAGTAGGTGAATCCTACATGAAGCTAAACTCTATCGATAACTAATGAAGTCAAAGAACTTATTGACTCACTATAACTTCTAATTTGTACTCATCCTCTATAAATAAAAGTGAAATAGTCTACTAATTTTTATATGCTCAACCAAATAGATAAGAACTAAGACAAAAGATGTATCTAGAAGTGAAATGCATGTCATCAAAATAACATGTTCAATTTGAATAAGTGTACCCAACCAACTAAGTAAAACCCCTAATATAGTGTAATCCAAAATAGGGAGTGCCTTGAATATATTGTAAAATCTTCTTAGTAACCTACCAATGACTATCATTACGAGCATGTGCAAACCTAGATATATGTCCAAGTGCAAATAAAATGTTAGGACAAGTATGGGTTAAATACATAAGACTACCAACTATCTGCCTATATAATGTATAATTAAAAGAGTAGTGCATTTAGAAGTGAGAGTGACTCTAGACTAAAAAGGAGAGGGAATTGGCTTGTAATCAGCCATGTCAAAACACTAAAGAAGATCAAGGGTATACTTTTATTGACTCAAATGAATCGCTAAATCTAACTAAAAATATTTAAACCAAGAAAGAAGTACAAAATATTGAGATTTATCATATCAAACTATGTTGAAAGAGCCTATTGAATAGCCTAAATATAAGAAGAGATGGTGTATGTGATAAGTATAACATTAACATACAAGACTAGTATAACAATATCCTCTCCAACATGTTAGATATATATTATGGGATTTGAGTGGTAGTGAACAAAGCCAATAGAAAGGAGAAAAGAATCCATCTTCTCATACCAAACTCAATGGGCATGTTTGATACCATAAAGAGACCTCCTAAGTCAAAAAATAATAAAATAATCATGAACAAACCCAACATGTTGTTCTATGTATATTTCCTCTTACAAATATCTATGTAAGAAGGCACTCTTAATGTCCATCTGTTACACTAGCCAACCCTGTGATGCAACAAGAGAAAGCATAAGGTGCACATAATCCATCTTGGAAATAGTTAAAAAGTCTCAAAATAATCAATACCTTTCACTTGTGAGAAACCCTTTGTAACAAGGCATGCCTTAGACTTTTCAATGGAACCATCAGTTGCATATTTAGTGTAGTATATCCACTTGTACCTAACCAATTTTTTTCTCTTAGGAAGAGTTATCATATCCCATTTATGATTCTTTATCAAATAAAAATACTCATCTATCACATCATCCCACTCTTGTATCCCATGATCCTATGAAAAATAATGTGGATCCTTAGAGAATACCTAACACAAAATTCTAGTATCTATAGAATGTGCATGATGATGTCTAGCCAGTGGAATATCCTATATAAAATATGATACCTCAAAAATTTTAGTATGAGCCCATAGAATCATAATGACAACATCAATGGTAATAGGATCCTCAGCATCCATAACCTCATGAGGGACCTCTTGAACTGGTTTTTCAAATAATTAAACCTCAAGAGGAGGTGAGGAGTCAAAAAAATAAGAAGGCATGGAAGAAGAATCATGAGAAGTGAAGTGCTCATCAAACTGAACGTGTTCAAAAAACAACATCATGAGTATTAGGATCTAAAAGGTGATAATATATCATGTCCTCATAGTACCCTACAAATATCAAGGGTTTACTCTTCTTATCCAATGTTTTATTTTTATTCTTTAGTATAAATGCCTAAGCATGGCTCTCAAAGATTATCAAAAATGAGACATCATGCTTGGTTCCAAACCAAGCCTCCTCTGGATTTAATGCTCAAGTTATTTGTGTGGTGTGTGATTCTCAATCTAATTCACATTATTAATTACTTCTACCCAATATATGCCAGTTAAATCTCTTGAATTCATCATATAGTTAGCCATATCCTTCAACGTTTGGTTCTTCTGTTCTGCTAAGCCATTTTATTGTGGAGTATGTGGAGCAGAATGTTGATGAAAAATACCATGAGCTACCAAAAAATAAGATAACTCTCTCCTAAATTACTCCCCCCATTATTAATATGAAGCTTCTTGATGTAATTAGAAGACTATTTCTCAGCCAAAGCCTTAAAGACTTTGAAATGTGAAAAAAACATCACTCTTATACTTGAGAAAATAAACCCAAGTATGCCTCAAAAAATTATCAATAAAATTAATTTCATACTTATCTCCTTTGAAATAATAAGTAGGGAAGACCAAAAAATTACTATGCACAAGCTCAAGTGGGGAATAAGCTATCTTGGGCATACCCTTAGGAAACAGATATTGGTGTTGTTTCCTTAATGCATAACTAGGGAAAACTCCATCAAGACATGAAACTATAATAAAATTTTCAACCATACCATTAGTGATCAACTCCTTCAAATATATGTGATTAATATGTTTGAACATATCATGCCAAACATTACTCTTAAAATCTACATGATAAACCTAACATGTTCCTATAGGAGGAGTATCACCAAAACCCTCAAAATAAGAGTCAAGAACTATGATCAATAACACCCTATGCAATGAGTGTATGAGGCTCTATTAATGCTCTAACTTCATCCCCTAAGGTGTGAAATTGATTGTCTTACCTTAATCCAAATGATAAATTTGATAAATATAAATCAAATTTTTAGTGATGTTAGGAACATATAGTGCATCATTGATATGGCCACCATCAAGCCGTATATCACCCTTTCCCTTGACATAAATATAGGAAGAATATCCAACCTCAATGTTGTAAGTATAACTGAAGCCAAGAGATACCAAATACTCTTTAGAAGAAGTCATGTGATGAGAAACACCAAAATTTATGACCCAACTGTCTAAAACATATGACTGAGATCTTCCAACAATATTAAGTTCTTTGCCATATTCATAGGGTGGAGTAGAGATAGAAATCTCATTTTTTCTGACTGCATCCTCCAAGGCTTACATTATCTTAAAACACTTATATTATTCATGACCATTCCTCCCATAAAAAGAGTATGAAAGGCTAGACTTATTCTTGGATTTGGAAGATGATTTGGGTTTAGATTTATTGAGTTTAGGTGCACTTTGAGATGAACGATGAGTGTTTTTTGATTGAATCTTTAATTTTCCCTTACTCTTAGGCTTAGATGATACTAATATTTTTTTAGAGGTGAAAGACTCAAGGTGAGATAATTTAGATTCCTCTCTAGTAAATCTTTCGTAAAACAAGTTGAAATCAGAGGTTTGGAATACATCACCTAAGGCATCCATGCTATACAAAATGTGGAAGCAAAGATTTGGAATGGACCTTTCAACTTAGATAAAATTAGGTGCATCACTTTTCATCTTTATTATCTCATCCACTCCCCTTAAATTATGTCATTAGTGTTTAAAATCAATGATATAGTCGATAATAGAGCAAAAATCTTCAAGATTAAGAGAAGAAATATTGACTTCAAGCTAAATGGATCTCATGTGATCTACTTTCCCAAATAAACCATTTAGTTTAGCCCATGTATTTCAAATAGAGATTCACATCCATCGAAATGAAATAAAATATTGTCACTCACATAAGCCCCAATCAAATCCATAAACTCTTTAAATTTTTATTGGTGCTAAAATATTTCATATTCTCTAGTGAACTGTGTTTGAACTTTATTCAGTAGGGACCACAATCCTTTATGTTTAATTACTATTTTCATTCTATGTCTCCATGTATGGGAATTATGTGTAGTTAAGGTCTCACATTAATCTAAATCAGAAGAATAAGCCATTATATTAAATCATCAAAGATAAAAAGAATACAAAAAGGGTGCATAAATCAGCACTGAGACAACCCCTCCCCCCAAAAGATTTGTATTGAGCCCCCTCCAAATTTGGCACTTTATAAAAGTAGTAATTTTTTTAAAATAGATGACACCAATGGATACAGAATTGAAAACTATATAGTTTTAAAAAACATTGAAATTGATTTCAAGTTATAGTTCAAAATTTACAGGGTTTATGAATTTTCATAAATGGGTCAAAAGTAATAATAATTGCACTACAAGTTGATTTTTGTAACTGAATTAGTAGTGAACCTAGCCTTCCAACCATTTTTTAGAACCATTATTTCATTGTGAACATCATCAAATAAACAAAAGTGAAAAAATAATATGTTAATGACCCCTATGCAATTGCAAGTGAAAGATACTTCTTCTTAAAGTACAAAATATAGATATTAAAAATAAATAATGAATAAAATAGTTGTTTTTAGGAGGAAAAAAGATGAATTAATGTTGTCTTTGTCACTTGGCTGCCAAGGAATTTGGTTTGAGTAGAAATATGGGATGCCACCAAGGAGAACGTTGCCACTAATGTTTTATACCTCAAATCTTCATGAAAACCTCCAAACCAAATCTCCATTGCAGTCTTCAATGTAGCAAATGAGTGTAGATTGGTACCAATTAGCAGATAAAATATTATATCTTCAAAAAAAAAAACCAGAAAGGAATGGAATAATAACAATATATCTCCCTCCATTTTAACTTTGCAAATGAAACACGAGTTTGGTCAATCCACTAGTCATCACATATACATGCAAATCAATATGACAACAAAATATGATAGGCTTGGTCTTATCTTTTTTGTAGATAAATAAAATGCTACAAGAAAAATAATAACATTGAGATTATTGAAATTACTCCTTCTATCTCCCAACACATACCAACATACCTATGTCAATCATCCAATGTCACCTAGATCCTTCTATGCCAAATGTCAACCTACAGCAATCTCCTCCAAAAGGGTACAAACTAGAAATGATGCAAGTTTGATAAGATTATCCCTAAGTGCACATAAAAAATATATATTCTCTAAGCATAGACCTCAAAAAAATTATGAAAATCTCCAAAACACCAATGTAGACTTCTCAGAGATCACCAAAACACCATGGTTGGTACAGATGGTTTGCTCTTCTTTATAAATAAAGAAAATTATTTCAATGCTCCAACGCACTAGTTAAAATAGGATGCCAAAGACATAATGGCACAATAGTAAATGAATAGTATTGAGGTCAAATAGAAATATCTAGAAAAAAAATTATAGAAAACAAATAGATGGTTGTAATACGCTCTGGTACCATATAAGGAATGAGAATAAGATCATTCCAAGAACCCAAGAATCTGAAGCATTCACAACAAAAGCATCACAAGAGGCTGCAAGGATGAAATACAAAGTCAAATTAAATCTTATGATATTTAGAATAAGACATGCAAGTATGAATAAAATACCTTGCATAAATAGGTAAGGAAGTACAAGAAGCAAGCCTAACTAACCAATGTGGGATAAATCAAAAAAGAACAAAACTAGAAAAAGATGAAAAACTATTTAGAACCTAGTAAGCATTAGAATATACTCTAACAGACATTTATGGAAGACATCATGTAATAAATTTAACATAGTGTTACAATTAAATTCAACATACCATCATCAAATAAATGGAAAATAAGAGATAATCAACATGAGTTTACATAATCTATTGAGATGTTAATTGAAGGTAATGCAATAACATGGGATAGTATTATGGCATAAACTAGGCTTGCATATAAAAATTCAATGAATAAAATTAATAAAAACACTCCATTTCAAAAAAATTATAGGTCAAGTCCAAGAGGAGTTGTAGAGGTACACAACACGAAAGTGAAAAAAAAAGTATTGAAGTAGATTACTTTGAAAATCATATGTGAGAAGTGCATAATCAAGTTTGATAACTATTGGAAATGAATATATAGTACTGCAAGTAGAATTCAAATGTGAAGAGTATTATAATATTAAGTGGGAGACTTATTTATAGCACACTTTAAAAATCAAAAAATTACAAAGGTGAGCTATGATAAAAAGCTAATATGGAAAAATATTAGATCATGCATAATTTTATGAAAGATTGCAAAGATTGAATATATTATAGAATTATTTGAAGGGATAGACATATCACTTATTTTAAATGTGGTTAATTTATATCCTATTATGAAGTACAAAGTAGTGAAAGTGTACATGCATATTCTAAAGAACACTAAGAGATTTTAGAAGCCTAAGAAATAGAATATGTGATTGGCATGCAAGTTGTAAAAGACACATGTATAATGGAATATACATAATATATCATAAATTGGAAAGGTTGAGAATTAAAACTATGAAAAGGATTAATGTTTTATAAGATACAAGACAAGGAATGTCATCATCATTGCTCTTAGAAGTCACAAACAAAAACACATGTTTATTTTTTCACTTAAGGTGTATGATGCAAGAGCATATAGGTTCACATGCAATCTTGCATCAACCAAAAATATGTTGGTTTAGAAAATTTATCTGAGTTATGTTACAAAAGTTTATTTTTGTGCATATATGTTGTGTAGTTTTACATTATGTCTAAGCACACATATCTTTCTAATGTTCTACACATATTTTGCTAGATGTATAATTTTTTCTTGTCTAAATAATATTTCAAATCTTTACATAATAATTTGTGTTAGTTTTTTTTGCAAGCACAATAATGCAGATATTTGTGGCACATTTCCATCTATCTATGATATCTATTGTGTAGTAGAGCATTCATTTATATTCTTTTCCACTGTATAAGTAGCTAAGTTGATGAGGTTTCTTGGAGGAGCTAGATAATCATCAGACAAGTTGTATGTTGAATTATATTTTATTTGGAGCACATGTGATAAATTGAAGTATTGTTATTTACCACATGAAAGGATCATGGAACAAGGGTTTTTAATCCTTTTGGGGGGTTAAGAAGTTTTATTAATTATGTGACTTATTTATGCGTACTTGGTTTAGGTGCATATATCCTTGTGATTTGTTATGGAATGAGCCATTACTAATTGTCTAGCATTTAATCTTTAAATTCATAATAGTTGATAAGGATTCATTTAATATTTTTTATGATAGAGAATGTTGTGATGTGTTATGTTTTAACATGATAATGTGCATTAGAATCTTGTTAAATGTTTAATATTAATAATTCATTGATGTGTGTTGATATTTTTAATGAGGTAAAAACACTTAATGTAAGCAGGTAGGTCTTGTTCCTTTATAAGCATACCCTTGCACCTATGCTAAGAGAAATTTTTGAATGATTATAGGGTTAAAGATCAGATCCTGTATATTTGTTCTATGATAGCTAAATTTGTAAAGATTGTGAGTTATCAAGTAGAGATCTATGGGATTGACTTTACAACTCATATTGTTGTGAGACTATGTTTTTATTATTGGCATTATGCATGTTGTAATGTCTAGTTGTTGAAATCTAATAAATATTTAAACTTGTGTTTTTGCATTTTATTACACACTCCACTAAGAATTATGATAATTGTGTGATCTATGGCTTTCCTTAATTGAAAACCCTAATTATGTTTGCATCACATGGTGGGACACTGAAAGGTGCAATTTCATGTTAATCAGATGGGATTTTCTCTTTAAGTTCCTTTCTAGATGCACTTATCATCAATATGTTCAATAAACAACATAGTGATCTGAAATTTAATCTTTGGGAGATATATGAAAAATGATCATTAGAGTTTCCTACATTTATTCTTAGAAACAATTCAACAATCGTAGTCATCTACTATGTTTAAATCTGCATTTTTGAACAAGGCCCTAGACAATCTTAGATGAGAATTTCTAAGCTTAAGATTAGACCACTATCACCAACTCTCATGTTATTCAAGATAAGACTCTAAACCCTTTATGTATTCCATATTTCTAAATTTTAAATATATTAATTAAGCATTATTAGTCTTTTACACTTGTTATGATTAATAAATTACAAATTGATTATTTGTATATTCTCTGTAAGATTGTCTATATGTTAACTTCAAAATTGAAATGCATGGGTTCGAATCTTGTCAAGATTCGTGAGCAATTATATTCATAAGGCATATTTATTCACACATTTAAGAAAACATTTGAAACTAAAACTTTAGATATTATAAAAACACTTTTTTTAGTTTTAAGTTTACTTATATTATGGACCAATAAAGAATAATATTTTTTAGCTTCATGTTTTGTCAAAAAAATTGTCTAACATTTTGGATGTCACTATTGTATCCATATTTAAAAGAATAAATAATGATGTTGAAAAAGGATTATTTACTTTTAATTGATAAAGCTTAGTCAACCCTTACTTTTATAATTTAAAGGATTCTATTAATATTTATAATTTGTCTTTATTTGGTACTATTCATGAAAACTATATCGAAATAATATTTCTTTATTTCATTAAAAATAGATTCGATAATAACATCTAAACTATTAAACAAAAACATTTTAACACTAAATAATACTTCTTTATTACATTAAAAATAAATTTGATAATAAAATGAGATGTAAACTATTAAACAAAAATGTTATTCATCAACTAATAAGATCCAAAAATCTAGAATCGGTAAATACATTATTCATTACAACTCATGTTTATTTAAATAATCTCTTATACATTATAGCTATTAGTTACTAAATAATTAATGTTTGACTTAATTCCATCCAATTAGCATCATTTATAGCATCGAATATTCATTGCGTCGTAGAAGAATCTAGCCCATAGAGTTAGATAATTTTCTTTTGACTATATCAAATAAATAAAGTATTAAATTGCATTAATTGTCCAACGATTGAGATAGCCTATTTTAGATGCAATATATCATAAAGTCATTATTTGTATTAAATATGGCCAAGAATGACTCAAATGACGATAGAAAAGTCATGAGATAAGGAGAGATAGGGAGACGGGGAAGTAAATTTCTCTGAAAATGTCTGATAGAAACAGAGGTAACGACCACTTCAACACAGACAACATCCGTGCTTCAAATTATTTCTCCCAATTTTGTTATTTATACAGATTAACAAATAGAGGCTTTCACAGTTCATCTGGTACTTCTCTTTATAAATCAGAACAAACCATTCGTTCTTGTACCAGCTAGATCAGTCATAACTTCTTTTAACCGAGTTTATTTTCTCCCATAAAAAAAAACAGATACCCCTTGTTATAAATCCCAAATACCTTCAATACTTTTCACTGAATTTATTTTCTCCCATCAAAGAATAGGATAGGATTGCTAGAAATCAGAAATAGCTTCAATTAGTATTGACCAGGGATTACACGTATTTACAAGAATAATAACAAGCCGAGGGTTCTCCCTATCCAACAAGATCCGCAAGGATGAAAGATTCTGACATGAGCAAAGATATGGAAGGAGGACAGAACATATCTGGTTCCCTCATAACAGAGACAAAAATTGAGGAGGCGGCTACATACTCTGTGCCATCTATACTATCTAATCTTGCAAAACTTTTGCCCACTGGAGTTTTATTTGTCTTTCAGGCATTTTCTAACCTGATAGCCAGCGAAGATAGCTGTGCAAGATGGAACAAGATTTTTGTGGGATGTTTTCTGGGCATTCTTGGAATTGCAAGCTTCGTTTTGACATTGACAGATACCTTCACAGATGACTCCACTGCTAAAGTTAAAGTTCATTATGGGATTGCAACCACAGGGGGTTTAACCACTGTTAGCAGCAGCAAGAACAAAGTTAAGCCTTCCAATGAACATGAATATAGGCTTAAGTTAATGGATTTGTTGCACGCAGCTCTAGCAGTTGTGGTCTTTGCTGTTTTCGCCCTTACAGATAAAAACATAGTCAACTGTTTGTATCCCTCGGCCGAAAAGAACATAAACAAACTGCTGCAGGCTCTGCCTCTTGTTGTGAGTGTTTTAACCTGTGTGATTTTCACTGTATTTCCTTCCAGAAGGCAAGGAATTAGTCACCCCATTACAAAAACAAAGTAATTGCAGAGCTGTGATCTAATTATGTTGTTCTTTCCCATTGAACATATTAATTTGGCTTGATATCTTTTAATTGTGAATGTTTACAACTTTTCAGTTTTGGATGGCAGAGAATATAATAGATGTAACTATCGTGTTTTTGTTAATTGGGTAATAGAGCATTTAAAATATAGCAGTTTAAGGTTAGGATTGTGTTTTAGGTGGTTTTGATGGCATCAATACCTTTTATTTAGATGTATGTTTACTCAGCATTATAAAATCTGTTATATGTTTATTTCTAAAATATGGGCAGAGATTTCAACATTCTAAGTAATTCAGTGATTCTATGTAATGCCTTCAGACATACAATCAAAAATTATATATATAGTTGACATCTTAGTTATTTGAGAAGAACTCTAATTAACCTTGGGTATGTGTAAATACAAATTATATGGTTTTGGTATGACTACTAATTAGTCTTGGGTATGTGTAGATACAAATTTTATTTATATTGAGATTGTTACAATTTAAATAAGATAAAATATTGAAATTCAGATTTTGAAAAATAATACATTTGTCATATAAAATTGAATGTAAAAAAGAGATTGATATTGTACTTACTATATTTAGATTTTATCAGACAAAAAGAGAATAGATACATTTAGTTAATTTTATGATTTATGTTTTTCACTCCTCACATAAAGTTCTTTGAAAATGATCTTTATCATATTTGTAACTACTTAGATTAGGAAATAGGACCTCAAATCCTATATAGATGTTGGTGAAGCACAACACCCTATAGTGGCTAGTACTATGCAAATTTTATCAGCACTACCTAGGTTGATTTGCCAATCTATGTTTCTCATATCGTTGTGCTTGCCCCTTTAGATGACTTATGTATTTTCTATTGTCCTCAGGGTTTTGCATTGATTCTTGTTTTACTTCTCCTTGCCTTGAAATTCATCACACTTTCGACACAATATTTGACTTATAAAAAGGGGTTAGAAAGATGGGTTGGACAACCCTAATGACTCCTCTCTAAATAATTAAGAATTCTTTGTGTCAATACACCAAAGAGGGTTCAAACTGGTAGTTCTCTCCCCTAAGTATGTATGTGTACCATCATGTTCATGCTAGAATGTGATGCAATGTTTGGATTTCAACACTTGACAACATACAACTTTAACCTAGGCTTTCTATTATAATTTGGCTCTAATCCTAATCCTTTGGGGGATTTTGGATGTATATAATTTTCTAAAATCTCTCAAGAGAGTGCCAATGGATTTTTCAAGCTTGATAGGATTTTGCAAAATTAGTGCTAGATAATGACCGAGTGAGTGTGACCTTAAGCTTAATTTGTATTTATACATGACCATTTGATATTTCATTCCATTACTGATATAAAAAAAATGCTTCTAGGTCTACCTAATGGAGACATCCCAATTTGAAAAGTAGATACTAAAGAGAAAGTCAAGATAAGTAAAAATTCATGTTTTAAAGTGTCTAATACCATTATGGATTAAAAAGAGAAAAAGAAAAAAAAAATCATTAACTACACTTGGTGTTAACATGTGTGTCTCAAATGTCTCACTCATTCCATGAAAAAATTTATAGTAAATATGTATGGATCAATGTCCACACATGATATGAAAATTTAAAAAAAAACAACTAGATCATTGAATTAATTGAATTTGAAAACTCGAGGAAAGATTTACCCTAAGTGTAGGTGAACCAAGATGCCTTTTTTTTATTTTCATGTAGAGAATTTGATGCAGGAGCATCTACAGACATCTTGGCAAGACATGGTTACAATTGAATTCAAATTCCAATTATTATATTTTCCCTCCAAAATGTTATCTAAGGAGGAGTAATTGTAAAAAAATAAAGGTAAAAAGAAAATTGTTGGGGTTGTTGAGAAAAAGAGGGGAGTGGTTGAAATCTTTCAACCGTAAGATATTAATGGAGATAAATCTTCTCCAAATTAGTATATGGTTGTAAATTAAAATTTGTGTTTTGTCTTGTGCCCAAGTTGGGCGTAGAGGTTAGGAAGGAGGCTCTTCAAAAGAGCAAAAGAGAGAATTCAGTCAAGGGGGATGAGAGGAATGTAGAGAATGTAACGAAGAGGAAAGAGGAGGAGAATCTCTCATTCAAGGAGAGAGGAAAAATTAATTAGAATTAATTAGAAACATGTAGCAGTAGCAATATTTTGGTGTCTGTAGTTTAACCAATTGGTGCAGCAGCACTATGTTTGTTTGTGTGATCTATTAGTTCAGCTCTCAGATTGGTATCAAAGCCAGCATAATAGACTGGCATTGGAGAGTGTAGTTTGTGCCCTGTCAACAAGAGAAGAGCAGTTTGGAGAAGATCGCTCTTAGAGAGAGGAGATAGGCACTGCGCTACAACTAGTAGGATGGAGTGTGATCTAGTGACCAGTCAGCTAAAACTTGACTCTACCAGCGTTGAGCTTGATTGAAAAGTGGAGATCACTGCCAGCACTTAGAGGAGCACATCCCTGAGGAAGGAATACAATGGTATTGTTTGTGTTCTAGTGTTTGGACTGTAGTTCGTCAGATCATGGAGATATTTAAAGGAAACCCGAATTCATATAAGTCTCTATACAAAAGGATCGAGCTTGAGCAATAGAGGGGTCACGTTGTAGTGGAGCCAAGCTGAGCCAAAGGAATTAAGGTGGCTATATTTGATGTCTCTGAAGTCTCACTAAACAAATTTGTGTTCCCACAGACGGCGCCTTTTTAATGTGTTGCAGGACTGATAATGAAATATTTTCACAATTTGCTCATTGAGTGTTCTGCTGCCAATTATGTAATTGCTTATTTAATTTTACACTTGAATGTCAGAGGCTAGACTTAACCTTGGGATATATATTTTTTTCTATCTTCTAAGACGAGATGTTTCAAGGCAGTGTTGCTTTTGAATGTTTTCATGTACTTTATGAGATTTATTGGCTTTCTTGAGTTCGATTGTTATGGGCAAAGATGAGAGATTGTACTTTAGAAGGTTATGATCATAGCCTAATGGGTTTATCATTTCTGAGTATTTGGTATTGTCCTGGAGATGTGCGAAGGAAGCAAATGTTAATCGAAAGAAGCTTGCTAAGGAAGCATTGAAGCAGAAGTCAAGCGGGCGAATCAAAGAAACACAGATTTTGAGGATAGGGAATAAAATGACAACAATGATGTAGATAATTTCCAGATTCTACGGACTCTGCAGGCTTGAATCTACGGACTGTGCAGGGAAAGGAAAAGCTACGGACTCTACAGGGTCGCCAATGGTGATTTTGTGTTGATGAATATCAGTCTTGGGACTTGATAGTTATGCTTATGAAATAAGTGTCTTGTGCTAAAGAAAATAGCTCAGTGAATCTTTGTCCCATGCATCGTAGTCGCCTATGGTTTAGAGGCCAAATAGGCATTTTGATTTCACTAGCTTATTTTGGATGTTCATTTACAGCAGTCCAAGGTCAATTCATCAGAATTCCATGGGGTCATCATGCCCTAAGGAGATTCAACTACTAATCGCATAAGATGAGAAGTATAAAATCCTCAACCCCCATTAGAGATGAAGAAAAACTAGAAGTTGAGTGTTGTAGAAACCTCAATTACACTACTCAAAATATCCTCATAACTCTTTTGGTAGAACCATGAAACATGTTTGTATACTAAAGTGGAACCACAAAACACATTTGTATGTAAACTCAAACTCTGAAAAAACTAACATAAATGGATTTTAGATCCAAAGTGCTTATGCATTACCATCGTTCTCCATCAAAATACCTCATAAAATTAGAAAAGTGTTTACATGTAGAAAATTCACCTCCGAAAACTTATTCAATGTATCACACAGTGGTACAAAATGCCATAATATGTCTATCATAATTTTTTAAAATTTATATCATAATGTCATAATATGCCTATCATATATTCAATATGTATGTCATAATGTCATAAAATGTTTGTGATCTCTAACATATTTTTGGATATGGCATATTTTGTGGCATGTAGGGAGACTATAAATGCAACAAACATTGTTCACATTTTTTAGAGAAGTTTTAAGGATGTATGGTTTTTTATGTAGCATAAATTCAAATAGAGATGTAGAATTTGTTGTACATTTATGGAAGACATCATGTAATAAATTTGAAACCATGTTACAATTCAATTCAACATATCATCATCAAACAGATGGAAAAATAGTGATAATCAACATGAGTTTATGTAATCTATTGAGATTTTTAATTGAAGGTAATCAAAGAACATGGGATAGTATTCTGACACAAGTTGAGTTTGCGTATAACAATTAAATCAATAGTATTACAGGGAACACTCCATTCAAAAAATTTGCACGTCAATGCTAATAGGAGTTGTAGAGAAACATGACATGACAGTGGAAAAAAAGAGAAGTGTTGAAGTAGAATATTTTGAAAAGAATATGTGAGAAGTGCATAAACAAGTGTGAGAACTATTAGAAATGAAGATATATTTCTAAAATTAGCACACAAATGTGAAGAGAGGGAAGTATAAAATCAAGTGGGAGACTTAGTTATAAAACACTTGAGAAAAAAATACATTTTCAAATGGGAGCTATGATAAGCTATAATGGAAAAAGATTGGATCATGCATAATTTTATGAAATATTGAAAAGAATGCATATATGATAGAATTACCTAAAGGGATATAGACATATCACTTATTATGAATGTGGATAATTTGTATGTATATTATGAAGCAAAAAATAGTGAAAACTATGAAGAAACACATGGGATATTTTAGATGCTTGAGAAATAGCATGAAGAAATAGAAGAGGTGATTGGCATGCAAGTTCTAAAAAAACATGTGTAGAATGGAATATACAAAATTTATCATAAAGTAGAAAGGCTGAGCATTGAAGTTGTGACAAGGATTAGCGTACCATAATATGCAATAAAAGGATTGTCATTAGCATTGTTCTTAAAAGTCACATTAACAAAAACACATATTTATTTTCTCACCTAAGGTGTATGATGCAGGATCATCCATGTTCATGTGCAATCTTACAATAACCAGAGCTATGTTTGTTTAGGGAAGTTGTCCAAGAGTTGTGTTGTACAAGTTTATTGGTGTGCATATGTGTTGTGTATTATTGTGCTATATCTGAGAGCATATATTTTTAATTTTATATACATATTTTTTTAGGTACAATTAAAAATTTTGTTTGTCTAATAAATATTTCAAAGCTTTGCACAAGAATTAGTGTTAGTATTTTGTGCAAGCACAATAATTCAGATATTTGTGGCACATTTCTATTAGTCTGTTATATCTATTAAGTAGTAAAGCATTCATTTAGATTTTTGTTTTTCACTATAAAAAGTAGTTAAGTTGATGAGGTATTTTTAAGGAAATAGGCATTCATTACACAAGCAGTGTGCTGAATTATAAGTCATTTGGAGCACATGTGATAAGGTGAAGTATTGTTATTTATCACATAAAAGGATTATGGCACAAGGGTTTTTAATCAATTTTTTTGGTTAAATAGTTTTGTGATTTTGTACAACTTTATTTATGCACACTTGGTTTATGCACATATATCCTTGTGATGTGTTATGGAAGGAGCCATTGCTGATTGTTTAGCATTTAATATTGAAATTCATGAAAGTTGATAAGGATTCATTTAAAAATATTTATGACATAGAATGTTTTGATGCATTCATTTGTAATATGCTACTATGCCTTGGAATCATGATAATCATTTAATATTAGTAAGGAATTGAGGTGCATTCATATTTTTAATGGGGTGAAATCACCTAATGTAAGTATGTGGGTCTTGCACCTTTATAATCATGCCATTACACCTATGCTAATAGATTTTTTAAGGCGGTTATATGGGTGGAAAATTAAATCTTGGATATTTTTTTTGTGATAGCTAAACTTGCAAAGATTGTGAGTTATCAGATAGAGATCTATGGATTTGACATTACAAGGCATCTTGTTGTGAGACTACAATGTTATTGTTGTCATTATGCATGTTGTAATTTCTAGTTGTTGAAATCTTATAAAGATCTAAATCTGCATTGTTGCATTTTATTACATACTCCACTAAGTATTCTGAGAACTATATTCAATCTATGGCTTTTCTTAATTGAGAAACCTACCTGCATCTACATCACATGGTGGGATCCTAAAAGGTGCAATTTCATGCTATTTTGATGGGGTTTTATCTTTAGGTTCCTTCTTAGGTGCACTTGTCATAGATAGGTTCAGTAAACAATATAAGAAGTTGAAATTTAATTTTTTGGATAAATTTGATAAATGAGTATTAGAAGTTCCTACATGTACTTGATAGATGCGTCTCAATAATCATAATCATCTGATATGTTTATATCTACATTTTTTGAACAAAGTCACCCTAGACACTCTTGGGTGAGAGTTTCTAAATTAGAATTTAGACCACTATCAGTAACTCCCATGTTATTCAAGATAAAATTTTAAAACTTTTATGTATTCCCTTTTCTTAATTTTAAATATATAAATTAGATATTATTAATCTATTACACATATTATGCTTAATAAATTATAATTAAATTATTTGTATATTATTATAAGAATAATCCATTTATCTTTAATATACAAAGACCCAAATCATGAAACTATATATATAAAATAATATCTTTATAAAATAATTGGTCATTAATCTTGACAAGGTTTGAACTCATGCATTTCTATATATAGAGAGAGAAATGCATGAGTTCAAACCTTGTCAAGATTAATGACCAATTATTTTATAAAGATATTTATTCACACATTTTTGAAAACTTTTAAAACTAAAACATTAGAAAATATCAACACTTTTTTTTTTTCTTAAGTTTGCCTATTTTATGGTCCAATAATAAATAATATTTTTTTAGGTTTCAATTTTGTTAAAATATTTTTATCTAACAGATATAAAAGTTGGATGTCACTGCTAGGTCCATATTTAAAAGAAAAAATAATTATGTTGAAAATGAGCCGTTTCCTTTTAATTAATGAAACTTAGCCTCCACCAGTGGTTAAAGTTGACAACCGTTTAGATGTTTTTTACCCACAAAATACAATCAAAAAATATTTGTAAACGTATTAACGGATGGACAAAATTTTATAAAGACTGTCAAAATGACGTTCAAAGTTTAAAAACAACCATTTTATCATATGTGCAGCCGGCAACCTAGACCCTACAAGTTGATTGTCATATCCTAATCCCTATAGGTTAATAAATTATAACTTATAGGTTCCATCGTCGGATTATGGCTTGGCTTGTTACAGTTATTAACTATTATGTAATGACAGATTTGACAGAAAACATTTTATAGATTGGAGTCACATATCAACTGGGATTAGGTGAAATTTTGGTACAATGAAATAAGTACAGATGCTATGGCATAGAAAAGCTATGGTATAGAAGGGCCTTTCCTAGTTTCCAATTAAATTGTGGAATCTATTAATTTCTAAAACTACTTCTTGAACAACGATTTAATGCGCATTGTGGACAACCAAGAGAGGGCCTCCAGATTCACTAGATTTTAAATAGGATGTAGTTTCAGGTCTATTTTTAAATTAATGGGGATGAGGAAAACCAGAGCGCTGGAATTTGGAAAGCAGTCATAATAAAGGGTGGAGCGTAACATAAGCAGATAGTTTGCTTGATTGTGCAGGGCAATGGAGGGGGTGTAGAGGGGCATAATAGTTTCACATAATTTTTATTCAATTTTTTTTTTTTTTTTTGAATTTATGAATTTTTAAAAGGAATAAAAAATTTAATAAATAATATGATTTTATTTTGAGTAAATTTAAATGTTTTAAGAGAATAAAAAATTTAAAAAAATAATGAATAATATAATGTTATTTTTATTAAATGTTGATTTCTTTCATATTATTAAAAATAATATCAATCAATGTAAATATGATAATGAATTTAGTCGAGTAAATTTACATATTTAAAAGGAATAAAAAATTTTAAAACTTTATGAACAATATCCATTATTTCATATTATTAAAAAATTAATATAAATGTAACAATGAATTTAGCTTAAGTAAATTTAAATGTTTAAAGAAATAATTTTTTTAAAAAGTTAATAAATGATATGATGTTATTTTTATTAGATGTTTTTTTCTTTTATATTATTAAAAAAATAATATAAATTAATGTAAATGTGACAATTCTATTTATTTATTTTCCTAATTTAATTTATCGAATAGATGGATAAAATAATGATTATATAATTGAGATTTATTTCATAAAATATATATTATTACATCAACTTTATTGTTATAAGAAGATATAATTATATTAATAGATAATCGAATAAGAGTAAATGTAATGTTGCGATATGTCAATAAAAATGATATATTTTAAATCTGATTCTCTATTTAATTATTAACAAAAATATATAAATAAAAAAAGTAAAGAAAATTATAATATCTTAAAATTTAAATTAAAAGTGTAATTAAATTAAAGCTACACTCATTAATTAGTATTTTACAAAAATATGATAATCATTAAACAATATGAAATCCTTCAATAAATAAAATTATATAATAAATCTAAATACTTCAGATTTAATATTTTTGTAAATTTTATGACATATAAACTAATTATAAATGTATTGTGCATTCAATTATCTTTGCATAATACCTACACCCACTCCTCTAAAACTTGTAAATGCCCTCGTGTCATTATTTGTAGTGATGAGGGGGATAGAGTTCACTATTTCATTCTCCTACTATTTAGTCATCCTCCCCATCTCCTTTTACTGCTTAACGACTGACCAATGAAACTTGCACATGTTACAAGCTTTTCGCCTAAAAAGTCTACTTTTATTTGTGATTAAAAACTAGTTTGTTATATTTGAGTATATAGGGGCCAACAATTATATCTATTTTTTTATATTTAATCCTAAATAAGTCCATGCATTCTATCAAAACTGTTTTATTGAATGATTATGGGTTATTTTTAATTTGATTGGGTAAACGGATTAGCATTTTGATTAGAGTTAATAGAACTAGCCTAGGACACAAACGAGAGGCCCAAGACCTTCTTATGTCAAATACCAAACATACTTAAATCACCACCAACCACCATGGACCAACCTAAAACACCAACGACCATTACAAATTATAATTTAAATGCATCGAAGATATTATGACACTTTATAATGTTTCTTAAATATATTTACATATACTTAAAATATAATAAAATTATATATATATATATATATATAATATGAAAAAAATACTTTTATATTTATATGAAAATTGTGAAAGTCAAAAATGTGAAATGAATGTCATGTGCAAAGTGACATTTGTTTAAAACCCGTCACAAAAAAATTTCTTGACAAGTAATGGTGACCGTAAAATTTAACCCTTGGCCCCGACCATCTCACTTGTTCACCTTTATTAAACAAAAACATTTTGACACTAAAATCCAGAAAAATAAATACTCCATTCTTCATTCCTCTGAAAAGGGTTCTACTAATAAGATCCATAAACAGAATATAGCATTATAACACAGAAATCTAGAATCAATAAATACATTATTCATTCAACTCGTGTTTATTTAAATAATGTCTTAAATATTATAGCTATAATTAATTATTAAATAAATAATGTTTGACTGAATATACATTGCGTCGTAGAAGAATCTAGCCCATCGAGCTAGACAATTTTCTTTTGACTATATCAAAGAAATAAAGTATTTAATTGCATTAATTGTCCAACGATTGAGATAGCCTATTTTAGATTGAATATATTAAACAAATAAAGTCATTAATTGTATTAAAATATTGCCAAGGATAACTCAAACAACAAGCCGAGGGTTCCCTCATAGCAGAGACAGAAATTGAGGAGGCACTATCCAATCGTACAAAACTTTTGGCCACTGGAGTTTTATTTGTCTTTCAGACATTTTCTAACCTGATAGCCAGCGAAGATAGCTGTGCAAGATGGAACAAGATTTTTGTGGGATGTTTTCTGGGCATTCTTGGAATTGCAAGCTTCGTTTTGACATTGACAGATACCTTCACAGATGACTCCACTGGTAAAGTTAAAGTTCATTATGGGATTGCAATTACAGGGGGTTTGGCCACTGTTAGCAGCAGCAAGAAAAAAGTTAAGCCTTCCAATGAACATGAATATAAGCTTAAGTTAATGGATTTGTTGTGTTGGTTGAGTATTTTGTCGACCAGCGTACTGATAAACAAAATAGCTCTGATCAGCGAAAGTAGAAAGATTGGTCGTCCAAATGTGTAGGTTTACCACATCAAAAGGGGACTAATCTCTCCTCTCATCAAGGGGAGGTTCCCTATATATATATATATATATATATATAGAAAATAATACTCAAGGGTAGGATAAACCATCCATCTCTCTTTCTTCAGAGATAATGCGTGCAAATCAAAAGAAAAAACTCAAGGGAAATGACAGAAAGCACTCCTCTTCTTTCAGAAGTACTATTCAGCAAACCACAAGAATACCCTTGGTAGTAAAAGCAAAATATAACCAAGGACGTAATAACCAGCAAATTGAGATGTAGCGCAAAGTCTCCACCTGAATTGCTCAAGAGTGAGATACGAAAGACAATGAGGGCACAAAGTCGTCCCAAGGTCCTTTACACAGAAATGAAAAGGAAACACACTAAAGGCAATTATGGGGGCACAAAGTCTCTCCACAATTGACTTCAGGACACCTTCCTGACTACTTTCACTAATTCTGCTTGTTGAATTAAAGGAACAGAAAATATATTAAGGAAAAAGACATAAGAACAATTTCTCCAACAACAAAGATATCACAACACAAAGTCTGAAAAATCACTTGCTTTCTTATTCCAATAACAAAATATGATCAACAATCTGAGCTCAAAGTCTCAGTAATGCCTTTCAATTTGGGCAGAGTTTCGTTTCTGATTGTCAGAAAAAAGATGCATTTACAATAAAAGAGATTCCCTTATATAGCCTCTTCAAGAAGGACTCAGGAACAATAACACATCATGTTACATTGAAATATGTTAAGGAGACAGGCTGGAATTTAGGGGCATCTACCCATTTGTTTTTCTCAATGCAGAGAAACAAGTCACGCTATTGAAATTTTACAACTTTCAATGTCCACCTGGCGATCTGATCCTTCTTCATCGTTCCTCCTTTTTCTGGTTAATTGAATCAGATCCTTGATTCAATCTGATACTCTATTCCTTAATCGCTTTCTGCTGGTCTTGGCCTTAAAGCCTTTGAATGCATTCGAGACTGTAGATTTAAATCTACAAAGATCAACGGCTATTTTATGAGCTTTGAAATTGACGTTCACGCACCCGTCAATATGCTTTCAACAGCTAGTTCGCTATTCTGGAATTTGACGTCTTCGGGCACGTCACCCCTTGGTCTTTCTTTGGCTTTCTTGTTTTGTATCCTCCCAAAGGGAAGGTGACCCTTCATTTTTGAGAAGTGTCTTTTAATTTGGCAGCCGAGAGTCCCCCACAAGGGCACCTGCCCTTTGGGGTTCTTCGGTGGCTTTTTCTTTGGAGTCTTTCATAGACGTTCCCGCGGACTTTTTCCCCGAGCTTTCTCTGCGGACATTTTCCCCAGGCTTTTTTCACGGGCATTTTCCCACGGGCAAAAAGTCCGCAGACAATTTCCCGTGAACAAAAGTCTGCAAGAATTTGTTTTGTCTTTGGCCTTTGGAAATTCCTTCGGGATTTCCTCCTGCAACTTTGCCGAATTCCTTCAGACTTTTTGTCTGAAGGAATTATGCCTTAATATTTTTCCCGAAGGAAATTCCTTTGTCTTTCGGCTGCCTTAAACAAAATTTTGAAAGAATTTACCTTTTCGGCTTTCAAAGGGTGCTTTTATCGACCAAGTACCCTCCGCAAGGGCACTTGTCCTTCGAGAGGCTCTTTTGAACTTTCGCATTGAACCGCTCTTTTGAACCAACCGTTGAACCAAGCTTTGAACCAAAATGGTTCAAGCCGATGAACCCTTTTGATTGAACCAAAAGCCATTGAACCGTTTTATGAACCCTTTGAGTGAATCGAAGCATTGAACTGCTTGGTTGAACCAACCGTTGAACCAACTTTGGTTCAACGGTTCAATGGTTCATTCCCTTTAATTTGGCTAAGTCATTTTGATCCTCATTGAACCAAATGCGTTGAACCTTGATTGAACCCGTTGAACCTTGAACCCGTTGAACCTTTGAACCAAAGTGGTTCAATGGTTCAACGATTCAATGGTTTAAGCCTCGAAAACTTGTTGAACCTTGATTGAACCTACTTGTAGAAGCCTTTGAACCTAGAAGCAGTTGAACTCTTGCTGCTGATGTTGAACCTTTGAACTTGTTGAGCCCATTGAACCAAAATGGTTCAAGGTTCAATGGTTCAGTCCTTGCTTTGAAGCTTGCCGATGAACTCTTTTGGTTGAACTTGGTTATTGAACCGACTTTGAAATCGCCTAAGTGTTGAAAACTTACTTATTTCTTGCATAGTCCGTAGAAATCACCCTATGAAACCCGTTGAACTTGATCTGCAGAGTTCGTAGATTTTTTTTCTTGCAGGGTCCATAGATTTCTCTTCTTGCAGAGTCCATAGATTTAAGCCTGCTGAGTCCTTAGATTTCCTTCCTGTAGAGTCCATAGATTCAAGCCTGCAGAGTCCGTAGATTCTAGCCTACAGAGTCCGTAGATTTTTGAGAAGCTTGAAAAATGAGAAATTTGAATGCCTATGACAAATTTTGAAAAGGAAAAAGATATTTTTGGTCTGTAGGACCAAAATAGTTCAAATGTTGTCCCAAAAATGAGTGATATTTTTGGGGGACAACAGCTGGCTCCAGTTAGAGAACTTCTATCAATTGTAAAAAAGAATTGAAGGGAGTAGAAACCAAAATCTCCAGTGCCTTGAAGTATGCCATTGGGCTATGGAGTCATGCTACCCAAAAATGGAAGGCATCAAAAAAAGAAACAAACAAAACAAAATATAATTAAAAACTATACAAATATACTACATATGTACAGATACAATGATCTGATACTTCAAGAGTTGAAGTGTTTCAGATGTTGCTTCCTGAGAGACAGTGAAAATAGTGTGCCATCTTGGTAAATCAACAAGAAGACATTTTGTCCCCAGAAATGGTGACGGGCAAATGGATCTCTCCAACAGGAAACTAATTTTTTGCATCTTCCTCTTGGTTTTTTCTTCTTCTTACCCCATGGTAGGATGTGATCTTCAATTTGAAATCCATAACTCTTTGCTTTCTTGGAGAAGGGTTCCTTTGCCTGATTTTGATTTGCATTAGCATGGTCTATTATCATAATTGGTTGTTCTTCTTGTTCAATCCAACACATGATTGGATTATCCACATCAAACCCCTGACAAACTATCAACTTAGTATCTCCTTTGATGTGAAGGAGTTTGATCTCTTCATCTTGAGCAGTCTTTAATCTGAGCAACATAGATTCGCATCTAGCTGTGTTGTTGGTGTTGCTAAATTGCAAATTGCATGAAGGAAGAATATCTCCTTGAGGAGATATCAACACAGTCCCGACTCCATCATTGGTGGAAGAATTGCTGCCATTGGTTTCCAAGATCTAAGCATCATCAGAGGCTGATCTCCTATCAGATTTTTCTTCATTAGAGATGGAAGGTCTTTCCTTATTTGTACTGCACCTACCAATTCTCCTGAAATCTTGTTTGGATCAATTCCTAGATTGTCAACTATAGGACTTTCATCTATAGAAACATAAACATTCTCTGTAGTCAAGAAATAATTACCCCTGCCTGAAGACTCAAATAGAATTTGTGCTGCAAGGGCTGACATTTGGGTGACCACATATTTTGCCTCTTTTTCAGGGAATAACCTCTTTATTACACCTTGAACAAGGATCCTTGCCTCAGATAGGTCCATGCTTAGTTCTCCTCCCATGTCCTTGCAAAAATTTTATCCAAGCAAAATGCCATAGGATGCTGGGACATCAGCCACTAGGACAGTCATCTTGATTCTCTTGTCTGGAAATGTTGCAAATGAAAATTGAGCATCTTTGATTTGTCTCAGCAATAGTACTTGCTTGTTTTCCATAGAGAAACATCTCCCAAATGTCTTGGTCAGCGTGAGGCCCAGAGACTCAGCTACTTTAGCAGGCATGACATTGTCAGATGCCCTAGAATCAATGATGCAATTGTTGAGCTGATAACCATTTATCAATAAGGAAACATAGAAAAGTTCTATTTTCCCAAGGGCAATTAGAGGAGTAATGACAAGATTATTTGGAATGGGCATGTTCTTTGGGGAATCAAGAATTATTTTCTTAACATCTTGTTTTATAGGGACGATTTGGTTCTTGACACATTGGACTAACCTATCCAATTGATCAAGATTGGACTGTAAATATTTAAATTCAGACATTTGAATTTTGGTCTTCTTGACATGATCAATTATGTCAAATAGATAAATTGGACTAAGAATAGAGGAAAGCATTTCAACTTTTTAGATTTTAGGAGGGATGGGAGGAGGGTTGGTTTGTGAAATTGAAGTAGAAGGTGAAGGTGAAATTGATGTACTTACCTTTTGGGTGATCACCGAATCCTTTGGCTGGAAAGACAGAGTGGTTCCACGCTTAGCAATTGTAATTAATGGTTGAGGTTGCTCCTCTGTCTTTTTCTTATCATCTTGTTGGACTGATTAGTTTTTGGACTTGGTAAACACTGCATATGATCCATCAATAGCTTCTCCTTTGCTTTTGGGTTCATTCTGTTAGTTCAGGAAACCAATGTGGGAGTCACCAACTAATTCTTCTTGATTTTTTTCAAGGAGATCAGTGTTATTTTCTTGATTCAATTTAGGCTGGAAAGAGAACTTTGATTTTGCTTCAAGATATCCCATTGCTGAATTGGTTGGAGGAGCTTCCAAGGTAATTTTCCCTTGTGGGGGAGGAAGATGATTTTTTTACCCTTGATTCCTGGCAACATTGCCTTGATATGACTGATTTGAGAATTTCCTTCTTGGCATATCTCTATATGAAGGAGTAGAAGACGTTCTTTGCGCCATTTTCTTTTTGAGAGCAAGCAACTCATTTGCCAATTTTTGCACCATTGGATCTGTGGTGCTTGTAGATGAATACTCAAAAGATGATGAAGATCTATTTCTATTTGGATCTCTTCTTATCTTCTCTTCTAAAATGAGGTCATCTTCTACCTCAGTGGCCAAATTTTGAGTTGTAGCAAGATCTATTTGACCAGCACGTCTCAAAAGAAAACTTACTTTAGGTAATTAAGAATTAATGAAGAAGCATTTGAGATTCTCAGCTGTAGGTCGAGCAATTATAGGAATCCTATTCCTTAGTTTGTCAAATTTAGCTATGAAATCTCTCATTGGTTCATAAGGCTCTTTCTTCATCTGTGTAAGTTGAGCCAAAAGTACATATGCATCTTCTACAGGTTTAAATCTAGCTTCAAACTTATCTTTGAGAGTATTTCAATCAGTTACTGATCGAGCCTATAAATGATAAAACCAATCTGCAACAGCACCTTGTAATGTTTCTACAAATACCCTAACTGCTACATCTTCAAATTCTACTCCAATTACACCACAGCCTATGCTAAAGGCTGCAATGTGTTCATCAGGATGAACTTTTCCATCACCATGAAATTTGAGGAAATTCTTCCTTGAACTGCGTGGAAGCTCATGTAGAGGTGGAGTAAGATTGAGAGGACCAAAAGCATTACCCTATGGGCCTTGAACTGCCATTATAGGATTATGAAAATGAGGATTAACAAATCTCAGAGGGGTAATTATTGGCAAAGCTTTATCAACAATAAAAGTAGATACTTTGTTTAGCAATGGAGATCCGACTTTAATAGGAGGAAAGCTTTTGGTTCGTTGGAGACGAGATGGTGAAAGAAACAGATCAAAATCACTTTGTTGTATCAACTCAAATATAGGGTCAACAATACCTTTATCCCTTTCGCTTCATGTATACCTTAAATCTACCAGATTGTGAAACAAAAATAGAAAAAAATTGACCTTGCTTCAGTTTGAAGCTTGAGGCTTTAAATTGCGCACTCTTTTCCAGCAACTCTAGTTTTTGTAGACCAGATAAAATAACAGAGGTGGAGGAAGATGGTAAGGCTATAAATGGATAATGGGTAAGACATGAAACGGAGTCGCCAAAGTCTATAATGGATTAGGGTTATAATGATAATGGGTAAGACACAGGTGATGTTTTAATTTGAAACTTGAGGTTCTAAATTACACAAAATTATGTATATCCCCAGCAGAGTCGCCAAAAACTGTTGTTTGAATATTTTGTCAATCAGCATAATGATAAACAAAATAGGTCTGATCAGCCAAAGTAAGAAGATTGGTCATCCAAATGTGTAGGTTTACCACATCAAAAGGGGACTAATCTCTCCTCTCATCAAGGGGAGGTTTGCTATATATATATATATATATATATATATATATATATATATATATATATAATACTCAAGGGTAGGATAAACCATCCATCTCTCTTTCTTTAGAGATGATGTGTGTAAATCAAAGGAAAAAACTCAAGGGAAATGATAGAAAGCACTCCTCTTCTTTCAAAAGTACTATTCAGCAAACCACAAGAATATTTCTGGTAGTAAAATCAAAATGTAATCAAGAACGTAATAACCAGCAAATTGAGATGTAGCACAAAGTCTCCACCTGAATTGCCCAAGAGTGAGATACGAAGGACAATGAGGGCACAAAGTTGTCCCAAGGTCCTTTACACAGAAATGAAAAGAAAACACACTAAAGGCAATTATGGGGGCACAAAGTCTCTCCACAGTTGACTTCATGACACCTTCCTGACTACTTTCACTAATTCTGCTAGTTAAATTAAAGGAACAGAAAATATATTAAAGAAAAAGACATAAGAACAATTTTCCCAACAACAAAGATATCACAGCACAAAGTTTGAAAAATCACTTGCTTTCTTATTCCAATAACAAAATATGATCAACAATCTGAGCTCAAAGTTTCAGTAATGCCTTTCAATTTGGGTAGAGTTTCATTTCTGATTGTCAAAAAAAAGATGCATTTACAATAAAAGAGAGTCCCTTATATAGCCTCTTCAAGAAAGACTCGGGAACAATAACACATCATGTTACATTGAAATTTGTTAAGGAGACAGGCTAGAATTTAGGGGCATCTACCCATTTGTTTTTCTCAATGTAAAGAAACAAGTCATGCTATTGAAAATTTGCAACTTTCAATGTCCACCTGGTGATCTAATCCTTCTTCATCATTCCTCCTTTTCTAGTTAATTGAATCAGGTCCTTGATTCAATCTGATAATCTGTTCCTTAATCACTTTTTGCTGGTCTTGGCCTTAAAGCCTTTGAATGCATTCGAGACTGTAGATTTAAATCTACAAGGATCAATGGCTATTTTATGAGCTTTGAAATTGACCTTCACGCACCTGTCAATATGCTTTCAACGGCTAGTTCATTGTTCTATAATTTGACGTCTTTGGACACGTCACCCCTTGGTCTTTCTTTGGATTTCCTATATTGCATCCTCCCGAAGGGAAGGTGACCCTTAAGCTTTGAGAAGTGTCTTTTAATTTGGTAGCCGAGAGTCCCCCGCAAGGGCACCTGCCCTTTCGGGTCCTTCGACGGCTTTTTCTTTGGAGTCTTTCACAGACATTCCCGCAGACTTTTTCCCCAGGATTTCTCTGCAAACATTTTCCCTGGGATTTTTCCACAGGCATTTTCCCGCAGGCAAAAAGTCCACAGATAATTTTCCATGGACAAAATTTGCAAGAATTTGTTTTGTCTTTGGCCTTCAAAAATTCCTTCAGGCTTTCCTCCTGCAGCTTTGTCGAATTCCTTCAGACTTTTTGTCCAAAGGAATTCTTTCAGACAAAAAGTTCAAAGGAATTATGCCTTAGTCTTTTTCCTAAAGGAAATCCCTTTGTCTTTCGACTGCCTTAAACAAAATTCCAAAAGAATTTACGTTTGCAGCTTCCAAAGGGTGCTTTTATCGACCAAGTACCCTCTGCAAGGGCACTTGTCCTTTGAGAGGCTCTTTTGAACTTTTGCATTGAATCGCTCCTTTGAACCAAGATTTGAACCAAAATGGTTCAAGCCGATGAACCCTTTTGATTGAACCAAAAGCCATTGAACCATTTGATGAACCCTTTGAGTGAACCGAAGCATTGAACCACTTGGTTGAACCAACCGTTGAACCAACTTTGTTTCAACGGTTCAATGGTTCATTCCCTTTGATTTGGCTAAGTTATTTTGATCCTCATTGAACCAAACATGTTGAACATGTTGAACCTTGAACCCATTGAACCTTTGAACCAAAGTGGTTCCATGGTTTAACGGTTCAATGGTTCAAGCCTCAAAAACTTGTTGAACCTTGATTGAACCTGCTTGTAGAAGCCTTTGAACTTGGAAGCGGTTGAACTCTTGTTGTTGATGTTGAACCTTTGAACTTGTTGAGCCCATTGAACCAAAATGGTTCAAGGTTCAACAGTTTAGTCCTTGCTTGGAATCTTTTCGATGAACTCTTTTGGTTGAACTTGGTTATTGAACCGACTTTGAAATCGCCTATGTGTTGAAAACTTACTTCTTTCTTGCATAGTCCGTAGAGATCACCCTGTGAAACCCATGGAACTTGATCTGTAGAGTCCGTAGATTTTATTTTCCTACAGAGTCCATAGATTTCTCTTCTTGTAGAGTCCATAGATTTAAGCCTACTGAGTCCATAGATTTCCTTCTTGCAGAGTTCGTAGATTCTAGCCTGCAGAGTCCGTAGATTTTTGAGAAGCTTGAAAAATGAGAAATTCGAATGCCTTGGACAAATTTTGAAAAGGGAAGGGAGAATTTTGGTCTGTAGGACCAAAATAGTTCAAATGTTGTCCCAAAAATGAGTGATATTTTTGGGGGACAACATGTTGCACGCAGCTCTAGCAGTTGTGGTCTTTGTAGCTTTGGCCCTTACAGACAAAAGCATGGTCAAGTGTTTGTATCCCTCGGCCAAAAAGAACATAAACAAACTGCTGAAGGCACTGCCTCTTATTGTGAGTGTTTTAACATGTGTGTTTTTCACTGTATTTCCTTCCAAAAGGCAAGGAATTAGTCATTCCATTACAAAAACAAAGTAATTGAAGATTTTTGATGTAATAATTTTTTTTTTCTCATTGAATATATTCGTTTGGCTTGATATCTTTTAATTTTGAATGTTTAGAAATTTTCAGTTTTGGAGGGCACAGAATATAAGTTAGATGTAAGTATCTCAGACCTTATTTTTAATTGGGTAAGAGAACACTTTATTAATATATCTCAGGTCTTAGTTATTCCCGAAGAACTCTAATTTGTCCTGGATATGTGTAATACAAATTCTATGGTTTTGGTACAACTACTAAGGAAGGAATTCAAAAAGACTACCAAATATTGCCATATATGTTTTATTTATATGGTGATCATTGTAACTTAAATAAGATAAAATTATTGAAACTTAGATTATGTAAAAGAGTGAATTTATAATACAAAATTGAATGTAAAAAAATAGATTGATATTGATTATTATATTTAGAATTGATAAGATAAAAAGAGAGTATATGCATTTAGCTGATTTTTTTATTTTTGTTTCTTACTATCTACATTACCATCTTTGAAAATGATCTCTATCTACTCTATAACTATTAAGATTAGGAAAGAAGAGCTCAAAACTTATATACACTATCGGCAAAATTCAGACTCTACAACAGCCGATACTATCCAAACTTTGTTGATACAATCTAGTTTGATTGTGTCAGTCTTTTTGCCTTAGATCATTGTGCATGCACCATTGGATGACTTGTATATATTTTCTTGTCCTCAATCTTTTCTTGTGCATTGATCATTTCTTTACTTCTCCTTGTCTTGAAACCCTTTTCACATTCAACATAATATTTCACTAGGTAAAGGGGTTATAAATATGGGTTGGACAACCCCAATTACTCCCCACTATGTGATTGATCATTGGTCATTTATTTACTTATCTTTACCATCATGATCAAGCTAGAATGTGATGAATGCTTGCCTTTCGATACTTTAAAACTATGTACACACAAATGGCACATGCCGAATTGTGCACCCAATTCCTTGAATTCATGATGAGGTAGCTGATGTAATGGATGGGCTATAGATTGGGTTAATTGTTAGGCGAGATGGAATTTATAATTGGTGGTGGTAATGGCTTCTTGTGACAACCAAAAGACCTTAGCAGTGTCATGGTGCTTGTTAAGACCATTGAGCTACGTAGAAATAGATCTCTAGGGCCCTTCAATTTTTGAGATCATAAGAAAATGAAGCTCCTGGTCAATGCTAAGACTAAGAAAATGGGGGAGACTGTGCTAAATGACTTGTAGGAAAATATCTACTCTATCAAACTAGATATACCCAATCAATGTCATCCGCAAATGTGAATGATATAAAATGAGGCTATACCCAAGGAGGAGAAAGAGGGGAACATAGATGAGACTACAAATAGGTGATGTTGATTAGGTAGACTCTATGTTGAGGATGAACAACTAGAGATGGATTCTATATGTCTTATTGTTCATCTAAAGCAGTCAAGGAATCAATAATAAGATGAAGAATTGGGGTAGGATGGAAAACCTCACATCTTAACTCGGTATTAATGTCAGTTTGAATATATGAATGTAGATCCAGTGCTTTAACTCTAGGGAATAATCCTTGGTGGAGAAGACCTAGTGTCTCAGGAAGGGTCATCCAAATGAGGTTAGGCAAAAGCCAAGTTAGAATCATATAAGCTTGTTTAGACAATGAATTGTTGTGTTTGCTTGTTGTGTGAGATGCTTACATGAATAGGCAAGGCTTGGATGAAACTTAATTGCTTGCACGTGTTGGCAAGGCTTGTAATGGGATGTGGATGCTTGCATGTGTTGGCAAGATTTCTTTACAGTATTGGTTTTTGAGTTTTTGTTTTTTTTGACTTATTTTTTCATTTTCCTAAGTGTATGGAAGTAAAATACTTGCCTACTGGAAGTAAAATACTTGCCTACTAGAATTAAAATGTTGAAATCAAAGAAATAAAAAAATTGAAAGAAAATGAAAGCAAAGCCTCTTTTTTTTTTTTTCTAATAATTCAAAATGCATGCAAAAGAGAAAGGAAGAAACCTATACTATTATGCAAAATGTTGATTTTTCCTAACTTTGTCTAGATGCAATCTAAGTGGTGATGTTTTTATAATTTTTATTTTATTTGTGTGTAATTGATTAAACATGTAAATTATTTTTTTTAAATGTGCAATCAATGTAAAAGGAAATCTAATCTAAAATAACAAAATCAAAACACTTTTATTTATCTTTATTTGTCTACAAACAAGCTAAACTAGCCTTTCAACTTTCCTAGTTTATTGTAAACAAGCTTTTCTAATGATTTACTAAAAAAGAAACAAGACATACAAATTCTAATTTTTTTAGTTTTCAAGAGGAAACAACAACACTTTAATTCATCAAATCAAACAAAATCATAAATGTACTTGCTCTGTTTGTGCACCTAAAATTGTCTAGGGGCTTGTGGTTAACTAGTTGGTTGTTTTGAATGCAAGAATGCTTGTTTTGACTTTGAAAAATGAAATACTATGTTTGATATAAATGCTTTGAAAGTTTACTAAGATATTCCTATGAATTATTCATAAAGTGGTTTTTTAGCAAAGAGAAAATAAATCTATTGGAATGAAAACATAATCAAATTAACTACTTTTTTTTGTAGCAAAGACAATAAAAAGAAATAAACTTCTTTTTGTATGAAATTTTTTATTTTTTGAATAATCAGATTAATCTATTCTAATAAATAAAATATACTAAAATAAAAAGAGACTCTAACATGACCAAGGCATATACTAGTTAGAATTTATGTAGTATGTTGATGAAAGAATACTTAGTACACTAGCTCCTTTTTATCCTTGTATGAATTCTAAGAACTCTCTAATTGGAAGATGACCAAGATATACAAAATAGGGAATGAGAAGAGATGCAACCATAAATAGAGATTATTTAAATTGATGTTGACCAATTCTCTAACTTTGCAAAGACTAAGTAACTAGACCAATAATACCTCTTCACCTATGGTAATGTAGTCGACACAAAACTTATAGAGCCTAAACTTTCAATAAATTGTAGCTACACTATGGCCGTAAAAGCTTCACAATAACAAATTTTAATGGTAATTTTTGGATATGAAATCAGGTCATTTTTAGGCTAAAAATGGCCTTTTTATAGAAAGAGTTGGGAACTTGCATGGAGTTTAATTGAGTCCAACTAGGAGTTGAACTTGGAAGGAACTCAAAATGATTGAGAATAGAAGATAGAGTAAGTTGATCTTGATTAGATGTGAATTTAAAATGGAAAAAAAAAAGTGACACAACAAAAAATATGCAAAACATGTCAAATAATGATTCTCATGAGCTAAATTTGGAAGATGAATAAAAGGGACATAATCACTACTTAAATTTACACAATAGCCTCTTTTTTATACTAAACAATCTTTTTAAGATAGAATGACAACCTTTATTAAGAAACTGTCATAGTGGTTGTGTAATTTCATGGGTGATTTCATAAAGGAGGGCATTGGTTTTATCATCTAGAGTAGTGCTTTCATCCTACATGAATAGTTATGAAGACAAGCTAATACGGTCTACATAATTCAAATAAAATGGGACTGAATAGGGTCAAGGGAAGAGTAGGGAAGTATAAGGATAACAAGGAGTTATAAAGGTCCTTGTGGAGCACAAAATAAGATATCATTGCGTCATCATCAGATTTGTATTAGGAAAGTTACACTATATATTACCCCCTCATGAGGAATCTTTGTCATGATTTGGACCAATGAGTGTGAATCTATTTGAGTAGTTCATCAGACATGGGCCAAAAACTATTAAATCAACATATAATTGTATTGATTTAAAATGAATCAATGATTTAAGTTACCTTAGGATGTGTTACCACTATTTTTGGCACTTTGTAAATTTTCTCCATAGTATATGGGCTAGGTTTGGTTGGGTGGAGGATTTGGATTGTGAAACATCCTTATAAGAGGTGGAGGGTCTCCCCAAACCCACTGCACTGCCATACAAACATAACACTAAAGAGATAAGAGAATCTTTAGAGATATCTCAAGCATTCAACTAAGCAATATCCTTCAAGTATTTGCCTTTGTAAATAAGACATTCTAGCTCAACTAGGATCCCTTTTACTTTTTCAATATTCTATTTAAGATCCAAAACATACTATGTTAGTTTAACCCAGGAGTAAATGGTTTCCCCTTGGAGGGATTGGACCATTATCTAGAATCTTGTCATCTGTTCCCATGGTTTCCTCCCTAGAGTCATTTATTCAAACACTTTACCTACAAACATGTAAGGATGTAGTTGTTAAACTCCCCTTTCCTTGTGGTTTCCCTAACCAAGTCTCTCTTGAACTTGGAGGGCCTCTCAACCTCTAATCATCCCCCCTTTGATTTCCCATAGGTTCATGCCCCTCGTAGAGTTTATAACTTTAACAAAGAGATGGATGGGGGAATTCACGCCATTAGAAGGGATCCCATCTAGGATCGATGCCATGCCCAATACATATATCACTTATATATTTTCATGTTTTTGTTTGATGATGTTTTTATTTGAATTGAACCCTTGCCACTCTTACAAAGCCTTCTACACCAAATGCCTGCACCCTCTAACTACTTTATGACTTCTTTAGGGTGTAGTTACCTATAGCTCCTTAGTGCCCTAGTACCTAGGGAAATTCTTTCATTAAAAATTAATGTCATCCTATCCACCATCAACACACAACCAAGAGAAACCCTAAATCTGACAGTTTTCATGCCCATCTTTTTTTTTGGAAACCAATAACTATTATCATTACCCTTTAACTCATCTCTTAAATATTATAGTTATAATTAATTACTCATCTCATAAATATTATAGATATAATTAATTACTAAATAATGAATGTTTAACTTAATTTCATCCAATTAGCATCATTTACACTATCAAAAATACATTGCGTTGTAGCAGAACCAAATGCATAGAGTTTAACAATTTTCAAATGACTATATCTAAGAAATAAAGTTAATAATTGCATTAATTATCTAGCAATTGAGATATACTATTTTAGATTGAATATATCAAACAAATAAATTCATTCATTATATTAAATATTGCCAAGAATGACTCAAATCACCATACAAAAGATATGAGATAAGGAGAGAGAGAGAGGGAGATGGGGAACTAAGAGAGGGGTCCCATGCTGGGGGCTACGGATTCTATAATTTTGAGTATTTCGACCTCATGAATTATGAAAATTAAAAAAACTACTTACAAAATATATGCACCTTAAAATAAGGTGCAGCTATTGTTTAGGAAGAAGTTTTGGAGGGGTGGGAAGCAGCAGGGGGTTGAAGATTGGCATGATTGACACTATATTTTGGTTACCAACTATATATTGGTATCCAATCAATTTGTTTTTTTTATTAAATAATTTTTTGTAATAATATATTCCTAATTTTTCTAAGCAGCACCCCAAGTGATTGAGCATTGGTCATTTCTTTACTTCTCCTTACCATCATGATCATGTTAGAATGTGATGAATTATTGTCTTTAGATACTTGAAAATTATGTACACATGAATAGCACACACTAAATTTTGTACTCAACTCTTTGAGGTTATGTTGAGTCAACTGACATAATATATGGGCTATGGACTGGGTTGATTGTTAGGTAGGATGAGATTTGGAATTGGTAGTGGTAATAGATTCTTGTTATGGAACCAAAAGACCTAAACAGTGTCACATTGCTCATTAAGAGAACCAATCTGCATAGAAATAAATCTCTAAGGCCCTTCAATTTTTGACATCACAAGAAGTCTAAGCTCCTAGTCAATGTTAGGACTAGGGAAATGGGGGTGATCAGGTTGAATGACTCAGGAAAAGATCTACTATATTAGGTTGGCTATACCTAGTCAATGTCATCCAAAAATGTGAATGATATAAGATGAGGGTATACCCAAAGAGGAGAAAGATGGGGATGGAGATAGGACTAAAAATTAGTGATTTTTATTGGGTAGACTCTATGTCAAAGATAGATAACTAAAGGTGGATTTTATATGTGTTATTGGTTGTCTAAAACAGTCAAGGAGTCAACATTAAGATGAGGAATCAGGGTGAAATGGAAATCCTCACATCTTAGATTGATATTAATGTTGGCTTCAATATATGTATCTATACTTGGTTCTCTAAATCTAAGTAATAAACCTTGGTGGATAAGCCCTGGTGTCTCAAAGAAGGTCATCCAAATGAGGTTAGGCAAAAGCCAAGTTAGAAGTGTATGAGCTTGTTTAGATAATGGATTGTTGTGTATGCTTATTGTGGTGTTGAAGAAAGGATTTTAATGATAATATTGCACATATATGTGAGGTTTTGATGTAAATTATTTTTTTTCATGTGTTGGCAAGGCTTCTAGACACCTTTTTTTGGGGGGGACTTTTGTTTTTTTTAATTTATTTTTTTATTTTCTTAAGTGTATGGAAGTAAAATGCTTGCTTGTTGGAATTAAAAATCTAAAATAAAATAAATAATTAAATTTAAATCAAATGAAATCAAAGCCTCTTTTTTTCATTTTCTAATAATTCATGATGCATGTAAAATAAAAAGGAAGAAACCTATACTATTATGCAAAATGTTGATTTTTACTTTGTCTAGATGTAATCTAGGTGGTTATGTTTTTGTAGTTTTTGTTTTGTTTATGTGGAATGGATTAAGCATTTAAATTATGTCTTCTAAATGTTAAATAAATGTAAAAGGAAATCTAATCTAAAACAACAATATCAAAACACTTTTATTTATCTTTCTTTATATATAAACAAGCCAAACCAACCTTTCAACTTTCCTAGTTTGTTTTAAACAAGATTTTTTAATGATTTACTAAAATAGTAATAAGACATAAAAATTATATAAGTTTTCAAGAGGGAACAACAAAACTTTTAAATCATCAAAACAAACAAATCATAAATATACTTTCTCTGTTTGTGCACCTAATATTGTCTAGGGGCTTGTGGTTAATTAGTTGGTTGTTTTGAATGCAAAGAAACTTATTTTAACTTTGAAAATGAAATACTATGTTAGATATAAATTATTTGAAAGTTTACTAAGATATTCCTATGAATTTTTCATAAAGTGTTTTGTTAATGGAGAGAAAATAAATCTATTGGAATGCAAACATAATCAAAACTAACTACTTTTTATTTTTGGTAGCAAAGACAATGAAAAGAAACAAACTTCTTTTCGTATCAAATTTATTATTTTATATATAATTATATTAATCTAATCCAAAAATAAATCTACTAATCTAATCTAATAAATGAAAAATACTAAAATCAAAAGAGACTCCAACATGACCAAGGCATATATTAGTTGGAATTCATATAGTATGTTGATGAAAGAATCGTCAGTATGCTAGCTCCTTTTTATACTTGTGTGAATTCTAATAATTATCTAACTAGAAGATGACCAAGCTCTAAAAAAATTAGGGATGAGAAGAGATACAACAAAAAATGGAGATCAACTGAACTGAGGCTGACCAATGCTCTAATTTCTTAAAAACTAAGTTGTTAGACCAATAAAACTTCTTCACCTGTGGCAATATAGTCAACACAAAAACTATAGAGCCTAGACCTTTAGGCAATTATAGCTAGACTATGGCTGTAAAAGATTCAAAATAACAAATTTTAATGGAAATTTTTGGATATGAAATCAAGCTAAAAATTCCCTTTTTGTATAAATAGTTGGGAACTTACATGAAAGAGCTCAACTGAGTCCAACTAGAAGTTAAATTTGGGAGGAATTCAAAATGATTGGGAATAGAATATAAAGTGAGTTAGGCTTGATTGGATGTGAAATTAGGATGGATTAAAAAAAAATTCACAACAAAAAACATGCAAAATGTGTCAAATAATGATTTTCAGGAGCTAATTTTGGAATATGAATAAAGGTGACATAACTGCCACTTTATATAGAGGGACGTTTCAAAACCACCACTTTGAGTGACATAACCATCACTTAAATTTACATAATTTTCACTTTTTTAATACTAAACCACCTTTTAAGACATAACCCCCACCTCTATTAAAAATTTGTCATAGTATTTTTGTAATTTTAGGGGCGATTCCATAAAAGAGGGCAGTGGTTTTATCACCTAGAGTAGCGGTTTAGTCTTACATGGGAAGTTTTTAAGACAAAATGATAGGAAATGTAGAATTAAAATAAAAGGGGAATAAAAGGGGTCAAGGGAAGAGTAGGAAAGTAGGAGATTAATGAGATAGAAAGTTCTCTATGGAGTACAAAATAAGAGATCATTACATCATCATCATATTTGTATCAAGAATGTCACACCATGTAGAATTTGGGTGCATACATATTACCCCATCTTGAGGATCCTTTGTCATGAGTTGGCAAGGTGTAGTCCTAATTAAAGGTATGTGGAAAGGAAACAAGAGGTTAGGGATACTTACCTTTCTTACCTAAGTGGTGGAATAAATCAAGTCAGGACTTCACGCTGTTTGCAAGAAGAAAATGAGAATCAAGTGCAATGTGATAAAAAGGTGAAAAGCAAACTATGTAATCAAAATATGGAAAATATTATGTACCATACACATGGGGAAGACCATACTACTGGAATTACTTCATCGAGGGATCGAATCTAGTGTCAAGTCATTATGTACCTACAAAACCACAAAATGTACTGTAAGAAAACTAAAAGATTTGTTAATTCATAATTTATCTAATTTAAATTATAAACTACAAGAATATAGTATGAAACATGAAGAATGTAAACAAAATAGGGAAACATGCCAAATTTAGAAAGTTTTTGAGTTAAAACAGCTAGTTTGGTGGTCAATATACTTGAAAACTTATAAAAACCTATGTCATTTTTGCATTTAGCTATTTTTGAATTTAGAACTCTGGATTTCATATGATTGTTTTAAATCAAAAAGCATTTAATGGAATGAATATGAGGGTATAAAAATTTACCATTGAGAGGAGCTACTAGGCAAGATCAGGTAGGTTTTCTTGTATGTTTCTATTTTTACTCAAATTTAAAATTTCATTTAAAACTTAGATAAAATCCAATTAAATTTAGAATGTTTAGTTTTGAAATGATTATTAGGGTCTATATTATGAATATGTATAATTTTTTTGAATGTAAGAAAATTTTGTAGGCTTTTTGGTGGTTCTAAGAAGGCACATGGATGATAAACAAGACCACCACTCAGGGATGCAACCACCAATCACCACTACCATAGTGGTTATGCTACCACCATAATAATTAAATTTTTATTATATTTTATAGAACATGTGATTCTATAATTTCCACTTAGAGGTGGTTACACAATCATCTAATGCAATTACATAATTGTTTGTAGTGGTTGTATAGCTTCTTATGGTAGTTGCATAACTATTGCCTATAGAAGGGTAGTTTCATCCCTTTAAAATATGGGGGGAAATATAGTGAAATTAGGTATTTCAAAAGTTAGACTTATCCCATATGTTGACTTAGGGTTTATTTTTCTATTTTAGGTGAGTATATATGTTAGAGCAAAGCTTGGGAGTAGGAGTGGCTCCCTCGAGTCTTAGCATTATTGATAGTGGATGAGTTGGTTATTCTTGAAAATGTTAGGATTATCTGAATATCATAGATTGGTGTCAATTTAGATTCTATTAGAATACTATGTGACATTTTGACCTACGAGGACCCTCATCTGAACAAGTTTGTGTTCCCGCATGCCCCAAGGGCATGAGCGATCACCTTTGTTGATGTATAATAAATTACAAGCCTTTCAAGGATAGGTTAATTAGTTTATATTTAGGCTACCAAAAACATTCTATGTGGTATAGAGTTGGGTCAAGCATTTTGGAGATGTTGACGCACCTAATGTGTGTGAAAAATACAATATGAGACTTTTTTTAGTGGAGGGACTGGTAATCCCCATCTTATGTAAGGCTATCATTTTCATTGTTGCCTCTTAGATAGTGAGATACAAGGGCACTGATAGATTTATATTTAGATGGTCACATATTGTATGGCATATTGAGGAGAGGGGGGCACGTTACTCTTGGATCTAGGAATTATTAGCTCAGACTTACAGGTATATTTACCATGTTGCCCATCTAGGGGCCCTCTCAATCAATCACCTAATAGTCATCAAGGGTTGTATTTATGAGAAAATAATCCATTATTAGAGGGTATTACTGATTTGAGTTCCCATATATATTAGGACCACCATATGCATAGATGTGTCTCCCTTCCATGCTTTGCCTCGAGTAATGGGGACTTAGACAATGGCCAACCTGATTACCCTTCCCTATCAAGACATGGTTGGGAAATGGGATAAATAAGGGGCTTATATTTTATTCATTTTTAGGGCCATTCAAGTTTAAGACCTAATTTCATAGGTCAAAAAACACCATGTGGATAGGGTACCCCAGCATTTTGGCATGCCCTATGCAGAAAACCTTCCTGTTTTTGGGGTTGTTTATAGGGGCATATAAGAGGTGAGATCAATGAGACTAAGACTATTAGAATGGAACTTGATTATGAGATGGTTTCCATCACTTGACCAACTCATTCAAGAGTGACATAGGGACCTCCACTATAGCCAGCTATGGGATGAGCAAGCCAGGGTGCAATCGGGTAGTAATATATGGGCCCACCACCACCACCAGAATAGCAAGATCTTATTCAGGAAGACCCTGCATAGTAGAAACACCTGGGATATGGAGAGAATGGGGCTCTATTGTATGTCAAGATAAATGAGGACCTAAACATAAATGAGGATGAGGCTACATATAATGATTCTAACCTTGAGTGTCATGAGGGATACCCATGTAAAATGTTGATTTACATATTTGTGATTACATCTCATATTTTTATTATTTTAGTTGTTCAATTGATTTTATGTGTATTAGATTCTTATATCACTTGGATATGATGTTTATTTTTATATTTTGTAATCATATACATTATGGTTGGTTAGAGGTAGAGGATTAAGGACAACCTAATCAATTTTTTCTATCTGAGCACTAGTTAGACTAGAGAGTAGATTTTGGTTGATCCTAGACTCCTCACAGGGATTGGTTGGCACATAGATGTCTTCACTATAGTGTACTATGAATCTGTGATGGTGATGGTGCTAAGGAAAAAGAACAACACCCTAATTTCTAGAGTGAGGAAGGTAGGGGCTTTGGTGGATACCATGGTGGGTAAAGGAGGTGATAGAGCCTCCATCCACAAGATAATGAGGATAACTTCAGAGAATAGTGCTAATAGGGATCACCACATTGGCCTTCAGATTGGAGAGGGTGAGTTAGCCTCTGAGGAGGCTCTAGGATATGTCATTCAAGTTAGAGTTATTGACATTATTTTGCATCAGGACCCTCTCATAGGATGAAGATAAGATACTGAGATATGTTAGATATGATTTTCCATTGTGTATGTTGATTATTTTTGAGATGCTATGAGGCACATCAACCCTTCACAGAGGAGCATACATGTTTTTTGTATAAAATTGATAGTTATATATGTGTGTGTGTGTGAGAGAGAGTGTTTTTTGACTTACCTCTCAGTGACTTATCATTCATGTAATGTGAATTTAATTTTCATTATTTTATTTTTAGTGCATGCACTCTAGATGACTAGGTATGTGATGTTGTATTTGTATATATATTAATTTACTTTTGATGTGATGTTATGAGAAATGTTTATATATATGTAGGAATAAAATGTATGCAAATGATGTAATGTGACAGATGAACATATGAAACTATAAATGTGCTATCATTTGTTTTAGAGGTTATTACCTAGTTGTTTTGTTTACACAACATATGACTCTCAATTTCTAGCAAGGAATGAAAGGAAAATACAATAAATGGGAAAGGATAAAGAATTAAATCTATAAATAAAAAAAAATTAGGAAAGAGGAAGATGACCTAATCCTTATGATCAAAGGATAAAATTTAATTCTTTACAGACTTATAAAACACTAACTTTATTGGCTTCTTCTAGAGATAACTAATCTTAACAATACTGGTAAATGAAAAAAGGTTTCCCTCTTTAAACATAGTCATGTAGGTAATATTTTTGAAGAAACATATTTTTGGACACTCTTTTATTTGATATTAATTCTACATTTGGACTTATAATTCTTTTTATGACCCCCTACACTTGGTCTCATGTGACCAAGAAGACACATGGACTCATCACCAAAGGCTAAATGTAGGCAAAGGAATATCTCCCCAGCGCTAACCCAACACAACTAGTAAGATGTGTGGGATCAACACCGAAGGTTAACAAAAGGGAGAGAAATGTGAAATTTGAATTTTATATTTGCGTTAACATTTTGATTTTTAGAGGAGTGTCTAATTATCTATTTACAAGACTTTTTCCCCCAAATCTTATCTTTATACAACTAATAAGATGCAAGGGGTCAACACTGAGGACCAAGATAGGTGAGTAAAACTACCTATTTTTAAGGATGATAATGTTATGTTTTTAGAAGGAACCATAATTGGAGACTCTATCATGGACAAGCCTTTATAATAGATTATAGGCTAACATTTTTATAACTTGTGAAAGATGATGTAGGGGAAAGAGGTGGACTCTACTTGTAATAACTAAGGCAACAACCAATGTGATGTTAAATTTGAGAATATTTTCCATAAGGTGATAGGGTAATGTGAAAATGGGACCACATTTTGAAACTTTATACATTATGTGAACTATCAACCAAATAATCACTAAACAACACATTTAATATGTAGGCGAACATGCAACCTACTAAAATGTAATGTAAATGATAATATCATGATATGCAATTTATTATATATAAGTGTTTTAAGTGTAAAGAGTTTACAAACTCGCATAAATCACTAACCTATACAATGCACAATTGATAGGCTCCATTTTTAAAGTCATATGTCACTAGTTAGGGGCCTAACCAATTTGGTCTAAACTTATAACCCTCTCTTTTCTTTTAGTTAATCCAACTATCAAGCCTAAGTAAAATATCTCCTATATGAAATAGGTGCTCATGGATGTTTTTGTTATATTATATGCTCATATGATCAGCATAAGAAATTTGATTATGTAGAAAATATTTTTTATTATGTAGCACCTTAGTCTTGTACACTTGGCATACTCAGACCTTGGTTAGTCCTCTTAGTTCGACACATGTCTTGATTCTAAAAGCCTTGCATCTATTCTATCTTATGTTCCTTATCCTATCTCTTAGTCTAACCAACCTTATATTGATGACATATACATCCCATATTTCCAAAAATAATTAAAATTTACTTATCTTACACCTCTATAAGTTCTAAGCCTATGCCTACTCTCTTTCTCCCTAAACACTAATGTCTAGGATAGATAGTAGCATCAACATTATTATCATGACTAGATGCAAGTGTCCAGTGCCCTAAAGTCATTCAATTTGTAAATAAAATGTATTACAATGGTTAAATTAAGTACTTTAATGTGAGTTATCTCCTAATAGGATTGGTATAAATACAATATCAACCCTCATTCATTCACCACCTATAAAACCTGGGGAACACCTGGTAATTAGACCAAAAAGAGCATTAAAGAAGCATTCAAGTTATCAAAATCTTTCCAATTATGTCCTAATCATATATCAATCAAAGGAATAACCTAGATACAAGTTTGAAGTACTAAAGGAGTAGTCATAAGGACATATTTTTTAAGTTACAAGCTAGGTCACTATTTTACTTGCTTTACACACATTACATGATTCACACACAAGCCAATGCATAGGGTATAACTACATGAGTTTGAGGCACTCTTACAGATTATTGGATATGTAGGCAATGCCCTTTGATAGTGGGTTCGCTATGGATCAACTCAACACTATGTGCCCACTAACTCATTTTCCCTCAAGGTTACATTGAATATGGAAAGATAAGGGTTTTCCATTTCACCAGGAGTGATAGTCCATGACTCAAATCTGAATTCACTAGAGTGAAGGATAATCCAAACACAAAAGCATCTAGATGGTCACATCCTATTTTATCTTATATTTCATATTGGACACTAGCATTGACCCTAGATAGTAGTGTCAATACAACTATCTTAAATTGATGCAACTATCTAGAGAGCTAGAGACACCAGATTTAGAACCTAATAATTATTTCAAAACTATCTTCCTACCTTCTTTTAGCTTGTAACAGATCTAGATCTAGATTATCATTATAACCATATAAGTGCTCTCTTTTATGTCATTTATATATCTTTCATATTTTTACTTTTCATTAATAACTTATCTTAGTTTAATAAATTTAGCATTTGGTATATCAGAGTTTAACACATTAATTAGCCTGTTGTAGATCTAATATTCACCTTTGTGTGCTATCATTTCTATAGCCTTAACCCTATATACCCAGTTAGGATCTTTATCCAAATTAGGGTTAAAATTTTGGTGAAATTGATCCATGTGAATGAAAAAATTTATGATTCTTAGGGTTTTAAACCAGTCAGGATTTCAAATTATTGTACTTTTTAATTTTCTATTGGTATCATTTTGTATGAAACCTAGGCATAATCTTATATTGGGGGTTGTTACTATTGAACATATTGAGCTTTTTCTCAACCCATCTAAGATGTTTTAAACCAATGAAGGATCTCATACGTTCAATTATGATGGTACCTATTTTGAAAATAAAAAAATCCTGATAGGGTTATCATAGAAGAAGATTTTGATAATGAGAATGACCAAGTAGACAATGACCAAGTACATGAAATTGCAATGTTTTTTGAGTGAATTTGACAAAACCCTAAATATCTTGATAAAATATTAAAAATTATACTTGAGGTAAAAAATTCAAAAACTTTAATGGATACATCCCTCCCCTTGAACACATTGTAACTCAATACATCTAATGGGGGCATAGATTATGTGTTTCAACCTTTCTTCCCTAAAACTACGATTTATACATCTATTATGAACTTACCCATTTACTTAACCCAGATATCGATTTTAATGCCTATAATAACTAAAATATGTTTCCATTCCCTATGGTTACTACTCAAATTGTTAATCAAAACCCATTGGGCCTACAACTCAATCACTACTTCAAGTCATAAAGACCTTATAGGACAAGGTTATAAACATTAAACAAAGGATTCAAAGTCTTCACATGATATAGATTCATAATATGTGTTGCATAACCCTCTTATAATTGAGATCCCTTTGCACCCTTTTCCAATTACATTTGTTGCACCTAAGTTGACATTTTATGATGGCAAGGGTGATCTTGAATAACATCTTCAAAAATTATATGTGGCATGTCTTGATTATGATTCCAATGATAAAATTTTGACCAAATTATTTATAATGAGCCTCAAGGACTATGCTTTGAGGTGATTTTATGACTTCCCTCTCTAATATGTGAAAAAAATTCAAACCTCTTGCAGATCAGTTTTTGGCACATTTTTTTTATTAACATTACCAAAATAGTTTCTTGTGCTCAAATTACAAATATCAAACAAGGAACTAATGTACCAAGAAATGAATATGTCTTGAGATATAATAAAATGCTAGCTGAAATGACCAATTATATGGTAGGCAAAGAGTTACAAGACATATTCACGCAAAGTTTGCTTACTTATTTACATGAGTCCATTGTTTTCATAAAGTTTCAATCTTTTAATGACTTGTGTCATGTTGTATAGGATCGTGAAATGAAGCTTATGTCATCAAATAAGCTCAAGTATGTAACAAACACACTAACTACATCTACATATAGTACAAAATTTATAATCAAGCCAGGTTTTAAGTTAAAACCTCATGCACCTAAAAATGAAACAACCACCATGGTTAACAAAATTTCACAATAACCTAATCATCTTGTCCTATCTAATGCACCAAGGAGAAATTTTACATGTTTACTTGAGCCTCTTAGTTCATTACTCCCATAGTTGTTAGAGTGTCATATTATATCTCTCCCTCTTCCTATAGAGGTTAATATAAATAGACATCTACCCAAAGGATATGATACAAATTCTTATTGTTACTATTATCAAGGCCTTGGGCATTCTATAAATATATGTTTTACCTTGAAGCATAAGGTACAAGACATCATCGATGACCAACATATTATATTTGATGATCTTGTAAAGGAATCAGGTTCACAACCTAGTGATCACCATAAATATATAATATTTAACAATCCTGTACAAGACCATTCTAAGAAGGAATTATAAGTCTAAATAGCATTTAATGCACATCTTCTTCCATAATATTATGAACACCCACTATATGGGTTTATTGGTACTTACATGTGACACATACCTCTTATGGTTCATAAACCTATAATTTCATTTGATGAAAGTGAAATTAAGGATTTTGAATCTGATCTTTATTCTCTATTCATATGAACATACCTTGATAAACACCCCTTACAGAGTGTTATGATTGATAATGGTGCAAGTGAAAATTTTTGCACCATGAAATTAATTACACATTTGGATTATACTCATCATGATTTACACCCCTCTACTAGATCAATCAGAGCAATTGATGGGACCTCCCAAAAGGTTCTAGGTAATATTGATCTACCTTTATATGTTGGTCCCACACATGTGGTTACTAATTTCTCAGTTATACCTTTACATGTATCTTTGACATGTTTTTGGGATGACCTTGGACACATACTATTTGCACAATACCTTATAAAATGTACGGGTTTATAAAATACATTCATGCCAATTGGGTAATTTTAGTTTCTGATATTCCATATGATCATCCTCTTAAATAAGAGAAATTCATATCCAAGAAGTTAATTATCAATCCTGTTAAGGCTAATCCACTTCAAAAGGGTAAGCAATAATTAATCCCCTTTACTAGGAAATTAGTATTTGAGAGACCTTTACATTAGAGACAAATGGTGGGTTTCATGGAATCCTCATCTTCTATGCACCATATTCAAATATCTAGAGCACCTAAACATGTTCCTACTATTTCTATTCTAAAAAACCACAAAGTATATAGAGATTGGTTCCAAGAACCGCTATTAAATATATTTTTACTTCATGACCTTAGATTCTTATTATATATATGCTAAACATCACAGATATTATCATGACATATATTTCACCTATAGATGTTCATTGGCAATACCACTAGTTTCCTGCACTAGGTTCCAAATGTGGAAATACCTATGATCATCCTTTGAATGAGATTATAGAATGATATTATCTTTAAAAAAATACCAAATAAATAAAAACATGAAAAAATCCAAAAACATTTTCAGCACCTACATGCTCTATTGGCTATTTCACATCTATGTGTTAGTTTCATGTCGAGGGTTAACATATCATTTAATCCTACATAAATATATACATGCATATGAAAATGCATGATACACTTATGGGTGTTGGTCTTTCGCTCTACTCTCATCACTAAGATGTTAGGGGCATCCATATTCTTTTATCTTGATACACACAAGTTATATGATTTGATGATCACTCTACACTATCATGTTTGAACATACATACGTACTTAAACATTTCTTATCTATTCTTATATCTTGCACATGGTACTTTATATGCTATGTACTTGGAATTTTTTGTAAACATATTTGATCCATGGGCCACTTTGACATGTTTATGATGGATGCTTATGCTTTTATTTTATACATTTCCTTGAGTGTCTTGTCTTGCTTGTTTGAATATTTGAATATGCTCTATTGTATGCAGCCACTATGCCTATGTTACCTTCTTGTAAATTTCAATATGGGATTACTTTTTGTAAGGACATTTTAATATGTCATTCCTTATTTTTATCCACATTTGACTAAGTCATGTCCATTATATTTTGTGGCATTTTAACATATGTCCCTCATTTACAGTCTCCTTGGACCATTGATTTTTGACTTTTTTTTAAGTGATCTTATGTGTTTGATTGTTTACTTTTTTAGATTTTACTATTACTATCTAGACATTTTCATGGTATTTATCATGCATCTTAGGCCTACATGTGATCATATTGGTTATATGTGCTTCAATGATACATTTACCACGACATGTTTTTTTAATTAAGGTTAAATGGGGTTATGTTTTGGCTAGGGTCCCTAAACCCTAAAAGAAATACAAAAAAAGAAACCAACAGACTACTAAATTCCAAAATATAAACTTTAACAAACAGGGCTAGAGACAACTAGAACATAGCCTACAAACAACAAAGAAACATCCAAAAAACCACCAAAACCCAAAAATAATAGAAGGATAAGTTGAAGCTTAGGCATGATTTGGAACCATGTTCTCCACATTCATATAGTATGTTACTTCTATTAATTCATAGATTTAGTGGGGGCATGTTTTGGAAGCATGTTATCCACACCTACTCAATATTCAACATTCTCTAGTTTACAGTGGGGGTTATTTTAGAAACATGTCCTCTACATTGGTACTTATATCAATTTTAAATTTCTCCATATAGTGGTGGAATTATTTGGAAACATATCCTCCACACTTACACAATTATCCAAATTAGCTAAAACACATAGTTATATAAGTCTGATACACATTTGTGGTATAATTCTATACATGGTAACATTTTTATACATAGTTTTGAAATGAGAGATATCTAAGGTGCATATGATATACAACATGTGCCTAATATTAAAAAATCCAAATCAATCTCATATTCTAAAATTATTGCATGTATTGATACCCTGTAGACTATTATAGACTTTAGCAAATCAATCTACTATAGTAGTTGGTTAACCTTTTGGTATAGTTGAGGTGATTAAATCACTTGACCTTGACAAGTTTTTTAGTTTGGAATTGATCATCCATACTCATCAGGTTATAAGTATCAATGGCTTCCATGATTGAGCTAATCTCAACTATCAAGTGGAAACTCACTTTTTCTCCAAAGTTAGAGCATGTGCCTTCCTCTCTCTCTCTCTCTCTCTCTCTCTCTCTCTCTCTCTCTCTCTCTCTCTCTCTCTCTCTCTCTCTCTCTCTTCTTAGATATATGTACTTTAAATATTTATATATATTTATCCTAATCTTAGTTTTAGATCTTTATAATGATACATCTTTTAAAAAAACAACTTAAAAATAGGCAAGGTAGATACATCAACACGCAAGTGTACTCCTAAAAAATTTTCTGCCAATTTTAATCTATTTTAATTACTTTTGGTCCAAACTATATGCACTGATTATAATCTTTGGCATGCTCTTGGTTGTAATTTAGTCACTAGTAAAGTACTCAAATTCAACTCTAGTGAATCACTCAATTTTAACTCAATCAAAGACAATGTATGCATACACACCCATGTACTTATTAATTTCCTTTAAACTAGTAATTTCATTACTAAATTAAATGGGGTGGGTAAATGTAGATGATATTTTGTGATTGTGTAGCACCTAAATCTTGTACACTTGAAAAACTTAGACCTTAGTTGTTCCTCTTAATTCTATGCATGCCTTATTTTTACAAGCCTCTCATCTACTCTATCTTGTGCCCTTTGGGCTATCTCTTAGTCCAAACAGTCTTATATTGATGACATAGACATCTCATATTTCCCAAAATGATTAAAATATACTTATCTCACACCTCTGTAAATTATAAACTTGTGCCTTCTCTCCTCCTTGAACACTAACTTATGGGATATATAGTAGCATCAATATTACTTTCCTAACCTAAATTAAGTGTCCAATGCCCTAAAGTCATCCAATTTTCAAATAAAATGTATTATAATTATCAACCTAAATTAGTTAATTTGAGGTATCTCCTAATAAGATTGGTATAAACATAATATCAACCCTCATTCATTCACCACCTAAAAAACCTATGGAACACCTAGCAATTAGACAAAAAAGAGTAGTATATAAGCATTTAATTTACCAAAAGCTTTCCTATTCTATCTTATTATGATATTAGTCAAAGGAGTAGCCTAGCTATGGGTCTAAATTATTAAAGGAACAATCATAAGGTCATATTTTCTAAGTTATAAGCTAGGTCACTATTGTACTTGCTTTACACACATTTCATGATTCACACATAAGCCAACATGTAAGGAAGTACATGAGTCTGAGGTGATCTAATGGAGTATTGGCTATGTAGGCAACACCCTTTAATAGATAGTAGGGTCATTGTGGGTTAGCTCAACACCATGTTCCCACTAACCCATTTTTCCCCAAGGTTATATTGAAGATGGAAAGTTAGGGTTTTGCCATTTCACCAGCAATGGTAGTCTATGACCTAGATCTTAATACACCAAAGAGAAGGTGAAACCAAACCTAGAAGCATCCAAGTGGTTTCATCCTATTTCAATTGATATTTTATACTAAACACTAGCCCCAAACCTAGACAACAACATCAATGCAACCATAGTAAGCTAATGTAACTATCTAAAGAGCCAAAGACACCAGATCCAAAATTTGACAACTATTTCAAAATTATCTTCCTACCTTATTTCATTTTGTACTAGATCCAGATCTACATTAAAATTAGAACCAAGTACTCTCTTTTATTTCATTTATATATCTAGCATAGTTGTACTTTTTATTAATAGGTTATCTCAATTTAATAAATTTAGTATATGATACATCTAATTTTAGCACATTAATTGGTCTATTATATATCTGATATACACTCTTTGTCCCTATCATTTCTATATCCTTAACCCTATATACCCAAGTAAGATGCTTATCCAAATTAGGTTTAAATATATTATTTACAATGATAATCTAATAGATTAATTTTTTAAAATGTTATCATTTTAATTATATCTACCTATTTTAATAAATAAATTTTTATTTCAGATAAAGTGGTGTGCATTAGGAATTTGACTCAAGAGAGGATGGTTAGTATGGTGTTAGTTCCATTTTTTTTTTTTAAATGAAATAAACACACTAATAGCATAACATCTCTAGGCCTAGACACTAAGGAGAGCTTAGGTAATAAAAGCAAATGACAAACATAACTAAAAAGCAAGGAATCAAATACAATAATTATTTCACCTTCCTTGGATGCTCCAATAATTTTTGTAATGGTGGCTTGCTTGGCTTATGCTCATGAAGTCCTTGGAAATGGAAGCTTGGCTACCTCTATCTCTCTTTAGTACCTTTGGCATGTGGCTTGGCTTGGCTTGGAATCAATTTGGAATGGTAACACTAGTTACTTGAAGCTTTTTGGAACCAATTTGGCATTATAACTTTGCACTCAAAATATCTTAGACATGATGTTGTGAGGCCTCCTATTTATATATTTTTATATTTGATCAGAATCAACCTAAACCATCCATCTCAAGATTGATATGTGTGGTTGAGGATTAATTAAATTTTTGGAATTAAGTTTATAATTATCCTCATCATGACATTGGAAGAAGGGAAAATTAAGAGGCATGAAGGGCATTATGGAAGGCATTGATGAGGCATGGAGGGCATGAATCCTAATATTTGTCACATTTATGGCCTAGGGATGTCTTCCTAAGAAATGAGGTCACTTGATGCAGATTTTCAATATTCATTTCCAAAAAACATATTCAACAAGTTTCCATGGAATTATTAATTAGGCCTTGATTTGGCTTAATTATCTCTTAAGCATGTTTAAGCACTTTATGCACAAATTACTCAAATTGATCAGAATGTCTTGTTATTGGTCCAAAATTTGACTGGATTGGAATTGGAAGGTGACATCATATGCATTGGATGCATATTTCTATTTAAGATGTTACCAACAATAAATAACAAAGGCACATGTCTCGTGTAAAATATTTGATAGGGAAGAGAAATCCAAAGCACCCAAGTGTAAATTTAGCATTTTGACTCAAAATGAACTGATCAAAGTTAGCTTGCCCATACATTATATTGCCCCATTTAGGGATACCCTGGCCAAAATTAGTACTTGAATATGTCATTTTCACAGCATTTAGAGTGTTTTAGTATTTTTAGGCCAAATTGTGCATTTTAGATAGAAACTGGCCAAAAGCCTGATTGGAGGTTATCTGTGGCCAGATTTAGGTGTCTAAAAGTAGAATTTTGGCTCTAAGCCAGCTAGACCTCATGGGCATGATTCTCTACATTACATTTTTTTGATCTTATAAGTCACAAAATATGGAGTTCTTTTTACAAAATATACTCCTTATATATCCTTATATATTTTTCATTGAATAAATTTTAATTTTTTATAAATTGAAACTTTGGCACCATTTCTATTTGGTCTCACAAGTGCACTTGGTGTTATTTATTTGTTTTGTCATATCTTTCACTTTCGGACTCTACTTCAACTTTTATTCAAATAATTGGAAAGATCTTGTCTCAAGAATCACTTTTGTATAAATTTTATAAGTCTAAAGCATGATCTATTTTTAAAAAAATCTAAATGGAAACATAGAACTTTGGCAATGATTAATGGGGTCTCATGTTTACACCAAGCATGATTATCCTAAACCCAAAAATTAAACATTCCAAAACCCAAAAAAATTGGTTCCAACATGTTGTGCTCATCCAAATGATAATCTTTGTCCAAATATTCAAAGTCCCAAATATGATATGTTTTATATAAAATACAAGCAAATATATATAATAAGTGAGGCATAGGATTTAGGTTACCCATACCTCATGGACATGCCAAGCGTTCTAGGCATGATAGGCTTAAAAATGTTCTAGGATACAAAGGAGAAAATGTATATTATTTTTTTTGCCATATATTTTACATCCAAACACTATTTTATCTGCCATTTGAAGCATTTTAAATCTCTTATGACAAGTATTTCAAGGATATTAAGTATTTTATACTTAGAGACCAATTTTGGTAGGAATGAAAAAAGGAGAATTTTAGTTCTGATAGTACCTCATGGGTGAGCAATGTGTGATTTCTCTATTTTTTCATATCTTTCACATCTAGATTTATTTTTGGCTCCCATTTGAAGAATTGGAAATATATTTAAATGATAAATCTAATGATGTGAAATATTTGATTCTCAAATAAGTTTTTAGATGGATTCACTTCTTAGCTTTTAGTCAAATGTTCCTTTATAGAACCTAGTTTCAAGTACTATTTTAAGACCCTACCACCCAATAGGTAAAGCTCAATGGGCCCATTTGGTGATTTAATTATAAAAGGTAAGAAGCCCTTCATACTTTGGTGGGTCTATGTTAAATCAATGTATTATCTTTTTTAATATTTAAGTCATGTTATTAAAAAGTAAAAGGTGAATGTAAAATTATAATGGGAATATTAGAAAGAGAAGTTAAAAGAATATGAAAGTTTAGTTCCATCATCCTTTGTATTATAAATAGGAGAGATGGTCATTGTATTAGGATTTATTATTTTTCCTAACCCTAAGAGAGTGTGTTCTATAAATTTTTGTGTTATATATAATTTTTTTAAAATTTAATTAGAATACTAACTAGTGGGTAAGATTAATTTTAAGATTTGTGGGTTTTAATTTTATTTATTTGTTAAATTTGTATTGATATTCATGAATAGATAATCCATTAAATTCTATATTTATTCTTAATTGTATGTAAATATTTGATTTCTAAAACTTTGTGTTTTGAATCTAATTGAATGGAATTCATGCCATATGCATGTAATCAGATTCAATGGGATACTTTGTGCTTCCAATAAACCTTTTATTATCATTCCATCTACTATTCCTAATTTCATTTTCATGCAAGGAGAATAATTTTCAATTGGATTTTACCTAATATTATTTATCCATGTGGTATTATGAGTTTATTCCATCATGGCTTTCTTACCTTTACCCCCATCTTCTCCCATTCTCCTTCCATTTTAGCTTTGTCTATTCCCCCCCTTTTTTATTTTTTGTGATTTCTGGTTAAAAGAACTCAAAAATAAAAATCACATGAAGGATATTACCCTCTTAAATGAAAACAAAAATCACCTCTCCCATGGTGATTTATCCAATGTTGAAAAAGTGTGCCATTTCCTATTGGGCAAGTCAATGAAATAAGCAAAAAATATCAGTGGCATAAAAAAATTGATAATTTTAAAAACTCTACTAGGGATCTAAATGTGCATTCTATTTATAAAATCTAAATGGAATATTATCCTTTCAACAAAGATTGGAAACTCTTTCAAATGGCACCCATAAATAATGGTATTTAGGCCACCCTTAGATATTATGAACTTACATATACCCTAGGTATTATTTGAGGTTACAAATGTTTGTAGCATGAAGAAGTACCAATTGAAATAAGAATATACCCACCTCGGAAATAGTTGGTAAAAAAAAATGATGATAACAAGAATTTTATCATAAATCATAATAAACCAATGGATGATAAGATTCATGTAGCCAATCCCTATTAAAGGGTTAATGGTAGATAAGAAGAACAAGAGTAATAGAAAGGATGCAATCTGGGTTCCTCCACAACTAGGCTAGTTTAATTTGAACTTTGATGGAGCCTATAGAGTAAATCCAAGAGCCTCTCAAGCAGGATGTGTAATTAAGGATTATAGTGTCTCTCTTATTAGAGCAATGTCTTTAAATCTACCAGATGAAACAAATAATGAGGATGAGGTTTAGGCACTGGCAGCTAGTATTGAGATGGCTTTGGATTGTGGGATCTCTTTTATGGAGATTGAATGGGATTTGTAAGTAGTCATCTAGGCATTGAGAGTTCAGAAGGCTAGATCATGAAAACTTAAGAATATTTTGGTGATAATTTATCCAAATATGGAATAGTTTAAGGAATTAAAATGTTCCCATTATTTTTATAAAAGCAATAAAGTAGCATATTTACTAAATAATTTGAGTATTGATCAACTAATGACAGAGTGAGTGGACAATGTTAAATAAGGCTAGGGTGATTGCATTGGGCTAGATCAAATCAGCTTATAATTTATATTTAATTAAAGAGATAGTTATTAATTTTAAAATTTTAAAGGTAAGGTTTGAAATTTTTCATGGGCTTTAATCATGCTTGGAATTGGCAATGGGTTCTTTTCCAATGTTTGAGTTGGTGGCTTGGTGTTGAATATGTCATTATTACTAGAATTGAAGGCAATCATGTGAGTTAATCAGACATGATATATTTTCATGTAGATCATTAGGGAGAAGGATTTCATTAAAATGGGTGCTGAGGGTGGTTTTTGGGCCTAGGTTTATGGTTTCTTCAAGCTATCAAAAATAGAACCAAACTACATACAATCAATAGTTTGGCCATTAATATTCAATAGAGTGAAAGCTCATGAGATGGGATTCTCATTTTAGTATCTCCAAAACATGTCTCTTTAATGTTTTTTATATACCCATGGTAGAATTTGAAGAGGCTATTGAGAAATTTTTGGGGGTGGACTTGTTGGCAGAGAGCAGATGGGTGCATGTTAATTCAGACCTAGCTTCATTATTTTCTAGTAACCTTTACATGGTAATGATGTATAGAGAGTAGATTAAAATGCTAGTGGATTTCTTCATCTGGCTAGATCATATATTGGGACTAATGATAAAAATTGACTCTCTTATGTTGGGTCCTTTTTTAACACTACCTTTTTTAGGTAAATATTGTCTAGGTTTCATTCCTCTATCATTTTTTTGAGTATTGGAAACCAAATTTTTGGCTCTAGCTAATTTTATGTAGTAATTGAGGAAGCTTGCTCGAGCAAGTAAATGCAAGGGGAAAATAAATGCTTTATGATGCCTAAGATTTATGAGGTTTTCAAGCTTATTCTACAAATGGAATAATGGCAGGCATAGAGGCATAAGCTAGAATGAGTGCAAACTATTAACTAGTTATCCAAAAGAGTTATAATGGGTCTTTTCAAGGAACCATCATAGTGGAAAGACAAAGGCAAGATTTTATAGGATCAAGGGAGCAGTAAGAGATGTTTAAATTTTAATCAATTGTAGGAGGTAGAAGGCTCTTTGACAGGTTAGGAGATGGTGTTGGTTGGCTTAGTTGTATAAGTTAAAGAATGGGAGGTGCCTACTACTAGTTCAAATAAGAAAACCAAGTTACTAGTTGCTAGCAAAATGATAATCAGTGATGGTAATAAATTTTAATTAATCATTCTAAATTAATTTCCAATTTTTTGTTTATAATTTTGTAGCTAGGTAGGAGGCAGATCTATGTTTACATTTTTTGGTTTTGTTATCTATTTTAAAAGAGGAGGTAGATGTTTTATGATATCCTCTATATTTTGTTAAGTTTTTAAAGGTTAACTACCTTAACAATGTAATTTTTTAATCTAGACCAATGAAGTTCTTTTGGAAATTATGTTTTTATGAGATAGGGACCCTTCAACCCTGACATTGATCTAAAAAAATATTCATGTAGCCAATGATAATGAGATAAAATCATTACAAAACATATTGAAAATTGGTATTGCATTAGCTAAAAATTTGAATCTAGACCCTTCAAAATATCAATAATCTAATATTTTCTTGAAAAACATTCAAGGAAAATTGCACCTTATGTAAGCATAAAAATAAAAATATTAACCTAGAGGAGAATTGGCATACATGAAAACTAATTATCTTCACTTACTTTGACACCTAATTGATAGATGAAAAACACATTAAATAATACCTTGAAAATTATTTTTGTTTTGATAAAAGACTCAAGACCTTTCCCTTCCTTTACCTTCATATTGATGAATTTATTTAATACAGAGATGAAGAGATGATAACACTAAAAAAGGAATGTTTGATGAAATGAAAAAGTGATCAAAGGATAATCAAATCCTATCTACAACCATGAAGTCTTGTTATTTTTATAATCCATGCAAATAATTTTTAAAGAGATAGAATCACAAAAATTCCACAAACTAAACACCAATAAAAAAATTGAAACTTCTAAACATATTCAGTAGCTTCAAGTTTTCACCTTGAGACAATCTTTGTTTGTCTTTGATGAATATTTTTTTTATGAATAGACAAAGGAGATTGTAGATGTATTTTAGCTTGATAAGGAACTCAAGGATTTGTCTTTTCTTTGTCTCCCCATCATAAATTGCATGAAATATGGTGATGAAGAGATGGAAACCTTGTGATTGAAATATATATTAAAATTACAAATTGTGATTGGTGGGAAATCAAGCCATAGTCTTAATTGTGAGATGGTATATCTTGAAAAAACCATGTAAAATGTATTTGAGTAGCTTGAAGCACTTAAAATAAAATTAAAAAAAAATGTCACTCAAAAAGAATAAGTTATAGAGGATTTTTTGCACCATGGAGTCTTCATTCTAATTTATTTTTTAGAGGCTTATGATGAGGAATTACTTTGTGAATAATTAGGTGTTTTTCCTTATGCACCTTCCCCTAGGTAGAATAAAATAAATGGAGATTTTTAAATAGGTGGATTTTCCACTTCTCACAAATTATCCTCATCCTTTTGAAGATTTATGTGGAACAGTTTAAAACAAGAACGTTGAAGTTTTCTACCAAAAAGAACATGATCCCATGGCCATATAACCTTCTAGTCATGAGTCCAATATGCAAACAAATAAACTATATGATTTCTCATTATAAGACTTGTATTAAGTTGATTATATTTAATAATAATTTCTTAGGGGTGTGTATAATAACAATTCCTTCATCTATATTATATATGAAATCACTCCATCAATCAAAACATCCTTCCCTATCAATCATTGGTTCAAAGAAGACCTAGAAAACTCAACTCAAAATGGGAAAGTATTTAAGAAACATTTTTCTTCCAAGGATCATGAAGTGAATCATATTATTCTACTCATTGAATAGTAGGGAGTTGATAATAATGTGGATACCAAACCTATAAAATCTATTGAATATCCATTTATCTTGTAAGAGTTTTACAAAATTTATCAAACTAAAAATAAATATGTTATTATTATTATTATTCATGAGAATTATTATCTTGCATATATCATGGATAAAATTCCCAAAATGAGATCATCATCCTCCTTTCAATGCTTTAAATAAGCTCCTAATAACTTATCCCAAGTAATAAAAATCGTTGAAGAGTGTAGTGAGAATCCACTTTTTATAATTTTATAAGAGCATGAACTAAATCATGAGCACTTCAAGATAAGCATCAATGAAAATGATATATTTTTTCATGTTGAACACAAAATTAAAAAAATTGTGAAGATTCAAGTATAATTGAAATAGGTGTGAAGAAGAGTGTGTCTCACTACAAAAATGATGAATAAATATTCTTTGAATACACCATTCTAGTTTTGTATTCTGATCAAAGTGTCAGTTATAAACAAATCCAAAATAATTCCCCAATATATTTTATGTTTCCACTCAATCCAAAACTCATGTTTCTTATGTTCCTTGATTTTTTTGTTTCCTTTACCTTAACAATTACTCCAAAGTTGTAAATAAAAGTCTCTTACTTTTATAAACTAGTTAATGGGTTTGTAAACCCAAATGAGGCCTATGTTCTCCCATCTACATTATATATATATATATATATATATATATATATATATATATATATATATATATATTTCCCCATTTCTTAATTTTTTATTGTTTGTGTGTGTGTGTTTGTGTGTGTGTGTGTGTTTCAAATAAATACAACATTATAAAGAATCCCCTTATGATGTGTTTCCAAGCCCCTATTCATGACTCTATTTCCTAATGGAAAAATACTATACTAAGACAATGATTCTATAATTTTATCAATTCTTCTTAAAATCCATGTCCATAGCCAAAGCTAGTTTTTGTACCCATATTTTTAATTAATGAATTTTTAAATAAATTGTTATCATATAGAGAAATTTTTAAAAAAATGAGTTATTTCAAAACATAAAAATTGAAATTTGTCAAAATCCAAAACTTGTATTTCTCATGTGTCGTGCTTATCCCAAGGATCATCTTTATCCAAAATTTCAAATTCCAAAACATCGTTAATTTTGTGTAAATTATAATAGAGACCCAAAACTTTGGCACCAGGTGGTTGAACCTCATGAGCACACTAAAAACCATTTTCCACCTCACCCAAAATTTAAATTTATCAAAATATAAATAAAATGGTTCCCATTTATTATTATGATCCCAAGGAATGTCTCTATCCAAACTTCCTAGGTCTAAAAATTGATATATAAGTCCAAATGGAACGTTGGCAAGGTATTGGTACCCCTTCAAGTATGTGGTAAGAAATATTCTCATATTTGAAGTTTTTGGGTTTTCTATATCTCAAAATTTTTTATTTATTTTAAAAAATATGATCCTTATAAATCCTTCTACATGTTCATTGAATAAATTTACATTTCAGAGAAATTGAAACTTTTATATTGGGTCAGTTGAGCCTCATAGGTTTGCAAGCTATGAATATCCTCCCTATATTTTTGAGGTATTTTATGCCAAAAAACATGCAATTAATTTTTAAAAATATGATTCTTTTAATTCCATATACATGTTTCATTAATCAAATTTAAATTTTAGAGAAACCAAAACTTTGGTGCCAAGTTAACCAAGCTTCACAAACATGCCAACCCTAATTTTCCTCCTTACATTTTAAGGTCTTCTAAGTCATAAAATATGGGATTTATTTTACAAAATATGTTCTTTGTAAGTCACATTACATATTTCAATGAATAAATTCAAATTTTAGAGAAACCATAATTTTGGCACCACATCAAATGTCCTCATGGGTGCACTAATTACAATTTATCCATTTTGTCATATATTTCACATCCATACTCCATTTTGGCTCCCCTTAAAAGTGTTGGAAAACTCTCATATCTTATAACTCTAGAATCAAAATAGGTTGAACCTTGTCCCCGCTTAGTGCGAGTGCACAAGTATTTTATTAATTTCAAAAAATCAAGTACATAAGGGTGCCTTTACTCCGTTAACTCTTTTACAATGCAAATATGGATTTATGTAGTTTTTACCAATGACCGGTAAAAATAACTAATCCTATAACCAACTAAATATGGGAAAACAACCCGTAAAGTAATTCTAATTAATAAATATAAAACATTAAAACTACCAAATAATTAAACTAAGTAAGTTTATTTTATGGGGGTGTCTTTACTAAAAGATGCATGCCCCATTTACAATAATTATTTATTACCTACCAAAAATCTAATGTAATGTTAAGACTTTGGAAAAAGTCCTAACAAACCCCCCTATGATCCAAAGTCAGGTCTTTGGACACATACCAAGCATTTTTTTGAATTTTTCAAATTTAATTTTATCAAGGGGTTTTGTGAAGATATCAGCTGTCTTATCGGCAATTGGGCAATATATTGGTGTAGACACCGAAATCGTGTCTAACCCTTGGTCCTTCTCTCCCCCTTAGTCCCCTTGGTCCACTTAACCACTCCTAACCTATATCTTATTAATTTAAAATAATTATCTTATTTTAAATTAATAATTCTCCCCTTGCCACCTCACCCATGCCACCTCTCCTCCCCTTGGATTCCCTTTCCCTTGGATACCCTCATTTATCACCCTATGACCTATTCCAACTTCCCTTCCACTCATTTCCCATGCCTATTAAACCACCTTCGATCTTTTCTTACTTGGACACTTAAGCTCGGCAGTTGGGAAAACGGACGAAAGGCTATTTTTAGCTTTTTTACCTACCTTCCAGCCACCGACGTCGATCAACTATCGATCGACATCGGTGGTATTGCCGACGTCAGTTGCCTTCAAAATTGCATTCCACCTCTGGAATGCGGATCCGACCTTCTTTCAATCCACTCTTTCAATCCTTCGACCCGACCTTCTTTCAATCTGACCTTTCAATCTTCAATCTGCCAATCTTCCAGTCTTCTCCGAAAGTGAATCTGACCTCTCTCTCTCTCTCTCAGGTACACACCAGCAGCATCAAGAAACAGGGCTTCTACACCAACAACATCAACAACAGGGCTTCTACACACATCCTTCAGCAAGTAAATAGCTAAGTATTTTTCTTTGATTTCATTTTTGTATTTCAGAATGTTTTGATACTCAGTCTCCATTTGCTACTTCTAAGCATTATCAACCCAGGCCAGACCCGGCTATCAACCCAACCAGACCAATCAGACACTCTTCCTAGAGAGGCTAAAAATCCCTCCTCTTAACCTGACCTCTTTTGACACCATGTCTTCAACCTGACTCCCTCCTAAAATCCTGTCCATCGACCAACAACCCTGCACAAACTCTCTGGCTGCCACAGACCCCTTCTGTCGACCACAAAACTTTTTTGAGACCCAACCAAAGACCACTTCCCCCACCGATGTCAGCAGCCTAATCGATGTCGACAAACTCGACCAATCGACGCCGGTAGCCTAACCGACATCAGCGATTGTGGAAGACTGACATTAGCATACAGGTATGCATATCTTTGTTTACTTTGCTTAGTCTTCCATTTATTTCTTTTTATCAGACATTTTTTTATCAACAGTGGACTGTCATCCCATAAGGAAGCCTTTACACTTTCAGGACCGAGATTTTACTTGGCAGTCCACCTTACATCCATCTAACAACCTTTTTGTTTAAGTCTCTTTCTTCTGCAGGTGTCATCCTCCACAACCAAAGAGGAGTCCTCACAATATCTGGATAACGGTGCGCAAGACCTCATCCGAGTATCATCTAACCCTAGACCATTTCTCTTAGTTTCTTACTTCTTTGAATGTATAAAAGTGAAAACAGTTTGAAACATTCTGGCACGCCCGGTGGGACCCTAGGGTCTTCCTTGGGTTCTTTTCATTTCTTTTCATATAGGTGCATTAGGTTTCTCCTTGCATCTCTCTTCTTCTATCGCTTCTAAAAGACATTATAAGTAAAGTTAAAAAGAACCCTTCTTTCTTTCTTGCATCTTAGACTAGTCAAAGTCATACTCTTCGACCCTTTCTCAACTTGTTTTCATCAGAACGACACATTTCGACTTGGGCTTAAAATCCTTTGCATTTCATTTCTGCTTGCTTGCATTATTAGCTCTCATATCTAGTATTTAAAAACCACATCATGAATTAATCACACTTATGTTACACGACCAAATCACTTACACAAATCAAACATCTTAACTCACCTGAGACAAGGTCCGACTGGGATTTCATCACCTAGCGGATACCTTACCCATCTTGGCAATCCCACTTGGACTTCACCACCAAGGGGAAAGCCCACTCTATTCTCTGGTAGAGGATAATCTCTATAGGATGTATATACTGGCTAAGTGAGACCAGTTTATCACTGGGCTCATGAAGTGAGGGGAGCTTGCTCCTTAGCATAAGACCATGTACCGAACCTAATACAGACTCTTGAGCACCGAAACTAACCTGAAACCAACTTTAGACTACTTCTTCTAAGACCCGTTCTGCAAGCCAACTTCCCAAACACATTCATTCTAAGGCATAAGCCAACAAGATTCTAAAAATTATTCTTAGGATTTAAAGCTTAGGTTATGCCTGTTTCCATCTATTTTTCTGTTCCTATCTGGTTTTTTGAGCTAGTGCACACATTTTCTTCTTTCCAAAAACTTTCAAATTCTTTGAGTTTCTGGAAGACACAGTGACCGACATCAGTTTTAACACCGACGTCGGTAGCCTATTCCATCGACATCGGTTATCTGACTGACGTCGGCCACTTTTTCTCACCGGCATCAGTTTTTATATCGACATCGGTCACTGTCCATCTTTTTCTTCACAAAATAGCAACCTTAAAACCCAACCCTTTTTTTGTCCAACACCCATTCTGGTTTTCTGAGACTGAAAAAAAAACACAGTTTCTAGAACCTGACCCTTTCTTGCCTTGAATGGTCTTGACATGTAGTCAAACCAAGACTCTTCTTGACCACGCAAGGCATCAACCGCTTCTGCCTTCACCATCCATAACCAGTCCTCTAATAGAGTATCATTTAGAGACTGAACGAACTCCTACCTAACCAACTCCCAATAACCTTTCAATTGTCCCCGAAGGGGACCCAAACTTTGAGAGACTCCTTGACCACAACATCAAGGCTCTCCAACACTATCTCGCAAGAAACCAAATGCGAGACCTTTCGGGTGAAGCAGTAATGACATCAACACCATCCACTACCCAGCCTCTTCTGACTCAAACTATCGCCTCAACCATTAACCCAACCATGGCCAATACTCAAAGTTTGGCCTCGCCTTCTATTTTTGGACCAACCTCCATCAGGGTTTCATTACCCCCTCAACCACACGCAATTCAACCAAGTTTTATATCATACCAAAAATTAATTGTCTCGACTCCACCCACTCTTGCACCTATACACGTGGGAGTGATAACCTATCCTTTTACTAGTGCCGCCACTCAACCACTTCTGGCGGTATCTAGTCAACTTGTGTCCTCCAACTTCATGGCACAAGCCCCTTTGACCACGACATCTATCCCTATGACGCACTACCCATATGTTGCACCTACACAAGCGCAACTAAGTATGTCATATGCCTCTTCAACCACCTTTCAGGTACCCTAAAACCTAGGGGGTGCCCCACCTACCAATCTGTCAGCTGATCTCATCAAGATGCTGATGGACAAGATGTCTAGCCTCGAGATATCCATCTCTAGTTCAAGCAATGCTTTTTCATATGAGCAAGTCTGCAGTGAACCCATTCATCCTTCTGTGCCCATCTGACCTTATCCCAACCAGTGGGAACTCCCTAAATTTACTTGCTTTCAAAGTAAGGAGGACACACAACAACATCTTCGAGCGTTCAGACACGCTTGTTATCTCATAGCGCACGATGATGCGTTATTACTCCGCACGTTCCCCATGTCACTTTCGGTGGCCGCCCTTAACTGGTATAGTTCTCTTCCCAGTCATTTCCTCTTTTCTTTCACTCAGCTAGCCCAACTTTTCCTTGATCACTTTTCTATCAATATCACCAAAAAAGTCTCAATCATAGACCTCTACTCTATCAAACGATTCGACGACGAATCCATAGTCGATTTTGTTGCCTATTGGAGAGGCCTAATCAACCAACTCTCCTTTTCTTTGCCTCAGCCTGAGCTCATTGAGCTCTTCTCTCGAGTGTGTGCCTAACATATCTCCTCTACCTTATAAGTCCAGACATTTTGCTCTTTCGACAAAGCTTTCACCATGGCAAGAAAGCTTGAACTACGTGCCATCGACAAAAATAAGGTCAAATTGCATAATAACAATGCAAAATCTAATGACCCTTCTTCATCCAAATCTTCTTCTGCCCACTCCTAGTCCAAGGGGTCAGCAAACACTGTCATCTTTAGACCATCATCTTCAACAACAACCAACCGACCTCAATTTTCAACATCAGACTACATCAATAAACACTTCCAACGACGATCCATACAACGTCAATACACTCCAATTGGAGAGTCGTATGCCTCTGTCTTGGATAAACTCGTCAAGCAGGGGGTCCTCAATCTCCCTCCAATCTGACCACCTCAATTTGACCCTTCAAAACCCATCTCTACATGGTATAGGGAGAACGACTTCTGTCACTATCACCATGTCCAAGGCCATGACATCGTCAACTATCAAACTTTCAAGAACATTGTCCAAGACATGATAGACAAGGGGGATCTTGTCTTAGACAACCTAAATGCCCCGCCTAATCAAAACATCGACATCTTCAGACAACCATTCCTAAACCATCCTCCTAATCAAAACAATGTCCATACCATGACCGATAGCTCTCACGAGCATGATATACACACGGTCAACATGGTCTCGCCTCTTGTCCCTGACCAACCTCCTCCACAGGTAGAAGAGCTTTCTTCTCCTATTCGACCATCATAGGTAGAAGATCCATCTTCTCCTATTAGTTCTCCATCAGCCTCTCTTATATTAGAAGATGCTTCGACCATACCAATGCCATTAGCCCCACCTTCATCCTTCCTCCTACCAATGGGGGACCATACCCTTCCTACTCCTCAACCACAAGTAGAAGGCACCATCATCCCTGCCCTCTATCCTCTTGAGGAATCACATTCCCCAATTTATTTTCCACCAAAAGGACCCTGGCTCTTCACCCACTTCGATCGAGGAAGACCCAGTAATGGTTTTCTCTTGCCTTTTTCCTGAGATTGCTACATCTCACTCACCTCCATCCACATCTGAATCCAAACTCACGCAGGCATCCACCATGCCAAAAGAGATTAAATCTCTTGGTGTTCGCCCCATATCTAATCTTGCCTTGCACAATAATGGCCCTCAAACCAAACCAAATAAGGCCACTAAACCATACTAGAGAATTCCTCCCCCACCTTCATCATTGCCCTCCATTTTGGGCTCGCATCCATCCACCTTAATAGGAGTACTTTCTACTCCAACACTTCACAGAGGCAAATTGCCTCCATTATCCCCTTTACCCATTAAGCATATATTTCTTCTAAAATGACCAATGCCTCCTATGCCTCCAAAACAAAGGTCATCAACCCCTATTTCAACAAAACACACAGGCCCATTAGCGGGTTCTTATGCCTTGCTATTACGATAATCGAGGGCAGGGCCAGAAAGCAACATGTGCTGATTTGATAGAAAGTGGATAGATAAGGTGAAAGTGGAGTATGAATGCTGCAAAAGTTGAGATTGCACGCATACTAAAACAACCAACAAGACAAAAAGGGGCAAATGTAGACACCAAAATCGTGTCTAACCCTGGGTCCTTCTCTCCCCCTTAGTCCCCTTGGTCCACTTAACCACTCCTAACCTATATCTTATTAATTTAAAATAATTATCTTATTTTAAATTAATAATTCTATCCCCTTGCCACCTCACCCATGCCACCTCTCCTCCCCTTGGATTCTCTTTCCCTTGGATACCCTCATTTATCACCCTATGACCTATTCTAACTTCCCTTCCACTCATTTCCCACACCTATTAAACCACCTTTGACCGTTTCTTACCTGGAGACTTAAGCCCAACAGTTGGAAAAATGGATGAAAGGCTATTTTTATCCTTTTTACTTGCCTTACAGCTGTCGATGTTATTCAATTGTCGATTGACGTTGATTGCCTTCAAAACTGCATTCCACCTCCGTAATGCATATCTGACCTTCTTTCAATCCACTCTTTCAATCCTTCGACCCGACCTTTCAATCCGACCTTTCAATCTTCAATCCACCAATCTTCTAGTCTTCCCCAAATGTGAATCCAACCTCTCTCTCTCTCTCTCTTAGGTACACACCAGTAACATCAAGCAACATGGCTTCTACACCAACAGCATCAACAACAAGGCTTCTACACACCTCCTTCAGCAAGTAAATAGCTAAGTATTCTTCATTGATTTCATTTCTCTATTTCAGAATGTTTTAATACTCAGTCTCCATTTACTACTTCTAATCATTATCAACCCAGACCAGACCTGACTATCAACCCAACCAGACCAATCAGACACTCTTCCTGGAGAGGCTGAAAAGCCCTCCTCTTAACCTGACCCCTTTTGACACCATGTCTTCAACCTGACTCCCTCCTAAGATCCTATCCATCGACCAGCAACCCTGCACAGACTCTCTAGCTCCCACAGACCCCTTCTGTCAACCACAGACCTTTTCTGAGACCCGACCAAAGACAACTTCCCCCATCAACGTCAACAACCTAATCGATGTTGGCAGACTCGACCAACTGATGCCGACAGCCTAATCGACGTCGGTGACTATGGAAGACTGACAGCAGCATACAAGTATGCATATCTTTGTTTAATTTGCTTAGTCTTCCATTTATTTCTTTTTATCAGACATTATTTTATCAACAGTGGACTGTCATCCCATAAATAAGCCTTTGCACTTTCAGGACCGAGCTTTTGCTTGGCATTCCACCTTACATCCATCTAACAACCTTTTTGTTTAAGTCTCTTTCTTCTGCAGGTGTCATCCTCCACAACCAAAGAGGAGTTCTCACAACATCTAGATAATGGTGCGTAAGACCTCATTCAGGTATCATCTAACCCTAGACCATTTCTCTTAGTTTCTTACTTCTTTGAATGTAGAAAAGTGAAAATAGTTTGAAACATTTTGGCATGCCCGGTGGGACCCTAGGGTCTTCCTTGGGTTCTTTTCATTTCTTTTCATATAGGTGCATTAGGTTTCTCCTTGCATCTCTCTTCTTCTATCTCTTCTAAAAGAAATTATAAGCAAAGTTAAAAAGAACCCTTCTTTCTTTCTTGCATCTTAGACTAGTCGAAGTCATACTCTTCGACCCTTTCTCAACTTGTTTTCATCCGAATGACACATTTCGACTTGGGCTTAAAATCTTTTGCATTTCATTTCTGCTTGCTTGCATTATTAGCTCTCATATCTACTAGTTAAAAACTACATCATGAATTAATCACACTTATGTTCCACGACCAAATCACTTGCACAAATCAAACATCTTAACTCACCTAAGACAAGGTTCGACTGGGATTTCATCACCCAGTAGATACCTTACCCATCTCGGCAATCCCACTTGGACTTCACCACCAAGGAGAAAGCCCACTCTGTTCTCTGGTAAAGGATAATCTCTAGGGGACGTATATACTAGCTAAACAAGACCAGCTTATCACTGGGCTCGTGAAGTGAGGGGAGCTTGCTCCTTAGCACCAGGCCACGTACCGAACCTAATACAGACTCTTGAGTAACGAAACTAACCTGAAACCAACTTTAGACTACTTCTTCGACCCATTCTGCAAGCCAACTTCCCAAACACATTCATTCTAAGGCATAAGCCAACAAGATTCTAAAAATTATTCTTAGGATTTAACGCTTAGGCTCTGCCTGTCTCCATCTATTTTTCTATTCCTATCTAGTTTTTTGAGCTAGTGAGGACATTTTCTTCTTTCCAAAAACTTTCAAATTCTTTGTGTTTTTGGAAGACACAGTGGCCGACATCGGTTTTAACACCGACGTCGACAGCCTATTCCACCGACATCGGTTATCTGACCGACGTCGGCCACTTTTTCTCACTGGCATCAGTTTTTATACCGACGTCGGTCACTATCCATTTTTTTTTCACAAAACAACAACCTTAAAACTTGACCCTTTTTCTGTCCAACACCCATTCTGGTTTTTTGAGACTGAAAAAAAAACACAGTTTCTAGAACCCGACCCTTTCTTGCCTTGAATGGTTTTGACATGTAGTCAAACCAGGACTCTTCTTGACCACGCAAGGCATCAACCGCTTCCACCTTCACCGTCCATAACCAGTCCTCTAATGGAGTATCATTCAGAGACCGAATGAACTCCTACCTGACCAACTCCCAATCAACCTTCAATTGTCCCCGAAGGGGACCCAAACTTTGAGAGACTCCTTGACCACAACGTCAAGGCTCTCCAACACTATCTCTAAAGAAACCAAACGCGAGACCTTTCGAGTGAAGCGGCAATGACATCAACACCATCCGCTACCCAGCCTCTTCTGACTCAGACTATCACCTCAACAATTAACCCGACCATGGCCAATACTCAAAGTTTGGCCTCGCCTTCCATTTTTGGACCGACCTCCATCAGGGTTTCATTACCTCCTCAACCACACGAAATTCAACCAAGTTTTATATCATACCAGAACTTGATTATCTCAACTCCACTCACTCTTGCACCTATACACGCTGGAGTGACAACCTATCCTTTTACCAGTGTCGCCACTCAACCACCTCTGGCAGTATCTTGTCAACTTGTGTCCTCCAACTTCATGGCACAAGCCCCTTTGACCACGACATCTATCCCTATGACGCAGTACCCATATGTTGTGCCTACACAAGCGCAACCAAGTACGTCATACGCCTCTTCAACCACCTTCCAGGTAACCTACAACCTAGGGGTTGCCCCACCTACTAATCCGTCAGCTGATCTCATCAAGATGCTGATGGACAAGATGTCTAGCCTCGAGACATCCATCTCTGGTTCAAGTAATGCTCTTTCATATGAGCAAGTCTGCAGTGAATCCATTCATCCTTTTGTGCCCATCTGACCTTATCCCAACCAATGGGAACTCCCTAAATTTACTCGCTTTCAGAGTAAGGAGGACCCACAACAACATCTTCGAGCGTTCAGACACGCTTGTTATCTCATAGCACACGATGATGCGTTATTACTCGGCACGTTCACCATGTCACTTTCGAGGGCCGCCCTTGACTGGTATAGTTCTCTTCCCAGTCATTCCCTCTTTTCTTTCACTCAGCTAGCCCAACTTTTCCTTGATCATTTTTCTATCAATATCACCAAAAAAGTCTCAATCACAGACCTCTACTCTATCAAACAATTCGACGAAGAATCCATAGTCGATTTTGTTGCCTGTTGGAGAGGCCTAATCAACCAAATCCCCTTTTCTTTGCCTCAGCCTGAGCTCATTGAGGTCTTCTCTCGAGTGTGTGCCCAACATATCTCCTCTACCTTACGAGTCCAGACATTTTGCTCCTTTGACGAAGCTTTCACCATGGCAAGAAATCTTGAACTTAGTGCCATCGATGAAAATAAGGTCAAATTGCGTAATAAAAATACAAAATCTAATGACCCTTCTTCGTCCAAACCTTCTTCTGCCCACTCCCAGTCTAAGGGGTCAGAAAACACTATCATCTTTAGACCATCATCTTTAAAAACAACCAACCGACCTCAATTTTCAACATCAGACTACATCAATAAACACTTCCAACGACGATCCATACAACGTCAATACACTCCAATTAGAGAGTCATATGCCTCTGTCTTGGATAAACTCGTCAAGTAGGGGGCCCTCAATCTCCCTCCAATTTGACCACCTCAATTCAACCCTTCAAAACCCATCCCTACATGGTATAGGGAGAATGACTTTTGTCACTATCACTGTGTCCAAGGCCATGACATCGTCAACTGCCAAACATGATAGACAAGGGGGATCTTGTCTTGGACAACCTGAACGCCCCACCTAATCAAAACATCGACATCTTCAGACAACCATTCCCAAACCATCCTCCTAATCAAAACGATCTCTAGACCATGACTGATAGCTCCCACGAGCATGATATACACACGGTCAACACGGTCTCGCCTCTTGTCCCTGACTAACCTCCTCCACAGGTAGAAGAGCTTTCTTCTCCTATTCAACCATCACAGGTAGAAGATCCATCTTCTCCTATTATTTCTCCATCAATCTCTCTTATATTAGAGGATGCTTCGACCATATCAATGCCATTAGCCCCACCTTTATCCTTCCTCCTACCAATGGGAGACCATACCCTTCCTACTCCTCAACCACAAGTAGAAGGCACCATCATCCCTGCCCTCTATCCTCTTGAGGAGTCACATTCTCCAATTTATTCTCCACCAAGAGAGGACCCTGGCTCTTCACCCACTTTGACTAAGGAAGACCCAGTAATGGTTTTCTCTTGCCTTTTGCCTGAGATCGCTACATCTCACTCACCTCCATCCACATCTGAACCCAAACTCACGCAGGCATCCACCATGCCAAAAGAGATTAAATCTCTTGGTGTTCGCCCCATATCTAATCTTACCTCACACAATAATGGCCATCAAACCAAACCAAAGGCCACTAAACCACACTAGAGAATTCCTCCCCCACCTTCATCATTGCCCTCCATTTTGGGCCCACATCCATCTACCTTAATAGGAATACTTCCTACTCCAACACTTCACAGAGGCAAATTTCCTCCATTATCCCCTTTACCCATTAAGCATATATTTCCTCCAAAATGACCAATGCCTCCTACACCTCCAAAACAAAGGTCATCAACCCCTATTGCAACAAAACTTGCAGACCCATTGGCAGGTTCTTATGCCTTGCTATTACAACAATCGAGGGCAGGGCCAAAAAGTGACAGGTGCTGATTTGATAGAAAGTGGATAGATAAGGTGAAGGTGGAGTGTGAATGCTACAAAATTTAAGATTGTGTGCATACTAGAATAACCAACAAGACAAAAAAGGGCAAATGTAGACACCAAAATTGTGTCTAACCCTTGGTCCTTCTCTCCCTCTTAGTCCCCTTGGTCCACTTAACCACTCCTAACCTATATCTTATTAATTTAAAATAATTATCTTATTTTAAATTAATAATTCTCTCCCCTTGCCACATCACCCATGCCACCTCTCCTCCCCTTGGATTCCCTTTCCCTTGGATACCCTCATTTATCACCCTATGACCTATTCCAACTTCCCTTCCACTCATTTCCCATGCCGATTAAACCACCTTCGACCATTTCTTACTTGCACACCTAAGCCTGGTAGTTTGGAAAATGAATGAAAGGCTATTTTTAGCCTTTTTACCTTCCTTCCAATCACCAACATCAATCAACTATCGATCGATGTCGGCGGTATTGCCAGCGTCAATTGCCTTCAAAACTGCATTCCACCTTCAGAATATGGATCCAACCTTCTTTCAATCCGCTCTTTCAATCCTTCGACCCGACCTTGTTTCAATCCGACCTTTCAATCTTCAATCCGCCGATCTTCCAGTCTTCCCCAAACGTGAATCCGACCTCTCTCTCTCTCTCTCTTAGGTACACACCAGTAGCATCAAACAACAGGGCTTCTACACCAACAGCATCAACAACAAGGCTTCTACACACCTCCTTCAGCAAGTAAATAGCTAAGTATTCTTCTTTGATTTCATTTCTATATTTTATAATGTTTTGTTACTCAGTCTCCATTTTCTACTTCTAAGCATTATCAACCCAGACCAGACCCAGCTATCAACCCAACCAGACCAATCAGACACTCTTCTTGGAGAGGCTAAAAAGCCCTCCTCTTAACCTGACCCCTTTTGACACCATGTCTTCAACCTGACTCCCTCCTAAGATCCTGTCCATCGACCAGAAAACCTGCACAGACTCTTTGGCTGCCACAGACCCCTTCTATCGACCACAGACCTTTTCTGAGACCTGACCAAAGACCCTAACCGATGTCGACAACCTAACCAACATCGACAGACTCGACCAACCGATGCCGGTAGCCTAACCGACGTCGATGACTGTGGAAGACCGACTGTAGCATATAGGTATGCATATCTTTGTTTACTTTGCTTAGTCTTCCATTTATTTCTTTTTATCAGACATTCTTTTATCAACAGTGGATTGTCATCCCATAAAGAAGCCTTTGCACTTCCGAGACTGAGCTTTTGCTTGGCAGTCCACCTTACATCCATCTAACAACCTTTTTGTTTAAGTCTCTTTCTTCTGCAGGTGTCATCCTCCACAACCAAAGAGGAGTTCTCACAACGTCTAGATAATGGTGTACAAGGCCTCATCTGGGTATCATCTAACCCTAGACCATTTCTCTTAGTTTCTTAATTCTTTGAATGTAGAAAAGTGAAAACAGTTTGAAACAATCTGGCATGCCTGGTGAGATCCTAGGGTCTTCCTTGGGTTCTTTTCATTTCTTTTCATATAGGTGCATTAGGTTTCTCCTTGCATCTCTCTTCTTCTATCTCTTCTAAAAGACATTATAAGTAAAGTTAAAAAGAACCCTTCTTTCTTTCTTGCATCTTAGACTAGTCAAAGTCATACTCTTCGACCCTTTCTCAACTTGTTTTCATGCAAACGACACATTTCGACTTGGGCTTAAAATCTTTTGCATTTCATTTCTGCTTGCTTGCATTATTAGCTCTCATATCTAGTAATTAAAAACTGCATCATGAATTAATCACACTTATGTTATACGACCAAATCACTTGCACAAATCAAACATCTTAACTCACCTGAGACAAGGTCCGACTGAGATTTCATCACCCAGTGGATACCTTACCCATCCTGGCAATCCCACTTGGACTTCACCACCAAGGGGAAACCCCACTCTGTTCTCTGTCAGAGGATAATCTCTAGGGGACGTATATACTGGCTAAGTGAGACCAGCTTATCACTGGGCTCATGAAGTGAGGGGAGCTTGCTCCTTAGCACCAGGCCACATACCGAACCTAATACAAACTCTTGAGCACCGAAACTAACCTGAAACCAACTTTAGACTACTTCTTCTAAGACTCGTTCTGCAAGCCAACTTCCCAAACACATTCATTCTAAGGCATAAGCCAACAAGATTCTAAAAATTATTCTTAGGATTTAACGCTTAGGCTCTACCTGTCTAGATCTATTTTTTTGTTCCTATCTGGTTTTTTGAGCTAGTGAGGACGTTTTCTTCTTTCCAAAAACTTTCAAATTCTTTGAGTTTCTGGAAGACACATTGACCGACATCGGTTTTAACACCGATGTCGGTAGCCTATTCCACCAACATCGATTATCTGACCGACGTCGGCCACTTTTTCTCACCGGCATCGGTTTTTATACCGACGTCGGTCACTGTCCATCTTTTTCTTCACAAAACAACAACCTTAAAACCTGACCCTTTTTCTGTCTAACACCCATTCTGGTTTCTGAGACTGAAAAAAAACACAGTTTCTAGAACCCGACCCTTTCTTGCCTTGAATGGTTTTGACATGTAGTCAAACCAGGAATCTTCTTGACCACGCAAGGCATCAACCGCTTCTGCCTTCACCGTCCATAACCAGTCCTCTAATGAAGTATCATTCAGAGACCGAATGAACTCCTACCTGACCAACTCCCGATCAACCTTTAATTGTCCCCGAAGGAGACCCAAACTTTGAGAGACTCCTTGACCACAATGTCAAGGCTCTCCAACACTATCTCGCAAGAAACCAAACATGAGACCTTTTGGGTGAAGCGGCAATGACATCAACACCATCCGCTACCCAGCCTCTTCTGGCTTAGACTATCGCCTCAACCATTAACCCGACCATGGCCAATACTCAAAGTTTGGCCTCGCCTTCTATTTTTGGACTAACCTCCATTGGGGTTTCATTACCCCCTCAACCACACGCAATTCAACCAAGTTTTATATCATATCAGAACTTGATTATCTCGACTCCACCCACTCTTGCACCTATACACGCGAGAGTGACAACCTATCCTTTTACCAGTGCTGCCACTCAACCACCTCTAGCGGTATTTAGTCAACTTGTGTCCTCCAACTTCATGGCACAAGCCCCTTTGACCATGACATCTATCCCTATGACGCACTACCCATATGTTGCGCCTACACAAGCACAACCAAGTACATCATACGCCTCTTCAACCACCTTCCAGGTACCCTACAACCTAGGGGGTGCCCCATCTACCAATCTGTCAGCTGATCTCATCAAGATGCTGATGGACAAGATGTTTAGCCTCGAGACATCCATCTCTGGTTCAAGCAATTCTCTTTCATATGAGCAAGTCTGTAGCAAACCCATTCATCCTTCTATGCCCATCTGACCTTATCCCAACCAGTGGGAACTCCCTAAATTTACTCACTTTCAGAGTAAGGAGGACCCACAACAACATCTTCGAGCGTTCAGACACGCTTGTTATCTCTGTAGACACCGAAATCGTGTCTACCCCTTGGTCCTTTCTCTCCCTCTTAATCCCCTTTGGTCCACTTAACCATTCCTAACCCATGTCTTGTTAATTTAAAATAATTAGCTATTTTAAATTAACAAAACTCCTTTTCTCTCTCCCTTGCCACCTCACCACCCTTGGATACCCTTCTTTGGATTCCCTTCATTCCACACATGGCCAATATTAATGCTTAAACCCCCATTCCAACTTCTCCCCTTTAACCTCTCGTCCATTTTAATCACCTTCTACCGTTTCTTCTTCGGACTCGCTGACCCGACAGTTAGGAAAACAGACGAAAGGCTATTTCTAGCATTTTTCCTGCTTTCCAGCCGCTGACATCATTCAACTATTGATCGACGTCGATGATATTGCCGACATCGGCAGCCTTCATAACAGTTTTCTACATCCGTTATCCGTCCTTCACCTCTCTCTCGCATCCGACTCTTGAATCCTTCAATCCATCAATCTTTCGCTCCTCTCTCTTCCACTGCTAACTCTTTGGCTATAGGTACACATCAAGCAACACTTTTCATGGACTCTGCATCAGTTTTCTACATCAACAATAGGGACTCTACCTTCGTTAACAGCATAAGCAATAGCACCATCAGCACTCCTTCAGCCAGTCACAGATAAGTATTTTGTTTGTACTTTCATTGTGTTTTCTAGTTATTTGCTTCTAAGTATTATGAACTAGATTCAGCACTCCCTATCACCAGACCAGACCAGACCCGAATCCTTATATCCCTGTCCCCCTATTTGTCTCCTCTATCCCTCTGTCTCTTTTTGACATTCTATCCATTGTCCCAGACCTCTGCACAGACTCTCAGACCATTAACCAAAACCAGACTCTCAAACCCAGACCCCCAAACCATTCAACCAAGCCCAAAACTCTGTCTCAGACCCATCCACATACCAAAACTCATCTAGACCTCATCCACAGACTACTTCCCCGACCGACGCCAGTCACTTCCCCCACAGACGTCGGCAGACTAACCGACGTCGACAGACCTTGACAACCGATGCCGGCAACTGTGACCAGCCCGATAGCATCATTCAGGTAAGCATTTGCTTCTATTTCCTTTTCAGTCTTTATCATTGCAGTATTTTATTATTTTGCTATTTATCAGACATCCTTTTATCAATTAGTGGGTTGACATCCCTCAAGCTTTTGCTTCTGGGATCAAGCTTTTGCTTGGCAACCCACCATCTCCTCATCTAACGCCTTCTTTGTCTTAGTCTCTTTCTCTTGCAAGTGTCATCCTCCACAACCAAAGAGGAGTTCTCACGACGTCTGGATAAACGGTGCACATGACTTCATCCAGGTACATCAAGCTTTAGACCATTTCTTTTAGTTTCTTATTCTCTCTTTGAATGTGAAAGCGAAAATAGCAATAGAAACATTCTGGCACGCCGGGTGGGACCCTTAGGGCCTTCCTTGGGTTCCTTTCCTTCTTTTTTCATTTAGGTGCATTAGGTTTCTCCCTCTTCACCTCTTTCTTCTCTTCTAAAAGACATCATAAGCAGGAATAAAAAAAACTTTTCTTTCTTTTCTTGCATTTCTAGACTAGTCAAAAATCATATTCTTCAACCCTTTCTCAATATTGTTTTCATTCCAACTTAACATTTCGACTTGGGGCTTAAAACACATTGCACTTTCATTTTTGCTTGCTTGCATTTCTTAGTCCACACCTAGTAATTAATAACCGCATATTGAATTAATCGTAGTCCACTTGATGTTACACAACCGAACCACTTACACTAAATCAAACATCAAACTTACCTGAGACAAGGCCCGACTGGGATTTCATCCCCCAGCAGATACCTTACCCCTCTTTGGCAATCCCACTTGGATTTCATCACCAAGGGGAAAGCCCACTCCATTCTCTAGCAGAGGATAATCTCTAGGGAAGGTATATTTTAGCTAAGCGAGACCAGCTTATCACTGGGCTCGTGAAGTGTGGGGAGCTTGCTCCTTAGCACTAGGCCATGTACCAAACCTAACCTAGACTCTTGAGCACCTAAACAAACCTGAAACCATCCATAGATTACCTCTTCTAGGACCCATTCTTCTAGCCAACCTCCCAAACATCACTTTAAGGCATAAGCCACAAGATTCTAAAAGTTGATTCTTAGGATTTAACACTTAGGGTCTACCTATCTCCATCTCTATTTTTATGTTCTTATCTGCTTGTTTGAGCTAGTGAGGACATTCTTCTTCCTTTTTTCCAAAAACTCTCAAATCTTTTGGGTTTTCTGGAAATCACAGTGACCGGCATCAGTTTTACCACCGACGTCAGCCACCTTTCCTCGTCGGCATCGGTTGTATGACCAACGTCGGCCATCTGTTCTCACCGACATCAGTTTTTCAATTGACGTTGGTCACTGTCACTGTCCTTTTTTTCAAAACAGCAGCCTAAAATCCAACCCTTTTTCTGCCAAAAACCACATTTTGAGTTTCTGAAACTGGAAAAACATAATTTCTGAAACTTGACCCTGTTTGCCTTGAATGGTTTTGACACGCAGTCAAACCAAGGCTCTTCTTGACCACATGAGACATCAACCACTTCCGTGTTCCCCATCCATAACCAGTCCTATAATGGAGTTCCACTCGGAGACCGAAAGAACTCCTACCCGACTGACCCCAACTCAGACCCCCATTGTCCTTGAAGGGGACCAAGATTTTGAAAGATTCTTGGACCTCATTGTCAAAGCCCCACAAAACTATCTCGCAAGAAACCAAATGTGAGACCTTTCACTTGTAGCAGCAATGACATCGACGTCATCCGCTACCCAACCCATCATGACTCAGCCTATTGTCTCAACTAGTCACTCGACCATGGCCAATACGCAAAGTTTGGCCTCCTCATCTATTTTCAAACCTACCTCCATCGGGGTGTCATTACCCCCTCAACTTCACACATTTCAATCAAGTTCTACACCATACCAGAACTTGGTTGTCTCAACCTCGCCCACTCTTGCACCTATACACGTGGGAGTGACAACCTATCCTTTTACCAGTGCTGCCACTTAACCACCTCTAGCGGTATCTAGTCAACTTGTGTCCTCCAACTTCATGGCACGAGCCCCTTTGACCATGACATCTATCCCTATGACGCACTACCCATATGTTGTGCCTACACAAGCACAACCAAGTACGTCATATGCCTTTTCAACCACCTTCAAGGTACCCTACAACCTAAGGGGTGTCCCACTTGCGAATCTATCAGTTGATCTCATCAAGATGCTGATGGACAAAATGTCTAGTCTCGAGACCTCTATCTCTGGTTCAAGCAATGCTCTGTCATATGAGAAAATTTGCAATGAACCCATTCATCCTTTCATCCCTATCCGACCATACCCCAACCAGTGAGAGCTTCCCAAATTTACTCACTTTCAGAGTAAAGAGGACCCACAATAGCATCTTTGAGCATTCAGACATGCCTGTTACCTTATTACCCATGACAATGCATTACTTTTACGCACGTTTTCTATGTCTCTTTTTGGCCCCGCCCTTGACTGGTATAGCTCTCTTACCAGACATTCTATCTTTTCATTCGCTCAACTCACTCAATTATTTCTTGACTATTTTTTTATCAACATCACCAAACAAGTCTCAATCACAGACCTCTATTCCATCAAGCAATTTGACGATGAATCAATAGTCGATTTTGTCACCCGTTGGAGAGGCTTGATTAACCAGCTCTCCTTCTCCTTGCCTCAACCTGAGCTCATTGAGCTCTTTTCTCGAGCATGTGCTAGCCACATCTCTTCTACCTTGCGGATTCAGACATTCCGCACTTTCGACAAAGCTTTCACCATGGCAAGAAAGCTTGAACTCTGTGCCATCAACGAAAATAAGGTCAAATTGCATAATAACAATGCAAAATCTAATGACCCTTCTTCGTCCAAACCTTCTTTTGCCCACTCCTAGTCCAAGAGGTCGGTAAACACTGTCATCTTTAGACCATCATCTTCAACAATAACCAACTGACCTGAATTTTCAACATCATACTACATCAATAAACACTTCCAACGTCGATTCATACAACGTCAATTCACTCCAATTGGAGAGTTATATGCCTCTGTCTTGGATAAACTCGTCAAGTAGGGGTTCCTCAATCTCCCTTCAATCTGACCACTTCAATTCAACCCCTCAACACTTATCCCTGCATGGTACAGGGAGAATGACTTTTACAACTATCACCCTGTCAAAGGCCATGACACGGACAACTGTCAAACCTTCAAAAACATCATCCAGGACATGCTAGACAAGGGGGATCTCATCCTGGATAACCCAAACTCTCTGGCCAACCAAAACCTCAACATCTTCAAACAATCCTTTCCTAATCACCCGCCTACTCAAAACAATGTCTAGACCATGACCAATGACCCTCAAGACCATGATATACACACAGTCGACACTGTCTTTTCTCTTGTACCTGACCAACCTCCTTCACAGGTGGAAGACCCTTCTTCCCCTATTCATCTTCCACATGGTGAAGAACTTTCTTCTCCTATTAATCCTCCATTGACCTCGCTCATATTGGAGGATGCTTTGATGGCACCCACACCGGCTGCCTCACCCTCATCCTTTTTGTCATCAATGGGGGTTCATACATTCCCCACGCCTAGACCACACATCGAGACCATGACCATTCCTACGCTCTATCCGACTACAGAGCCACACTCTCCTATTTCTTCTCCACCAAGAGAACCAGTCTCTTCGCCCATTTTGATCGAGGAAGACCCAGTCACAGTTTCCTCTTGCCCTTTGCCTGAGATTGCTACATCTCACTCGCCTCCGTCCACATCCGAACTCAAGCCCATATCTAACCTCACCTCGTATAATAGTGGCACTCACCCCAAACCAATGAAGGCCATTAAACCACACTGGAGGACTCCTCCCCCACCTTCATCATTACCTTCAATTTTGGGCCTGCATCCGTCCACTTTAATAGGGGTGCTTCCTACTCTCATACCTCATAGAGGCAAGTCGCCTCCATTACTCTATCAACCCATCAGACATATATTTCCTCTAAAAAATCCAACACCTATCACCACCAAAGTGCCATCTCCACGTATGGTTACACCACCCACAAAAATGATGGTACGACCAACACCTCTTATGCCTCTCAAACCAAAGTCATCAACCCCTCCTGCAACAAGATACTCAGAACCATTAGCAGGTTCTTATGCCCTACTGTTACGGCACTTGTTGCAATCTTCTCACATCAATCTCCCCCATCTTAAACCATATCAATCCCTCAGACCAAAACTGCCCTAGTTCGACGACACTCAGATTTGTGCGTATCATCGCACACCTAAGCACGACACTGAGCATTGTTGTGCCCTCAAGGTTTTCATTCGCCAATGCTTGGAGAAAGACACCTTTCTTCTTGATCGCATCATCAACAAACCTTTAACCTCCTCACTGCCCCACTCATCAACTCTCGAATCAAGACCATCTTGGTTCAACAACTCTAAATTCTGTCATTATCACCACACTCCAGGACATGACACTGAGCGTTGTTGTGCTCTTAAAGCTATCATTTATCAATAACGGAGAAAGGATTCCCTTCTCATCAAGGATCCTCTTGACCACCCCTTCGACAAATTAGCAACACTGACCCATGCTTCTCAAACCTCGTCACTTAAACCGGGATCTCCACGCCAGACTATGGTCCCTTTGCCGCCTTTAACCCCCTTATTCGACATCAACACAGTCAATCTGGCCACCAAGCCTCAACCGACCTTGACCAATCTATCAAACATTCCCCCTAGCCGCTGGGGGAATTCAACTTTCATCTAAGCCTCGACCAACCTTTCAACCCAGTCTCGACCAAATATCAATCACTCTTTTAATCCTAAACCTCGACTAGGTCTCAACCAAGCATCGACCAGACCTCAACTAGACCGTCAACCCGACCTCGACCAAACATTCAACCTATTCTCGACCAAACATTCAACTCGACCTCAACCAGATCGTCCACCCGACCTCGACCAAACATTCAACCTATCCTCGACCAAACGTTCACACCGACCTCAATCAAACCTTGATCAAATATCAACCAACTTTTTCAGCATCGACCCCAAACTTTGATCAAACATTGACCAACTCCTTCAACATCAATCAACATGTGACCAATTTGGAATGAAGCAAATGGGGCAAGTTTTCTCCCAATTGGCTCGGACCTTGCATCATAACACAAGCATGGGTCAGGACTTTGTCAGAACTTGAGCCCCTTTATGTCTTGCATCTTTGACCAATCCACTGTTAGTCAAGTAATTATTCATTTGACATTTAACTTGAGCTCGATCTCTTGAGCACTCCCTGTCACCGTCATTTCTATCTCCTTCAACCCTCAATCCTAACCCTTTTGTCAAGCATGAACACTTCGTCCTAATAAAAGGGAAACCCTCAAACCTCTTTAGTCAAGTCCATGACCAAAAGTCCAGTCAACAAATAAATCAAAAAAAAAAACTATAAAAATGGGATGCATATTCCAAGGTCATAAAACTATAAATGTAGACTGCTCCCTCGAATGACAGCTACATCATCATTGCTGTATTCACTAGACTGCTCCCTTGAAGGACAGCTAGGCCAAAGTCATCAAAAACATAAAAAGCAGAATATAGACCACTCCCTCAAAGGATGGCTATGCATAAATTTTACTACATACACAGCACTATCTCAGAAGCTTCCCACATCGATTAGCTTCACAACATGACCACAAAGCAAGACAATATCCCATCGTAGGCTTCCCGCATCGATCAGTCTACCTTCAAAAAAAAAAAAAACTAACTGACAAACTTTAGAGTCATGGACTTGTCTATAGTCGTTCTCGGGGTCACCTATAAAAGGGGCAAAGTTGTTCTTGCCAAAAAGGGTTCCCCCTTCCTTATCACATCAATCCTATCACCCCTGCATACTCAAGGGATTTCGAGCTCACTTAACATTAAGTAATTCGATTGCTTCTCTAAACACAACCTATGGTCAATGAATGCAATGCATGAACGGGTCTTTTATTTCTAAACAACCCTTACCTATGCCCTCATTCTGGTCCTTGTCAATGAAAGAGCAATTCGCCTTTCACTTTTGACACATCTTGGTCCGGCATCCAACCAAATAATTATCTATCCAACCAAACCTAAACCAAACCAATCAAACATTTTTAGACCAATGACATGACCTAGTCCATTTCACATAGTTTCTATGGACACCAATACACATGGAAACTATCGACCCGACACAATTTATGTGAAGCATAAACCAATATTTTCTAAAGCATAACTAGACCTCAATTCATTTTTAGCATACATCCATCATGACTGTGGAAAATTGTTAGGGATGAAAGACCCCTCGACCAATGTTGCAGAATACACCATCACACAATATGGAAAAGGCTGCAACATCATCTTCTCCTTCATCATTTCATCATGACCAAGACCAATCTATCGACCACTTTGACCACACCAATCATCACTCATTTTGTCTCTCTGTCTGAACTACATTGGTCTGAGGCCTTAAGACCGGGGCTATGTAGGCAGCACTTAGATGACATGACTATCTTCTAAGGTTAGCTCGACCACCCTCATTTTTTCATCTCCTTGATAGACAAACCATTCTTTCCTTTGACCTCCTTTGACCATGACCTTGACCTTGACCAAGACCAATCCATACCTTCGATCCTCTTCCTCCCCTTTGGAGAGAACTACATTGGCCTGAGGCCCTAACCACAGGGGCTATGTAGGCAGCACTCAGTGTTCTGAGGTTAGCTCAGCCACTTTCTTTCATCCATCCATCCACCTCGACCAATGACCATGGAGATCATGCCTATCTCCTCTGACCCTGACCACTTCCAAAGCGACGTTGCCTTGGTTGTTTTTGCATGTATGCTACCTCATGACTGGTTAGCACAATTGTTTGCAAACTATTTTTTACCCTCACAAGTATAGGATCACAAGCCAGTTGATCCCCACTACTTGTGACGTTTTCATGTTTTTAGGAGCACTTTCAGAGCCCGGGATACCTGGAACATGACGACCATTGGAGCTTCAGCTTAGATTGAATAACCCAATCAATAGATGACCAAATGCTGGGGCCCAGTTATTTCAATTTTGGCACTCCTCGACCCTCGACCTGCGACAATTTGACCCAACCATCTCATGAAGTGGTATACGTACAATCACAACTTTTGCAATGTTCACACTCCATCTTCACCATCTTCATCCACTCTTTGTCAAATCAGCACTTGATTTCAGGTTCCCTTCCCTCGACTCCTGCTTTGAGGGGGAATACCTCATCCATAATCGGGGCAACCCAACCCTCTTGTTTTTGTCTTGCAGTTCACTTAAACAACCAACAAGACGAAATCAACCTTATCCTACACCTGGGGCAACCAACTCCTATTTTTGTCTTGCAGTTCACCCAAAACAACCAACAAGACAAAAAGGGGCAAATGTAGACACTGAAATCGTGTCTACCCCTTGGTCCTTTCTCCCCCTCTTAGTCCCCTTTGGTCCACTTAACCATTCCTAACCCATGTCTTGTTAATTTAAAATAATTAGCTATTTTAAATTAACAAAACTCATTTTCTCTCTCCCTTGCCACCTCACCACCCTTGGATACCCTTCTTTGGATTCCCTTCATTCCCCACATGGCCAATATTAATGCTTAGACCCCCATTCCAACTTCTCCCCTTTAACCTCTCATCCATTTTAATCACCTTTGACCGTTTCTTTTTTGGACTCGCTAACCTGGTAGTTGGGAAAACGGATGAAAGGCTATTTCTAGCCTTTTTCCTGCCTTTCAGCCATCGACGTCGGTCAACTGTCGATCAACGTCAGTGATATTGTCGACATCGACAACCTTCATAATGGTTTTCTGCATTCGTTATCCGTCCTTTGCCTCTCTCTCGCATTCGACTCTTGAATCCTTCAATCCGTCAATCTTTCGCTCCTCTCTCTTCCACTGCTAACTCTTTGGCTGCAGGTACACATCAAGCAACACTCTCCAGGGACTCCGCATCAGTTTTCTACATCAACAATAGGGACTCTGCCTTTGTCAATAGCATAAGCAACAACACCATCAGCACTCCTTCAGCCAGTCACAGGTAAGTATTTTATTTGTACTTTCATTGTGTTTTCTAGTTATTTGCTTCTAAGTATTATGAACTAGATTCAGCACTCCCTATCACCAGACCAGACCAGACCTGAATCCTTATATCCCTGTCCCCCTATTTGTCTCTTATATCCCTCTATCCCTTTTTGACATTCTATCCATTGACCCAGACCTCTGCACAGACTCTCAAACCATTAACCAAAACTAGACTCTCAAACCCAGACCCCCAGACCATTCAACCAAGCCTAAAACTCTATCTTAGACCCGTCCATAGACCAAAACTCGTCCAAGCCTCATCCACAGAATACTGCCCCGACTGACGCCGATCACTTCCCCCACTGACGTCGGCAGACTAACCGACGTCGACAAACCTTGACAATCGATGCCGATGACTGTGACCAGCCCGACAGCATCATTCAGGTAAGCATTTGCTTCCACTTCCTTTTCAATCTTTATCATTACAGTCTTTTATTATTTTGCCATTTATCAAACATCCTTTTATCAATCATTGGGTTGACATCCCTCAAGCTCTTGCTTCTGGGATCAAGCTTTTACTTGGCAATCCACCATCTCCTCATCTAACGCCTTCTTTGTCTTAGTCTCTTTCTCTTGCAGGTGTCATCCTCCACAACCAAAGAGGAGTTCTCACGACGTCTGGATAAATGGTGCGCATGACTTCATCCAGGTACATCAAGCCTTAGACCATTTCTTTTATTTTCTTATTCTCTCTTTGAATGTGAAAGCGAAAATAGCAATAAAAACAATCTCATAGTGCATGATGATGCGTTATTACTCTGCACGTTCCCCATGTCACCTTCAGGGGCCACCCTTGACTGGTATAGTTCTCTTCCCAGTCATTCCCTCTTTTCTTTCACTCAGCTAGCCTAACTTTTCCTTGATCACTTTTCTATCAATATCACCAAAAAAGTCTCAATCACAGACCTTTACTCTATCAAACAATTCGATGACGAATCCATAGTCTATTTTGTTGCCCGTTGGAGAGGCCTAATCAACCAACTCTTCTTTTCTTTGCCTCAACCTGAGCTCATTGAGCTCTTCTCTTAGGCATGTGCCCAACATATCTCCTCTACCTTATGGGTCTAGACATTTTGCTCCTTTGACGAAGCTTTCACCATGGCAAGAAAGCTTGAACTCCATGCCATCGATGAAAATAAGGTCAAATTGTATAATAACAATGCAAAATATAATGACCCTTCTTCATCCAAACCTTCTTCTGCCCACTCCCAATCCAAGGGGTCAAAAAACACTGGCATCTTTAGACCATCATCTTCAACAACAACCAACTGACCTCAATTTTGAACATCAGACTACATCAATAAACACTTCCAATGACGATCCATACAACGTCAATACACTCCAATTGGAGAGTCATATGCCTCTGTCTTGGATAAACTCATCAAGCAGGGGGTCCTCAATCTCCCTCCAATCTGAATACCTCAATTTGACCCTTCAAAACCCATCCCTACATGGTATAGGGAGAATGACTTCTATCACTATCACCATGTCCAAGGTCATGACATCGTCAACTGCCAAACTTTCAAGAACATTGTCCAAGACATGATAGACAAGGGGGATCTTGTCTTGGACAACCTGAACACCCCATCTAATCAAAACACATCTTCAGACAACTATTCCCAAACCATCCTCCTAATCAAAAAAATGTCCAGACCATGACCGATAGCTCCCACGAGCATGATCTACACACGGTCAACACGATCTCGCCTCTTGTCCCTGACCAACCTCCTCCACAGGTAGAAGAGCTTTCTTCTCCTATTTGACCATCACAGGTAGAAGAGTCATCTTCTCCTATTAGTTCTCCATCAATTTCTCTTATATTAGAGGATGCTTCGACCATATCAATGCCATTAGCCCCACCTTTATCCTTCCTCCTACCAATGGGAGACCATACCCTTCCTACTCCTCAACCACAAGTAGAAGGCACCATCATCCCTGCCCTCTATCCTCTTGAGGAGTCACATTCTCCAATTTATTCTCCACCAAGAGAGGACCCTAGCTCTTCACCCACTTCAACCGAGGAAGACCCAGTAACAGTTTTCTCTTGCCTTTTTCCTAATATCGCTACATCTCACTCACCTCCGTCCACATCTGAACCCAAACTCACGCAGGCGTCCACCATGCCAAAAGAGATTAAATCTCTTGGTGTTCGCCCCATATCTAATCTTGCCTCACACAATAGTGGCCCTCAAACCAAACCAAAGAAGGCCACTAAACCACACTAGAGAATTCCTCCCCCACCTTCATCATTGCCCTCCATTTTGGGCCCGCATCCATCTACCTTAATAGGAGTACTTTCTACTCTAACACTTCATAGAAGCAAATTGCCTCCATTATCCCCTTTACCCATTAAGCATATATTTCTTCCAAAATGACTAATGCCTCCTACGCCTCCAAAACAAAGGTCATCAACCCTTATTGCAACAAAACATGCAGACCCATTGTCAGGTTCTTATGCCTTGCTGTTACGACAATCAAGGGCAGGGCCAAAAAGTGACATGTGCTGATTTGATAGAAAGTGGATAGATAAGGTGAAGGTGGAGTGTGAATGCTGTAAAAGTTGAGATTATGCACATACCAGAACAACCAACAAGACAAAAAGTGGCAAATGTAGACACTGAAATTGTGTCTAACTCTTGGTCTTTCTCTCCCCCTTAGTCCCTTTGGTCCACTTAACCACTCCTAACCTATATCTTATTAATTTAAAATAATTATCTTATTTTAAATTAATAATTCTCTCCCCTTGCCACCTCACCCATGCCACCTCTCCTCCCCTTGGATTCCCTTTCCCTTGGATACCCTTTTTTATCACCCTATGACCTATTCCAACTTCCCTTCCACTCATTCCCCACGCCTAGACCACACATCGAGACCATGACCACCCCTACGCTCTATCCAACTGAAGAGCCACCCTCTCCAATCCCTTCTCCACCAAGAGAAGAACTTATCACCTCTCTTAAACCCTTTAAACAACTGACTATGAAGCCTCGCATGACATCACCTAAACCTTCACAAATGCCTACTATGCCAAAACGGGTCAAACCTCTCAGTGTTCATCCTACATCAACCCTCACTCACCCACAAGTGAAGGTAGACTTGGCCCTTGCCTCACATAATAGTAGTCCTCACACTAAACTAAAGAAGGCTACTAGACCCCATCGAAGAACTCCTCCCCCACCTTCATCATTACCTTTGATTTTGGGTCCACATCCTTCCACTTTAGTAGGATTGCTCCCACACCCAACACCTCTCATCAAACAAATGCCATCTACACACGTGGCCACACCACCAACGAAAAAGATGGTTTGACCAATGCCTCCTCCAACTTCTAAACAAAAATTGTCAACCTCTACTGCGACAAAGAATGTGGACCCATTAAAGGGTTCTTATGCTTCGATGTTATCTCGATTGTTGCAGTCATCTAGCATCGTCCTCCTGCCTATCAAGCCTTACCAACCTCTCAGACCAAAATCACCTTGGTTTGATAACACTAAAATTTGTGCGTATCATTGCACGCCAGAACATGACACTAAGCATTGTTGTGCTCTCAAGGTTGTCATTCACCAATGCTTGGAGAAAGACACCCTTCTTCTTGACCATATTATCAACAAACCTTCAACATCATCTCATGCTTCCCATACCTCCTCACCTTCACACTCATCAACTCTCGAATGAAGACCATCTTGGTTTGACAACACTAAATTTTATCACTATCATCACACACCAGGACATGACACTGAGCATTGTTGTGCTCTTAAAGCTGTCATTCGTCAACACCAGAAAAAGGATACCCTTCTCATCAAGGATCCTCATGACTTCCCCTTTGCCAAATCTTTGACACCATGCATGTCTCACAAACATCATCACCTAAATAGAGATATCCACGCCAGACTATGGTCCCTTTGCTGCCTTAAATTCCCTTATTCGACATCAACACAGTCAATCTGACCACCAAGCCTCAACTGACCTTGACCAATCTGTCAAACATTCTCCTTAGCCACTGGGGGAATTCAACGTTCATCCAAGCCTCGACCAACCTTTCAACCCAATCTTGACCAAATATCAACCAACCTTTTAATCATTGACCTCAACCAAACCTTGACTAAACATCAACCAACTTTTTAAACATCAATATCAACCAAGCATCGACCAAGCCTCGACCAAGCCTCGACCAAACATTTGACCTCAACCAAGCATCAACCAACTTCTTAATCAACTTCTTGACCAAACAACGACCAACATGTGACCAATTTGGAATGAAGCAAATGGGGAAAGTTTGCTCCTAATTGATTCGGACCTTACATCATAACACAAGCATGGGTGAGGGAATTATCAGAACCTAAGCCCCTTTATGCCTTGCATCTTCGACCAGTCTACTGTTAGTCAAGTAATTATTCACTTGACATTTAACTTGAGCTTGATCCCTTGAGCAACCTCCCATCATTGTCATTCCTATTCTTTTCAAACCTCAATCCTACAAACATCAATTAACCCTTTTGTCAAGCATGAATGCTTTGTCCTAATAAAAGGGAAACCCTCTAAACCTCTATAGTCAAGTCCATGACCAAAGTCCAGTAAAAAAAATAAAAAAATCAAAAAAATATAAAATTGGGATGCCTATCTCAAAAGGTCATAAAGCTATAAAATGTAGACTGCTCCCTTGAAGGACAGCTACATAATTGTTGTATTTACTAGACTACTCCCTTGAAGGACAGCTAGGCCAAAGTCATATCAAAAACATATAAAGCAAAAATATAGACCACTCCCTCGAAGGATGGCTATGCCTAAATCTTGATACATACACAGCACTATCTCTGAAGCTTCCCACATCGATCAGCTTCACAACATGACCACAAAGCAAAACAACATCTCCTCACAGACTTCTCGCATCGATCAGTCTGCCTTCAAAAAAAAACTAACTAACAACTATAAAGTCATGGACTTGTCTATAGTCATTCTTAGGGTCACCTATAAAAAGGGGCAAAGTTGTTCCTGCCAAAAAGGGTTCCCCATCCATCCATATCACATATCAAACCTATCACCCCAACATACTCAAGGGACTTCGAGCTCACTTAACGTCAAGTGATTCGATTACTTCTCTAACACAACCACTGGTCAACGACGTAATGCATGAACAGGGCTTTTGTTTCTAACAACCCCTTATCTATGCCATCATTATGGTCCTTGTCAATGAAAGAACAACGTGCCTTTCACCTCTGACACGTCTTGGTCACAATTCAACCACATCATCATTTATCCAACCAACCCAACCAAATCAAACCAAACATTTTCAAACCACTCACATGACATCGTTTATTTCACATAGTTTCTATGAAAACCAATACACATGGAAACTATCGACCAGACACAATTTATGCCAAGCATAAACCATTACTTGTTGGAGCATAAATGACCTCAATTCATTTTTAGCATACATCCATCACGAATATGAAAAATTGCTAGGGATGAAAAACCACTCAACCAATGTTACAGCATACACCATCACATAATATGGAAAATGCTGTAACATCATCTTATCATCATCATTTCATCATGACCAAGACTAATCATCGACCATTTTACCTCTTAGTCTGAACTACAATGGTCTGAGGCCCTCACCACAAGGGCTATGTAGGCAGCACTCAGATGACATGACATCTTCTGGGGTTAGCTCGGCCACATCCATTTGTTCGTCTATCCGATGGACAAACCATTTGACCTTTAACCATGACTAAAATCAATCATCAACCCTTTCGACCCTTTAACCATGACTTGACCTTGTCCAAACTACTGACCACTTTGACCCTCTTCCTCCCTTTTAGGGAGAACTACATTGGCCTGAGGCCCTTCACACAAGGGCTATGTAGGCAGCACTCAGATCACATGACGTCTTCTAAGGTTAGTTCGGCCACATTCTTTCATCCATCCATTCATTTGACCAGCTATCTATCTCGACCTGCCTCGACCAACGATCTTGGAGATCACGACTATCTCCTCAGACTCTAACCACTTCCAAGACAAGCATTGCCTTGGTTGTTTTTGCATGTATGCTACCTCATGAATGGTTAGCAAAATTGTCTACAACCCATATTTCGACCCTCACAAGTATAGGAAGCTGATTGATCCCCACTACTTGTGACATTTTCATGTTTCCAAGAGCACTTCCTAAGCCCGAGATACCTAGAACACAATGACCATTGGAGCTACAGCTTAGATTGAATAACCTGATCAGCTATGACTAAATGTTGGGGCCCGATTACTTCAATTTTGGCACTCCTCGACCCTCGACCTGTGACAATTTAACCTGATCATCTTGTGAAGTGGTATACACACAATCATAACTTTTGCAGCATTCACCTCAACCTTCACCATATTCATCCACTTTCTATCAAATCAGCACCTGATTCTAGGTTCCCTTCCCTCGACTTCTGCTTTGAGGGGGAATACCTCATCCCATAATCGGGGCAACCAACATTCATTTTTTGTTTTGCAGTTCAAAATCAACTTTATCCCATACATGGGGCACTCAACTCCTATTTTTTGTCTTGCAGTTCATCCAGAACAACCAACAAGACAAAAAGGGGCAAATGTAGACACCGAAATCATGTCTAACCCTTGGTCCTTCTCTCTCCCTTAGTCCCCTTGGTCCACTTAACCACTCCTAACCTATATCTTATTAATTTAAAATAATTATCTTATTTTAAATTAATAATTCTCTCCCCTTACCACCTCACCCATGCCACCTCTCCTCCCCTTAGATTCCCTTTCCCTTGGATACCCTCATTTATCACCCTATGACCTATTCCAACTTCCCTTCCACTCATTTCCCATGCCTATTAAACCATCTTCGACCGTTTCTTACCTGGACACTTAAGCCCGACAGTTGGGAAAATAGACGAAAGGCTATTTTTAGTATTTTTACCTGCCTTCCAACCGCTGACATTGGTCAACTATCGACCAATGTTGGCGGTATTGCCAGCGTCGGTTGCCTTCAAAACTACATTCCACCTCTAGAATGTGGATCTGACCTTCTTTCAATCTGCTCTTTCAATCCTTTGACCCGACCTTCTTTCAATCCAACCTTTCAATCTTCAATCTTCCAATCTTCCAGTCTTCCTTGAATGCGAATCTGACCTCTCTCTCTCTCTCTCAGGTACACACTAGCAACATCAAGCAACAGGGCTTCTACACCAACAACATCAACAACATGGCTTTTACACACCTCCTTTAACAAGTAAACAACTAAGTATTCTTCTTTGATTTCATTTCTATATTTTAGAATGTTTTGATACTCAGTCTCCATTTGCTACTTCTAAGCATTATCAACCCAGACCAGACTCGGCTATCAACCCAACCAGACCAATTAGACACTCTTCCTAGAGAGGTTGAAAAGCCCTCCTCTTAACCTGACCCCTTTTGACACCATGTCTTCAACCTTACTCCCTCCTAAGATTCTATCCATCGACCAGCAACCCTGCACAAACTCTCTGGCTGCCACAGACCCCTTCTATCGACCACAGACCTTTTCTGAGACCCGACCAAAGACCACTTCCCCCATTGACGTTGGCAGCCTAATCGATGTTGGCAGACTCGACCAACCGACGCTGGCAGCCTAACCGATGTCAGTGACTGTGGAAGAGTGACAACAGCATACAGGTATGCATATCTTTGTTTAATTTGCTTAGTCTTCCATTTATTTCTTTTTATCAGACATTCTTTTATCAACAATGGATTGTCATCCCATAAAGAAGCCTTTACACTTTCGGGACTGAGTTTTTGCTTGGCAGTCCACCTTACATCCATCTAACAACCTTTTTGTTTAAGTCTCTTTCTTCTAAAAGGTGTCATCCTCCACAACCAAAGAGGAGTTCTCATAATGTCTGGATAACGGTGTGCAAGACCTCATCTAGGTATCATCTAACCCTAGACCATTTCTCTTAGTTTCTTACTTCTTTGAATGTAGAAAAGTGAAAACAGTTTGAAACAATTGGATCAAAAGTTTTCTTTGCCACCAACATTCACAAATAATGGTATTTGACATCCATATGTTTTGTTTTGTCATGAAACACTGGATTCTTGGACATCTTGATTGCACTCTAATTATCAATGTATAACTATGTAGGAGCAAACTGAGAAACCTAAAGATCTTCAAGAATATGATGAAGGTAAATAATTTATCTAAAAGCATCCCATGCTGCAATATACTCTAATTCTACTAATGAATTTGCCACTGTATCCTACTTCTTACAACACCAAGCAATGGCAGTTGAACCCATATGCATAGTGTATCTTGTGGTTGACACTTTGTCATCCACACATCCGCTAAAATCTGCATCACAATATCCAACAAGTTTGAAGTTTTTTTTGTGGTGGTATTTAAGGCCATATGTTTTCGTTCCCTGAAGGTAATGAAGTACTCATTTTGCTGCATGCCAATGAATTTCTCTAGGCTCATGCATAAACCTAGATAAAATTCCAACTAAAAATGAAATATCAAGCCTGGTAGTCATCAAGTATATCAAACCTCCCACCAATTGTCTATATGTGGTGCCATCACAAAAGGCACTGCTATCATCCTTACATAATTTCAAGTTACTTTCCATGGGAGTGAGGGCAGGTTTGCAATCACTCATGCCAAACCTCTCTAATAACTCATAAATATACTTAGTTTGTGAAATGAAAATACTATGCTCTTTTAGAGTTACCTCTATGCCTATATAGTAGTGAATAAGTCCAAGATCTGTCATCTCAAACCCATCTTTTAATTCCTTATTCATAGACTTGTTATGGTTTTCATCATTACCTGTAATAAACAAGTCATCAACATAGAGAACTAGTATCACCATTTTCTTACCCTACACTCAAAAATAAAGAGTATCATCTGATTCACTGCGATGAAAACCAATGGATTTCAAGTATGAATCCATTTTCTCATACCAAGCCCTATGTGCCTGTTTGAGCCCATACAAAGCTTTTGTCAATTTACACACTTTGTGTTCAGCACCCACCTGTTCAAAACCTTGAGATTGTTTCATATAGACTTCTTCCTATAAATCACCATTTAGGAAGGCACTTTTAACATCCAATTGATGTGCTTTCCAACCATTTTGTGCTGCTAAGGCAAGTACCATATGAATAGTGTGCCATTTGGCAGTTGGTGAAAATCTTTCCTCATAGTCAATACCTTCTTGTTGCGCATATCCTTTTGCAACAAGTCATGCCTTATGTTTATCAATGGAGCCATTTGATTTATACTTAGTCCTATAAACCCATTTACATCTGATGGGTTTAACATGTGGAGGAGGATCAACTAAAACCCATGTATTATTGTTAAGTATGGAATCATACTCACATTTCATTGCCTATTGCCAAACATGTTCAGTAGATGCCTCCTCAAAAGTGGATGGCTCAGTGGAAGAAGTAGTAACAACCATATCATAGTTCACCTATTTTCAAGAATTCCTAGGCCCTATTAAACCAACTTCATCTACTGTCAAGTCAAAAAAGTACTTTGAGCCCATTTTGGATACTTAGACAAATTATTCAAATCAGGGACTCCAGAATTCTCATCATGTGCATCATTCGAAGGGGGACTTAGAGAATTTTCAACAATTTCTAGTCATCAACCTGTGAACTTGTAGATGAAGGAGAGGAAAGTGAAGGAATTTGAGTCTCATACCATAACTTCAAAGAGTTATCCCCATTATTCAAAACCTTATCTCTTTTTATATTTTTCCTCTCTAATCTATCAAGTTGAGAATCAATCTCTGTAGTGTTCATAGTCCCAAACTCATCAAATATTACATCTCGACTCACTATGAATTTGCATGAATCCTGTGCAAGCAAACGAAACCCCTTTTTATCTTCAGAATAACCAAGAAAGATGCATTTTCAACTTCGAGGTTCCAACTTAGTTCTATGTTTAATAGGAACCAAAGCAAAACAATCACATCCAAACACTTTCAAGTGTTTAACTTTTGGTTTAAATTCATACCATGCCTCATATGGAGTTTGTCCCAAAAGTGCAACTGTGGGGGACATGTTTCTCAAATACACTGTAGTACCTATGGCTTCAACCCAAAACTTATCATCAAGTTGTTTATAGTGCAACATGGCACATGTTGTGCCGTCTAAAGTTCTATTCATTCATTCAGATACTCCATTTTGTTGTGGAGTATAAGCATTACTATATTGTCGATGAATTCCATGTTCTCGACAATAATCCAAAAATTCATTAGAGGTATACTCACCTCTATTATTTGAATGAAGAGTGGCCAAATGTGAACCTGTTTCTTTTTTGACTAAGTGTAACCAAGCAACAAACTTAGCAAAAACTTCAAATTTATTTTTCATAAAGAATACCCAAGTCATCCTAGAAAAGTCATCAATAAACAAGACAAAGTATCTACACCCACCAATGGATGACTTTTTCATGTCACACACATCACTATGAACTAACTGTAAACATCTGTTAGCTCTCCAAGATGAATGTTTAGGAAATTTTTCCTGATTTTGTTTACCCAAAACACATGACTCACAAAGAATACCATCTTTACGAAAAGTGGGCAACCCATTCACCATACCATATCTCTGCAAATCCACTAAAGAGTGGATATTCAAATTTCCATAGTGGAGATGCCATAACTGTTGTGTAGACATAGTACCTGTACCTGTGTCAATAATTGCTGCAAGTTCTATATTGGGAGGAAGCACCTTACAATGCAATCTAACCAAGTTTCCATCTTCATATCCTATATACATAGTTTTATAATCATCCTTCACTAAATTGATGTAAATAAGCCCATTTTCAAGCACAATTTGATAACCTTTCTTTCGAATAGTTACCAAAGAAAGTAAGTGTTTCTTCAATGTGGGAACATACCAAACATCCTCGTATTTTATAGACCCATTAGGAAGAAGGATTCAAATAGAACCAAGTACTAGTGGTGTATGCATAGACTTATCTGCTAAGGCAACTGGAGAGAGAGAAGCTTCCTTATAAGACCAAAAGAAATCCCTCCTAAATGTCATGTGTTTGGTTGCTCCTATGTCTAAAACCCATACATCTGTGAGCTCATCTCTAGCCTCATATTCAATATAATCAATGTGCCCCAAAGTAGTGAATGCAAATTCATGGGCAACATTACTAGATTCATTATAGTCATGATCAACATACTGATCAGAGTTAGTCTTAGTCACTTTTTGTGGCCTCTAAATTTTATCAAAAGGAATCCTACATTGTGAGGCTATGTGACCAGATTTTTCATATCTATGACACTGAATGTCTGATCTACCTCGACCTCTGCCCCTATATGAGTTGTGACTATGTCCTCAATCACTTGTTTCATGTGAATGTGATTGATTAGATTGTTGATTATTTGAATGACCCCTACCTCAATTTTGATAGCTGCCTCCTTTTTAACCTCGACCCCCTCTATAATTGTTTCCTCTATTGTTTTGATGCCCAGATGAAGATGAACTAGGCTTTGACTCTAAAACATGGGCTTTTTTGGTTTTCTTAGATTTCTTGGGTAGAGAGAGGTCATGTTGGATGAGCAACTTAGCCAACTTATCAAAGGTGATGCCTGTGATCTTGTTAGAGACATGCAACTTTCAACAAAATTCCTATAGGACCTTGGTAGTCCTTTCAAAGCAGCAGTAACTATGAGGTCATCATCTAGTTTTCCAAAACCAGCCTTAGTGTACTCAGTAGTGATATTTTTCAACTTAGACATATATTCTCCCATATCCCCATCTTCATCTAATGACAAAGTAAACAACTGCATATGAATATCTATCTTCTTTTGCTTAGGTTTCTTATCATACAAATCTAACACTGTTTTCCATGCAGTGTAACTATGAGGATAATTTTCAATATGAACATAAGTATCACGAGTACAATAGCATTTAATGAGAGCTAAGGCCTTAGAATCATGAAAACTGAATATATCTAATTTAGCCTGCTCTATTGGCAATGTGGGATTTTCATTCTTAACAATATCCCATAACTCATTAAAAACTAGTGAAGCCTCCATCAATCGTTTCCAATCTGAATAATTAAAAATTGTTAATCTATCACCATCTGAAAGCAAATTTTTAATTTTCAGCATTTTGAAATGAAAGTAAGTGCAGTAGAGAAACATGCAACAAAATGTAAAAGAAATGAAACAAATATCACACTCACTTCGCAAGACACTGCTTCTACAGGGTTTTGCACTTAACCTCTACGTAGAGCGTAAAAGAAAAAACAAGTATTTTTGATGGGTTTTGCACTTAACCACACCAAAAATCAATTATTACACCCTTATTTTTCCAAATTACAACCTTATTTCACCAATTACACCCTTATCTCACCACAACAATGCAAAAGAAATATGATTGAATTCTACCCCTCTTTTGAAAAATTAAATAACACAATACAATAAGTATGTATTTTACAATATTCAGATTTAAAAAAGAGAATATTCTTTTTTCAAAAAATTCATATTCCAAGGCAAAAATAACTTTCTCCAAAAAGAAGGGATTTGAACCCTTGACCTCCTCCTTTGCAAGCTTCTAACAAAATAAGCTTAACCAATTGCTCTAAGAGCATTTGCAGAACATTACACTTAGAAATTTCTATTTATTCTAGATTTTGTGTATGAGGGAAAATTTAAAAAAATTTACATATGAGTAAATAAATTCAAAAATTTCCCTTTTTTTACAGCCTCTCTTCCAATCTTCCTCCCGTGGGACCCACTACGGCAAATATAATGAAAATCAAACTTTAGAAATATCAAAAATAAATTGTTGAGTTTTATACTATGCCATTCTTCCCTTGGGATGCCATGGCTACTCTTGGATATTTTTCTCCACTTGCTCTCTCTTCTACAAGCCATACAAATCCATACAAGCTGAATAAAAAGGATTTTTACTGAGTTTTTGCAGATTTTTAAGGTATGTTTTGCAGGAATGGATTCAAAATGAAGCTTGGGCATTGGAAGGCCATACAACAGGCCGTACAAGTGCAAAAAAAATCTAGATTTTCAATTTGAATGCAAACACAGGGATTTAATACCATTTTCAGATGTTTTAGCTATTAAGAGGCCTGAGAATGAATGGAAATACCAAAGGCAGTGATGAATAAACATTATAGAGGTTTTTATCAAATAAAAAGGCCATAAAAATATGGTTTTGGTCCCAAAAAAATGAATTTAATAACATTAAATGCTAAAAATTCATTTTTTATGCCAAATGAGGAGGTTTAACACAGGAAAATGGAGTATGAATGATCAAAAAAGACCAGACTGTGGTATATGGAAAATACAGGTTTAAATGTGAATAACATTTAAAAAATTAAAATAATTTAATAATTTTTCAAACATTTAAACCAATAAAAAAAATTCATTTTATATGGCATACCTTATTTCATGCCAAAAGATATCACGTGAATTGATTTTTCACCTTGCTCCTTCGAATTTACCAAGCTTCCAAAATAACCATGCTCTGATACCATTGATAACGCCAGAATCAAAATAGGTTGAACCTTGTCCCCACTTAGTGTGAGTGCACAAGTATTTTATTAATTTTAAAAAATCAAGTACATAAGGGTTCCTTTACTCCGTTAACTCTTTTACAATGCAAACATGGATTTATATAGTTTTTACCAATGACCGGTAAAAACAACTAATCCTATAACCAACTAAATATGGGAAAATAACCCATAAAGTAATTCTAATTAATAAATATAAAAAATTAAAACTACCTAATAATTAAACTAAGTTAATTTTATGGGGGTGTCTTTACTAAAAGATGCATGCCCCATTTACAATAATTATTTATTACCTACCAAAAATCTAACCTAACGTTAAGACTTTGGAACAAGTCCTAACAATATCAAGGATAAATTTTTTATGAATTGTTGAAGTCCCAAACTGAATAAATTTTGTGAAAAAAACAAACAAAAATCTAGAACTTTGGCACCAGGCAGCGATGGCTCACAAGTGTACCAAATGTGATTCTCTATAAACCATAAATTTAACTTTATCAAAATCCAATTTTTTTTCATGCATGTTTATCTCATCCTAAGGATATATTTTTATTAAATTTTAAAATTCCCAAACATTATAGATTGTATGTAAAATCTAAGCAAAGATCCATAAGAAGCATGCCTTAATAACCAAGTTATCTATACCTCACAAGTGCAATAAATGCATTAGACATGGCAAGATTCAAAAAAATGCTAGAATATAAAGGAAAAAATGCATATTCTTGCTTTTGAAATATCTTTTACATCAAGACTCTGTTTTGGATCTCGTATAAAGCATTGGAAATTTATTGCAATGAGTGATCAAGTGATGTGAAATAGTTGATTTTTAGATACCTATTTATTAGGAATACAAAGAGGGGTGAATATTTTTCCAAAATTATCTCATGGGTATACTAAGTGTGTTTTTTCCATTTTTTTAATATATTTTATATCTAAACTTTATTTTGTATCTAGTTCAAAGCATTATAAATATTTTTCAATGAGCGATCCAATGATGTAAAACATTTGATCCTCTAAAACTTTTATAAATAAGTTCACTTCTCCACTTTTAGTTAAATTCCCTTTACATGACCATGTTTTAAACATTAATGTGTGGAACATGCATGCTACTACTATGAATAAGTTTTAAAACTATTTCCAAACTCTACCACCCAATGGATAAAGCTTGGTGGGCCCATTTAGTGCTTTAATTTTAAAATATAAGTGTGCCCTTTATACTTTGTTGGGTTTATGTTAAATTAATTATTATATTTTTGTGATATTTAAGTCACTTTTAATTTATTAAAAAAATTAGGTGAGTGGAAAATGAGAATAGGAATCAGGGAAAGGGTAGTTATAATAGTAAAAAAGGTTAGTTAGATCCTCCTATGTGTTATAAATAGGATATGTCAATTGTAAAAAGGGGTTATTCTTTCTTTTAACACTAGGATAGGATTTTCTACAACTTTGTGTGTTGTATAGATTTTTTTGCATTTTTTAATGGAATATAAAAAGTGGGTGAGATTAATTTTAGGATTAGTGGGTTTTAGTGTTCCTTTTTTGTGAAATTTTAATTATTATTCATACATATATAAGTCATTAAATTTTATATTTTTCCTTCATGATGATTTAACTTTTAAGGAGATTTTGGAATGTAAAACCCTAGGTTATTAAAGTACTAGAATAATAAATCAGGGAATAAATATAGCAATATCAAAAACCTATGATTTATACAATATTTGATTTGTCTAATTATTCTATAAATAACAATGAACTAAAAATGATGTACTTAACTAGAAATCTAACTGAGATGGATAAGTGATAGGCTATAAATTGGTATAGGAACTGTGCAAGGTGTCATAAATAATAATCTAGAGTCAAAAATCATCCTAAACAATAGCACAGTCCTGTAGATAGTATCACACTATGCTAGTGTCCTATGTTCCAAGCTAATGTCCTTATGGTAATAGAGACAATGAACTTTCAAGTGAACCTTCATCTAGAGCTAAGAAGTTTGTGCTTGTGTGAATGAATGTTGGTTCACTGTTTGTTCCCTGTTTTGACTAATTTCAATGTAAAACCCTATCCCTCCATGTTTGTTAGGATATTTGAGGATTAAAAATATAAAAGTAATGATGTTAATAGGGTAGGTTGGACATGACCTCAACACCCCATGTTTTGAGCATTGTCTACATACCAATGCCTCAAAAGGGGATCAAGCCCAATGTAGTTCTTTCAATCTAATTGTTGGTGTAAGTGCAAGTGAATGCTCATATAAGTATCATTTTGAGTGCTTTGAGTGTGACTTGAGACTATAAATCTTAGTAATATGAGCTCTAGGTTGTTATAAATGGGTTTATGTATAAGTAGGTAAAAATAGGGATCAATGACCTTGATTTTCATAATTATTTTTGAGTTTGTTTATGATTATTTGCATCTAATTTCTATCTAGGGGATGAATGAATTAAATTAGTCTATATATAGCATTGTTGTGCTTGTCAATATGTGAAATAGGTCCAGGCTAACCCTAATTTACTTTGAGGAACATAAATATATCCATTGGGAAAATAAGGATCAAGGGGACATTAGTGATTCCCTTTGGTTAATAGCATAGTGCATTATAGTCAAAAAGACCACACTAATGTCTAGGTGAAAGGAACATATGAAAAAGAGACCTGGGTGCCTAGGGGGTAGCTTAGTATTGTTTTTGGTATATCTAAGAATGGGTTTCACTCACACAAAATCTATAAATTGACCAAGAGAGGCCCTAAGAGAGGTTTAGGGTTAAGCTAAGGATAAGGTGGTCTCAAGTGACACTCATTGCATTTAAATGACATTTTATATGACTAAATTTGACTACCCTTTATTATATAGATGTAGCAAAGTGAAATGACTAGGATAAAGGAAAATAAATGTACCTAGACTTACCTAACAAGCAAATCCCATAAATTTGGGTGTGAATCTAAAAATTATGATCCATTGTGTGTCCTAGAAATGAAACATGAATGAAATAGTATTTACTTAAGAAACATCAAAATCAAAGACAAAATGGAGTAAATATATGAGATAAAGAAGAAAGGAATGAATACACCTCATTGGGTACGTGAACTAATGTTAAAACTTGGTGACATCCTTTATGTGTATCTAGTGATTAAACGGTGAATAGTTTGGACTGAGTTGATGGCTAGATCAATTCTCATGTGTGGGTGGCTCAATAACTCAAGATGGTCTTGACTCCATAATTACTCACCCTTAGTGGATCATAATATGTGAATAACTTGGATTGGGTTGATGGATTTTCCAACCCTCCTATGTAGATAGATTAAGAACTCAAGTAGGCTATGACTCCATCATTGACTACCCATGTGTATTAGATACATCTAAAACTAAAATTGTGTAATGTAACTATAGCTATGTGATGTAACTAAAATTGTGTAGGATGGATATGAGGCCACTCAAAAACTCTAAAATTTAAAATAGCTTAGAGTCCACTTGAGAACTCTAAAAATTTAGTTTAGGGGGCACTCAGTAATGCCAACTATTAAAGATAGAGTAAGGCATCAATCTAGTGTAAACCTAGTGCAAATTTGGTGTAAATAGTGTCTATAGTAGTAACATGAAGAATTATATGGAGTTGTCATTTCATCTAAAAGTATTGGTGTCAAACTAAACATATGGGAATAATGTGTTGTGCACATGCCCCCAACTTTGATATCTATGTATATGGATTCTAGAATTTGTCATAATAATTTGTCTGAGTATCTAAAATTGAATGGGAGTGATCATGGTATGCATAATGCCCCTAATATAAGTAAACATATGTAACTATGTGTATAATTCAACATAAAATGATCATATATGATAATCTATGATTAATACTATGCAAATTTGAACTATAATTGTTGTACCTTTCTGATGATTTTATAATTTTTTATTTTTAGGGCTATTAGATAGTAGCATGGTCCCCTAGTCAATATCACATTGTGATAATATCCTATGTTCTATGTTATTGACCAAATGTGTTTTTTCTATGCAAAACTAAGAGTGATCTATATAAGACTTTTTTCATTGTGTTTTTCTAAGTCTAGGCTCTTTAATTTGTGTTTTCATGCTAAAAAATGTGTTTTGAGTGCACTACAATGACCTTTCTCTATGTTAAACCCATATGAACTCCCCCTCTTTTGAGGGGAGTTATTGAAACTTTGAAATAACTATCCTAAAAATAAAATACATGCATCATGTGTGTTAGATTGAAAACATGTGATATCTACATGACATCAGAATGTAAAATAGTTAGAACATAAGTTAATAATGTATGATGTATGATAGATAACATTCACAAGGTTTTCAAGATAGATATAATAATGGAATCATGTAGATGAAAAAAAAATGGATATAATCTGAGTAACTACCTAGGGGGATGGGGCATGATGTCCATCAAAGCACCCAAGGAGGAAGGGGAGATGTATGAGGTCCCTCATGGAATCTCAACTAGATGTGAATGTAACAAGAAAGAGACAAGTTTCCTAGCCATGACTCACATGAAAGCATGCATACAAACACATGAAATACATAAAGTAGGACAAGGAACCACAATACAAGGGATATGGGCACATGTCACTAAGTCTGAGAAAGAGTAAACATACAAGGACACGTTTAAATTTCCATATATGAAAAGATAAAGCAAGGTTGGCTTATAGCCACATGGAAGGAGATGTTCAAATGTCTGCATAGGACATGGGCACATATCCAAAGCATACACATAATGAAATGAATTGGCATATAGCCATAAATCAATGGTATATTCAAATTCCCTTTAATAGATGTAGAATCAAAGAGATATAATTAAATATAAACTAGTAAATATAGATGCATAACCATGTGGTACAAAACTATATAAGAGGAAATATGTACATAAGCTGAGTCTATAGTATTAGTATTCAAAAAAAACTATGTGTATTATAGGATGATTGATATCAAGATATAATCAATGCTAGATGTATGATATAGAGTATATAAAGATATAACCTAGTAAACCAGAAGTTGTGTAGTATTATACCCCCAATGGATGAATGTGTCAATGTTGAATCTATGTATATGTGTATGTGCCCTCATTGGGTAGATAGTAGAAAATATAGATTTATGTAGAGGACTTGAGTCCTATAGTAATTTTTGAACACATGAAAATAACAAGTGAAGCACGTAGGTATGATATAACTGACTATACTAGAATATATAGCATATTTAGTACCTAAAAAATATAAGGAATGTAAACATGGAAATTCATATAATTTAAAATTTGTATTTTCTAAGCAAATATTTTAATTTTTTTGTATTTTTTGATATGTTATATTGTTTTTTGTGTTTTATGAGTATAATCTATGTAAAATAAACATGAAAATTAAATTATATACAAGGATCAAGATAAGAGAAAATATGTACAAGTAGAGAGGAACACATTAATCAATGAGTCTCAAAAGAGACTCACTATCAAGGTGTCCTAAATCAAATAAAGGAATATTGATCACATGTGGTATGTGAGGAGGTATCTGACATCTAGAAACTATATTTACTAAGTAATTTGTAGCTAAAATTACCCATGTATTGGAGTTATGAATCTATGGAGATGACTAAATAGGACTATGATTTTTGGGGTTCTTAGGACCCATCTAGTAGAATAAGATGTGAATAGTGTGGGTTCTCTATACTTGAACACTAATTTAGATGGTAATGGGGCAAAGAGAGGCTCTCTAGAATATACAACACATATCTAGAACTGAGGTTTCAATAATAAAGGTCTTTGTGGGAGAGTATGTGTACATGGTAATGATATAGGAGTAGACCTCCCCTGCACTAATGGCTCAACTTATATTGGAGGTGTGCTAATAGAAATTGTGTTCAAAGATATAACTTGTGGATGCTATGTAAATAGATGTGGAATAGATAAAGGATACTCATATAGAAGGCCCTCAACTATAACCACCTAATTATCATGTATATACTTAAGATATTTGTGTATGGTAGATGGAATGGATTGAATTTATTGTATCTAAGGCCTACCCAATAACATATCAAATATGATGGCACTATGTACAACTAATAATCTAGTGGCCACATGTGTGGGACCAACCTATAATGGAAGTACTATCTCCCTAATGGAGCTCTGAATATGGCCACTAAATCCATGAATAATTGGATCTATCTACGACATATCCTACTCTAAATAACCCAAGTGATGTATAAGTGTGATAGTGCACATATTAATGATTGAACCTCTACCAACCATAACACTCTGAATAGGATGATGATCAATGTAAAGTCATATAAAGAGTGAATATAAATATGATTCATCATCAACAATGATGAGAGGTCTAACTAGAACTGTAGTATGATACATACCAATGATATTTTTTAGAGGGTGTATGTCCATCATATGAGTATGATAAGATGATACTAGTGGATGACCCTAATAAGTATAATGAACACATGAATTTCATTTTTTCTCATTAATTGTATGTAGTATAAATGGATTAGAAAATATTTTTATTGTTTTCACTTCTGTTGGTTATGCTTTGGGTACCTCTATAGGAGTGTTGACATCAATGATATTATAATCTATCAAATATTTTATCTTATGTCATAAACTAATGTATCTATTTGTATTATGGCCTAGTGCACTATGATAATCACAAAATGCATTGGAATAATAATTTATTTGAAGAGGCCTAGTCATAATAACCTCTTTGATGGGAGGGAGAGATATGATGTTTCATTCCAAGAGTTTTTGGAGAACACATGCGAGCAATTCAAGAAGATTTGTAAAAGGTATCCTTGGAGGAGCCGATAAAACCATTCAAGGAGTTGGATTTGAGGCTAAATTAATTATTATCTTTTACTCATTCTTATTTTTAGTTGATCTCACCTTATATGGGGGCTTATTGGAACTCTTATTAGTTGAATCTAATCTAGTTATGTATTTTATTTTTCCCATGGAGAAAAGCTTGAATTCTTGTTCTTTCACTATATGGAATAAATTTATGAATGATGACACTTTTTGAATAATATATTTATTCATGTAATTCTGGTAATAAACTATTCTTTAATATGTCCCTTATTTCTCTATTTGCCATGGGGCTAGTCATCTTTGCTAATATAGTTTTATATTGCAAAACATATTCATCTATTGGCTCATTAGAGTTTTTCTTGAGTTGTGCAACTTAAGCATATGAAACTTTGTCACTAATGTTGACTAAAAAGTGTGCCAAAAACATATTTGACAGTGGATTAAATGATTTTATGGACTTATTAATAATATCATAGAACCATTTTAATGCATAGTATTTTAAACTATGGGGGAACAACTTAGTTAGGATCCAATCATGGTCTAAGATGGTCTAGTATCACCCTATTGAAGATGTAACATCTTGTACTATAAATAAATGATCTCCTACAAAAAGGATTGTACATTTGAAGAAGAGGGGTGTGTACTACCCATAAGAGGTGGTGATACTAGTTAGAGTTGGCTAGTTGTAGTAGGTTATTGTAGAGTCTGAGTTACCCTTGTAGTAGGTGTCATGATATTATTATCTATGGGGTTGGAGGATTAACATGTAGTAGATTTTAGGATCTCTATTTGAATAATATGGATAAGGTCATCTTGCATATTAGTATGTTTAGAAACAAAATCGTTTAAATGTATCTTATTTGTCTCATCAAAATTATTATTGAATTTTGCCATTGTAGGTTGGGAAGTACAAAAATTTAAATTTGTATATTTCAAACCTTTTAAGAAATTAAGTATTTGAAAGATTGTTGAAATAGAATAATGAATCAGATCTAAGATTTTGAAATTAATTATTGAGAATATAAAATGAAATGATACAAACCCTAAGAGCATATAAGGCTAGGGTTTGGATGGTATTATAAGTTAGGTTTACCAAATGATTTAAATTTTAAGGGGATTATGGAATGTAAAACCATAGGTTGTTAAAGTGTTGGAATAATAAATCATTGAATAAATATAACAATATCAACAACCTCTAATTTGTATAGTAATTGATTTTTCTTATAATTTTATAAATAGCAATGAACTAGAAAAGATGTACTTAGCTAGAAAAATAACTGAGATAGGCAAGTGATGGGATGGAAACTAGTATAAAAACTATGTAAGGTGCCATGAATAATAATTCAGAAGTCAAAAACCCTCTTGGACAATATCATGATCCCCTAGATAGTAGTGAACTATCCTAGTGTCTTCTATGTTATTCTAATGTCCTTATGGAAGTAGGGATAATGAGCTTCTAGATGGAATTTCACTTGGATCTAATAAGTCTATACCTATGTAAATGAATCTTGGTTCACTATCTATTCCTTATTTTGACTAATTTCAATGTAAAACCCTAGGACTCCATGTTTACTAGGGTATTTTAGGATCACGACTAGAAAAATAATGGTGTTAGTAGGGTAAGTTGTATGTGACCTCAACACCCTATGTGTTGAGTGCTATCTACATAAAAATACCTCAAAAGGGGATAAATCCTACTATGGTTCTCCCAATATAAGTGTTGGTATAGGTGCAAGTGCAAGTTAATGCTAGTATGAATGCTAATTTGAATGTTTTGAGTGTGACTTGAGACTAGAAATCTGAGAAATGTAGATGGGTGTATGTAAAATTAGGTAAGAATAGGGATCAATGACCTTGATTTGCTCAATTTTTTTTAGTTTTTTTATGAGTATTTGCATCTGATTTCCATCTTGGTGATAAATGAATGAAATTGGCCTATATATAGCATTTTAGTGCTTGTCAAGATGTGAAATAGGTATAGGCTGACCCTAAGTTATTTTGAGGAATATAAATATATTTATTGGGAGATTAAGGATCAATGGGACATTAGCACTACCCTTTTTTCAATAATGTAGTGTATTATAGTCCAAAGGACCTTCTAATGTCCACATGGTAATGTGTGAAAAAAAGACTTGGGTTCCTAGGGGGTGGCTTAGTGCTACTTTTGGTATATCTAGGAATGGTTTGGTCTCACACAAAAGCTAAAAAATGACCAAGAGAGGCCCAAAGATAGTTCTAGGGATAATTTAAGGATAAGGTGGTCTCAAGTGATGCTTATTACACTCAAATAACATTTTAGATGACTACACATTGTAGAAATGTCGACAATGTCATATTTAATTTTTGAATGGTTAAAATTTTTTGGATACTTTATTGTTTATGATACTCATTCAAATGCTTTCTTTGAATATTGAAAAAATATAATTTTATACTGAATTATTTTAATTTGTTTTTCAAGTTTGAATATAAAAATCTTTGTAAGATACCCTCTATTAAATATAATACCTAGTGATTATGTATCTTGAGACTGGGCTAATAACTATAGATAAAATCACTCTTTGAATAATACTTGATTGAAATTAACAAGTAATAAAATTATATACTAATTTGAGCCACACATTTTGCATATATAATTTTAACATGGAAATATCTTTTTATATTAGTAGTGAGGGTTATAAGTCATGTTCATAAATTTAAATTAAAACTCATTGATGTTGATAAGGTGGTAAAATCCATGATAAAACCTTGGCACATAGTTTGTAATTTATTTCAAGAAACATAAATTTATGGTGGGAAATTTGGCATTATATGAATTTTAAATGTGAAGTTGATATAATTATATGTGATACTTTCCTTGTAGTTATGATTGTGACCTTCCACTAAATGAGCCTATGAATTTTTCTTGAATTCATTTAGTGCACTGGGTTTTAGAAATGTATTTTATAAGCCACTATTTTAATTTTGGTCAGTATTTTGTTGTTTGCTTTTATGAGTTTATAGTTTGGTCAAGCGTGGGTAAATTTACTTATTAATATTGAAGGTGTGATTTTGTTTCTATGTTTCACTTTAAAACTCCTTGGTATATGAATTTTAGTACATTTTTGTTGATCTAATTTTGTGACTCGTTTAATAAGTTGATAGGTTTTCATCTTATTATTTTAGGATCATCAAAGGTATCTAAGGGAATAAATTGTAGGTATGCAATTTTATAAATAACTAAGTGGTGTAAATAGAGTGGTTAAAGTGATGTGATTGTTACTTGAAAATATTTCCCTATAAGCCAATTATTAACCTCTTAAATGATATTAAAAACTAAGCTAACATGGATATGAAAAATGATTCTATGTTATTTGAAATAATACTTATAAAACATAGCATCAAATAAAAAATGAAGGTGTGGTAGAAAAGAGATATTTTTTATATTTCATACCTAAGATAATTTTGTTGAATTAACACTCTATGAGATTTACTACATATAATTCAATGTTCATTAAGGTCAATAATCACACAAAATTTCATAAACACTATAAATATTCTAAGGAGTTTTATTTTTGAACAAATATCAATACCATCACATTTTTAAGATGAACTCCTGTAATGAATTTATTATTTAAACTTTCACCCACAATAATTACTTTTAATAAAATATGACTACCAACACAACTAGATAAATTAATCACTCAATGTAATCTACCCATAAGAAAAATAATTTAAATCTCATGTAGTTAATACTAAGTCTAAAACAAATATAGTAATATTACCAAAATTGATAAAGTAAAAACTTAATAAATTCAGAGAACATCTCAAGATATTTATAAAATTTCTTGAGTCTCAATAATTCTTCCTCTTTAAAATAATTTATAATGAATGTACTTATACAAAATATGGGTGCCACCTCATCTTGTAAAATCAAAAGTTTTAATGAAAGATAAAAACTTGTATTTATAAAATTGAACTAAAACCTAAAACATCCAGAATAAAACTCTACTTCTAAAAATTATACAGCTAAAAATAAATCTTGATCTCAAGTCATTTATACTAATCTTAAGATAAATTTTCTAGAGTAACTATTGGTGACATTTTAAAGGTGACCACTTTTTTAATTTGTAGTGCCTGAGTAGAGACTTGATATTCTTAGTTAATATATGAAATATTTATATTGGGAACTCTAAACAAGTGTTTTGATTGAATCATTATTTTTGAATGAAGAGAGAAAGGAATCTCAATATTTTTTTTTTTTTTGACTATAGAGGCATTTTAAATTTTATCAGTAGTATAAGTGATTTAATCAATCAATTCTTGGATTACACCCCTTTTTATTGGTGGCCCTTTCATTGACACTTTTCATCAAATCCCAGATATACTGTGAGAAATTTAGGGTAAAAATAATCATGTTATCTTGTAAAAACATTGAGGGCATATGAACCAATGTGAACATTTCTAAAATTTTCTCTTTGAAATCATTAAGGGAATCATCATAGATTTCATATCCCAAGACCATTATTCTAATGAGGATATCATTTGTATAGCATAAAATTTCACACAAGTTTACATCAAATATATTCATAATCTTAATATGTGGAAATATTCCCTTTTTAATCACAAAACAAATATTTTTCAACTTATTTTCCATTCAAGTAATCTCTCCTAAGTATGCCTAAACATTGTGTTTTAAAATATCACTCTTAATTTTTTTATTTCATGCACCTCAATAAGTGATATGAATAAATAATTTAAATCATTCTTAACTTTATCAATGATTTTCTTAATAACATAGGATTTGGTCCAAATCTATAGTCTTCTTAATTTTTGCTTCAAGTGTTTGATAGCCTACTCTACAAACTAGTGAAAATATATTACAATAGATTATGGGTCTTCAAAATTTTCCTTTTCACTACTTGAATTAGATAGATTTATATCCAATCCTCTAATTCTTCTCTTTATTTTTCTAATTAAAGAGAATAACTATTTTTTAATTTCACATAAAGAAACAGTACCATCTTATGTGATTTTCTTTGTGGTTACTCTCTTGATTTTCCTAATTTTATTTATAAGGGATGAAGGTGGGTTTTTAAAAGTGCCCAAACCCTTGTATAAAATAAAGGAATAAATATAGACAATATAATCAATTAATCAAAAATGAAATAAATAGGGAAAGTTAGCCCAAGAAAAAACACATTGTCTTAGGAGTGGAAGACAAAAACAAACTGATAGCAAGAAGATAGCTAACAGAATATTATACACTAAATTTATTAAGGTTTTTGTAAGCTTCCCATTCCTCTCAAAAAAATTAATGTGTTGTTCTATGAATTTTCTATTACATTTTTTTAGGAATCTTGTCTTTATTACCTTGGATCCTTCCACTCTTTATAGTGTTTGAGGGCACATCTTCTTTACCAATATCATCTTATTTAAGCATTTCAATGCTTGTAACATAATTCTTAATGGTTGTCTTGCTAATTTGTAAGACATTACTAAGGCATTATGTCATAGAGTTTTGAGTAGCCTTAATTTGGGTTAAATTCCTCTTCAATTATTTCACCTTATTTTCAATCACACAAACTCTACTATTCATTTACCTCTGGTTCTTGTTGAAATGAATACATTCAGTAGTCTAAAGAGGTTCCCCATTGACCTGAGATTGAATTTGTTCTATCTTTCTCTTACGCCTTTTTTTTCACATAAATACCACTTTAAATTGCATTGGTGTGAGTGGGAATATTTTTCAAGGAAAACAACACTTTATTAAAGGCTCAAATCCAAGGGGTTTACTTTATTAGTACCTTGAACTAAATATTTAATGACTACTTCCTATGTAATGGATTGAGAGGAGGAAAAAGTTTCCTTGACATTGTGGTGTTCCCTTTTTGAAGAGGATGTGAGAGAGGGATTTAGGCATAGGGGTATCCTAGAAGGCATATTTAGAATCAAAAATTTTAACAACAAGATCTACCACATTGGTATTTTTAGAAATTTGGTACTCCACATGTTTTTTAATACAATCAAACTTGGATTTCCATTTTGGATGAATAATAATAGTGGTATATTTTAGAGATTTAACCTTGGATTTAGGACAAGGAGTCTAGGATTCAGGAAAATAATCTAAAACATTTTCAACAAGTGTTATCTTAGGGGCATGAATTTGGTATTTAGTTAAGTGGATTAGAAATAGGATAACTCCATAATGAATAGGAATATCATATTTACCAATATAGGCATTAGTCACCATGCTCTCTAAGGAAAGTAACAGGTAAAAAAATATACTAATATTTTTTTTGTGTCTAAATTGATTAAAGATAGTGAAGTGGTAAAAAAATACCTATGGAACTTGCCTTCTAGTGTGGCATACCTCATTATTTGTATGAACACCTCATCCTATGGAGTTGAAAGGGAGTCCCTAAGGAAACCATCTTGAAAAGGATTCAACTTCTCCTTGACTTTAAGAATTAAATTCACATCCTCATCCTTTGATCTTCTGAACTTAAAATCCTTAGCACCCTCCATAGGCATACCATTTGCATGGGTAATACCCCCTTCAAAAAATGTAAATGAAATACCATCGATAGTACCAGACCTAACCTTCTAATATTTTGTGAATTCTTCAAACAAAACAAGGTCAAAGCCCCTCACTCTCTCCATAAAAAAAGTGATTCCTCCCCACTTTAAAATATTCTAAATGGGTAGCTTCTTATATACCACCTTACAATAATCTAACTTAATATGGACCCTATCACTAACCATGGGTCTTTTGGTGTATTCTTTACCAATAAATAAAATAGAGTTATTTTCCTAGGTAGTATATTTTGAATTCAATAGATGCCCAATATAGGATATAAAATATCATATTTAATTTTAATTAATGTTATGGTCATTTACATCATCATCTTGATCATTTATGATATGGGGTGTCCCAGAAACACATTTTAAATCCTACCATCTAAGTAGGACATGAAGGTGGTCTCTAAATGATAAATTATGATCATGAGAGTTACCAATCGATAGCCAAATGAAACTATTGTTTTCATGAGATGAAATTGAGAAAATTAAAACTAGGATACTAAATTGATAGGAAATGGTCAGAAATATGTGATATGATTTCTCCCAACAATCATTATTAATGGTCTTAGTATCCCAAACTAGCAATTCCCTATGCACACCTCAACCTTAAATACTAACTTTAGGATTCTTCATGTAATAATTTTAAAATGGAGTCATGGAGGTCTTGGATATTATTCCATGTCTCAAAATCCAATAAATATACCCCAAGGTTAGTAAAACCATCAATGCTCTTATTTATTTCTCTATACGCATGAGTAATGGACACTTTGTCAATGGATGACATAATAGTAAAAGTGTCTTCCATAATGTTTCTTATTGTCAAACAAGGAAGGTTCTTATGTTTTAGTTAATTGATGATGTTGAGAGAGTCACCTTAGACCATTAGACTCTTAATATTTATATTTATATTAACTTGAACCCCCATAAGGTAAAATCAGCCTTTACTATATGATTAGTTTGGATATTGAGAAATCTAGCATACGCGGCTAACATGTTGCAGACATCTACAAGCCATAAATTTTGATCAAGTAACCTATTTGAGTGATCTTTCATGTCCAAAAATATATTAGAAATATAAATGTAGCCATAACATGCTACTATGGTTAGGGTTCATTCAAAGATGTATGGAAGGTCGTAAGAGACCATTCAAGGGTTTGAAATCACATTCTAGTATTTTTAGCCCTATTTTTAATTTTAAAAATTAAGTATATTTTTAACTAGTTATGAACTTGAGTTTAAATTCATTCAACATTGTGAATTTTAGGTGTAGGGTATAATTGGAAAATTTTATGCCCATATAAGCTTGCATGTCAAAGTTACTAAAATAATAGTTGTCAAACTTGCATGTAAAATTTATTAAAAATAACATCTATTAAAAATAACAGGTTCAATTAACTCTAGGTAGCTTTATGATTAATTTTGATTTTTAGTTTTGCATGTCACCTCCAATTTTGATTTTATGATTTATTTAAAGACTCTCATGTAATGTTTTAATTATTAATGAAGAATCAATAAATATTATTGTTTCATGAAATTCTAAGTTATGCCTATAAAATTTTTGCTTTGATAGTTCTTGGTTCCATCATAATAATTTCCCATCATTGTATCTGATAATGCCACCTCCACCAACCTTTCTAGGGTTTCATTTAAACACTCCATCAAAGTTTAATTTGACCCATATTAGGGGTGTGGGGGGGTTGGAAGGGGGGCAAGGAGAGGTGGGCCCATAAAGATATGGTTGAAGAATAAGTTATAACTACCTTTAATTAGTTATTTATTAAGTCTAATTGACTTTTAAGAAAGTCATTTAATTTATGTTATAAGTTAACTTATATTTAAGACTTAAATAAGACATAAGATCAAAATTAAATATTAATTGACTGAAGACAAAATCTAAATGGGTGGTGGCCCTTAGTCATCACTATAACTTAAATAAATAAACTAAACTAAACATTATCATGAACTAAGCAATTTAAATAAAGTTAAACATATGCATTTAACCATTGAATATATTATACATATGTCTAAAATCAAAATATAATCTGCTCTATAAGTTCAACTATTGTCAAGTATCAAACATAAATATCCATCATCAAAGTATTATAATGTGATCAAAAATATCTGAAAACATTAAAATCAGCAACATAATAACCAGTTATCCATACATCTAACGTATTAGATAAAATTTTAATTGATGAATTACCCTTATCTATCAGGTACTTGGTGAAATTTATTTTTGTAGCTAGAAACTTTATCAACTTGGTGGCACCCTCACTATAGTCATCATCAACTTCTAACTTTAATTTCTTAACCATCTTGGTGAGCATAAGCAATGTTGAAGGACTGATATCTCACCTTTTACCCTTTAAAGAAACTATCATTTCCTGCTAAAGTATGTGGGAAGGAAAATTATCAAGGATTAACTTAGAATAACCTATAACTACAGTATCAAGTTCAAGTGATGGAAGATAAGTATTAAGTGGCATAAGAGCATCATAGTATACCTTAGAAATCAATTATAATTCATTTCAAGGGTTGGGTTCTCATGTTGAGGAGAGTGATGAAGAGTAGGATTCTGATCAGACTACAAGGCAGCATGCATATGTTGAGAGTAACTACTTAGAGTTCCTCAACCATGAGAATGAGCTCTCTAAGGATGACTTATCCAACATATATTACCTCAGTTATTAGTAGGATTAATAGGCAGATCATTTAAAACATTCCAAAAGGTAGGGTTAGAAGCAACAAAATGTATAGACATGTGTGTTCCATGATTAGAGTGTCTAGGAAAATCCCTACTAGTTCTTCTACACCATAAATTATGACCTATAATAACATATCTCTATGGAGGTGTGTCATCTCTATGCCATTATCGATTATGTCCCTAATTATTATAATGTGAATTATGAGAACTGGGTGGAGTCCAACCTAGCATTATATTATAACTTAAACCAAATCAAAGCCTTGGTTATTGTCTGAACTGAAGACTATTAACATATTACAATTTATCAAATAAATTATGTCTCATTTGAATTTGAAGAATAATTTATTTTATATTATGCATAAATTTCAATAAATGAGATTTAAATTTATATCATACACCTTATTCAAAACTTCAATGTTGGTTAAAATAAGTTATTACATTCTTTAGTCATTAAAAATTAGAATGCCTTCTTTATAACACACATGCCATCATAAAATCTTCACCATATTCAAATGTCCACTAACCGTTTCATTCATTAAAAATTTGGCAAATGTCAATCTATATGTATATATATATGTATATATATATATATATATGTGTATATATAATATATACATATATGTACATATATGTATATGTATATATATATATATATGTATATATATATATATATATGTATATATATATATATATATGTATATATATGTGTGTGTGTGTGTGTGTGTGTGTGTATGTATGTATATGTATAATACATATACATATATACATATACATATGTATATATATATATATATATACACATACATACATATACATATATATATATATATGTATATATATATATATGTGTGTGTGTGTGTGTGTGTGTGTGTGTATACATACATATACATATATTTATGTATATACACACACACACACACACATATATATATACATATATATATGTATATGTATATATGTATATGTATATGTATTATACACACACACACACACATATATATGTGTGTGTGTGTGTATGTATATATATATATATATATATATATATATATATATATGTATATGTATAATACATATACATATACATATATACATATACATTGTATATATATACATACATATATATATATGTGTGTGTGTGTGTGTGTGTGTGTGTTTGTATTTATATGTGTGTGTGTATATGTAGTCATATAAAATGAAAAAATTGGTAACTTGAGTGTGGCTAATAACACCTAACCCTTAGGTCCCTCTTGCTTGCTCTCATGACCCTCATAGGCATCTTTTCACTAGTTCTTAGTCATCTGTAGCCTTATAGACTTGGTCCCAACTCACTTAGACTACTCTTTTCAAGACAAATCAATCCCTCCAGGTCCCATCTACTCAATCTAGTAGTGCTACACTTGGACTATAGCGTTGGTGCCACTATTGTTCACTTTTGGCATTATTGTCCAAGCTATTTCTAGCCCCAATGATCAATTTATTTTAGTTCCCCATCCTTATCCTTGTCATCCTAATGCGATTACACTCAACCCATGACTAATAGATCCCTATAAAATCCCATTCAAAGATCATTTGGAGAAGGTTGATAATTATTACTAAGCAAGCAAGAATACAAGTAAGATTACTCAAGCAATCTTCTCTATTCTTTGCATACATCCAGCCAACACACTTGTAAGCTCATTTAAATCCTTACACCAATCCATAGCCACCTCAAGCACATCCAAATTAGCCTTATACATTTTCATATACACAATTTCATAAAGCAAATCAAGTGGGAGAACTACATATGACTTGATCCCTCTTTGGAGTATCGATATGTAGGTAGTGTACCCACACACAGGGTGTGAAGCACGTCTAATGCATCTTACACACACTAATCCCCCCTCTTGCTCAAAATTGGTCAAATCATAATGGAAGATAGGGTTTGAATAAATAATCTACTCTAAAAGGAGCTATACAGACTTTTAGCTGACAAAACTTAGTAGACAAGGTCACATAAATAGCAAATAGAACCCAAAAAGCTCAGATCCTTAAGACAACAATGGTAAAGGTGGAATATAGTGATAGTGACACTAATATCTAATTCTAACACTCCTATCCAATCACAAAACAAAGTTTATATCTCATTTTATGATAATGTCTCAATCTTGCATAGTGAATTCTAGCCTCGATCTCAATCGAATCAATCAGTTTTTAGTTAAGTTTTATTTTCTTCTCCTTATTACTATTTTATAAAAGTTTGAATTTCAATTATTTTACATAACTTAGTAGCTTAATTATTATCTATTTATTTACTAATTTTACTACTCATACCCTTTAACTAAATTAGGAATAATACACCAATATTCCCAAAATTGTTAAATCATTTGGTGAACCTAACTTACTTCATTTGTGCATAAAAACCCTAGAAACCCTAGGGTAATTTTTTTACTAATTTTTCATACATTTTTTTTATTTTTTTTACTTGCACAATAAAATAAAAAATTAGCATTAAATTTTAAAATAATTTAATAACTTTAAAATACTTTTTTTTCAAACCCTAGTTGCCCATATTAGGTCCAACTAATTTTCCAATCATTTTTTGAATTTTTACTAATATATTTAAATCAAAAAATCCATTCAAATTTTAAAATTCAATAACAATTTTCAAAAACATTTATTTTTCAAAACCCTAGTTGCATCTACTAGGTCCTATTAAATCACTAATTTTCCAATAAATTTCTAATTTTTTACTTGTATTTATAACTCAAAAATTCACTTTCAATTTCAAATTTTCATAGAAAATTTGCTCAAATAATTTTCTTTCAAACCCTATTTACCCATACTAGGTCCCAATATTTTTCAAGTAATTTTCCAATCATTTTCTAAATTTTTAATAGCATATTGAAATCAGAAAATCCATTGAAAAATCAATAGTAATTCTCAAAAATATTTATTTTTTCAAAACCCTAATTGCATTTACTAGGTCCTATTAAATCACTAATTTTTTACATGCATTTATAACTCATAAATTCACTTTCAATTTCATATTAAATTAGTCAAAATTATCATCTTTCAAAACCTTAGTTACATGTACTAGTTCCTATTTTCTTATTGAGGTATCATCTTACATGTGTGTGAACTTTGTATCCTTTTTATGTATTTTCCAATTCCTTGTTTAGATTATATGCATTTAATATTTTCTAATATCATTCAAGTTTTTTTCCTTATGCTTCCTAAGTTCCTTGCATCTCTTCCTTTGAGATGAAGTGCAAGACTTAATGGCAATCCTCCTAAATTCACCTAGATTATTACAATTTGACCATATACCATGTATAAACAACTAACTTAGGTTCTTATTATAGAGTATACACATCCAGATTACACTAATTTCAATAAAGATAACTTTGATAATGAGTAGTATGAAAATAACAATGATAATGTACACATCGATGCTCATGTTCCACCATATTGGACTAATGATCCACTTCCACCAATTGTTGACAATGAAATTGTCCTCAATAAAGATTTGATCCTACAAAGTTTTTGAGAAAGACTCTGGGACCAGCCCTAAGATCATACTCTTATCTTAAAATCTATTATGGAAATTAAAAAATCTAAGTAATTTCAATCTTCCCAAACTATAGAGCAACCAGTTACAAATGACACTATAGAGGCAACTATGTCTCAACAACCCACTATATCATCCCAACCTACCTCTATGCCACCAGATACAACGAGTACATCTTTGTCTCTTGATGTGGAAGCCCTTATGTAAGAGATAAACTATCTTCAATCCAAGGTGATACATCTTGAGTAAGGTGCCTCTAGACCTACACAAGCTTTGGATTCTTTTGCTCTTTTGCATATACCATTAGCACATCACATTGCTTCGACACCCTTGCCATAAGGTTTTATTCAGGCCAACATTACTCTATATGATGGCAAGGGTGATCTAGAGACACATTTGAGATCCTTTCACATAACATTCTTAGACTATGTACCTAATGACTGGCTACTTACCAAGTTATTTCCATGAAGCCTAAAAGATTATACTTTACAATGGTTCTATCTATTGAATCAATTGATCAATGCATTCAATCCTTTAGCTGACATGTTCCTAACTCATTTTAGCATTAACATTGGTGATAAAGTTTCATATGCTCAAGTTGTACAATAGAAACAAAGGTCAAATGAACATCTCATAGATTATGTTCTCTAATATAAGACTATTTTGGCTAAGATGACTAGCCCCATCATTGATCAAGAGTTACAAGATCTCTTCAAATAGAGTCTTTTACTAGTTTTACATGAATCAATTATGTTCAAAATATTCTCTTCCTTCACTGAATTGTGTCACACACTAAAGGAAAGAGAAGTCAAGTTAATTTCAATGGTCAAACTCAAATACATAAGTATCTCAGACACAAAAAATAAGATTAATAACAAAGTCACATACAAAGTAAAGGTCAATGATAAAAAGAGTTAGAATCAACCTACAATTAATGCAACTTCAGAGCCCCCTCATTAAGTGGTTTTATCAGCATCTCCTTGATGAACCTTTACCAATCTACTAGTTTCTATAGCCAGAGTTTTATAGAAACTATTAGAATGTAACATCATATCTCTTCCTCCTATTTAGGAAGTTGACCCAACAAAGCCTCTTCCATAGGGATATGATCAACATGAATTTTATGAGTTTCATAGGTCATCAGGCCATACAACAAATAGATGCATTAGATTGAGACACAAGATACAGGATTTAATAGATGGAAATCATATTGATCTTAGCACTTTAGTTGAGCCTCCTCAGGCCAAGTCAACATAGGATAAAGCATTGAAAATATTTTCAATTATTTTTCCAAATCATTCCAAACAAGAGACAGGGGATATATCAAGGGTTTATCATGAATATCATGCACATCCCCCACCAGATACATATAGATCACCTTCAGTTGAGACACATCCTTTGAGCAACATGATTGGTGTAAACAACTCTAGAGTTCTAGCTAGACCTTCCATCTCCTTCTCAGAGTAGGAGATCATTGAGGATGATACGAATTATCATACAATCTTTATTAGAGCTCACATTCATAATCATCCTATTCATAGTGTTCTTATAGACAACAGATCTAGTGTGAACATGTGCACTATGACATTATTGTAGCATTTGAGATATTCAGAATAGGATATTACACGGATAGACATAGTTATCAGTGGATTCAGTGGGTATACATAGAGTTCATTAGGTGAGATTGTAATTCTTTTATAGGTGGGTCTAACACATGTGGTCACACCATTCATTATTGTTCCTAGTGTAGGAGTTTTTCATATGTTACTTGGTTGACCATAGATTAAAAAACTTTGAGTAGTACCTTTTACAGGTTACAGATGCATGAAATTCATTCATGCTAATCAGGTTATTATAGTTGATGGAGTTCCATATGAATTACCACTCCCCACTTTAGATCCATCTTCTATAGTACAATCATCAGTTTTAGTTCAACCTCTAGTTCTAATTTCTCCACCAGTTATAGTTCCTCTTCCAATTCTGATTCAGACATAGTTGAGGCATCCATCACCAACATAGAGAGTTCATACACCATCACAACTTTAGTATTCTAGATAGCTTCTAGCTACAATGTTCACACCTAGATCAGTATCATTGAGATCCCATGTGTCTACTCATAGAGCAATGTGTATAGAGCTTCTCCTACTACCATATGGGTCCCTAAAAGCCCTACAATTGCATCAACTTCTTAGATTTATAGGGGGACCCCACACTTGGTTTTTGCTTCAAAGATTTTAGAGCATTTATAGCATGTACAGCTTTTAGAGCCATAGTCTCAGCATTTCCATCATACTTCATGATCACGCATGATTCCTCTCCTTGATATAGGATACCATGATAGGGAATCTCCCATGAGACTTATCAATTAGTATCATCCTTTCCCCTCTTACCTATACATAGTTTCTTATGCTTGATTGTACATAGCTCAAAAACTTTCAAAATTTTAAAAATGATACAAAATTTCAAAACACAAAAACATTCAAATATGTTAAAAACACTACTAATATTTCAATTGTATGCATTATCCATGCTTTACATTGCTACTACTATGCTATAATTATATTTGTTGTTCTATGCTTACTATTTGTTGATTTATCTACATTACCATGCTTCACTTATCATTTTTGAGTGTGTGCAATAACATCCAACTTTCTAATTGCTTCACTCTACACACATAGATATACATACCTAGTGGGGGCATATTCTACATTACTACACTATCCAGGTTATGTCATTCCTATACCACATATTATAGTTATCATGTTGATCTACATTACTTACTAGCTTACATAGATTACTCTATCAACACTCATTAGTATATAGCACTTGTGTATTTCTTAGCATATACCTAGTATTATACAAACATGTCTTGCATACTTTCCCTCTTTCTTTGATTAGTTATATGTGATTGTACTTCCAATTCCTTACAAGCTTTCTTTTCTTTCTTAGAGTAACTAGAATATTTGCTTTTCTTAGTTCTTGTTTGTATCTTGTATGTGCCTTAGAACATTTGCCAATGTCTTGTGCTTCTATTCATGTTTGTGCCTTAGGACATTTACCAATTTCCATTGCCTGTACTCCTCTATATGATTGTGGCTTCCACATCAATTTTGCTTATTTCAATTATATGTGTATGTGGCATTTGAACATGCCTTGTATGTTTGCTTTCCAGTTTGAGTGACATGTACCCATGTCCCTTGTTTGCTTGGCCCCTTGGCCACCCTTGTATGATTATTACTTCTTGTCTTGTGTGCTTGTTACTTGTTTGATTCTCATTTTTTGTAATGCCATGATCCACATCATGCATTTATATTGCTTTCTTCGATGCCATGATGGACATCATGCTTTATCCCTCTAACTAACAACTAACACCTAACAACTAACCATACTTTTATTGCTAGTTTAGTATATTTTATATGATATTACATTGTTATATCCATGTAGGCATACCCTTGTTGAACTAACAATATCTCAATACAAATCATGTTATATCTTGAGATATCTTATCAATTATCATTGTTATATCGTGTATCTTTTTAGCATAAGACACTTACAAGTCTCTTTATTCTGAGGGTAGTCATTGCAAGGTTTTCATTCCTACTTTTAGAAGAGGGGAAATAAACAAGGGTTTTCTCATAGAGATAAAAGCTTCTAACGATCAAAATAATAGTTTTCAAAATACCTAGAACAATAACTAGACATCAAAACAGTCAAAACAAACTAAGAAGATAGTCAAGAATCTAGAATAGTTACCAAATTTGGCCCTAGACAATAATTCCCAACTTGGATAATAGTGCTGGTGTCACTAGTGTCCACTTTTGGCACTCCTATCCAAATAGCAAAAAAACTAGTTTTTTTAGAAACAGATAGAAAGGTAAGTTTAGTTACAATTTTTTTAGCTATAGTTTAGACCAGAATCAACAATTTTAGTATAGTTTTGCTCAAAGAATCCAGATATAGGGGCATTATGTGTAGCATGATGGCTCTTGATTTTATTTTTAAATATGATAGTTGATATAACTTCTAGATTAGAATCCATGTTTCAGACACTAGTGATTGGGGGCAATGTGCACAATGCATTTCTTTTCTTTTCTTTTTGAGTTTAGTATTACCTAGGTATTCTCAGTAGTTGTGTGCCTTATTCAATTTGTAGATGGTTGGCATAATTTTGGAATTTATTTCATACAAGTTGAACTTCTCAAGTTCTTGATATCTTGAATTCCTAAGTGGCTTTCATATAAACCTAATGCACTAGTTCAAAGTGGCTTTCATACAAGCATAATCTCCATCTTTCAGAATGGCCAAGAGTGGTCTAGTTTCCAACATACATATGGATATCCATGCTAACATTGTTAGATCACAATACATTCATGGTCTTTAGGAGCCATCTCATACGACATACATTTCATATTGGTATCAATTCATAACTTCACTTCACAGGGCAATGATGGAACCAAAGGACTAGCTAGCCTTTGTATTCTTGAGCCACCTATTTAGAGGGATTAAACACACAATCTAGAAATTGATTAGCACATGAAAGATTACCTAGATTCACTTATTAGATGATGATAGAGCAAAAGAGATAGCCTTTGCATTCTTGAGCCACTTCTAGGGAATTGAGTACTCATCTCCATTCATGATATTACTCTTGGTTTAGTACACATCTAGCATTACTCAGAATCACTCAACATCACAATAGGTTCACATCTATGGTGAGATGCATTCATTCCTTTCTCTTCCTCTCTATCTTATCCAACTTTGTATGTTCTTATTTTAGATATAGTGTATATAATAAGAACTGATCTACTTTTAATTTTCTCTTGCAGATTCACACTTCACAGCATGCTCTCTCTATGCACACCCAACATCACACAGCTTCATGAACTTCACCCTTATAGATAAGTTTAGGTATGCTTTCTATTTTTTCTTTATCTTATTATTTTTCTTTGTTGTATCATTAGAATAAAGGGGGGGCAAATATAGTCATATAAAATGCAAAAATTAGTAACTTGAGCATGGATAATGACACCTAACCCTCAAGTCCCATTTACTTGCTCTCATGACCTTAATAGGCATCTTTTCATTGATTCTCAGTCATATATAGCCTTCTAGACTTGGCCCCAGCTCACCCAAATTTCTATTTTCAAGACAAATTAATCCCCCCAAGTCTTGTCTACTCAGGACAATAGTGCCACATTTGGACTATAGCACTAATGCCATTACTGTCTACTTTTGGAATTATCATCCAATTCTATTTCTAGCCCCAATAATCAATTTCTTCTAGTTTTCCATCCTTATCCTTGTTGGCCTAGCATGAGTACAATCAACTCATGACTAATAGATCCCTATAAAATCCCATTCAAAGATCATTTGGAAAGGGTTGGCAATTATCACTAAGCAAGTAAGAATACAAGCAAGACTACTCAAGCAATCTTCCCTATTCTCTACATACAGCTGGCCAACACACTTACAAGCTAATTCAAATCCTTACACTAATCCCTAGCCACTTCAAGCACATTTAGTTTAACATTCTACATTTTTTTATACATAATTGCACAAAGCACATCAAGTGAGAGAACTACATATGGCTTGATCCCTCTTTAGAGTATTGGTATGTAGGCAATGTGCCCATACATAGGGTGTGAAGCATGTCTAGTACATCTTACACACACTAACCCCCCCCCCCACATTTTGGTTAAAATTATTCAAAGTATAATGGAAGATAGGGTTTGAAGAAAGAATTTGATTTATAGATATATACTTTTAGTTGACAAAACTTTGTAGATAGGGTCACACAGGCATAGCAAACAAAACCCAAAAAGCTCAGATCCTCAAGACAATAGTGGCAGAGGTGGACTATAGCATCAATGTCACTACTATCAAGTTTTGGCATTCCTATTCAATCATAAACAAAGTTTAGATCTTAGTTTGTGATAGTGTCTTAGTCTTACACAGTGAATTCTAACCTCAGTCTTAGTTAGATGAATCAGTTTCTAGCTAAGTTTTATTTTCTTCTCCTTATTACTATTTTTAGAAAAGTTCAAATTGAAATTAATTTACGCAAATTAGTAACTTAATTATTATCTATTTATTTACTGATTTTACTACTTAAACCCTTTAACTAAATTAGGAATAATACACCAATATTTCAAATATATATATATATATATATATATATATATATATATATATATACATACACATATTTATACATATACATAGACACACACACACACAAATGTGTGTGTGTGTCTATGTATATGTATATATATGTATATGTATATATATACATACATATGTATATATGTATGTGTGTGTGTATGTATATATACACACATGCACACTTACATACACACACACATATATGTGTGTATACACACACACACACATATACATACACACACACACACACACACACACACACATATATATACATATATATATGTATGTAGATGTGTGTGTGTGTGTATTCTACTTAAAATCAAATGTCTTTGCCAACCAAACAAACTACTATACAATCTGTAGAGTAATTTTTACTCTACGTCGTATTTAATTTATTTTTTGATTCGAGCACTACAATTTTGGTTCCTGTATACATTGGATGTTGCGGCAGAGTTTTGAAGCAGAGGGTGGGTTCATTTTTGCCTAAGTGTCAAAGTGCAGCAGAAGCTGCCAAGTGTCACCCTCCGAGCATGGGTCATTTTCCCCTTTTGTTTCTTTCATTTCATTTGGGCCTAAGTATTGAATTTGGATGGAAGCAGCCAAGTGTCACCTTTCAACACACAAAACCAGCTAGCTGGCATCTTCTGAGCCCCTTTTTTATACTTTTTAAAAGTCTACAAAATGTGCCATGCATCTAGTAGCAGTTAAGCAGAACGCACCATGTGTCAGCATCTGTGTATCATAGAGGCACCCTCATTTCATTCTACTTTTGACAAAGACTTTCAATGAGCTAAGTAGTAGAGAGAGCGTAGAGTGCCAGGTGGTAGTTACGGAGGCCCTAAACTACCTTTTTAAAGAAGTAGCAAAAGTCACCACATGTTAGCATTTAGGAGACTTTGGTCCAACGCTTTCATTTAACGCATAAAGGCATCAATTTATTTTTTCCTAAGTGTCAAATTGTAGTGAAGGCTACCAAGTGTCACTCTCTGAGTCCCTTTTTACTCCATCCCCAAGAACAGTGGAAGATGCCACATACCCCTAGAAGGAGAAGCGAAAGATGCCACGTATCTTCCCAAGAGCAGCGGAGGTCACCACGTGTTAACCTCTGAGAAACCATCTTCGAGCCTAATCACCGAATAAAGATTGTGGTGGGTCTTGGACATTATTTCAAAGGACTAAGGAAGTGTTGAGTGTCAATAAGTGAAGCCTACCATGTGCATCCATCCCTTCTTAAAAATTTCCCAAGCAAGGAATGCAGTGAGTTTTGTGTGTTAAAACTGCTAAGTATCGAGGAAGTAAATTGTGACAGGTGTCGAAGGTGGAGTGCTCCTGAGCAGAATAAAGAGAAAGTAGAAGCAGCCAAGTGTCATTTTCTGGTGCCTCTAGACAAAAAGAGAATTTCCATGGATTGACCAAGTGTCCTCTTCAGTTTCAACAAAATAGAGTGTTTGTCTATCTGTTATAGCAAAGATGGAAAGAAACTCAGTGAGAGTTATTCCTGGTAGATAGAACAATGCACCAAGTAGATTTTTGGGGCTCACAAGCATTGAAGATGCTGTCTATTTGTCCCCTACAAGCGGAGGTAGAATAGATAGTTGAGCGGCCAAACAGGTGATGAAATGAAGAATTTGAGGCATGAAGGGAGGTATTAGACATGGATCACCATGCCACAGTCAAGGCAGTTCTTGATAAGACCAAGATGCATCTCAAACATTAAAGGCACCGTCTATTTTGTCCCCTACGAGTGAAAGACGGAGTGGAATTTCATGGGAAAGAGAGCAATGTAAGGAGTCATCTGAGGATATAAAAGAAGAAGAATTATAAGAAGAAAAGGGGGGATTTTTCTCATAGTTTTAGACTTCTAGAGTTTCTGACCAGTAATATCATTTGCTCTTGTCTCAATTTTCTTGAGTTGTAAAGTTGATATGACTATGCATGTTGTTGTGCCTTTTATGTGGATAAATGAATTAAGAATATTTGAGCTTCATACCTTGGTTGGTGTTATCTGTGTCATTTGCAAAGTAGTCTATGCTGTAGATTTTCTGGAGTTGTAATTAGGAATGTCATTTGCTTTTGTCTCATTTTCTTAAATTGGAAGGTTTACATAACTATACGTGACTTATGCGCCTCTTATTTGATTAGAAGATTCTATTAAGAAGATTGAACACTATGCCTTTGTTGACATCCCCTGTATCTCAGTGAAAGACCTCCCTATTGTGAGCCTCTATTTCTATTATTTCAATCTCTTACACTGATCATGCACTTGTCTGCTCTTAAATGTAATTGAGCCCTATAATAGTCTCATTATGCTCAGGTTAAGATTAGGATTACACTCAAGTGCATTTCCATAGTTAGGTTTTAGTTCCTCCATTTGCATTTTTTTTAATCTCCTATCCCTTTTCCCCAACACTTGATACAAAAGAAGAGACTAGCTTCTCAAAAATCTGGAGGTTGTTTCAAGCTGCAATGTCCCACAGCTTGAAACTTCCCATTATTGATTGATTAAGATCAAGCATAATTTTAAGTCATCAATAGTTTTTGGCACGCCTGGTGGGACCAATCTTTCAAGGAGTTGAAGAATTTTGGTGTGTTCTTCAGCCAATTAGCCTTTGGAGGTTTTTATCAACATCAACAATGACTCTGAGGTAAATCAACTAATCAAACAGTCCTAGTATCATCAAGAAATCACATTTTGGTATGTATAATTCTGTCACTTATAGCTATGGGTCTTATTCTCCTTCATATATTTTTAATCAAGAACAAGCTTCTCTTGGAATCATGTCAAGTAACAAGGATGCAGATGGTTATGAGCTATACCAGTCGTATACCCAATCTCCCCAATATGTCACATCCCATGCTCAACCTAACCTTATTTTCACCTTCAAGAAAGCATTGCTAGGATTTAAAAAATATGTGTTAGAGCTTGACAGTAGAAGGGGATATGGCCAAGAAATTCCTTGTCATGTCATCCATCAAGTAAGGGATGCGGTAGATCTGATTAAAAGTGAGTGGGATCCCATTGAAAGGGAAAATTGGCAAGGGCTTACATATGAGATGCTAGATGTGCGTGGATTGATTGCATTTCTAGAAGAGAAGCTAAGCATTCATGAGAGATAGCCTTACCAAGTCTATCAAAATGCCTATCCACCACCACCACAAATTCCAGATCAGGCATACGCCACCCCTATTCATGAGCAAGGCCAAACCTGTCAAGATCATTTCCCAAATAATGCAGAGCCTATGATAGTAGTAAGGGAAGAAGACCCCAATCACTCACTTTCCCCTCAAGTCCCTTCCACCCTTCCTCAAGAAGCTTCTTGTTTTTCATCACAGCCTTCTTCTTTATCCCTTTTCAAAGAAATAACTATTTAGGACTCATTTGGATTCATGTAGATGATGACACTTGTTGCATTATGTCTATTTTACAAGGGACACATGGCAAGTTCCACTGCTTTGAGAAGCAAATTATAATGGGTATCGACAGATGACACTTGGCAGCTTCCATTCATTTTAGTAATTCACCTAGGGCCCACCATAGTCTTTACTCAATAACAAAACCAAAGGAAGACACAGCGGCCGTTGACACTTGGCGGCTTTTGCCAAATTTTTCAAGGGACACATGGCGACTTCCACAGCTTCTTAGAAAAGCACATGGAAACCTTCCACATTGGCCACCTAGCACCTTTCGCGGGATGCTAAGGAAAGCTTATTGAAATAGGCTTTGAAATGTATTAGAAACCTAAAACGTGGATGTAGACACTTGTCGCACTCTGCTGAGCTAGAACAAGACAGGTGGCACATTCCACTATTTTAAAACTTTATTAGAAATTGTATCCCAGCAGACAACACTTGGTAGCTTCCACCCTCAAATTTTTTCCTTTCTGGCACTCCTTTGAACCATTTGATTGAACCGACTGATTGAACTAACCCTAGAAATGTCTAAGTGTTGGAAACTTGATCTTTCAAAGGAATTTACCTAATAAATCCATTGAACTCTTTGAACCTATTAATTTCAAGCATGTTGAGTTTGTAGATTTCTTCCTGTGAAGTCCATAGAAACTAAGTCCATAGAATCCCACCTACAGAGTTTGTAGAATCAATCCTGTAGAGTCTATAGAATTTTGAGAAGCTTGAAAAATGAAGAATTGAAAAGGGAAGAGACAATTTTGGTCTTGCAGGGCCCAAAATAGTTCATATGTTGTCCCAAAAATGATTTGGGCACAACAGCTAGCTCCAGTTGGAAAACTTCCTTCATTTCAAAACTTGAAACAACTAAGGAGAGTAGAAACTAGAATCTTCAGTGCCTTCAAGTATGCCATTGGGCCATGGAGTCATGCTACCTAAAAAAAGGCTCCAAAAAATGAAAATAAATGATACAAAGCATAAATAAAGACTATACAAATATACATATGTATAGGTGAGCTTATCTGATACTTCAAGAGTTGAAGTGCTTCAGATGCTACCCATTTTGGGGTAGAGAAAAGGGTGTGCCATCTTGATACCTCAACAAGAAACTATTTTCACCATTGAGCTAATGAATAGTAAAAGGGCCCCTCCATAGGGAGTCAAACTTTCCATGCATTCCCTTTGGTTCTCTCCTCTTATCCCATTGGAGGAGTTGATCTCCAATATGGAAATCATAGTTATTAGCTTTTTAGTCGAAGAGCTTCTTCACCAGACCCTGATGGGCAGTAATTCGGTCCACCACCATGGTTCTCTATTCATCTAGCTCAGTCAGGCACATGATCCTCTTATTAATGGAGCTTTCATATGTCTAATCTTCAATTGCCTTAGCCAATTTCAATGCTGGTAATTTCAGGGTGATTGGTATCTCAGCATTGAGTCCATAAAGAAGTTAGAAAAGAGAGATATCAATTGCCCTTTTTGGTGTAATTTTGTCTGCCCATAGAGCATCAACCAATACTTTATGCCATGTCCTTTGGTTGTCATCTACCAGCTTCTTGATGATTGTCACCAATTTCTTGTTGCTTGATTCAGCTTGTCCATCCCCTTGTGGAAAGTAATTAGAAGAGTGAGAGAGGGTGATCCCATAGTAAAAATAGAACTGGTTAATCTCCTAGGAAGTGAAACAAGCTACATTGTCAGTGACAATCTTGGTTGGGACCCTAAACTTGGAAATGATGTTCTCTTTGAGAAAATTGCACACTACTTCTAAAGTAGCATGTTTGGTTGGATTTGCTTCCACCCACTTGGTGAAGTAATCTATCACGATGAGGACATGATTGTGTCTAGCACTAGAATATGGGTTTATAGCACCAATGAAATCAATTCCCCATTGCTAGAATGGCTCCTCTATGACTATTAGCTTGAGAGGCAGGGCAGCTAACTTGGGTCTCCCAACAAACTGCTAGCATAATTCACATTTCCTTACCCACTTGTATGCATTTTGAAAGAGAGTTTGCCAGTAATACCTGGCCCATAGAATTTTATGGGAAGTCATAGGGGTAGAAAACTGTCTTCCATAGGTCAAATTATGGAAGGACTTCAAAAGTTGGCTCTACTGCTCTTTGTCCACACAACGAAGAAAAACTCCATCAAGGCTCCTCCTATATAGGCTGTTGTCCCAGAGGACAAAATTTGCAACTTTCAACCTGATAGTCCTTCTTTCTTTATAAGATAAGTGAGCAGGACACTCACCATAAGTAAAGAAATGAGTAATATCTGAATACCACTCATTCATGGTGGAGATAAAGAGGACTGTTGGTGTGTCTTCTTCTACTAATTTTTCATGCTCTATTCCCTCTGGCTTGTTATCAGCAATTAATTGGCATAGGCATTTTTCTTGTACCAGCTTGGTTGGCTTAATAGCTATATCAAACTCCTAGATATTTTCAATCCAATTGCCTCTTTTCATCCCAAACTCCTTTTGAGTTAGTATGGATTTAACCATGGTGTCTGAAACTAAGGCAGTAGTGTGTGAATTCAAGATTTAGAAGCAGAAATGCTTCACTGCCTTTACCACTGCATAAGCATGCTTCTCCATGTTTGAGTATTTCATCTCATGAGCTTTGAGAGGATAGCTCATGAAGGAAATAGGAGATTCCACACCTTCTTGGTTCTATTGAACCAAAATTATTGAAAGCGTGTGTTCAAAAGCATAACTATACATGGTCAAATCTTTATTATAATCTGGACAAACCAAAATTGGGGTGTGGGCAATGGTAGTCTTGATATCTACAAATGATGACTTACCTTCTTTAGTCCAATTGAAGGTAGCCTTTCCCTTCATCATGTTTACAATTGTCTAGTCTTCTCAGCAAACTCAAGGATGAACCTCCATAAGAAATTCATCTTTCCAAAGAAAGAGTGAATAGCAGTCTTACTTGTGGGCAAGGTAAGATCTTTGATATACTTGACTCTATTTGAGTCAAATTTATGCCTCCTTTGGACACAACGTGTCTGAGAAGTTTCCCCTTTGTCACTCCAAAAATTGACTTCTTGGAGTTTAAGGAAATGCCATTCTAGCAGTAGTGTTCTAGCACTTATTGTAAATGGCAATAGTCAAGTAATCAAGGTAAACTATAATGAACTTACCCATCTCATCCTTGAAATCAAGGTCCATTTCTCTTTGAAAGGTGGCACTAGCATTTATCAAGCCAAAAGGCATCCTTCTATATGCAAATGTGCCCCAAGGTGTGGTGAAGGCAGTCTTGTTTTGGTTTGTTTCACCAACTTCAACCTAATAATTTCCTAAGAAGCCATCTAGCATTGATAACATCTCTAAACCAATCATTGTCTAAAGCACATGATCTATGATTGGCAAAGGATAGTTATCCTTCAAGGATGACTAATTTAAATTTTTAAAATCTACACAGAGGCAAATTTTGCCATTCTTCTTCCTTACATGCACTATATTTGCAATCCATGTGGAATGATAGATTGGAAAGATTATCCTAGCATTTAACATTTTTTGTATCTCAAAAAAAATTGTACCTGATATCTTTAGATTATACTGCCTGGACTTTTGCCTATAAGGTGCCGAATCAGCCTTGAGAGGAATGTCATGTCAAATTTCATCAGGCGTGAGTGACTTCAAGTCATCATAAGAGTAAGCTAAGATGTCCACGTACTAGTTGAGAAAAGTAGTAAACTTGAAACTCTCCTTAGGAGTACAACATTTTCTAATGTTCACCATCTTAGGATCTTCCTTGGTACCCAAATTTACTTGGTCAAACTCCTGAGATGAGGTTGAATCCATTTGTTGCTATTTGATGAATCTATCATGTTTGTCAAGGGAAACCAAGCCTTTGGGAATTTTATTCCCTTTCAGCTGTAGGAACTCTCCATCTATGCTTGAAATTGATTCAGGGGATAGTTCAAGCTTTTGAGGTTCATCGCCTTCAAAATGCAATCGTTCAAAGTTGTCATTTTTCTCTAAGAAGGCAATGATTTGGTTGTCATTGTTAAACACTTGCCAATGACTGGCATTATCAGGCACACTTGGTCGAAATACTAGCTCAATAGTGTACCTATCTCCTTTGAAGTCTGGGTGGGAGACCAAGAGAGTATCTGAAATGGCCAATGCATCAACCTGATCATTGAATTCTCTAGGAACAGTAGAGATGCTGAAAGCATCCAAGCTTTCAATCTGATCCCAAATTAGATTACAATAGTGGCACAATATCTCATTCTTAGTTTGATATAGGTTTCTTACCTGACAAACCACTAGTTTAACATCTCCTATGGCATGAAGGAGTTTGATGCCTTTGTCTTGAGTAGCCTTCAATCCAAGCAATAGAGACTCATACTCAGTTGTGTTATTGGTATTGCTAAACTATAACTTGTATGACGAAGGAAAAGTATCTCCTTGAGGAGATATCAGTATAATTTTGAAACCTAAACTGGTAGAGGAGTAGCTGCCATCAAATTCTAGAATCCATACCTCCTCAGACAATGCTTTTTCTTTGGATCCTTCTTCATTTAGAGGTGTAGATCCTTCCACGTTTGTATCACACTCCACCAATTCTCCTATTGTTCCAGTTGAATGCATTTCCAGGTTGTCACCTGCAAGAAATTCATCAAATGTCTTATGAACTTCATCCATGGATAGAAAGTAATTACCCATGCCTAAAGACTCAAATAGGGTTTGAAATTCAGGTGCCAAGATCTGGGTAACCACATATTTCACTTCCTTCTCAAGGAGCAGCCTCTTCATAACACCCTTGACTAGAATCTTTGCTTCAAATAGGTCCATTCTTAATTCACCTCCAACATCTTTACAAAACTTTCATCCAAGAAGGATGCCATATGACACTAGGATGTCAGCCACCAGAATAATCATCTTGATTCTTTTGTCTTAAAAGGCCACAAATGCAAATTGGGTATTTTTGATTTGTCAAAGCAGTGGTACTTGTTTGTTCTCCATGGAGAAACATCTCCCAAATGTTTTGGTCAGTGTGAGACAAAGGGATTCTACCACTTTGGCAGGCATCACATTGTCTGAGGCTCTAGAATCAATAATGCAATTGTTCAATTGATGTCCATTTATCAGCAATGAGACATAGAAAGGTTTAGTCCTACCAGGATCAGTAGGAGGAGTAATGACAAGGTTGTTCCTGGTAGGAGCATTCTTGAGGGAATCATGAGTTACCCTGGGAATTTATTGTCTTATAGAGATGGCTTGGGTTTTAATGCATTGAACCAATTTATCTAATTGCTCAGGATGAGACTATAAAAATTCAAATTTAGAAATTTGAATTTTAGTTTTTTTTATATGGTCAATTATGTCAAATGTCTGGAATGAGCTAGGAGTAGAGGATGGGAGTTCATCCTTTTGATCTTTGGGAGGGGGAGAACTGGACTGTGAATTTAAGTAGAAGGCACAGGAATATTTGAGGTACTTACCTTTCTCACAATCATCAGGTCCTTTGGCTAGAAAGGAAGAGTGGTTCCCCACTTAGCAATTGAAATTATTGGTTGAGGTCATTTCTCTACTTTCTCCTTATCAGCTGATTGAGTTGATCGATTCTTGGATCAGGAAAATACAGCATATGATCCCTCAGCTGCATTACCTTCACTTTTGAGTTCATCCTGATAATTTAGGAAACCAATATTGGAGTTGCTAGCTAATTCTTCTTATTCTTCAGTGAAGAGATTAGTGTCATCTTTAAGAATCAACTCAAACTAGAATGAGAAATCTGATTCAGGTTCAAGATATCCAACCACTGAGTTAGTTGGAGGTGCCTCAATGGCAAGGTTATTCCTCTGAGGGGGAAGGAGACAATTTGCTTGCCCTTGATTTTTGATAGTATTGCCTTGATATGGTTGATTCTGAAATGTCCTCCTTGGTATATCTCTATATAAAGGAGAAGATGACATCCCTTGTGCCATTTGTTTTTTGAGGGTCAGCAATTCATTTGCTAAGTTTTGCACCATTGGATCAGTGGTGGTTGAAGGTGAGTATTTAGAGGATGAAGAAGATTTACCTCTATTTGGATCCCTCCTTATCTTTCTTTCCAATATAAGGTCATCCTCTGCCTCAGTAGCCAAGTCTTGAGCAGCCTCAAGGTCTATGTGGCTAGCACGTCTTAGCAAAAAACTCACTTTAGGTATTTGTGAGTTGATGAAGAAACATTTGAGGTTTTTAGGTGTAGGCTGAGCAATAGCAAGAATTCTATTCCTCAGCTTGTCAAAATTTTCTATGAAATCCCTCATAGGTTCATGAGGTTCCTTCTTCATCTATGTGAGCTGGGCCAGTAAAGTATGTGCATCTTCCACAGGCTTGAACCTTGCTTTAAATTTGGCTTTGAGTGTGTCCTAGTCAGTCACTGATCTAGCTTGCAGATGGTAAAATCAATCTGCAACAGCACCTTATAGTGTTTCCATGAAGAGCTTGACTATCACATCCTCAAATTCCATTCCTATCACACCACAGTCGATGCTGAAGACTGCAATGTGTTCATCAGGGTGAACTCTCCCATCACCAAAAATTTTGGGAAAGTTCTTTCTTAAGCTACGTGGAAGTTCATATAGAGGTGGAGTAAGATTTAGTGGGCCAAATGAGTTACCCCAGGGGCCTTAAACTACCATGATTGGATTATGGAAAAGGGGAATAACAAATCTAGGTGGAGTATGTATAGGCAAAGCTCTATTGACAGCAAAAAAATCAGCTCTACCTTGGGTTGGTGACTTGGTAGGAGGAACACTCCTGGATCATTGAGCTTAAAGTTGGGGAGGGAACAAATCAAAATTACCCTACTGCACCAACTCAAAAATAAGATCAACAACACCTTGGCTCTTTGGCTTTTAGTATAGTGTAGATTTGCCATATTGTAGAACAAAAATGAGAAACAACTGGCCCTGCTTTAGCTTGAATTTTGAGGCTTCAAACTGTGCGTTCTATCCTAGTTGGCATGGAGGAAGATGATAAGGCTATAATGATAATGGGTAAGACACAGAATGGAGTTGCCAGAGTCTAAAATGGATAAGGGTAGGGACTACTTCAATTAGAAACTTGAGGCTTTAGACTGCACATTCATCCCCAGCAGAGTCACCAAAAACTGTTGGGTGAATATTTTGTCAACCAGCTAACTGGTGAGCAAAATATGTCTCTTCAACCACAGCATAGGGAGATTGGTAAGCTAGGTGTGCAAGCTTACAACATCAACAGGGGACAAATCTCTCCTCTCATCAATGGGAGGTTCCCTATAAGTATGAGGTGCTATATATATATATATATATATATATATATATATATATATATATATATATATATATATATATATGCAAAAAATAATACTCAGGGGTAGGATACACCATCCATCTCTCTTATTTTAGAGATGATGTTCACAAACAAAAAAGAAAATCTTGGTGAAAACACTGAAGGCACTTCTCTTCTTTCAGAAGTGTTCTTATAGGAAATAGCAAGAGTTCTTTCAGGTAGTGACAAGTAACTGGTAACTAAGGGCGTAGTAGCCAGCAGACTGAGATGTAGCACAAAGTCTCCACCTCGACTGCCCAAGAGTGAGATATGAAGGACAATGAGGGCACAAATTCATCCCAAGGTCCTTTACACAAGAACAGAATATGAAAGATAATGAGGGCACAAAGTCATCACAAGATCCTTTACGCAGGAATAGAAAACAAACACACACTAAAGACAACTATGACAGCACAAAGTCTGAAAGTAACTAGCTTCAGGACATCTTCTAGGTTACTTCCACTAGCTTTGCTTGTTAAATTAAATAAACAAGAATGCATCTAGAAGATAGACATAAGAACAATCTTCTAAAATGGCATAAGCTATAACAACACAAAGTTTGAAAGTAACTTGCTTTCTCATTCAGATAAAATAATATGAACAACAATCTGAGCTCAAAGTCTCAGTATTCGCCTTTCAATTTGGGTAGAGTTTTGCTTTTGTTCACAAGAAGATCTCCCTTAAAATGACATAAGAGACTACAATATATAACAGCTAAGAAAGGCTTGGCGCTTTGTCCCATGGAACAGCCCATGCTACACTTAATGCATTGAATGCATTTTCAATTTTGTCAAAGAGGGCCATGCTGGAACAGGGCAGCCACCTTAACTGTGGCATGTTGGTTCATCTCAGATGTCTTCTCCTAGGCCTGAGTCATCTAGTCTATCACCTGATATCTGTGCAGCTATCCATTTCACCTTTACTTCAAAGGAGACAAATAGGCTACGCCTTCAATGTTTGTAGGCTCAAATATCTACCTGGTAAATTGTTCCATCTACTGGGAATAAATCTTGTAGATATTTTGGCCTTTCCCTCTTTCTACTATGATTCGAGCCCTCAGGCTACCTTTTCCCTTTTCTAGTTCTTTTGGTTCCTTTTCTTGGTGGTTCTTCCTTTCGACCTGCAGGTCTCTAAATGCCTTCAAGTCCATGCTTAAGCTTACAAGGATCAATAGTTATTTCATTACCATAAATTTGACGTCTTCAGGTCCGTCATCATTTGAAAGCCAATGGCTATTTAGTTGCTCTGAATTTGATGGTTGTGTGCCCGTCATCCTCCTTAGCAATTCTTTCATGTCTTTCTCGCTTGCTCTAGCCACTTTCCACTGATCTCAACAAGTGACACATGGCGTGTTCCACTATGAAATAGATGAGGACATGTGGCAGCATCCACTTAAATTATAGAGGCTTTAGATGTCTTTTGAGAGTCTCGTGGAAGATGAAACATGGTGGCTTCCACTGATCTTTAGAAATAATATAGAAACATTAGGACTCATTTGGATTTCATGTAGATGATGACACATGGCATGCTCCACTGAGTTTAGCAACTCACTTGGGGCCCACCACAGTCCCTATGAAATAAATAAATAGAAGGAAGAAACTGCAAATGTTGACAATTGTCAGCTTCCACTAAGCTTTTTAAGGGACACGTGGCAAATTTTGTAGCTTTTTAGATTAGCACATGGAAACCTTCTGCATTGGCCATCTAGCACCTTTTGTATAAATTTGAGAGAAGCTTATTAAAAGAAACCTTAAATGCAGATGTAGACACTTGTCGTGCTCCGTTGAGTTATAACGGGACATGTGGCATGTTCCGTGAAGCTTTAGATACCTTTTGAGAGTCCTACGGAAGATGACACATGGTGGCTTCTACTAAGCTCCTAAAAAAATTGTATAAACATTCAAGACTCATTTGGATTCATGAGGATGATGACACTTGTCACGCTCTATCTATTTTATAAGGGACACATGGCATGTTCCGCTGCTTTGAGAAGCAAATTATAATGGGTCTCAGCAGATGACACTTGGTAGCTTACGTTCATTTTAGTAATTCACTCGGGGCCCACCACAGTCTTTACTCAATAATGAAACCAAAGGAAGACACAACGGCTATTGACACTTGGCGGCTTTTGCCAAGATTTTCAAGGGACACATGGTGACTTTCGTAGCTTTTTAGAAAAGCACATGGAAACCTTCCACATTGGCCACATGGCACCTTTCGCGAGACACTAAGGGAAGCTTATTGAAATAATCTTTGAAATGTATTAGAAACCTGAAACGTGGATGTAGACACTTGTCGCACTCTACTGAGCTAGAACGGGACACGTGGCATGTTCTACTATTTTGAAACTTTATTAGAAACTGTGTCCCAGCAAATGACACTTGGTAGCTTCTGCCCTTGGGTTTTTTCTTTTCTGGCACTCCTTTGAACCGTTTGATTGAATCAACCGATTGAACCAACCCTGGAAATGTCTAAGTGTTGGAAACTTGCTCTTTCAAAGGAATTCACTTGTTAAAGCCATTGAACCCTTTGAACCTGTTAATTTCAAGCATGTTGAGTCTGTAGATTTCTTCTTGCAAAGTTTGTAGAAATTGAGTCCATAGAATCCCGCCTACAGAATCCGTAGAATCAAGCCTACAGAGTCCATAGAATTTTGAGAAGCTTTAAAAATGAGGAATTTGAATGCTCAGAACAAATTTTGAAAAGGGAAGAGACAATTTTGGTCTTGCAGGGCCCAAAATAGTTCATATGTTGTCCCAAAAATGAGTGACATTTTTTGGGGACAACAAGTATTAAAACCTTATATTCATAAGAAAACAAACAGAAATCATTGCATATGTATTCCAATGAATATCATTATAACCAACATATATGACCAAAAATCTATTAAAATCATGTTTCTAGCTTCCTCAAAAATATAAACTTGTACAAGCATATCTTTGAATCCCCTTCACTCTTCCATTTAGAAATTTGAACAAATTCAAATTAATTGAAGTAAATAGACGATCCTCAAAATGAAAACCATTTCCATATTTGATCAATTTCAGATACAACAACACAAAATATAAGAAACCAAAATATTGTGATAAAAAAAACTTATATATTACAATTAATATTCCATTTGTCAACATATTCATGTTTTCTTTATCACCAATTACATGTAGAAATAAAAATGTAGTAGTCACCAAGATTTTTGAATACATCATTATTATTGTATTTGTTGAGACATCTTTCAATCTATGGGTAAAAAATTCAAAGATTTATTTCAAAACCCAATACACACAAAATATCCAAAAATAAAAACTAGAATGTATTTTTTATTCAATATGCCATTATTATTATTTGTTAAACCATTACCCAAAGCCAATACCAAAAAGATAGTTTACGTTCATAAGCTCTATCCAAATATCCAAAATGTCTCCATATTCTAATAAAAACTGATACCAATCTACCATTATAAAACTCTAGAAATCACATAGAAAACCTTTCAATATAAAATAATGAAGTCATGCAAATAAGAATCAAACCCAAGTTCTTCAAAAATAATTCTATGTAGCCAAATACGAATTTGAAGGCTTAAATAATTCCCAATTGAAGACTCAAACTTATACATGCATTTCAAAACCATCTAATATTTATCAAAATAAACTTAGGCAACTCCCAAAAACAAATCTTCACTTTCATGTAAATCAACTACAAATTCAAACCTTCAAATATAGAACTCCGAATATGAAACTTAGTCAATAGTATCTTACCTTTCCTACAAATGCACTCAATTTCTTTATATTTCCTTCCAAGTGCTTTTTCCTACTCATAGAATGTCACTTACACCAAGATCTTGTAAAAGAATAACTATATACAATACAAAACCAACCTTTTTTATGATTCAAATCAATCATTAAACACTTAAATTATGTGTTACAATCTTATTTTATGCCAAGTCTATCAGTACTCTATTGATGGCTCAACTATCACTTATTCCATTTTGCAAAGTTTAACCACAAATAAACTTGGCACCCAAAACCTAATAATAACCATTATTTTATGCATGTACATTAGGAATAAATGCAATAAAATCCACAATTCAAATAAATCCCAATAATATCTAACTGTATCAATGTAAACCATTTGCTAATTAAAAACTCAAGGTGTCACTACCAACTTAGCATGGTAAAGTTCAAACCCAAGTTCAAAACACAATACCTAAATTCCACCACCTTAGGATTTTAATTCAATGTAACCACCACCTTAGGATTTTAATTTGATGTAGCCACTACCTTAAAAAACTTAGCTCATGGGTCTAACACTTAGGTTTTGATATGATCTCAAACCTTAATCAAATTATTAAATTATAGGTTAGATTTAAAAAAATTAAACATATAAATAATAATATCTTGAAAGTATTCACAATTCCACCTATATGGATAAATAATAATATGAAATATGAAAGATATTAAAACATATGTCATTTTAAAATTATATTGGAACCTTATGATCACAAATATCACTTGACTAAACAACTTCTGTGAATCAAAATAGACCATGCCAATCTTTCACAAATCAAAGTTTACGAAAACATTTACAAAATTATGCATTGTTCCTTAATGAAATAAATAGATACAACTAGAAGTATTATGCTCACATGACCAAGTCAAATTATTATCAATTAACCATATACACATTTGTCCATATAAAATGAATGTTTTTTTATTATAGTAACTTATGCTTTTGAAACCACTTTTTAATGTTAGAGTAAAAACTTCTTTAAATGCAACAGTCATAATAATCATTTAGTAGAGTAATGAATATTTGAAATGAAGTGATGAACTAGGACCCCCATAAATATTTTTAAGTGTTATGACATCAGTCATAAATATGGCATAATGACTTAGTAAAATTGAATTTTTAGAAAAAGGGGGTGTCAAAAATAGGCATGACAGATAGCATACTTAGTTACTCCTATATACACATGTGTGTCACACTTATACTTGAGTGTGATATAGGCATACATAGATACATGATACATTCTTATTTCAGATGTTAGGCTTTCCTTATACTCATGTCATATAGATATTGGGGGCATCCACTTCTTTGATCTTGATACACATGTTATATGATTCGATGATCACTCTACTTTATCATGTTTGAGATTACATATGTACTTATACATGCCTATTATCCATGATTATATATTACACAAGGTATGTTATACACTTTTTCCTAACACATTTGGTCCATGGGCTAATATGACATGTTTATTCTAGTTGCTTATACTTTACTTTATGCACTTCCTTGAGTGTCTTTCCTTACTATTGGATTCTATTTTTGAGCATTTGAATAAATTCCTTTGCTTGTAGCCCCCATGCCTATGTATGATTTCTTTAACATTTAAATATATCATATTTTTTTATATGGACATTTTAATATGTATCCTTTCTTTTATGGGCATTTGACTAAGTTGTGTCCCTTTGATTGTGAGGTATTTAAACATGCCCGTTGTTTGCAGTCTTCTTAGACTATTTTATTTTTACTTACTTTTAAGTGATCTTGTGTGTTTTATTGTTTTCTTGTTGATATTTTAATATTAATATATATATGTTTCCATGATATTTATCATGCATCTTAGGCCTACATGTGATCACATTGGTTCTATGCACTTTAATGTTATACCAACCTAGACATGTTCCTTCTATGTGCAACATAGTTACATTCACTTATTATATAGTTGTTTTTATCCTTTTGAGGTGAGGTAACTACTAGTTCCTATAATTAATTCACCTAAAATAGGGGCATATTAATGTGGACATGTGATGCAGAGCTATTCCAATTCTTTACCAAACTCTACCCTTTCCTTCCATTCAAGAAATATATTTTGCTCATTCACTCATTCCCATTAAGAAATCATGTAATATATGGTTAAAATGTACCTTTAAATTATTAAAAATATATATAATAGTTTCAATTGACATTTTAATCATCAACAAACCATCATTCAATGAATTGAACCAATAATTGTTCATATATTCATTGTTAGCTTCATGACATTCACACAATGCATCAATATCCAAAATGGCCTTTGCTTGGTAATATAATCACCATAATGTTCTAAAATATATAAATACTTTAAAAATTCCTTATCTCTCTCCTATCTGACCTTGATTAGGTCACTCATTCAATCCCTTTGTTCACTTTTCTTCATCCAAGCTCTTTCCTAGCTTTACCTTCTTCTAGCCCTATTTATGGATAAGCTCCTTGTTAGGAGCATCTGATATAACCTCACAAGAAAATAATTACATATTCAAGGACCCATTTTTCCATTACAAATATCAACCAAACCTTTTGACATAACTCTCAATATAACTTATACTTCCTTCTTTAAGCCTTTCACCAATTAACCCTTTATTTGTACAAACCTCCTTGTCCTAACCTATGTAAAAACTTTATATGCAAACCAATTACCTTTTCAAATACCCATTTGTCTCTTTTATCTAAATCAATCATTTTTTTACCCCCTTATTTGGACAAATCCTCCTTTCTTATATCACCCTCATTTCTTTAACCTTTCTCTAGGCCTAACAATAGCATACAACCTCCTTTCCATAATTTTCCATATATGGTGACTCTAAAACCACCTCCATTAGTGAGAAGACATAAAATAATTAAATATTACAATTTTTTATAAATTTTCAATGGTCAAATCTCATTTTATACCCTAAACCCTAGAATCAGAGTTTGTAGGCCACTGTTAGGGTTGAGAGCCTATAAAAAGGCATATTTTCCTCTATATGAGGTTTCAAGACCTTAATACAACTACAATAGGTTTTTATATACCCCTTTCAACTCTTATAAATTTTTTAAAGTGTTTATCAATCCTCTATCTTCAATACTTAGCTCAATCTACCCTTGATTATGATTAAACATGATATTTACAGACCTGTGTTTTGTCAAGAGGAAAGTCGCATTATTCAAAACAAGAAAAAGGTTTAATGGGGACCTTAAAAAAATTATAAGGACTTAACTCAACATCCACCAACACTTGACCATAATTATCAAGAGCAATTATTTTCAAAGAACTCACTCACCATACACACAATCCCTCAGTCATAGACTGATACAATAAACATAGATTATTGGTTAGGTTTTGACTGGGCTTAAAGACTCACCATGGCCAAAATATTTAATCCTTCATATATTATCTTTCTCTTATAACTTTTCACCTTGTCTCCTTTCTCCATGTTCCTTGTACTCTTATCAATTAGATCAACACATACCCACACATAGGTTATTGACTATGCATATTAAAAAGGGTATAAATATAACTAAAAATAATCTTTGGGATGGATGCTTCCAAAAAAAACTGACCAAATGTGTGATTAAATAATTCACAATGTTTGTATAACTTTACCACTTCATGCATAGATAATTTATAAACACACATAGTTTGGTAATCAACATGACACACATAATCATATTCAATGCCAGGTTTAGAAATTCTCACTTCCAAAATTGTAGTAACTTCCTTTTCATGAAGAGAGTACCAAATTTTATTGGACACAATAAGTCCATCACCTTTTTATTCTAATGAAACTATTATTCATACAAATTAATTTTCAATCATGCATATGTATGGCAGACCTTCCTTCACTTTCAAGATTGTCTGCCCATGTTTCTCTCTATCCTCTCTTACCTACAAACTCCCCACACTCTTACCACCTTTCTATCATTAAATAGACTAATACCAAAACTCCTATAACCATTTCTTGATCCAAGAATCTCTTTATCAACTCAAAATCTTCATTGGGTGATGAAACAACATGACTGCCACCTTGTTCATATAACTGACTTATAGACTCTATCACATCTTTATGACCTTATTAAGAAAATCAAGGTCATTTACATCTTTATTTATCAAAGACACATCTTCAAGACTCACGTAGACCCACTAGAACACCCTCAAACTCTCATTAGACAATTTGAAAATTAAAATTTAGAAAAGGCGGGAAATATTCTAATTCAAATTTAACTCAACCACATGACTCTAAAACATATCCTTGAGCAACTCTTTGGCATTTCTAAGATTCTCCTGCATCAACATGTCATACAGGCATGTTCTCCACACTTGGCACAGTTTCCAAATTCAGTGGGGGCATGCTTTAGAAGCATGTTCTCCATACTAATTTAGTATATGGTACTTATATTAGTCTTTAGATTTAGTGGAGGAATGAAATATGGGAATGGATTCCACACATTCACAGTTCTTAGATTTAGTGGGGGTATTCTTTAGAGGCATGTTCTCCATACTCATTTAGTATATGGTACTTATATCAATTTTTAGATTCAATGTCAGCATGTCATAAGGTCATGGCTTCCACACATTCATAGTTCCCAAATTTAACATCATGTCATAAAGGGCATGCTTTCGAAGCATGTTCTACACACCTATTCAATATTCAACATCTCTAGTTTATAGTTGGGGCATGTTTAGGAAACATGTTCTCCACATTGGTACTTATATCAGTTTTTAGATTTATCCATATATAGTGGGGGCATACTTTGGAAGCATGTTTTCCACACTTACATAATTTTATGAATTAGCTAAAGGACACAGTTATATGATTCAAATTCATAGTTATGGTAGAATTATATACATTGGTAATATTGTTATACACAGTTTTAGCATGAGACATATCTAAGGTGCATATGTTATGCAAAATTTACACCTAATATTTCAAAATCCAAATCAGTTTTATATTCTAAAACTCTTTTATGGATTGTTACCATATCATGGATTTTTTTGTACTAATACCCTGAAGACTTTTACAAAAATTTATTGAGCCAATATATTATAGTAGTTGTTTTGATTTATGGTATGGTTGAGGTGATCAAATCAATAAATTATATCCATATTTTTAGGTTGGACTTGATCATCTAACCTCACAGGTTATTAGTATCATTGGTTTGCATAGTTGAGCTAATCTCAACTACCAAGTGGTAACTCACTTTTTCTCTAAAGTTGGGGGCATGTGCCTTCTCTCTCTCTCTCTCTCTCTCTCTCTCTCTCTCTCTCTCTCTATATATATATATATATATATATATATATATATATATATATATATATATGCACTTTAAATATTTATCTATATCTTTCCTAATCTCAATTTTAGAGCCTTACAATGATACATATTTTTCAAAATAACTTACCAATAGGCAAGGTGGTTACATCAACACACATGTGTATTCCTAAACATTGCTCTTCTAATTTCAATATATTTCAATTAATTTCAATCCTAGATTATATGCATTTATTTTATACTATAACATGCTTTTGGTTTTAGTTCAGTCACCAACAAAGTGCTCAAGTTGGGCACACAAAAATATAAGGTGTTCATACACACCCATGTACACATTCCTTTTCTTGAAACTGGTAATTTCATTACTATATTAAAGGGGGTTAAATGTAGACACTATTTTATTATTATATATCACTTTAATCTTGTACACTTGGAAAATGTAAACCTTGATTGTTCCTCTCAGTTATATACCTTTATTTCTTTTACAATCTTGCATCTACTCTATCTTATGCCCCTTGGCCTATATCTCTTAGTCTAAATAGTCTTATCTTGATTACCTAGACCTTCTCTCTTTCCTAGAATGCTTAAAATGTACTTATCTTCCATCTCTGTAATTTTTAAGCTTGTATCTACTTTCCTTCTCACCAACCACTATAATCTGGGATAAACATTAGCATTGACAATAGTGTCTTGACCTGACACAAGTGTTTAGTTCCCTTAATTCATCCAAGTTTCAAATCAAATGTATCCTAATGGTTGGCCTAAGTGTTTTAATGTGATTTGTTACTCTAAAGGGGCAAATAATGAGTTTAAGGCCCTCTTTTAAAGTATTATCTATGTAGGTAGAACACTCTAACAACAGATTCTTTGGGGTTAGCTCAAAACTGTGTGCCCACTAACCCATTTTTCTCCAAGATCACTATAAAGATGGAGAACTAGGGTTTTTCCATTTCACAAGGTGTGACAGTCCATGACCTAGATCTGAATGCAATAAAATGAAGGTAAATCAAAAGCCGAAATCATCAAGGTGGTTGCATCCTTTCCAAAAAGTATTCTATATATGACACTTGCATCAAACACAAATAATAACATAAAATCCACTATCCTAGGCTGATATTAGTGTCTAGAGCACTAGAAGTGTTAGATCTATAATTTAATGATTTTTTCAAAATTTATTTTCAGCTTACTTTGTACCTGTTCTAGATCCAGAACTACATTAGCATCAGAACATGCTAAGAACATCACTTCTTTGTCATTTATATGTCTAACATAGTTGTACTTTCCATTTATAGACTATCTTAACATAATAAATTTAGTATATAATTATATGTGAATTTAACATCTAATTGGCCTGATATAGATCTAATTATTACCCTTGTGCCATTTCATTTCTATATGCCCCTTTAGTCAAAATCTAAGGTTAATGATAAGATCACCTTATATCTACATTTTAGGGTTAAACAACATGTTACATATCCTTTATTATCATTTATACATTATCATATTTGAGCTTATATGTTATATTCTTACACATGTCTATATCCATGCTCATATCTTTCAAAATGTACTCGATATGTTATACTACATAATATTTTTTGTTAACATATATATGTAGGGACAATATTATATGCTTATGTTGGTTTATTATACTACATTTATTCACATTAAGACTTCCTTGAGTATATTACATTGCTTTTTATTATCTTGCTTGTGGAACATTTGAATATGTTCCCTGCTTGTTGGCCCCTATACCATTATATGTTGTTTGGAAATTTTAACATGTCATTCTACTATGATTAGACATTTAAATATGTCATTCATTTCAATTGTGTGACATTTGAACATGGCCCTTATATGAGGTATCTTTGGGCCATTACTTTACATTAAATTGAGTGTGCTTGTGTGTGTTTCATTTATTGTTGAGCTTATATTATTACTCTCTATGTATTTCCATTATCTATATCATGCATCTTCGTGACTTGATGTGATCACATGTTGTGAGCCTAACATATATATATATATATATATATATATATATATATATATATATATATATATATATATATATAATTTGACATGTTATTATTATATGGTACATGATTCATACATAGATTATAAATTTACCTTATCTTTTTGAGGTAAGTTACCTTCCATATTATATTTTTTTCACCTCAAAAGGGGGGCATATCATTAGGTGCATATCATAGAATCATGACCTCCACACTTATACATTTTCATAATTTTGAGATTATAGTGGGGGCATGTCATAAGAACATGACTTCCAAACTTATACACTTACTCATTATCTTTAACTTTTAGTGGGTTCATGTCATAATATCATGACCTCCATACTTGCACAAACTCCAATTCAGTTCCATGATTGAGATATACACTTGGGTTAGAACATGATACATTGCATCGATTATGCATAGATTTAAAATAGAGTTTTTCATATTTATGACATATAATCTATCTTCATAATATTATAGGTTCATATTCCATTATATTTCACCAAAAAATTTAAAAATTACAAATTATACTACTCACCAAGATGCACCGATTACACCAGGTTGTATAGTTATCGAGCCTTTTCTACTACTGCAGTTGGTTCACTTTATAGGTTGAAGTGATTAAATAATTCAACCTCACTATATTTATATATTGGAGTGAGTAAATAGTACAATCCCACCATATTTTTAGGATGAGTTTATTTAATCACTTACCCTCTTCAAATTATATATTCACACCTGAGATGTGTGATTAAGATATAATGATCTCAATAATCGTGTCATGACTCACCCTTACACCATATTAGGGGATAATACCTTCCAATATCCCTCTTTAAATCTCCAAGGTTAAATTTGTATCCTTATCTAACTCTAATGCTTGATAAATAAGAATATTTACCAAGTCAAAGCATCAAGAGGCAACATGGTTACATCAAGACACATGTTTACTCCTTCCTTTCTCTCTTTCTTTTCAAACATTTAATTATTTAAATTTTTGAATTATATGCACTGATCATTATTGTAACATGTTCAAATTTAAAATTATATGAATTGATCATTATTATAACATGTTCTTGGTTACAATTTATACACTAGCAAAGTACTCAAAGTGGGCTCAAGTAAAGACAAGGTGTGTTATACACACTCAAGGAAGCATTTTTACCAAGTCAAAGAATAAAGAGGAAACATGGTTGTATCAATCCATGTATTTAATCCTTATTTTCTCTCTTTACTTTCAAGCATTTTAATTATTTCAAATTTTAAATTATATGCACTAATCATTATTATAGCATGTTTTTTGTTATAGTTCATACACTAGCAAAGCACTCAAAGTGGGCTCAAGCAAAGATGAGGTATGTTGTACACACCCAAGTATGAATTTATTTCCTTTAACATAGTAATTTAATCCTTATGCATTACTATATTAAAGGGGGTTAGATACTAAAATTGAATATTCATATCATCTCAATCTTATACATTTGACAAATATCAATCAGGGCTTTAGCTTTTAGTTCTAGACCTCCCTACTACTGAAAGGCTTGCATTTTCCATCTCACTATGTGTAAATGTGTATTTCTTAGTTTGCTTCATATCATTATGATACCATATGTCTCTTTTAATACACAAAAATATTAAAACTTGATAAATAACCTTCACTATTAGTTTCAAATCTATACATATTTTCTAGACTTCTAAACACTACTAGCCATATAGGGACATTATTATAGACAATAGTGTTTAGATCATTATCTAGTATCCAGTAGCCAAAAGTCATCCAAATTAAAAAATGATAGAAACCCATGGGTCAGCCCAATTATCTTATTGAACCCTACCATTAGATATTTTAAAAATGTGTGGTATAAATATAAGTCTAAGCCTTCTCATTCCTCATATAGAAAATTCAAAGCAAACACCTAATAAAGATAAATAAACTAACCACACAAGCACTATATTTTACCCTATTCATCCCTATTTCCATGCCAAGCATAGGAGAAGTCATATTACAAATCTGGATCATTCAAAGAGTGGCTCATGAGTGATATTTTTCAAATTACAAGTTATATCACTGTATGCATCTCCATATGTTATATTTACACCCTTGTTCACACACTTTCCCACACATAGGGAAGAACTACATAATTCTAAGGCCCTTCTTGGATTATTGGCTATGTAGGTAGTACCCATTGAAAATGGAGTCTTTGGGGAAGCTTGACACCATGAGCTCACTAACAGTTTTTTAGCTAACCCATTCCAAGGGTGAAGAAAGGTGAAGAGATAGGGTTTGATAAATCAATGAAGAGTGACATCTAGTATCCTAGATTTGAATACATAATCTAAAATGTAATAAAAAAAATTAGAATAATGAATTTGGTTGCATCAATCCAATCATTATTCCATACTAGACACCTGCATCACATTCACACACTAGTGTTAACAGTTATGTCTAGATTTGATGGTAGTGTCCACGACCACATAAGTATAATTTTTAGAATATGATGATTGATCCTGCATACTTTACACATATTTTTAGTTTAGATTTATTTGTGCATAGTAAACCAACTAAGTATCATTGTTTATTATTTATTGTAATATCTTTCAATAGTTTTAATTTACTATTTTTACCAATCTCATTTGTAGAAATTCAAAATATTATTTAATTGAGTTTTATATTAATTAGCATGCTATAGATTAGTTATGACTCTTATGTTATAACTATTTCTATATTATTTTCCCTATCCACCCTTATCTTTAATATAGGGTTAAACACTTTACCACATGATAAGATAGGATTTGATTGCTTATTTTGTGTGGTCCTTGGCCTTGTGTGTGAAAAATTTATATTTTCTTGCTTGTATGGAACCATCATGCCATTTTTAGGTGGCCCTTGGCTTGTGTGTCTATGAAACAATCACATGTCCCTTTTACATGGCCTTTGGGCCTTTGCATGACATAATTTATATAAATTTTTAATTATATGACATTATTTACTTGTTACTATGGTGTCATGATTCATATCATGCATTATTTCTATTTTTTATCTTGTGCCATGATACATATCATACAAATTCTAATTATATGTTTCAATGTTATATTTATCTAACATATGTTTTATTGGTTGAATATTTTGTCAATCAACGTACTGATAAACAAAATAGGTCTAATCAGCCAAAGTAGGAAGATTAGTCATCCAAATGTGTAGGTTTACCACATCAGAAGGGGACTGGTCTCTCCTCTCATCAAGGGGAGGTTCCCATAGATATGCTAGATATATATAAATAGAAAATAATACTCAAGGGTAGGACAAACCATCCATCTCTCTTTCTTCAGAGATGATGCATGCAGATTAAAGGAAAAACTCAAGGGAAATAACAAACATCACTCCTCTTCTTTCAGAAGTACTATTTAGCAAACTACAAGAATACTCCTGGTAGTAAATGCAAAGTGTAACCAAAGATGTAGTAACTAGAAAAATGAGATGCAGCACAAAGTCTCCAGCTGAATTGCTCAAGAGTAAGATACGAAAGACAATGAGGGCACAAAGTCGTCCCAAAGTCCTTTACACAGAAATGAAAATAAAACACACTAAAGGCAATTATGGGGGCTTAAAGTCTCTCCATAGTTGACTCTTCAAGACACCTTCCTGACTACTGTCACTAATTATGCTTGTTGAATTAAAGGAATAGAAGATATATCAAGGAAAAAGACATAAGAAAAATTTCCTCAACAACAAAGATATCACAACACAAAGTCTAAAAAATCACTTGCTTTCTTATTCCAATAAAAAAATATGATCAACAAGCTGAGCTTAAAGTCTCAGTAATGCCTTTCAATTTGGGCAAAGTTTCATTCTGATTTTCAAAAAAGAGATATTTTATAATAACAAGAGAGTCCCTTATATATCCACTTCAAGAAGGACTCAGGAAAAATAACAAATCATGTTGCATTGAAAATTATTAGGAAGACAGGCTAGAAATTAGGGACATCTACCCATTTATTTTTCTCAATGCAGAGAAACAAGTCACGCTTATTGAAAGTTTACAACTTTTAATGTCCACCTGGCGATCTGATCCTTCCTTCATCGTTCCTCCTTTTTTGGTTGATTAAATTAGGTCCTAGATTCAATTTTTTGTTCTATTCTTTAATTGCTTTCTACTGGCCTTGGCCTTAAAGCCTGTGAATGCATTGAGGTCTATAGATTCAAAGGATCAACGGCTATTTCCTGAGCTTTAAAATTAACATTCGTGCGCCTGTCACTACATTTTCAATGGCTAGTTCGCTATCTTGAATTTGACGTCTTCGGGTGTGTCACCCCTTGGTCCTTCTTCGGCTTTTCTATTTGGCACTTTTCCATAAATAACCTACCCTTTTGAGCCTTTAGAAATGATCCATTTTGGGTTGGGAGGATCCCCCCGCAAGGTATCTGCCCTTCGGGTGGTCTTCGAATGGCCTTTGGGCTTCTTATTTTACATCTTCCCAAAGGGAAGGTGACCCTTCAATTTGGCAGTTGAGAGTCCCCTGTAAGGGCACCTGCCCTTTGGGGTCCTTCAGCAGCCTTCGCCTTAGAAGTCTCTCGCATCCTTTTCCTTAACGAACTGTTTCTCAGGCTTTCTCCACGGGTATTTTCCTCGGGCTTCCTCCACAGGCAAATTCCCACAGACAAAAAGTCTGAGGACAAATTCTCGTGGACAAAAAGTCCACAAAAATTTCTTGTGGACAAAAAGTCCTTGGAATTGATTTGTCTCCTTTGGAATTTTCTTCGAGCTTTCTGCCCGCAGCTTCTTCAAATTCTTTCAAACTTTTTGTCTGAATGAATTCCTTCAGGCAAAAGTCCAAAAGAATTATGCCTTTGTCTGCCTTAAACAAAATTTTGAAAGAATTTACCTTAACTGTCTTCTTTGAAAATGACCCTTCTGAAGGGTACTTTTGTCGACCAAGTGCCCTTCGCAAGGGCACTTGTCCTTCAGGAGGCTTCTTTGATATTTTGCATTTGAACCACTCCTTTGAACCGTCTGAGTGAATCGCTTGGTTGAACTAAGCCGTTGAACCGTTTGATTGAACCGTTCCATTGAACCAAGGCAATGAACCGCTCCGTTGAACCACTTTGTTGAACCAAGGCAATGAACCAACTGGCGATGAATTAAAAGCAATGAACTGCTCTGTTGAACCAAACTTTGAACCAAAATGGTTCAAGCCGATGGTTCAAGCTGATGAACCAATCGAATGAACCCACCTTTGAACCAAAAGATGTTGAACCAACTGTTGAACCAAGCTTTGGTTCAACGGTCCAAATGAAGCCTTGAACCGACTGATGATTTTTTATTGAACCAAGGCACTGAACCAATCCCAAAAATGACCAGGTGTTAGAAACTAATTTTTTTGGTTGAACCCGCCTGCAGAAGTCTTTGAACTTGTAGAAATGAACCTACCTGTAGAGTCTGTAGAAACCAAGTCTGTAGTTTTCTCTAACCTTGAAAGAATCCATAGATTTCAACCTGTGAAGCCCGTTGAACTTGGCCTATAGAGTCCGTAGATTTTCTTTTCCTGTAGAGTCCATAGATTCAAGCCTGTAGAGTCCGTAGGTTCAAAAATGAGGAATTTGAATGCCCAAGACAAGTTTTGAAAAGGAAAGAGACAATTTTGGTCTGTAGGACCAAAATAGTTCAAATGTTGTCCCAAAAATGAGTGATATTTTTGGGAGACAACAGCTGGCTCCAATTGGAGAACTTCTATCAATTGCAAAAAAGAATTTAAGGGAGTAGAATCTAGATTCTCTAGTGTCTTCATGTGTACCATTGGGCTATGGAGTCATGCTATCCAAAAATGAAAGGCATCAAAAAAGAAAACAAACAAAAAAAATAGAATTAAAAACTGTACAAATATACATATATACAGATGCAATGATCTGATACTTCAAGAGTTGAAGTGTTTCAAATGCTGCCCATTATGAGGCAAAGAAAAGAGTGTGCCATCTTGATATTTTAGTAGAAAGTTTTTTTCACCAATGTGCTGATGAATTATAAATGGGCTTCTCCAAAGGGAGTCAAACTTTCCATGCATCCCCTTTGGTTCTCTCCTTTTGTCTCACAGTAGGACTTGATCCCCAATCTAGAAATCATGATTTTAGGCCTTCTAGTCAAAGAGTTTATTTACCAGACTTTGATGAGCAAAAATTCTATCCACCACCATGGTTCTTTGTTCTTCCAGCTCAGTCAGGCACATGATTCTTTTATCAAGAGAGCTTTCATATGTCTGATCTTCAATTACCTTTGTCAATTTCAAGGCTGGCAATTCTAAAGTGATTGGTATCTCAGCATTGATACCATAAAGAAGTTGAAAATGAGACATACCAATTTCCCTCATTGGTGTGATTCTATCTACCCATAGAGCATCAACCAATGCTTTGTGCCATGTCCTTTGATTGTCATCTACTAGCTTCTTGATGATAGTTACCAAGTTCTTATTGCTTGATTTAGCTTGTCCATTCCCTTGTAGAAAATAATCAAAAGAGTGAAAGAGTATAATTCCATAATGGAAACAAAATTGTGTAATCCCTTGAGAGGTGAAAAAAGCTATATTATTAGTAATAATTTTGATTAGAACTCTAAACCTGAAAATGATATTCTCTTTGAGGAAGTTGCATACAACTTCTGAAGTAGCATGCTTAGTTGGGATTGCTTCTACCCACTTGGTGAAATAGTCAGTTGCTATAAGGACATAATCATGTCCAGCACTTGAAGATGGATTTATTGCCTAATAAAATCAATCCCTTATTGCTAAAAGGGTTCTTCTATGATCACTGGCTTGAGAGGCATAGCAGATAACTTGGGTCTTCCAACAAATTGCTGACAGAGTTCACATTTTCTCATCCACTTATGTGCATCTTGAAAAAGAGTTGGCCAGTAATACCTGGCTCATAGAATTTTATGAGCAGTCATATGAGTAAAAAAATGTCCTCCACATGCCAGATTATGAAAAGATTTAAAAAGCTGGCTTTTTAAATCTTTGTCTACACAGCAAAGGAATACTCCATCTATGCTTCTCTTGTACAATTTGTTGTCCCAAAGGACAAAATTGGCAGCTTTCAACTTGATAGTCTTCCTTTCTTTGTAAGACAAATGAGCAAGACATTCACCATAAGTAAGGAAATGAGCGATACTTGAATACCACTCATTGGTAGTTGAGACAAAAAGGACTGTTGGAGTATTTTCCACTTCAATTTCTTCACGTTGTGTGTCTTCTGGCTTATTGTCAGCAATTAATTGGCATAGGCCTTTACCCCTGACTAGCTTTATCAGCTTGATGTCTAGATCAAACTCTTAGATCTTTGCAATCTAATTACCTCTTTTTGTGTCAAATTCCTACTGAGTTAATATAGACTTGACTGTAGTGTCAGGAACTAAGGCAGTAGTGTGTGAATTCAAAATATAAAAGCAAAAATGTTTGACTACTTTTACCAATGCATAATCATGCCTCTCTACATTTGAATACTTCATCTCATGGGTTTTGAGAGGGAAACTCATGAAAGGGATAGGAGATTCCATACCTTTTTTGTCCTGTTAAATAAGAATTGTTGAAAGAGTGTGTTCAGACGCATAGCTATATATGATGAAATCTTTCTTATAATCTGGACAAACCAAGGTAGGGGTGTGAGTAATGGTAGTCTTGATCTCTTGAAATGTTGACTTGCCATCTTTAGTCTAACTGAAGATGGTCTTCCCTTTCATCATGTTCACAATGTGTCTAGTCTTCTTAGCAAATTTGGGGATGAATCTCTGTAAGAAATTCACCTTTTTGAAGAAAGAATAAACAACATTTTTGTTTGTAGGAAAATTAAGCTCCTAAATAGACTTGACTCTATCTGAGTCAATATTTATGCCTTCTTTTGACACAATGTGTCCAAGGAGTTTCCCCTCTGTTACTCCAAAAATAGACTTCTTAGGGTTCAAGGAAATACCATTTTGGTGGCAGTGCTTCAGCACTTGTTGTAAGTGGAGTACATGATCAGATCGATGCTTTGAAAAGATAGTCAAGTCATCAAGGTATACCACTATGAATTTACCAATCTCATCTTTGAAAGCCAGATCCATTGCTCTCTAAAAGGTAGCACCAGCATTTATCAAGCCAAAAGGCATTCTTCTATATGCAAATGTACCCCAAGGTGTGGTGAATGCAGTCTTGTGTTGGTCTACTTCACCAACTTCAACTTGATTATATCTTGAGAAGCCATCTAGCATTGATAATATCTCTGAACCTGTCACTGTTTGAAGCACTTGATCCATAATTGGCAAAGGATAATTATCTTTCAAAGATGCTTGATTCAGATTCTTTAAATCTACACAAATGTGAATTTTGCCATTCTTCTTCCTTATAGGCACTATGTTTGCAATCCATGTGGAATGATGGATTGGGAAGATGATCCTAGCATTTAACATTTTTTGTATCTCAAACAGAATAGTACCTGATATTTTTGGATTGTACTATTTGGATTTATGCTTGTAGGGCATTGAGTCAGCGTTGAGAGGAATGTCATGGAGAATTTCATCTGGTCTGAGAGACTTCAAGTCTTCATAAAAATATGCTAAGACATCTATGTATTGACAGAGCAAAGAGGTGAACTTGAATCTTTCTTTATAGGTGCAGCACTTACCAATGTTAACCATCTTGGGATTTTCTTTAGTGGTCAGATTTACTTGATCGAATCCCTGAGAGAAACTTGAGTCTGTTTGTTGTTGTTTGATAAATCTATCATGCTTGTCAAATAGCTTCTCAAGAGAAACCAGGCCTTTAGAAATTTTGTTTCCTTTCAGCTACAAGAATTCTTCATTTATATCTGAACTGGATTCAGAGGTTGATTCATTCTTCTGAGATTCACTACCTTCAAAATGTAGTTATTCAAAATTGTCTTTTCATTTCAGGAAAGCAATGATTTGATGGTCATCATTGAATACTTGCCAATGATCAGCATTTTTAGAAACACTTGGTCTAAAAATTAGCTCAATAGTATACCTATCTTCTTTAAAATTTGAATGAGGAACTAAGAGAGTTCCTGAAACAGCAAGTGCATTAGCTCTGTCATTAGACTCTCTGGGTATGGCAGAAATGTTGAAAGCATCAAAGCTTTCAATTTAGTCGCAAACCAAGTTGCAGTAGTGGTGTAATATTTCATTCTTGGTTTGGTAAATATTTCTTACTTGACAAACCACTAATTCAGCATCTCTTTTGGCATGAATAAACTTGATGCCTTTTTCTTGAGCAGCCTTCATTCCAAGCAGTAGAGATTCGTATTCAGTTGTATTGCTAGCATTGGTAAACTATAATTTGTAAGATGAAGGAAACATATCTCCTTGAGAAGATATCAACACAATCCCAGCTCCCAAACTGGTAGAGGAATAGCTACCATCAAATTCCAAAGTCCATATCTCATTTGATACTAATTTTTCTTTAGACTTTCCTTCATCAAAGATGGAGGGTCTTTCATCTATATTGCAGCCTACTAGTTCTTCTACTGTTCTAATTGAATTGATTTCTGAGTTGACACTTTCAATAATTTTATCAGGTGTTTCATGTACTTCATTTGTAGATAGAAAATAGTTACCCATACCTATGGATTCAAAAAGAATTTGAGCTTTAGGGGTTGATGTCTAGGTGACCACATATTTTACTTCCTTTTTAGGGAGCAACCTCTTCATTATGCCTCGTACAGGAATCCTTGCTTTAGACAGGTCCATGCTTAGTTCTCCTCCCATGTCTTTGTAGAAATTTCATCCAAGCAAAATGCCATAGGATGCTAAGACGTCAGCCACCAAGACAGTCATCTTGATTCTCTTGTCTATAAAGGCTACAAATGCAAATTGGGCATCTTTGATTTGCCCCAACAATGGTACTTGTTTGTTCTCCATGGAGAAATATCTCCAAAATGTCTTGGTCAGTGTGAGACCAAGAGACTCAGCTACTTTAGTAGGCATGACATTATCAGATGTGCCTAAGTCTATAATATAGTTACTCAGCTTGTGGCCATTAATTAACATGAAAACATAAAAAGGTTCTATTTTTCTAGGAGCAGCTGGGGGAGTAATGACAAGATTATTCAGAATAGGTGTGTTCTTTGGAGAATCAAGAGTTACCTTTTTAGCCTTTTGTCCTGCAGAGATGGTTTCATTCTTAACATATTGGACCAACTTATTCAATTGATCAGGATTGGACTGCAAATACTCAAATTTTAACATTTGTATTTTTGTCTTTTTGACATGATCGATTATGTCAAATGGCTGAATTGAGCAAGGTACAGAGAAAGGTACTTCAACCTTCTGAGTTTTAAGATGGATGGGAGGTGGGCTGGTTTGTGAATTTGAAGTAGAAGGGGAAGGTGAAATTGATGTACTTATCTTTTGGGTGATCACCAGATCCTTTGACTGAAAAGGCAAAATGGTTCCACGCTTAGCAATCATGACTGTTGGTTGAGGTTTCTCTTCTATCTTCTCTTTATTAGCTTGCTGGACTGATTGGTTCTTGGACCTAGTAAACACTGCATATGATCCATCAAAAGCTTCTCTCTTGCTTCTAAGTTAATCTTGATAGTTCAGGAAACCAATGTGGGAGTCTCTTATTGATTCTTCTTGATTTTTTTCAAGGATATTAGCGTCATTTTTTTCATTCAATTTAGGCTAGAAAGAGAACTCTAATTCTGCTTCAAGATATCCCATTGCTGAATTGGTTGGAGGAGCTTCTAGAGCAAGTTTCCCTTGTGGGAGAGGAAGGTGATTTTGTTGCCCTTGCTTCTTGGTAGCATTGCCCTAATATGACTAATTTGGAAATGTCTTTTTGTATGAAGGAGCAGAAGACATTCCTTGAGCCATTTGCTTTTTGAGAGCAAGCAACTCATTTTCCAATTTTTGCACCATTGGATCTATGGTGCTTGTAGATAAATATTCAGAAGATGATGAAGCTCTATTTCTATTTAGATCTCATCTTCCCTACTAAGATGAGATCATATTCTACCTCAGTGGCCAAATGTTGAGCTGTAGCAAGATCTATTTGACCAGCACGTCTCAAGAGAAAACTTACTTCAAGTAACTAAGAATTACTGAAGAAACATTTGAGATTCTCAGTTGTAGGTCAAGCAATTACAAGAATTCTATTTCTCAATTTATCAAATTTGGCTATGAAGTCTCTCATATGCTCATAAGGCTCTTTCTTCATCTGTGTAAGTTGAGCCAGAAGCGCATGTGCATCTTCTGTAGGTTTGAATCTGGCTTCAAACTTATCTTTGAGAGTATTCTAATCAGTCACTGACTGAGCCTATAGATGATAAAACTAATCTACAGCAGCACCTTGTAATGTTTCTACAAAAATCTTGACTGCTACATCTTCAAATTCTACTCTGATTACTCCACAAGCTATGCTGAAGGCTGTAATGTGTTCATCAGGATGAACTTTCTCATCACCATAGAATTTGGAGAAAATCTTCTTTGAACTGCCATTATAGGATTATGAAAAGGAGGAATAACAAATCTCAGAGGGGTAATTACTGGCAAAGCTTTATCAATAGTAGAAGTAGATACTTCGTCTGGCAATGGAGATCTGAATTTAGTAGGAGGAAAGCTCTTGGTTCGTTGGAGACGAGATGGTGAAAGAAACAGATCAAAATCACTTTGTTGTACCAACTCGAATATAGGGTCAATAATACCTTTAGCCCTTTGGCTTCGTATATACCTTGAATCTGCCAGATTGTGAAATAAAAATGGAAAAGAATTGACCTTGCTTCAGTTAAATCTTGAGGCTTTAAACTATGCATTCTTTCCCGATTAGTGTGGAGGTGAATGGATAGATTATAAATGGATAATTGGTATTATATCCATAGCGGAGTTGCCAAAAATTGTTGGTTGAATATTTTGTCAATCAGCATACTGATAAACAAAATAGGTTTGATCAGCCAAAGTAGGAAGATTAGTCATCCAAATGTGTAGGTTTACCACATCAGAAGGGGACTGATCTCTCCTCTCATCAAGGGGAGGTTCCCTATAGATATGCTAGATGAAAATAATACTCAAGGGTAGGACAAACCATCCATGTCTCTTTCTTCAGAGATGATGCATGCGGATCAAAGGAAAAACTCAAGGGAAATAACAGAGAGCACTCCTCTTCTTTCAGAAGTACTATTCATCAAACCACAAGAATACTCCTGGTAGTAAATGCAAAGTGTAACCAAGGACGTAGTAACCAACAAAATGAGATGTAGTACAAAGTCTCCACTTAAATTTCTCAAGAGTAAGATACGAAGGACAATGAGGGCACAAAGTCGTCCTAAAGTCCTTTACATAGAAATAAAAATAAAACACACTAAAGGCAATTATGGGGGCTCAAAGTCTCTCCATAGTTGACTCTTTAGGACACCTTCCTGAATGTTGTCACTAATTCTGCTTGTTGAATTAAAGGAACAGAAGATATATCAAGGAAAAAGACATAAGAATAGTTTCCTCAACAACAAATATATCACAGCATAAAATCTAAAAAATCACTTGCTTTCTTATTCCAATAACAAAATATGATCAACAAACTGAGCTCAAAGTCTTAGTAATGCCTTTCAATTTGGGCAGAGTTTTGTTCTGATTTTCAAAAAAGAGATATTTTACAATAACAAGAGAGTCCCTTATATAGCCACTTCAAGGACTCAGGAACAGTAACACATCATGTTGCATTGAAAATTGTTAGAAAGACAAGCTAGAAATTAGGGGCATCTACCCATTTATTTTTCTCAATGCAGAGAAATAAGTCACACTTATTGAAAGTTTACAACTTTCAATGTCCACCTAGCGATCTAATCCTTCATTCATCATTCCTCCTTTTTTGGTTACTTGAATCGGGTCCTATATTCAATTTACTATTTAGTTCTTTAATCGATTTCTACTGGCCTTGGCCTTAAAGCCTGTGAATGCATTCGGGTCTGTAGATTCAAAGGATCAACGGCTATTTCTTGAGTTTTAAAATTGGCGTTTGCGCACTAGTCACTACATTTTCAATGGCTAGTTCCATGTCTTGAATTTGACATCTTCATGCACGTCACCCCTTGGTCCTTTATCTTTTTTGTTTGGCACTTTCCCGAAAAGAACCTACCCTTTTGGGCCTTTAGAAATGATCCATTTTGGGTCGGGAAGAGCCCCCCGCAAAGGTATCTGCCCTTCGAGTGGTCTTCAAATGGCCTTGGGGCTTCTTATTTTACATCTTCTCAAAGGGAAGGTGACCCTTCCATTTGGCAGTCGAGAGTCCCCCACAAGGGCACCTGCCCTTTGGGGTCCTTCAGCAGCCTTCGCCTTAGAAGTCTCTCGTGGCCTTTTCCTTAGCAAACTGTTTCTTGGGCTTTCTCTGCGGGTATTTTCTCTGAGCTTTCTCTACAAGAAAATTCCCATGGACAAAAATTCTGGGGACAAATTCCCATGGACAAAAAGTCCACAAAAATTTCCCACGAACAAAAAGTCTGTGGAATTTATTTGTCTCCTTTAGAATTTTCTTTGGGCTTTTTGCCCACAGCTTCTCCAAACTTTTTCAGACTTTTTGTCCAAAGGAATTCCTTGGAACAAAAGTTTGAAAGAATTATGCCTTTGTCTACCTTAAACAAAATTCTAAAAGAATTTACCTTAACTATCTTCTTTGAAAATGACCCTTTCGAAGGGTACTTTTGTCGACCAAGTGCCCTCCATAAGGGCACTTGTCCTTCACGAGGCTTCTTTGATCTTTTGCATTGAACCACTCATTTGAACTGTCTAAGTGAACCGCTTGGTTGAACCAAGCCATTGAACCATTTGATTGAACCACTCCATTGAACCAAGTCAATGAACCGCTCTGTTGAACCACTTTGTTGAACCAAGGCAATGAACCAACCGACGATGAATTAAAAGCAATGAACCGCTCCATTGAACCAAAATGGTTTAAGCTGATGGTTCAAGCCGATGAACCAATTGAATGAACCCACCTTTGAACCAAAAGACATTGAACCAACCATTGAACCAAGCTTTGGTTCAACGGTTCAAACGAAGCCTTGAACGGACTGACTATTTTTTATTGAACCAAGGCACTGAACCAATCCCGAAAATGACAAGGTGTTAGAAAATGATTCTTTTGGTTGAACCCACCTATAGAAGTATTTGAACCTATAGAAATGAACCTTCCTATAGAGTCCATAGAAACCAAGTCTGTAGTTTTCTCTAATCTTGAAAGAGTCCATAGATTTCAACCTGTGAAGCCCATTGAACCTGGCCTGCAAAGTCCGTAGATTTTCTTTTTCTACAGAGTCTGTATATTTTTGAGAAGCTTGAAAAATGAGGAATTTGAATTCCTAGGACAAATTTTGAAAAGGGAAGAGATAATTTTGGTCTGTAGGACCAAAATAGTTCAAATGTTGTCCCAAAAAAGAGTGATATTTTTGGGGGACAATATGTTTCATATATAAATCGATGATATATTATATATTATGATGTAATTAAATTCAAATATGCATATGTTATGACATGATTACATCTTTCAAATATTTCATAAGTGTCTTTTGAGATAAGTGACTTGTAGGCTACATCTCTCAAATCAAAATGGGAGAATCAAAATGAGTTTTTCTTAAGCATTCAAGTCCTCATGTTCAACAATTTTTTTAAATTTATACTATTTTTAAATGGAAAATTGTTGGTAGAGTTTCCTATAAACCCTTCAGAACATGATAATTTAGGGATAACTTGTGTAGAAATAATAAAATGACACAATCAAAATAATAATCAGACTAAAGGAATTCATCACATAGATTAAACATATTGATGTGGAAAGGAACACAAGTTTAGTAAAATCTTAATAGCTAACATATGCTTATATAATAAAAAAAATTAAGTCAAACAAAATACTCATTATGCACATAAAAACAATAATATATATTTAGGAAAATCATTTCAGAATAGTTGTATTGATCTCTATCACATTCAAAACCATATATAATTACACATAAGCACTATATATAGAGTTTTACTCGGCATTATCTCTTCATATTCCATCCTTTTGATATACCCAAAATAAGTGACTCTTAACATTGTATCATCTATCCTTATGCTTTATTAAGGTTGAATACATACAAAATAGATTAATTTACACGTGTTCATCAACTATACTTTGTGATTTTAGTAAGACCTAATATTCACCCAACACTTTTTTAGATTTAAACTATTATCTCATCCCAAGATAAAGTCATATCAAGATATTTTGTTCTAAAATTGAGATAAAAAACTAGAAACAAGAGTCATGGTTATCACGTTAGGTGTCATTTATTAGTTTTCACCTTTTCACACTACTTATCCACCCTTTAGAGTTTTCAACTAAGTAGTATACTAGCCTACCACCCTTTCAAGTTTTCAATAGACTAGCATAACTAGATGACCACCCTTTATAAATTTTAAACCAATCTATCTCTGCTCCTAATGCTTAAGGTTACTATAAAAAAATATGCAAAACTTGTAAAAACTATAAAATTTGGAATGTTAAGTACATATTAAGTGGATGGTGTCATAATTTGAAGTGGATATGTAGTAGGCTGATGTTGTTTTGGTTTTTCTTGTGTTAAAGATGACTCATTTGGTTACACATAATATAGTGGTGGATGTTATTGTTGATATTGGTTGTCTGATTGTGGCTTCATGGATATCTTCTTCTACTGAAGACCCTATTGGAGTTATTATGGTGGAATGAATTGAGGCTCATCCACAAGTTGGGTAATGGAGAGATCGATCTAGAAAATATCTTTCTTAAACATCATAGAGTACATTAACACTTCATGCACCATAATAAGTAATATGCATAGCAGAATCAAAATCACCATCAATTTTTGAACATCTTCATATTCTATGATAGTGGTTAGTAATTTAGCATTTGATAGCTTGAGCTGGATGTCTAGTACCAACTCATCCAATTGATCTACATGCTTTTGAGCGTAGAAGCCAGTAAATTTAGTGTGTAGAGTCTCATTATGCCAAGTATAAAGTATTTGCATACTTCTATCACTAGAATCCATCAATTGCTTGAGATCATTACTCTTGAATCATAAGTAGCCATTTAAACATCTATTATAGCTTTGGATTTATCTACCATTATGAAATCAAGTTTAGCAATAGCCAATAAATTGATAAGGTGTTACTTCCAATTCAACATCCCTTGTGCTATTTGCTTTGCTTGATATCAGTATCTAAAACCTATTCATATTTCTAGAGTAGTTCATAGATTACTTCCATTTTTTATTTTATATTCTTCCCTCATGATCTAAATTCTTGCATTTATTTTTCAACCATCCAATCCTTTGTGAGTTGTTTCAATAAATTTATGAGCTATTTTTCTTCAAAAATCACTTGATCACCTAGGACTTGTGTAACTAGTGTGAAACAATTTTTATTAATCATCTAATGCACATTTGTAAGTTGACAATTTGATTATGCATTGTCATATCACAGTTGGAAGACTTCTTATTCCAAATCTGAAGCCTTTTATGATAGTTACTCTTGAAACATGGCTATACCCTCAATATTCTTAGTCAATGGTAACTAGGCAACATCTAAAGATGTTTAAAGTACAGTGGTAGCAAGCACCATGGATGTGGTTGGAATCACTACAGGAGCTAAAATGAATTATGTCAAAGATAAAAGGTGGTGTGCCTGGTGGATGATGTGGGAAAATCCCAAAGTCATTGGCTATTGATTTGAGGTTTTGGCTATGAAGCCTCCTCCTGTGCACTCTCTATGTCACTAGTTTATATTTTTATGTGTGATCTACTTATTCCTTGTCTTGGGCCTCTTTTTCTTCTTTATATTTAGTTTCACCTTTAGCCTCTCAACTTGGGATTTGTCTTGCACCTCGATCTTAGCCTTATATTTAGCTTCAGATTTAGATTTAGCTTTCACTTCAACCTTAGCATGTGCATCTATGTCAGCCTTGGCCTTAGCTTTTTTCCTAGCTAACAATGTTTTAGCTGCACACTAGGTTTATTCTTCTTTAATGAAGTATTCTTCTTTGGCTTTATTCACTTCTTGAGCCTTTTCTAGTGCCTCTAATTCTTCATGTTTTTTTTATGTAACCTACGCTTCTTGATGTTTTCATGTTACCTCTTATTATTACTTTTTCTTCACTTCTACTTCTTCAACTCATTTCTTATGATCCTTTTCTTCTTCAGCTTGCTTCTTTATATCCTCTAATTATTTGCCTCTTTTCTTTTGACCCTCTACTTTCTTGGCTTATTTATTGTGCTCTTTATTCATAACTTCTTGTCATTACTCTTCTTGGGTAGCTACCTATTTCTTGCACTATTCTTCCTCCGCATTTTCCTTTCACTTTAATTCTTTCCTCTTTCTCTTTTTATCCTCCTTTTTTTCCCTCCTCTCTACCTCCTTTTTTGTTTCTACAAGATCTTATTATTCCTATGCAACTTCTTGTTGTAACTCTGACTATGGTACACTAGTTTCTTCAACTTATTGCATGGGGATTGGGGAGTCTAGTATTGTGAGTGATTATGAGTCTTCTAAATTAGAGGATTCCATAATTTTACAACGACATGAAACTATCTTTTTTTTAAATTTGGAAGAGGATCGAGTCCCTACTTTTACCTTTTCATAGTATATCCCTATGTTTGTTATTGTGTCTATTATTCTTGTTATGCTACACTTGCCTTTTTTGGGTCTAATAAGGACACCATTTTATCCTTTATCATTGGACATGGTTGAAATATGGTATGTATCCATAGTCTACACAACAATGGTGGTGGCATGATTTATTTTGTTGGTAGTTAATTTAGTTGTTAGTATAGGATCATGAAGCTAAATCTCTATGGAATATTTTGATAACAAATTTTTATCGAGTTACTTCCTACCCTACAAAGTCAACAATGATAGAGGGGGGAGGTGGAGTGATGTCAACCCAAAGTTCTTGACTTACCTAATTTTACACTTAATAGGTGTGCACTTATTTCTATAATAATAATTCCTTTTATTCTTCATGTTTATACACATCATCATCAATGTCTTCTAACATGGTCTTCAGGACTTCTTGCTCCCCAACTTCCAACTCTAGCAAGTCACACTCAACTACGATTTTAGGTACATGGATATTCTCCAACCAGGACTTTGATTATCTTATTATCTTATTCAATGGTGGTGGTGAGGCTTGATGTGTTGGTGTTTTTCTCTTCCCTTTATCTAGTTATGTTAGAGACACTATTGTTTATGGTGGTGCTTGTGGTTGTGTTTGTTGTTATGGTTTTGGTTGTGCTTTAGGTTTTGGTTGTGGTTTTACTAGTTATCATGAACTTGGGGGAATAGACCATAGTGGTGGTACTAACCTCATAGCTAAGGATTTCTAACTCAACACATCTACCTTGGCATCTAGCATAGTGATGAAAAATTAAGGGAAGTCATAGTTGCTTTTGAAAACTCATGTACCTTGACTTGGGTGTGGTTATGTAGTTTTGTAACTGAAACATGTTATCCTAGATATTACATGAAATCTTGGGGTATTCTAGGGTGTGACTAGATTATGTTTAGGGCCTCTAGCCACCATGTGTTGAACCTCCCCAATTGTTCATAATACTACCCTATTTTTATCCATGTGATGTTTGTGAATGTAATAGCAAGCCATAAATTCATAGTAGGGTTGATTAGTCCTTCTAGTTATTTTCATTATGTAAAGCAAAGAAACAAAACCAAAAATTGACACTGTAATGTTTGTGAGGTATTTGTGATAATATTTTTAATGTTGGTGGTTAACTCAGATGTGAGAAAATTATGGTAGTTGAAGTTTTTGTGGAGGTATATCATGTAATATGTAATGTTGATTACACCTTTTATCATTTATTTAACATGATTTGTTATTTTCCAAAAACTTTTGGTAATGCATTTAATCAATATGTGCACCAAATAATCATCTATAAAATCAATGGGTATGATTCTTCCTGCCCTTGTTGTATATTTATCTCTGGTGTCAGAGTGAATTAGTGGATTTGTGGACTTATAAAGTAGAAGGTATCTTTCATAAGTTGGAATACTTGTTGCTCATGTCATGGTTTGAGGACTGAACCAAATTGTAACATCCTAGGATAAATGAATATCCCCTTCACAATACCTACTAAGAATAATGAGCATTACCTCATCCATTTATCCAAATGTAGGTAGTTTTTTTAGTCTTTATGCATTTGAGCCTCATAGTGGATGTTATAGAGTTATGGCTCCTTGTTATACTACTCTTGTGGATCTTGCATAAATAATGTGGCTTACGTGGCATCACTAAAGTCAAATGGGTATGTATATTGGTTTTTAATTTGACACAGACCTAGTCCAATCCCCATTTCTTATTTTCATGCATATGATAGTGGAATCAATAATTGAGCTCTCTCTATGGTTATTAATGTGGCTTGAGATGAATACTTGCTTTGTTTATTCTGATTCTGGTATGTAAATTATGAATAAAAAGTTTTTTTTTAATCATATCATAGAGTTCACTTATTTTCAAGAGTATGTAATGTCTTTATTTTGTATATGCCCTTTTTTATATAGCTTTTAGTACCCAAATCTAAATAGTCAGCTAGTTTAAATTCACTACACTGATTGTGCATGATTTTACCTCCCAAATTAATATCTATTAAGGGTTATTTTATATGACAATTACCCTTTTCCATCTAGGTTATTTGATTCATACATTGTTAGGTAGCTGATATGAATTGATGTCCTTTCATCTATCCCATTTTTTTATGACCCCACCTGTCATTCTAACATGTAATTTAATTTATGAAAGATAAATCTGCTTAAGTGCCTTTTCATTAATGGTTTTGAATGACCATTTTTCATCCTTTCACCATACCTTTCTTTTCATCACCATCTTCCTAGACTTATTTTATGACCACTCTGTAGTTGTTTTTGGTTGTTCTTCCTTTAGTCTTTCTCTATGAATCAATCACAATATGTGATTATAACTATTCCAATTCTATTCTGATGTGTTGCAATCCAAAAATGACATTATACAAACATGCTAACCCTAATAAAATGCATAAAAACACAAAATAGTATTAAAAAAATCCTAACTACATGGTGTTACTCAGCACCTCTTTCATTTTTAACCAAGAATGATAGAGACTAATAATGGTAAGGCTTAAGCCTAAAACCATTAACACATCTTGGAAATATGGTTCCCTATGGATGTTTTAACACAATGGTACCTATTGTCTCCAAATTTTGCACCCTAAAAGAGGGTGTTCAAGCCTCTTCTAGATTTGGGCAACATTAAACTACTTTCAGGTGTGTGGGGCACCTATGGTGGAAGTAGACCTCTAGGATTGAAAGGGATATCTCCCTAGATATATCTTGATGTACTTGTCACCTAATCTAATACTTGTTCATGAAAAGAGTTAAAAGTAACTGAAATTAATCTAGCTACTACGGTGATGCACCAAATTAGTTGATCACTCACACACATTGACTAGTGCACTAAAGACAATAAGACAACATGAAAATGCACTAATATCATATAAGAGCCTATGGAATCAATGTTTCATAAAAGGGTAAATCATATTGAGATTGAAGAGGAAGACTAGTTCACTTTCTAATTCATCAAATGCTATTAATGACACCAACTACAACCTATAATAGTGAACAAAACTACATGAGGTAAAACAAGAAGGATAACAAGTCAAGGTGATACACATTTACACTTGACTAGATCAACTAATTGAAACTTAGCATTACATGAATCCATGAAATAAGGTACAAATTAGTCATATTATTTATTAAAATTAGTATAAAGTGGTAGGGCTTTACCATACCTAGGTGGAGGATCCCCTTTAATAGCTAAAATGGCTCACCTTTATATAACTTAGAAGAAGAGAGAGAAAAGAGAAGTTCAAGAGCCACAAGTACAAATGACCAAAGATGAAAATAAATTAAAATGCATGTAAATGAGGTGAAAGAGAGATCAAAAAATTGATGTGAACATGTGTCCATCCCAAACTGAGCACCTTCCTCATATGTGCCAGTGAAACTCTTGAATCACTCTCCCTTGGAAACTGCCTTCATCATGGGATTCCTTGAGCATTCTAAAATAGGTTAAGGACAAGTGTCTCATGTGAACTAAGGAGAGGAAGTTATAAAGAGGCCTCCACCTACATTGGAATTTTTCCAAATCATTGGCATTCTCTTACACAAGCATAATCATCATCTACAACCATAATCACTCTCCAATACGCTTTTCATGAAAATTGGCACTAGCATATTTTTATCCTTCCTAGCTAATCTGTAATAGGATTTCATAACACATGGTAAGACACTTCATACACTTGGTTCCATCGGGTACATCTTAAAAAGTCTCTAAATTTAGGTTATCATTCTTTTCACTATGTCACTTTAGAGACTAGTTAAAGTGAGGGGTCTAGTAAGGACACTTGTGAGCATTTTTAAGATCTTAAAATGGCATAGGGAGTTGGTTCAATTCCCAATCTATCCTCCCAAGTGGTTGTTATCCCATGATCATCTTTAGGACCTACAAAACATAAAAAAAATTACCAAATAAACCTACTTTCTATCTGATCTATATGGATTCCATACAACCTAATTCCATGGCTCTAGACCTTATGAAGTCATCAACAACTTCTCTTTATCTTTCAAGGTAAAAATTTTTCATTTTGATGCACTTTGAGCCTCATTTCTTCCATCGGGTCACAAAATAGGTTTTGGAAGGGTTTTGAGTGCACTAACCCTTAAGGGATTGTTCATAAATCTCTGACATTATAACTCTAAAATAATACCCCAATTTTCCTAATTTGTACCTCTTTCATCCTCTTTTAACTTCTTAGAATCCCATGTAATGTCTCCAAGTAGGTGTGAGCATTTGAAGTTGACCTCTCAATTGCACCCCTTTAATTTGCATACTTTGTCATGGTGTTGGGTCCAAAAGTGATTAATATGTGACCTCTTCTACATAATAAAAGATCAATCACCTCTATATACATCCCAAAAACATGTTCCCATCACTATAATATCTCCCTTAGAGCTAGGAATGAAGAGTGACCCTGTCTAGCAACTAGGCCTAGGCCTTCTCCAAAGGATCTACTTGCAACTTTAGACTCAATATGACTCCTAAATGGATTCCCCTATAATGTGATGATTTAAAAACTTAAAATATAAATCTATGAAGATGACCCAAGTCATTTATATGCTTGCCTAAGGCCCAAACTGAAAGTGATCTCTCATTTGAGGCTAGGTTTGCATGTTGCCTCACTAGCTCTGCCTGTAGACCTTCTTGTATAGGCCTCCATATTGGCCTTAAAACACTCTATAAATGTTTTTTAGATTTATTTAGGTGTTATTAATCTTCAATAACCTTCATTTTATCTCTCCTTTTCTTTTGGTCACCTACTCATCACTTTTCCTTGAAACTACCAGTTTTGTGCATGAGAAAAGTACCTTACCTCTAAGATAAAATAGAGAGTATTATCCCTATTAACCCTGATAAATTGAACATTTTATGATCTTATATAAATTATAATGGTATTATATACCAAATTTAATCACTTAACTCATCCATTTTACCCACCAAAACCTCCAAAATCCAAGACAGACTTGTAGGAATGCACTATCTGTAGGGGTTTTGAAGGATGGCTAAATTTTGCATCTTTGTTTGAGACCTCTTTTTTCCAAATGATCTTGAAAATGGGCCTCTTAATATTATATTATTTTTTGAAACCATATTATATCTTATTGGTATCTCAAACATTTTCTATGCTTTTGGAAACATAAACTAGGTCTACAACTGCCTAAAATGAGACCATTGTTTAAGCCTACCTGGTAGGTTATTTGAGCTTGGTTTAGGATTTAAGAACACAATAAAAACCTCCTCCAATGTTTATAATATTTTTTATATGGTCATCCATCATTTTTTCCAAAATTTATCTCCATCTCTTGCACTAATTTATCTCTCATTCCCAAGATTAGGCCATCTACTTGTTATGGGTTGAGACAACTTATCCTTCCTGTAGGTTGATTTAGTTTTGTCCACCCTTGTATTAGGTGTATTTGCATTTTCCATGAGCTCCCTATGGTTAATTTTAACTTTTATAATCCAAATTTAACCGACATAGTCTCTTCTCTTATAAAATAATCCTTATTTCTACCTTACTGACTGTATTTCTTACATGACTATGTTTTATGGACTTTAGGTCTGCCTGTACATATACTTGAGCTCTTTTAGGTCATGTGGTTGATAGGAAGTGCCTTAAATTTAGGCCTAGTTCTCTAAAATTATCCATTTTCACCCTAAACCTTCAATTTGGTCACTATCTACCCAATTGAAATAAAAACTTACTAAAGCCTATTGTAGGTGATCCTTCACAAGCCTGTGTGCAGATAGGGGAGAGTGCTTAGGGGTCAAAACATCAAATTCCATATTTTATTTTACATATTAGATCAGGAGTGTATTTTTAACCATTTGGTATTGTTCCTCCTTTATGTAATAATCTAAGACTCTATAAATGAAGTGAAAGGTCATTTTTTTATCAACATCCTGTAGGTGTCACTGTCAAAATCCGGTGGTTTCTTGGGCAACTTTGGACTCCAATTGTTCATCCTTCACTCACATTTTGACTTTAAAATTTTGAATTATAATTTTATGTGGATAGGGATATAAGGTGAGCATATTAATATCCTTCAAAACCACCATAGTCTCATTGTATTAAAACAACAAAAACATTCAGGAACTCTATTTTGTCAACTTAGGGACTTTGAGCCTGAGTTCAGTCACTTAAATTTTAGCATGGTTTGTCCTTTAATTTTTCATTATAAATATTTCCAAAGGGAATTCATGATCTACAACACATGATATGTCTTCAATAAAAGTTCCAATTTTTGTTTCAACACTTTCAAAATGGCATCACAACTCTTCAATTAAGGCACCTATAGGCAGTAATGGTTGTGAGTAGGGCAGTGAGAAGAACATGAACCATATCAATTCTAAATGAACTCTTAACAACATGATATCATTTCAAAAGTAAAATTAGTCTTTCTTATCCTAGGGAGACTTTGGGAACATCAAGATAGCTTCACCTCATGTGATAATTTCATTAAATATCTGTAGATGTACCTCCAATGGTTAAGAAACTAAAAAAGTTGCATATGACTATAATTTTCACTCTTATTGTACTATATGGAGGCTTTATCACCACTCCATGTTGATAAATTATAAATAAATATTTAAAAACCTTCAAAAAACCTTTATGGACATCCCCAGAACCTCCACAAATCATGGCCAAAATTGAAGATTAGATGGGAGTTGACTAAGTATGGGAAACTTAGTTATTTGAGGATTGTTTTGGCATTTCATGATCTCAAAATTATAACAACACCTAAAAATTCACATTAAATGAATCCAAACCTTTTAAAAAAAATCTCCTAGCTTTATCCAATGTGAAAAATCTCTTTAATGGCACCTGAGATAGTTGAGAGTGCAAAAAGAGCAGTTGGAAGCATATATGAGCCTAGAAAAGGCTTTCTTAGGCACTTGAGATTTTAAAAACCAATATAACCATGGAAATGTCTTGTAAATAATGTATAAACACTCATAAAAAATAAAACCATCAAGCCAAAGCAAGAAAATCTGAAACAAGTGCAAATAGTGACCCCCTCAGGGATGTAAGTGCATAAAAAGTTGCTTGGAGTGTTAGCAATTGTTAATAATAGAGGAGGCACAAAATTAAAATTTATTGATATGTATTTTAAGTAAACTTATATTACTATACACACCCAAGACCATTCCTCCAAACTCTACTTGTACGGCCCATACCAAGTGATTGAATTTGGCCTTTCTTGGCTTACAAGGAGAAAGAGGAAGAAAAAGAAGTTACAAATGAGCTTTTTGATGAAATATATACACTTCAATCATAAATGGGTTTGGTGAGGTGAAGGGTACTCCACCCACGTTTTTAGCTGAAGGTGAGTTCCACAAGTTCATACAAGTGCTACAAATGGCCTATTTTTAAGGAGAAACTGACATTTTTGCATATAACTGACTTTTTAACTACCATCAAATTGATCCTAACATATTTTGACCTCCACGTTTATATTCATTTTGGTGACAAATATTTTAACTCCACCATTTGTACAAGTCATTAATTGAGCTAGAAAAGTAGCCAAATGACTTTTTTGCTCATGAAACCTAGCAAGTGACCAATTTATGACTTGAAGACACCTTGAAACATAAAAAAGACCATTGTAGGATAGTTATAAAACAATTTGGCACTTTGACTAAGTTTTACTAGGTTTGACCAAGGTTGACTTTAGTTGACTAGCCTAGTACAAGGAGGATGGGCTTCAACAAGGACTAGGGGAAGGACAAGTGAGACATAATAGGATAATAAGAGACCCCATAAGACACATGAAACCTTTTTCAAAAGTTTAAAATAATAGGGGTTGACCCAATTTGACTTGGGGTCAAATTTGGTCAACGGTACCCTGTTGTGAGACTTTATGAATGATGCATGATCCCTTCCATTTGATGCATAGTTTTTCCATAAATACCTTAAACCTGATATCATACAATAGTACCACTTGTTCTAGATGAAATTTATTATATCACAAGTTATGATCATGCCATCCCTTCTAGATTAACTTATGGATCTCTTGCATCCACTATTACCTTTGTTGACTTCCTCCATTTTAACCAAGTTCATTAATCTTTGATTCAGTGAGTCTTGGTTACCTAGCCTCATAACTAGTGCAATACATAGACTCAGAATAATGTACTCCATAATCATTACTACCTCAAGATCATAAATGAGCTAAAATAGAGTGAAGCCTATGGCATGCTTGTAATTTAATCTATATACCCAAAGAATCATAGGAATGTGATCCTTCCAATCATCTCTCTGTACATTACATATTTTCGTTAGCATTTTTCCCAATACTATGTTCAACGCTTCAACTTGTCCATTTACTTATGGATGATAAGTTATGCTCTTATGGTGCGAGATCATAAATTCCTTAGCAATAATATTGATAGTTTTATTGATGAAATGAGATCCTATATCATTGAGTAACTTTATTTGGCATCCAAATCTTGTAATGATATTTTCATATAAGAATTTGGGAGTGTCCTTCGCACCAAAACTTGGGGTTGTAGAAGCTTCCACCCACTTGATGAAGAAATATGTCATAGTAATAATGTACCATGCATGACTTCATTTGCTTGAATGACTTATAGGTCTAAAAAATTTAATTCTCCATTGTTCAAGTGGTTTTTATGTGAGCATTAGGACAAAAGGCATCTCATCATGTTGATTTGGATTTCCCATTCACCGACACACATTCCAATGCTTGGCTAGCCTGCGCATATCCAAAAATAAATTTGACCACCAAAGACCACTTTGTAATAATTTTATTGTAGTGAATTCATCTTCAAATTGACCCCCTACAATTTCATGATGTGTTTCTTGAATAAGCAGTGGTCATTCATGCTCTAATGTTACTATGTGCAGCATATTGTCTTTCCCAATCTTATATAGAAATCCATTGATGAGACTATATGGGATAGTTCAGGTGACCATTTGATTTTTATCCATTTCCATATAATGTGCATGGAATGTTACTTACTCTAAGAAGTTTTCAATGTCTTCCATTTTATCCAGTATTTTAGTAGCCCTGAATAAGTGCGCATCTGGGGACTCGTCCTCTATTTTTTTAGTTCTTCACCATTTTTTATCCTACTCAGGTGATCTAGTATGACATTTTCTTGACCTATATTTACATTTATTCATAATTTAAACTCTTTAAATAACATTATCCACCTAGAGATCCATCCTTCCAACATCATCATGTTAACCAAGTATCACAATGCCTAGTGGTTTGTGAAAAGCTCAAATGATGTGGCCAATAGATAATGTCAAAAAAAAATTCATTGCAAATACTATAGTTAAGGCCTCTCTTTCTGTAGTTGTACAGTTCTTGTTTGTTGTTGATAGCTTCCTACTAGTAAAATGTATGGATGATCCAACCTACCATCCCTTGACTGGGATAAGATAGCCCCTACTACAATACCAAAAGCATCCAAATGTACATGGAATGGCTTCATCTATTCAGGAAAACTAAAATAGGTGTTCTTACCAAACTTTTTTTGAGATCAATAAATATTATTTGGCATTCTGATTTCCACTCAAACTTTGTATTCTTACATATTAATTTTTCCATTGACATATATATGGCTACGTATCTTTTGATAAATTTTATATAGTATCCCATATGGCCTAGAAAGGTTCGCACCCTTATATATTTGGTTGGGGGTGGCATCCCCACTATCACATCAATCTTAGCTTGGTCAACAAATACTCCATCACTACATACAACATGGCCTAGAATAACACCAAAAGGTGTGAAAAATAAGCACTTCTTTAAATTTAGAGCAATACATAGAGATCAACATCATTCTAACATTAATCATCGTTTTGATAGATGTTCTTTAAATAAGGAAAAGATATCCCAGTCATCTAAATAGACTTCTATGAAATCATGAATGAAGTCTTTAAATATAGTTATTATGTCTATTAAAAAAATTGATGATGTATTTTCAAACCAAAGGGTATTACCTTATATGTGAATGACCCCTATTTAGTTACAAAGGTTATCTTATCTTGGTCCTCTTTTATAATCAGAATATGATGGTACATGTTATTCATCTATGAATGAATACACTTTGTGCCTTGTGACTAACTCAAGGACTTCATCTGGGAATGGTATTAGAAATGGATCATTGATACAAGTGTCATTGAGTATGTGGTAGTCTCTAAAAACCTGAATCTCCCTAGATTTCTTTGGTTGTATCACTATGAGACTCACCCAATCTACTTTTTCTACTGGATAAATGATTTTGGCTTCTTGCACTTAATCTAGTTTAGCTTTTAATTTTATCTTCATGTTGGGGTTTAGCCTATACAAGAACTCTTTCAATTCTATGTGCATTTCCCTCAATGATGGATTTACACCTTTTAATTTAGAGAATTTGGTCAAAAAAACATCTTGATAGTATCATATTAGCTACAATGCCTCTAAGATTTATTCCTACCCTTAGTAGGCTCCCACAATCACAAGTTTAGGTACCAAATTCATTCTAATGTTTTCTTCAATATTTTTTAAGGGATATTGATACACTTTATTTGATTCACTAGGTAGATCCTCTCATAGAGTGCATTCCCTTTTCTTCTCTAGAATGTTTATGTTGTGCAGTATTTCCTGTTCAACTTGTTCTACACTTTGTGTTTGTATTCCTTTTGCTTCTTATTATAGTTAAAAGAAGCCTTCTAAATGTATATCTCCATCACTATCACTGGATTATATTAGTTCATTTATTAATCTATTACAAGGCTTAATAAGAGATTGTTCTTATTAATTAGCCTTGTAATTAGGAATTGTCGGATTCAAATCATGAGTTGTTTCCTGCTATGATGATGACTATGTTGCAACTCCCAAATCTTCTACTCATCCATGACATAGAAATATTTTTAGTTTTTGCAATGCATTATACACCAATGGGTTATCATCCTCAAACATAATTTTTTTAATGAAGTCTTGTTGTACTTGTTACCAATGTTTGGTCTCTCTCCTACATTCTTAATGCATTTACCAGGTTGTTATCAGTGGCACTAGTGTGTGACTACAAATGTGTACCTAATACCTTGGCTCCACTCCTTATGTAGACCATATATCTACACCTTGATGAATGTGCAGCTCAAGACATTAGCCTTCTTGAAAGAATGGTCATTATGATTTCATAGTAGGTGGTAAATGAAATCATGCACATAAAAACTCACATGCTTCCTCCCAATGTATCTCCATCTCTCTATGTACTATCCAAAAAGTTGTATTAGTTCCTTTTAGTTCATAGCTGAGTGTGATAACTCTTTGATCCACCTCTAGCACACATTGTTATAAACTTAAAATGAATGGATTAAAATCATATCATAAAGTATTGAGGTAATTGATGTTCAGTGGAAAACACAGTGTATAGAGGTCGTATCTCATGATCTCCCCTAACCCAATTTAGTATATGGGTGTCCCAATCACCACTTATGGAAGATGTTATTTCCCAAGTTAAAACACCCTCTAGAGTTTAATATTTATAGTCCATTATTATTACACCTATATTATAGAGGAAATCCACCTCTGACTTAGTAGGAAACTACACTGATAGAGAGGTACAACCTTTAAGTTAAAACTAAGGTGCTAGATATTTTGTTATCATTGGCTTATAAAATGCTTGCTTTGTAGTATGTGGTTGCTCCACCTTCAAGTTCAAAAATTGACACTCAATAACTCACAATGCATTTTTCGTATCTGAATCAACTTTAAACCAACTATTATCACCAGAAGTATAAAGTGACTCTGGTTCCTTATGAATTATGTAAGGTTTTTGTTTTTATTTATTCAAAGGGATGACAACTATCTTGTCTTCTTGATGAGACTCTAGTTGATTGTGCATTGTGTTAATAGTCATTTTACCATCATAATCCCATTTCATATCAATTAAGCCAGAGTAATGGGTCTTTATTATCTTCATGTTAATGACTTAAAAACCTCTACATAGACTTAGCTTGACCACTCTAATTTCCACATCCTTGAGGCAATCAATCGATTATACCCACCCATAGTCTACAAGGCTGAGGGTGACAAGATTTTAGCTCAAGTGTGTCCTACCAATGGATTCCCATATGGATCTTCAGAGCATATCAACAATACTCCCAAAGTCAAATAATGCATTGGGGATTTTGTATCCTACAATTTCAATGTCCATTCATGATTGTACATCCCATGGTTTATTTTTTTTAACATACTAGACCACCTTGTTGGTATGTTGTTATCCCCTTTATTCACACTCTATAATATTATGAAAAAGTTTTGCAATATTTTGGGAGATATATTCATTGTGTATTTTGATGATCAATTATAACACATTTATGAGCACTGTCAAAACACATTCCTACTTTATGATCCAAATAATTTGGCCATATATATGTGTGTTTATGATTATGGCATCTTCATGTAGCACACACACTTTGTTATTTTATGTCTTGTAAGACCTATGCAACTTGGTACATCAATCCCTTTTCTATCATAAGGTCATGGTATTTGTCCTATTACACCTTTTTGATTTATTGATCCTATAGCATCTCTAATGTAGGTAGTCCTTGCTCTATGTATTGTTACCTAGTTACTGCTTGTATAAATGTATTTTCTTTGGGCTATGGATCAGTTATGTTCACATTACACACTATTTTTTCTCTTATCTTTTTCTCCAAAATTATGAAATATTTCATTTGATGTTGCCCTTCCACTCTATAATACACATAGTATACTTGTCCCTATAGGCTAGTAGGAAAATTTCACATAAAATGATTGTAATCACCACATAAATAGCATTGGATGGGATGGAAATCTTGTTTATTATAATTTTTATGACCACCTTTATATACTCCTTAATATCCCCCTCTATAGACTTCTCTATTATTTTGATATCCCTAATTTTTTTACTGTTGTTCACCAAATCCTCCTTGTTACTTTTGTTATGCATTGTATTTATTACACTGATGCTAAGGTGATATAGGAGACCAATTTGATTGATGTTGTTATGGTCTTGTATTATTCCATGAATATTGGTACTAGTATTATGGAGATGATGGCATCCAACCAACTATACCCTAGGGTTTATATTGATATTGAGGAAATGAGGGTACCCATGTGGGACTACCTTGTGTCATACTCCTCATTTCTACCTCTGTGTGTGGGAGTCCCTAATTCGTAGTAGGTAATTTTTGAGATAAAACTATGAAGACATTCTTAGTAATATCTTCCTTTAATTCCTCAAGGCTTGGTATCTCTTTTCATCATGGTTAGTTGACATACAAAAATTATAGTGCAAACTCTAATACTTTTATATGTATTATTGTAGTAGATGACAATTAGTAGTTGTGCTCCCTACTACTCTATAAATTTCAAAAAAAAATTACTTTAGCTTAGTTAAATCATTCATATGATGGCCCTCTCACCCACACTCCATGCACCATAAACCTAGTTTGGGTTTATCATTTTCATGCATCTCATTGATCCACTTCATGAAAGCATCTATCTTTGCTTCCACTTTGGATCCACCAACTAGATCATCCCATAATCCTCAAATTATTTAACTCTCAATGCAGTAGATTAAGCATCATCCTTTATTATAAACTAAGACTACGTAATAACAAATATGATTCTTGATCACATGCCTTCTATGAACTAGGCATCTTTATCCTTATATTTCATGTCAAAATTAATTTTGTTCACCACATCTAAGAATCTACAGTCATATTCCCACACAGATTCTCCACTACACTATTTAATCTCCTTCAGGTCTTAAATAATATAACTTGTGCACTTCTTCATTTTGAATTCTACCATTAATTATGATTTAACTTGATAAAGATCTATATTGTTTGCATCTCTCTTTCAAATAAATTCCAAAGCACAACCTGATAAATATCCTACAAGCTCACACTTCTTCACATCATCGGTAGTTATTCCTCTAACCTACCACTTCATGTCATAAGTTAACAGGTACTACTTAGGGTTTGTATACCCATCATATGATGTCAACAAAACAAACATTCCTAGACTATAATGCATACTTGTTTTACTTATAAGGGTTAACACTAGCTACTACTGCACACTCATGACTGCAATTGTAGACTATTACACACTAGTTATTATGACTATAGGATTCTATGTACTTTTTACTAGTGTTTCAAAACTGACTTCAAATTAAATCCAAATTCTTCCATCTTCTTCTTATCAAAGGACTTATTTGTCTTTTCAGTAAGCTTTATAAACTTATCTATGAATGACTCAAAACAACTTCCTCCCATCCCTTCCTTTGCTCTTGGTATTTTAACCAAAAAAAAATTATGTTGGGGGGATGCATACTCTAAAAATGAATGATCTCTATCCTTATTTTCTTTCAACTTTGATCTTGAACCTATCATATTTCTATGCTTTTGTATAATCTCTTCTCATGAATATTCTTCCACTACTCTAAGCACTTTTCCTCTTAATAGAGAACTACTTCTATCTTTTAACTACTCTATTTTTATTTTACTTTCTTCTTCTTCCTTACTCTACTCCATGTCTTCACTAGTCACAACTTTATCTTCCTCTTATTTGAGCCATTTTCCTTCTTTCTCTGCATCTACTCTACTTCCCACACCTTGTGAAGCCTCTCTTTGGGATCCCCTTTCTCCAGCATCTTCTTCCTTATTCCTAATCCTACTCGTAGTTAAGTCTAGATTATTTGATTTTTCACATATCTTCTATTGTCATAGTTCTATTTCTAATGCCAAAATATTATTTTCACTCTAGTTCTTTTTATCCTCTATTATTATAGGTTTAGGTTCAAATGTATCTACTCAACTCTCCATCATTCACTCCTACATCGTAAGCATACCCATAATTCCCAAAGAAACTATTACATGTTGGAAGGAATGGGCACCATGGCCTTTTCCACAACCAATATCATGATTATACTAGGTATTCACTGAAGAAACTTTTTGTAGATTACCCTGTCAAACTAATCTTACGTAGCTTCAAAATATAAATAACCTTGAATAACAAATTTGATGATATTCCCATCAATAATAGTCTTTGTTTAATAATCTACTGTGTGGGTCCAATCAGTGTCAAAGTTCCATAGGTTTTCTAGTTTTTTATCCTACTATTTATGAGTTTTGTCCTTTATGGCTAGAAATAATAGTAATCCAATATGGATAACCAAGAAGCTAACAGTTCAGGAAATTCATACCAAAATATTTCATAGATTTCATCGTAGATATGCTCTTCAATAATTTCCTTCACATTTTTACCTATTATTCTTGCGTCCTTTTTAGTAAAATTTTTAATCCTTCATCGAGCCATATCTCTATATCCCTTTGTCTTAGCAACCATCTCAACATGTTCAAAAAAATTCCATGCTCACTACACCATTATTAGTAAAGGTTCTTATAAATCCTTTAGAACATGTTAATTCATGAATAGCTTGCATAAAAATAACAAAAAGACACAGTCAAAACCATAATTAGACTAAAGGAATTCATCACATAGATTAAATAGATTGATGTCCAAAGGAACACATGTTTATTAAAATCTTAACAATCTAGATATATTTATATATTATAAATATATTGAGGCAAATAAATTACTCAATGAACACATAACAATGATAAAAGATATTTAGGAAAACCATTTTAGAATAGTTGTATTAATCTTTATCACATTCAAAACCATATACAATTACACATGAGTGTTATATATAGAGTTTTACTTAGTACTATCTCTTCATATTCTAGTCTGTTGACATGCCCAAAAGAAGTGACTCTTCACATTATGTCATCTATCCTTATGCTTTATAAAGATCTAATACATACAAAAATTTATATAAAATATAAAATAGATCATTTTGTAGACATGTTCATCAACTATACGTTATGATTTCAATAAGTCATGTTCTTTACCCAAAATAAATATGATTCATCAATTTCATATTATGGGGTCATGTGACATGCATGTGCACTCATTCCTATAATTACAAGTTACAGGTTTCAAATAATTAGAAGTTATAGGTTTAAAATAGTTACAAGTTGTAAATTTACAAAAATTATAAAATGGCATTCAATATCAATACAATACATATATAAGGGGCATGATATTAATTCATGTTAATGTTATTGCATGACAATTTCAAAATTTTAAAGTTCAAAAGTTCATACAATTTCAAAAAAAAATAAATTTTTAAAGTTTTGAAAGTTCAAAATTTTAAAAAAAATTCAAAGTTTTGAAATTTCAAAAGTTCAAAAAGTTTCAAAGTTTTAAAAGTTCAAAAGTTTTAAAGTTGAAAATTTTCAAACATAATCTAGATCCATATGTAGAGGTGTGATTCATCCTCTTGTTCCAAGTGGGCCACGTTAGAGGTTAGTGACACTCAACATCTATAGTTGCACTTTTTCTATGTAGTGAGCAACATTTGGTGGTTCCACCCCTTCAATTATTTTATAGATTAATTTACACATTCAAATAAGAATTAAAGAATACAATGTTTTCAAGTCAAAGGATTTCAAATATTTTCAATTTGAGACTTGATCACCATCGATTCTCCATAGTTTTATCATTTCTCCAAATGCTTCAACAAGGGGGCATGCACACTCTTCCAATTTCTGTTAGGACCGAGGAAGCACAATTGATTACCACGTACAAGCAACTAAACATGCAGAATTAACCAGAAGCAATAAGTAACTAGAAATCAGAAACAACACAGAATATGAGAGACAATACCCAATTGTATTAATACTCTTTAAAAAGGAAATTACAATAAAGAAGTTGCCACACTCTTCTTCCCACACCTCTAGATCTCCCACACATCTAGGGCATACCAATAATCTTCCCTCAAAACTCTCTCTCAATTACGGTCACAACAATTAACTCAAACACAGAGCTGTTGTTCACCTCCACCAGTCAGTAACAATACAGCTAGTCAACCAGTTAGTAACAATATGGCCAGTACAATTGAGTACACAATGTACTCCAAGTAGATCTCACCTGATCTTGCTTCTTGATGTGTTGTTGTCACCTTTGATCTTGCTACCGTACTGATCTCCTTTGACCTCACACACACACACCTACAGATCAACTGACCTTACTTACAACATGTAGATCTCCAACCTGATCTTGCACACCTGTAGACCAACCTGATCTTACATACCATGAAGAACCCTTGTCCTTGCCTCACCAAGTCCTTATTATTCTCCAAACCAGTACCCCAGTGGATCTTCTACCAGATCTTGCTATCCCGCAGATCTACCTGATCATACACACTCGGCACCCCTATGGAACTAGGAGGAGCTACCCTTGCTCTCTTCACACACTAAAGGAGCTAACCTTGCTCTCTCAACTAGCACAAATTATAATATAGCCCATGAGTCTATTAAATAGATCTCATGCAAACAATAATTAGACATCCAATTACAATAATTAGATCCACAGATCCAAGGCTAAAATTAGCCTTTAACATGCAAACAACCGGTTTGTTAACAAATTGTTCATGAACTAACAGTTTTGGAACCGCATAGGTGACCAACGTTGGTCCCTGTCTGACAGGAGATGACCGACGTCAATCGATACCTAACTAATGTTAGTTGTTCTTCTCACTATATATGACCGACGTCGGTTGATCAGACTGACATCAGTTGCCCTACAACTCAACAACCTCTCAACAACCTCCTCCATGTCTGTATCAGTGAATATTTTAGCTCCACAACCTAACAATCTCCCACTTAGAGATAAATAGTTGCATTGTACCTGTACATGTACACTGTCTAATTTGTTTCCTGGCTTGTATCCCTCTTCAAGCTCAATCTTGAAGACCAACCACCACACATCCTGTGGTGCAACACCTGTCATCCAAGTAACCTACCAAATCCAAAGTGCTTGACCCTGCATAGCATGTTAACCTACTGCTAATCCCTCTCAGATACTTTAGAACCCACTGAACCATTTTCCAGTGCTTTCTTCTCGGATTGACTACAAACCTGCTAAAAACTCCCACTACTGGGGCAATATCAGGGAGTACACATGTACTCAACCTCATCATGTGATTGGGGACCCTATTCTGTGAACTGTCCATCCATAGGTGTGCTGCCCAATTCTGCATCCTGCACTACCTTCACACAATCATCCTATGACAACATCAACTTGTGATCTTCCCTGTCTCTAGGATTACTCATGCCAAAGAATTTTGCTACTCCCAAATCCTTCATGGCAAACCTCTGAACTAACCTTACCTTTAGCTCAAAAAAATCATGTATGTCTGAACTTGAAACAAGCATATCATCCACATATAGTAACAGGATAATGTTGCAATCATCATCCAACCTGGTAAGACAAACACAATGGTTACACTGACATTGACTAAAGCCCTGCTTTGTCATACACCCGTCAAACATGTACCACTATCCTACATCTTCCTCAAGACCATGTACCCTGGCCTTCCATCTCACGTGTCCATTCTCTCTATTCTTTAACCTTGGAATCCATTCATCTTAGAGCTTTCATCCCAGCTGGAAACTTTACCAAATCTCCCATTTGGTTCTTCTCCAAAGAATTCATGCCATGCTCCCACTATTTCCTAGATCCTACCTGCTCTGCTTCTTTAAAAACTTCTTGGTTCTTGACCATCAGTGAGCAACAAATAGTATAAAGAAGAGGAATAATGAATTTGAGGCTTACTTACCCTTTTAGTCCTCCACATGGGTGTTTGAGACTCCTTGACAGCTTGTTGTCTGCCCAAAATCCATTCCAGTGACCGATGTCGGTCACCACCTAGTCTGCATCCTACCGACATCGGTTCCATGCGACTGACCTAGTCACCAACGCCGATTATCCTACTGACATCGATCACCACCTACCCAACACGACTGACTTCTCTGGTCTGCACATGACCGACATTGGTGCCTGTCTGTTCGATGCCAATTTCCCCTAACTGACGTCGATACCTATGTTTTTCTGTGAGTGATGACTTTTTACCCGCGAGCTTACTTTGAATCAAAACCCTGTCCAAACTACCCTGCTTAGAAGTATTCAGCCCCATCCACTAATCTCTGTCCATCATCTCCACCAAGAACACCAAGGCTTTCCAGTTCTTAAGTTTGTCAAATACATCAGACTTCCTTTTCTTGCAATAAACACAATCCTTTCTTGTAGCATCCCTCTTCTCACAAAATTCTTGGTCTATGCTTTCCGAAGTTGAACTCTTACCATTTGACTTAAGACATCCATTCCCTTCTCACTTATGTGACCAAGCCTACAAAGCCACACCTGTGCAATAGAAGTGGAATCAGTAATACAAGCAAGTAGATAAAAAGTACCTACTTTCTTACCACATGCTAATTCAAGTGCATCCTTGGTAACATTCCAAGAATCTGTTGTGAGAGTTATTATGCATCTCTCATCACCCAACTTTCTTGTATAAATTAGCCGCATCTCCAGGACTGGGACCTACATGACCTCCTTCAACACCCATGTGTTGGCCATCTGCAATTTCAGCCACACTTCCCCTTTCCCAATACTTTGACAAGGCTCACCAACCCCTAAATAAATCTTTCCAAAGTCTCCATGGACCTTAACATGAAAAAATACTCTATTTGGGGCTGCATGGAAAGAGGCAACAAAATCTATAAACCAAGATTCTACTTTATCCAAGGAACATCTAAGAACAACCAATGCAATAATACCTGCAACACATGCTCCTTCATGCTGATCTTCTACCAACCAACAATATTTCTTTACCTGCTCTTTCTTTTCATAACTCTGTAATTGATCATTCTTTATTTTTAATTCCTTCATTCTTAGCTTACTTTCTTCTACCATTGATATACTTCCACTCAATCAAAAACCCCTGAGAGTGACCTGTAATCAAACACAAACTTGCTCCCTGCAACCTTAGCTCTGATACCACTTTGTTAGGACCGAGGAAGTACAATTGATTACCACGTACAATCAACTAAACATGTAAAATTAACCAGAAGCAATAAGTAACTAGAAATCGGAAACAACACAGAATATGAGAGACAATACCCAATTGTATTAATACTCTTATAGAAGAAAATTACAATAAAGAAGTTGCCACACTCTTCTTCCCACACCTCTAGAGCTCCCACACATCTAGGGCATACCAGTAATCTTCCCTCAAATATCTCTCTTAATTATGGTCACAACAATCAACTCAAACACAGAGTTGTTGTTCACCTCCACCAGCCAATAACAATACTACCAGTCAACTAGTCAGTAACAATACTGCCAGTACAACTGAGTACACAACATACTCCAAGTAGATCTCACCTGATCTTGCTGCTTGATGTGTTGCTGTCACCTTTGATCTTGCTACCCCACAGATCTCATTTGACCTCACACACACACACACCTGCAGATCAACTGACCTTACTTACCACATGTAAATCTCCAACCTGATCTTGCACACCTGTAGACCAACCTAATCTTACATACCATGAAGAACCATTGTCCTTGCCTCACCAAGTCCTTATGATTCTCTAAACCAGTACCCCGGTGGATCTTCTACCAGATCTTGCTATCCCACAGATCTACCTGATCATACACACTCGGCACCCCTGTCGAACTAGGAGGAGCTACCCTTGCTCTCTTCACACACTGAAGGAGCTAACCTTGCTCTCTCAACTATCACAAATTACAATACAGCCCATGAATCTATTAAATAGATCTCATGCAAAAAATAATTAGACATCTAATTACAATAATTAGATCCACAGCTCCAAGGCTAAAATTAGTCTTTAACATGCAAACAATCAATTCGTTAACAAATTGTTCGTGAACTAACAGTTCTGAAACCGCACAGGCGACCGACATCAGTCCCTGTCTGGCTGGAGATGACCGACGTCGATCGATACCTGACCGATGTCGGTTGCTCTTCTCACTGTATATGACCGATGTCAGTTGATCAGACCGACATCAGTTGCCCTGCAACTCAACAACCTCTCAACAACCTCCTCTATGTCTGTATCAGTGAAGCTTTTAGCTCCACAACCTAATAATTTCAAGTTACAAGGCAATTAGATTGCATTATATTTTAGGTGTATATTTTCCTTGCTATTTTTTAAATTTTATATTTTATATTTTTTAACTTTAAAATATGGACAATAACTATTTTCAGTGGCATTGTTGTAATTTTTTCATTAAAGCATCTTACACAATCAAGCTTCACATAAAAAGACAAAGTTTGCATACATATTTATGTTCAAATCTACTTTACTCTATTAATTTCACTTTGTTGCATTTCTAGAATAATTGGGGGAAAATGTAGACACATAAATTCAATCAATTTTTACTTGACAATTTTTAATCTTGACATCATTATCCTACTTGACCAATTTTCCATTTTGTTAACTTGTAATCTATAAGGGATCATTCAATATTATAAAAACTATTTTATAATCATTCAAAACATCATATATATATATATATATATATATATATATATATATATATATATATTGTTTACAAGTTCCTATTATACTAATTCTAATAGTCTTTGTCCTTCTGGGATAGGACCATACTAGGTCAGATAGGGCCACATTGCGACATTGTCCAATGACATGGCCTTGTCCCCCACACCCCAACACTAAATTTTTAAAATCAAGAAGTTGAATTTTCTCCCTCCCATGCTTATAACAAGTTCGATTAGTAGAAATATTAAAAATATTCCCATCTATAATCACATCAAGGCTTTTCCAAATATATCTAGGAATCACTTGGCAAAAAACTACACATTGAGTAAAATAGAAATATTTGCCCCAATTCCAATTCTGAAGCATTTTAAATAGGCCAAATGTGAATATCTTTTATTATAGGTCAAGGGCACTCATTTTCAAACATTTAAATAAATATATCTATTTGCATTCATATATCAAATTCAAAATTCATACACTCACTTTAGGAGGGAGAACTACATTGACCTGAGTCCCTTTTCAATTATGTAGGTAGCACTCAAACTATACAAGTTTTTTTTAGGGTGGCTCAAATATTCCCTTAACCCTATTCCCCTATTTTAAAATTTGATCTCTATAGTGTTTACTGTGTAGGAACAAGGGTTTATATTCTACAGGTCTTCTACACATCAAATTAGCACACAAAATTAAATAGTAAACCCTTGTAGACAGACACACATACCCATATCAAAAAATTGATTGCATAGTTTACCAAGATGTGGCCATAGTCAACACATAAGGTTATTTTTCATCTTTTTCCTCTTAATTTGGCCTTGTCCCAACATAAATTAAATTCTTTATTTCATATGTGACATAGTACACATGTCATTTTAGGTAGTTTAAAGTCACAATCAACCTGCATAGTCAACATATAATCAGTTTGAGGGAGGTGTATGTATCTATTGATCAATTGACTATTTTTAGCTAATTTCCATTTTTTAAAATTCTATATTTTACTTATAAATTTATATATTTCCTATATTTCTATTTTAATAGTTTTGATCTATTTATTTGAGTCTTTTCAATTCAAAATAGATTAAACAACTCGACAGTCCAACCCTCAGACATTGACCTTATCCTTCATTCATATGCACTGTTTTATGCCTCCAAAAAAAATTTGCATTTGCACCTTGTACCCTTTTGTTTCATCCTTCACAAAATTTGACTTAGCCATCCTTAACAATATAATATTTCCTATGCACCTAGCATGTTCCAACATTAGACACCCTAGGTAATTGAAATGTGAGCTCCAAATCACACGTAGAAATCCTTGAGGGTATGGTCACATCAACTAATATCTTCTAGATCCAACCATGTCAAGTCCTCAACTACGTGGTTCTTCCACTTCACTAAATCCTACTTATAGTATTTATCTCACATCCTCTTTACCACTTTAGAGTCCAATATGGCCTCTATTTGTTCTATCTCCTTCTCTATCATATGCACCTTCCAATAAGGAATTGGTACTCCCATTTCATTATACTCCTCTTCATCTTCTAGGGCTTTATGATAATCATATAGATGATGCACATTGACTATGGGTGATATGCCCATATCTTCCAACAACTCAATCTTGTATGCATTCACTAAGAATTTGTGCAATACTTTACATGTCCCTATTTTATTCATCTTTAGTTTATCATATGTTTCTCATAGGAACCACTCTCGGCACAAATTCACTGACACATGGTATCCTACCTCAAACTCCTTATTTTTATTCCTCTCATCTACGTGTTTCTTGTATTGTAGACTAGTATATTCTAGCCTTCTCCTTTTGGTGTAACTCACACAAATATTTTGCATAATCTTTGACATTTGCACTCCTTCCACATACCTCCCTACTATCTCTCAAATCTGTAACTCCCTTAACATTGCTATAATTTACTACCTAAAAAGGTGTTTTCTAGTGCTCTTATTCACTAAATTTTTGAATGAAAAGTTTTCTTGTACTAAAAACATATCCCACTACTTAGGTTTATCTCAAACTAAACATCTAAGAAAATTTACAAGGCTTTATTTCACCAGTTCACTTTTTTTGTTAGTCTATGGATGATATTTTAAACTAAATTTTAGCCTTTCCCCAAACATCTTCTATAATGTATGCCAAAATGACCTACGAACTTAGTGTCTCTATTAGATACTATGTTGCATGGAAAACCATCTAGCCTCACCACCTCTTTGAATAGAAAGTTAGTTATGTTATTTTCATCAATTGTCCTCTTGCATGCAATTAAATGCACCATTTTTTAGAATATGTCCACCATAAAAAAATATGTAATCATTGTCTCTCCATGTTCTCAATAATATTAATATAAAAACTATGATAATGCCATCCCATGGATTCTTTGAAATAGGTAGTTTTCAGTACAATGTTTCACTCTAATTATTCCCTTTTTCTAACTAGAAATCTCTGCACCTTCACACATATTTACACAGAAATATGCCCATATTTGGCTAGTAGTATTCTTCATCTAATTTTTCTAATGTCTTATCATAGATGAAATGTCTATATAATTGTCTAAAGGGCTTCTCCTTAATTAGGTATCAATCATTTATCCTCTAGGTATGCACAATTGTGTTCCCTTAAACATAATTCCTTCTTATGTGTGGTATTATAACCATAAAATTCTATCCACACTTGTTTGTTATGCACATTCTACCCATGAATCATAAAAATATTCATCTTTGTCATATATCTCCTTCATGGTGGCAAAACCCATGATTTGCTCTCACATATTGTTCAACACGAACACTTTCCTACTCAACATATCAACAACCTTGTTTAATTTCCCACTTTGATGCTTCAACAGAGATGTATAATCCCTGTTGGGTTTATTTTCTATCTATACCTTTCTCTAGGTGTGTTGAAATAACTAGTTCACAATAAGCTAATGAATTAGGATTTCATGCAATACTGATCTCTTACATGCTCACCCAAAGCATGCAACAATAAAATGGTTCCCATCAATTATGTCATAGTAATATACTCATCATATATAGGTACTTGATCATATACCTTAATCAATTACTAAATTAAAAAAAGAAATACAAAGTTGTGGACCTAGTTTAAATTAAGTAAACAAACATGATTATGACAACAATTACCATGAGATTAAGATTATGCATTGCACATGTTCAGATAACATAGATTCTAATCATTATATACAAATAAGAACCATAAGTTATATATTAGATGTATTGGCAACTTAGTGATACAACTTAACTATCAATTATAGTGCTTACAATGATTTTTGTGATTTTTCTATTTACCAAAATCAATTATTATCCAATACCCATGCTCAGTAGCATTACAAATATCTACACAGGGGTATTTATACTTGGTTCTCCCTGATCAAATTATTACAATAATTATGACACTTCTAGTGACTAGCCAATGATCTCTAATAGCTTGAGAGTCATCATAGCCATCTACTTTTTTTTCCTATGGATGTAGGCCTTTTTACCCCTATATTCCCTATCAATGCTAGATCCTCATTGCTAAATGTCTAACTTCATGTGATCTAGTTTTAAACTCGTGTGTGATTAAAGTCTATTCTGTCCTTGAGAATTGATCCTCAACTATTTCCAATTCCTTTATGTTCCCCAAGTCTTTTTTTGATATATCAAGTCCTTCATTCTTAGGTTCTCTATTTTTTATGCCTCCCCTTTGATTGGGTATTCTCATGCCATGATCTCTTGCATCATGGTCTTCCATGCCATGGTCTTTCATGCCATGTTTATTTTGTACCATACTTGTTCTGCTCCATTACCAAAATACTTAGCCAAAATTCATGGTCCAACATCACCCCACACTACACTCTTAGTCCATCTTGGGATAAGCATTGGTCTCAACCTCAACCAAAAATTTAGGACCAATCTATTCAATCTAATTTTTAGACACCTTTCCAATGTGACAAAGTGTTGAGTAGCTTGTTATTAGTTCCTTAATTACCACTTTCAACTTTCTGGTTTCCTTGGGTTGATTAGAACACTTGCTTGCCTTATTGATAAATTATTCAAGGGATGTGGAAGCATCCTTTTAAAGCTCTTTAATAACAATGAACTCATTCATAACCTATCCTCGGAGTGCCACAAATTTGGAATTTATTTGTTGTTAATGAGAATTTATTATTTATTTCATAGTTTTGACATCTTTAAATTCCTTAGCATACTTGGTGTGGTCTTTTATTAATAGGGTGGTATCTACCAATTACTAACTTTGAAGCTCTTCTACCTAGAGTCAAGCTTCCAAAATTTTATTAGGCTATGCTAGTTTCTCAAAGATCCCATCAAGGATGGGAATCACTTCCCCAACTTGTTGTAAGGTATACTTGCATACCCCCACTACTTTAGTAAACTATTCAACTACCCATATTGTTTCATCTCTTGGTGTGGGATACTCATTAAATTGCTTCAATAAGAGATCCACAAGGTTTTCTAGCTTGTCAATAGCCTCAACTTCTAAAAAGACCCCATCCACTAGCATCAAGTCCTATATTAGAATAACCTTACATGGATTCAATGTTTTAACCTTGGATGTTAATGTGACTTCCAGTTGGAATTTTAGCTCGACCACTTCTTCTTTGAATTTCTCCAGGCAATAATTTATTTATCAAACATTTCCACCACCTTGTCATGTTTGTTCATATTGACATGCATCAGATTTTTCAAGCACATTTTGTTGTGCTACTTCAGAGGATATTCTTAAGAGTGATGCACTAGCTTGTAGAGGATAAATTTGTCAGGGATTAACCCAAAGAGTTGTGGTCAATGTTGTCGCTTGTGAATATAATACTGATTTATCAAGAGACATCTCAAAATGGCATTCCTCATTGTATATGTTAGATAAAAATGGAATCTCATGTTAGGTGTGTATAGAGGTGTATTCTGGATCAAAATGGGAATATAAATAAATCATGTTGTTGGGTATGTTTGTCTAGTATTGGGTATGTAGGTTGTTGGTTGCATCAAGATAAAGTGGTTGGACCATGGTGTTAGAAATTTGTTTCCCTTTGATGGAATCCCACTCAATGTTGGAATAATGCATATTTAAGCTTACCTAGGGTTAATAGGGTAAGTTATTTATTACCGAGGGTAAAATTTATTTACCTCGGTTAATTTATTTTATTGTTGAGAATTTCTCAACAATATATTTGTTTGTAGTATGAGAAAACAAATAGTTTGTTTTCTCTATTTTGTAATCATTACAAATAGTTTGTTAACATGAAACAAACTATTTGTATTATAAATACTTTGCATTATATGATAAATTAACGAGAGATTATTAAGAGGATATAGAGAAATTTTTGGATTATCACCTATTTTCTAGGTGTGACAAATTTATTTATTCTCTGAAAATATTTGCAGGTTATTTGTTGTGGGTTCTTTCTCCTGGATTGATCCTGTGGATCCTGTGTATCTCCTGCTCATTCCTTCATGGTATCAGAGCTTGGAGTTCCAATTGAAGATCCTCTTCCATGAAATTTTTCATCTTTTAACACATTCACAAAAAATTATTTTATTGATGTGTTACAGATATTTTTAATTCCCTCAAATTCTGGTTCTTATTTACAAGTTTTTTTTTGGAAAATTCTGTACTTTTTGCTCATTAAATGGTCGTACAGATTTCCAAAATAAGATTTTTTTTAATGAGGGCGTAGGAAATCAAGTCAGAAATCCATTCCAATTTTAATTTTTTCATTTAATTCTGGATGTACAGCTCTTTCCTTCCAAATTCTCCTGACTGGTACCTGTTGGCAGACTGTTGGCAGACTGCAGTATCTGTTCGTTTTTCTGATGTGGCAGATCGTACGGTTGACTTTTTTCAAATATGAGACCTGTTAATGAAATATGACTCTTATATATTTCTATCCATATAATTTTTGACGAATTTGGATCATACCGTACAACATTTTGGAAGCCAACAACCGGAAATTAAAAACTGTTTTTTTGTCTGCTGCATAGTTGTACGGATTTCTTATTTTTGAACGCCTTATGCTGCATAAAATCCAAATCTGAAAATTTCATGTGATATCAGACTTAAAAATATTTCATTTCATGCTGAGAAGGATGGATTTGGAGCAGGCCGTATAGTCCTTTTGGTAGATCCAGTGGAGCCATTCTGCATTGCTGAAAGGTGTTTTTTCCTTGGTTGTGTTTACAATTTTTCTCAAATATTTCCCTGACCACCACGCCTTGCTGGAAAAAGAGTTTATTCTTGATAAAGAAAAAGATTATTCAGCTGATATCTCACATGTGTGAGTCATTTTTTGGCTTTTTTTAATTAATTATTTTAATTTTTAGTGGTTTAAATGCAAGTCTCTAGCTTTGAAAGTTTAAATTTGACTTTGCTAAAGCAGCTAGAGATATTTTGTTAAAATTTGTAGGGAGGAGGTCTTGGGGTCAAATCCCCCTACATTTTTTTTGAATAAAAGCCATTTTTTAATTTTGTATAAGCCAAGGCTAAATTTTTTTTTCATCGGGAGACGTTAAATTGTAACAGGAGGTGTTTTTTTTTTTGAGGAAAAACAAATGTCTAGATTGTTCTTGTCAACTTCATCATCTTCCTCGGGAATGGAATCTCGATTGTTTGAACCTCTAAATTATACAAATTACCATGTTTGGAAGCCAAAAATGCAACAACTCCTTCAATCAAAGGGATTATGGAGAATTTTTTCTGAAACAACACCTGCAGCATTCACCACTGAAAAAGACAAATATGCATATGGTTGTAAGCAGGATGAGGCTCTTAGATTGATCTGCCTCAATGTCTCAGATAATCTTCAATTTCACATTTCAGATATTACTATGCCAAAAGAGGTATGGGATAAATTTAAAAACCTATTTGGCAAAGTTAATGAGTTTAAAATTTTGCAATTAGATGCAGAATTGAGTACTCTCTCTCCATCAGATTTCCCTTCAATAGATGAATTCTTGGCAAAATTCAAATTTATAAGGTCACAGTTGAAAGCTGGTGACAAGGATAAAAGTGATCAGGAGTGCATTTTCATGATTTTTTCAAAGTTGAAAGGACCATATAGTGTTTTTTCCTCTGCTTTTTATACTATGATGGATACATTAGGTAATGAATTCAAATGGCCTTCCTTTGAAGTTTTTTGTGAAAGATTGACTAGGGAGCAAACAAAATTAATGGCCTTAGATGCTCTACCTGGTCCTAGTCATGCTCTAGTTGCTAATTCTTCTAAAGGAAAACCTTCACCTAAGTCTAAAAAGCAAGCACCTTCAAATAACCCTCCAGAGTCCACCACCCAATCACCTCATCATTCTAAATCTACTAAGACCAAAAAGTCCTCTAAGCAAAAGAAGAAAACATTTGGTCCATGTAATTTTTGTGGTCATCCTAATCATGATGAAAGTAGATGTTTTAAGAAGATGGAAGCATTAGAGGCAGCGGTTAGACAACACAAAATTTCCATTCCGTCTCCATCTCCTTCTACTTCTGCAGGAAAAGGGAAAGCGCTTTCAGCCAGGGCTATATCTTCATGTCAGGATCAATGGATTTTTGACTCAAGTGCTTCTCACCATCTCACACATTCTAAATATCTATTGTCTTCTCTTATAGATTGTTGTACATCACATATTGTTATGGGTAACTCCTCACAGATTGAAGTTTTTGGATCAGGTACTGTTAATAAACAGGATGGATGTTTTAACAATGTATTACTTGTACCCCAAATCTCTTCTAATCTTCTCTCTATATATCAAATATGTAATTCTGGTACTGGTAAAACTATGGAGTTTACTTCACATGATGTTGTAATAAGAGAATGTAATGATCCTAGTGAGATAGTTGCTACAGGTACAGCAGACCATACTGCAAGACTCTATACTTTTGATAAGTTTGAGTCTTTTATGTCTTCTGGTTCTTCACTTATAGCACATGGTAATAATCTCAACAAATTGTGGCATGAGAGATTAGGACATTTGAGTTATGGATATATGCAACAAATGAGTACAAAACATCTTGTAAAAGGCCTTCCTAAGGTCTCTTATATTGATGGGGTGTGTCCTGGTTGTCTAGTTGGTAAACAACACCAGGATCCATTTCCAGTTGGTAAGGCCACACGTGCAAATGCACCCTTAGAGTTGGTTCATAGTGATTTGATGACTTTTCCAACTCGTTCTTTTTCAGGGGCTAAATATGCACTCACATTCATTGATGATTTCACTCGTAAAACTTGGGTATATTTTCTCAAGTTGAAAAGTGAAGTTTTTGAGACTTTTAAGGCCTTCAAAGCCTTTGTTGAAAAACAATCATCTCTTCCTCTTAAGAAGATACGCACTGACAATGGGGGGGAATATGATAGTAATGCTTTCTATGATTTTTGTATTGAGCATGGGATACAACATCAGTTCACTGTACCACACACTCCTCAACAAAATGGTGTAGCAGAGAGGAAGAATCGAACATTGAAAGAGATGGCTAATTGTATGATTCACTCTAAAAATTTGGGTCCACAATATTGGGCTAAAGCTGTAAATTGTGCAAATTACATTCAAAACCGTATGCCTCACAAAGCTGTGCAAAATATGACACCAGAAGAAGCTTGGTCTGGGATCAAGCCTAATATTTCAGATTTTTGCATCTTTGGGAGTCAAGCATGGGCATTCATTCTTGATGACACACATAAAGCATTAGAGAAGAAAAGCCAACCACTCATTTTTGTTGGTTATTGTGAAGATGTAAAAGCCTACCGTCTTTTTGATCCTGTCACACATTATGTGTTTTTTCGATGAGATGTTCAGGTTGTTGAGTTACCCACTCCACAGGAGTGTACATCTAGTTCTTCTTCTCCCCCTCCTTCTACTGAGGATAGTGAGGATTTGCTTTCTATTGTTTATGATGATGATGTTGCACTTATTCAGCCACCACAGCCATCTTCTTCACCACCTTTGCCTATGTGGGCAAAGAGCACTCTACAGGCAGCTGGTTCTTTTGTTGGTGATCCATCTGATTCTCATTGCACTCGCTCACAGACATCTGGTGTTGCTCTTTTGGGACAAGCTTGCACAGATGATCCAGTGTTATTTTTTGAGGCTAATGGTATACCCGAGTGGGATGTTGCTATGTATGATGAGTATTCTTCATTGATGAAGAATGATACTTGGGATCTTGTCCCTCTTCCTAAGGGAAGAAAACTTGTAAAATGTAAATGGGTCTATAGGACCAAATATGCTGCAGATGGATCAGTAGATAAGTGCAATGCTAGATTAGTAGCTAAGGGTTTTTCACAGGTTGAAGGGGTTGATTACTCTGAGACCTTTGCCCCTGTAGCTAAGATGGATTCTATTCGGCTTGTACTCTCTCTTGTTGCTTCACATTCTTGGTCTATTTTTCAGATGGATGTGAAGAGTGCTTTCTTGCATGGTGATCTCCATGAGGAGATGTATATGGAGTAGCCTCCAGGATTTGTGCAAGACTCATCATTGGTTTGTAGACTCCGTCATTCTCTTTATGGCCTCAAATAAGCTCCTAGAGCTTGGTATGAGAAGATGGATAGTTTTCTTTTGAGTTTTGATTTTATTCGTTGTGAGTTAGATCACAATGTATACATCCTGAAGCAAAGTGAGGAGCTTGTCACTTTGGTTTTGTATGTTGATGACCACATCCTCACTGGCAGTTCAGATTCCTTGATACATGACATCAAGGATAAGTTGGCAGATAGGTTTGATATGACAGATCTGGGACTTCTACATTATTTTCTTGGTCTTCAAGTTTTTCAGTCTTCTAAGGGCATTTCTATTGGAGAGCAAAAGTATGCGACAGATCTTCTTCATCGATTTGGCATGACTGATTGTAAGCCCACACCCACTCCATATCAGTCAGGTATTGTGTTGTCTGCCACTTGTACGACTCCTCTTGTTGATTCCACTTTATATAGGCAACTTGTAGGTAGTCTTTTATACCTGACTCATACCCATCCCGACATCACATTTGCTGTGAACCTTGTCTCTCGATTCTCACATGAGCCTCATGAGAGTCATTGGCAAGCAGCCAAGCGTATTTTGCGCTACATTCGGGGCACCACTCACTTTGGTATACATTACACACCACAGAGTTCTACACAGCTTGTTGGATACACTGACTCTGATTGGGCTGGTGATGTTGACACTCGCAAGTCCACTTGTGGATTTACTTTCACACTTGGTTCAGGTCCAGTTGCTTGGGCATGCAAAAAGTAGACTGCTATTGCATTGTCCTCTACTGAGGCTGAGTATCGAGGTGTTGTCAAAGCTAGTTAGGAGATACTTTAGCTTCGACAGTTGCTTGGAGAGTTTAGCTTCACACAGCAAGGTCCTACTACTCTTTGGTGTGATAACCAAAGTGTGATTGCTATTTCACGCAATCCTGTTGAGCATCAGCGGACAAAACACATTGAGATTCACATCCACTTCATTCGACATCTTATTCAGGATGGAGTTCTTTCTTTGGAGTTTGTGCCTACAGCTGAGCAGATTACAAACATCTTCACTAAACCTTTGGCTTCTCCTCATTATCTTCAGTTGCGAGCGATGCTTGGGGTGAAGGAAGTTGTCCTTGGGGGGGATTTCCCATGAAGTCCTTCCTTCCTTTATTTTTCATATATTTTGATTGGTTTGTACATGGGTACCTTATCAGGCCTAGTAGCTGGGACCCATCCTTGTTTGTCATTCTCCCTATGTTTCGCTTAAGGGAGGGTGTTGGAATAATGCATATTTAAGCTTACCTAGGGTTAATAGGGTAAGTTATTTATTACCGAGGGTAAAATTTATTTACCTCGGTTAATTTATTTTATTGTTGAGAATTTCTCAACAATATATTTGTTCGTAGTATGAGAAAACAAATAGTTTGTTTTCTCTATTTTGTAATCATTACAAATAGTTTGTTAACATGAAACAAACTATTTGTATTATAAATACTTTGCATTATATGAGAAATTAATGAGAGATTATTAAGAGGATATAGATAAATTTGTGGATTATCACCTATTTTCTAGGTGTGACAAATTTATTTATTCTCTGAAAATATTTGCAGGTTATTTGTTGTGGGTTCTTTCTCCTGGATTGATCCTGTGGATCCTATGTATCTCCTGCTCATTCCTTCACTCAAGTATCTTGATATCCATGTCATGTTCTAAGGAATTGGTTTTGATGTCCATGCCATTCAGTTATTCCATTTCAGAGCCATCCCTCTCTTCACTAAGTAGATCTTCAATGTCCAGTTGTGCCTCTTTAAGGGTGGTCTCTTCCTCCTACATCAGGGAGAGTGTTTTCTCTGAGTCAGTCTCTTATTATTTTTTGGTTATCTCTATGGTCCCTCCTTGTAATTATTATAGCTCTTCCTTATCACCATCTTTAGGCTCTTCTACTTATTCCAATAGAATAGTTTGTATTAATGGCACTGAGCCTTTTGATTGACTTTTTGGTGTACCTCTTTTTGATGAAGCTTTTGGTGGTGATGCCTTTGGTGGTGTATCCCTCAGTGGTGGCGCCTAGGTAGTCTTTTACCTTTTTAGTGGTTCTATTTATGAACTTGTGCTAGCATCATGTTTAATACGCTTCTTCCTATCAAGTGGTGGCATTAGAGGAAACTTCTCTTTCTTATGTTCTATAATTCTTGAATCTTTCTTTGTAGGTTTCAACATATAAAAGATATTATGAATTGAATTCCTAACTAAGGTTGGATTAACCTTGATGTTAGTTATGTATGTCTCATACTTTTCTATATATGGTTTCTTTCCAAGATATCCATACATTTTATAGAGAGAGTGAATCTCTGATTCAATTTGTTCTACTTCAAGTGTTATTGGTTGTGTGTCATATATGTGGTTGATAGAGTTCACAAAGTATCACATAGTGAAATCATAAGGTAGCTTCAACCAGGTAGAAAGATCTCTATATGGGTCCATCTTGAGGCATGCAAGAGAAATATGTTGCTTGACATCAAATTTGGCTTATTCACCAACCTAGGTAGGTAAGTCCTTTGGAATACACCATTTGTTCCCAAAGTATTCCTTCATGTAATCATACCACAACCTCATCTTGAGCTTAAAAGTCAAAGTAATATGGATAGGGAATGTGAATGCCTTGTATCACTTTGCATGAGACCTATTATCAGGTATTTATAACCACTTTAATTTTGTAGAGGTTTAATTAGGTACACCAATTTCATTGAACACCATTAGCAAAAGGAATACACTTCATGGAAACCTATGATTAGGTGTTAGATGAGCCTTCTCTACATCTCCTATAATATTATTAGCAAAATACATTATTTAGTTATACTTTAAACCCTAGATAACTTGGTGAGAAACATATAGGTGGTCCATATCCACCTCTGTCCATCTATTACTACTACCAAATTTTATCATGATGATGCATATATCTACTCAGAAGGGGGATTTTCTAAGTTCTTTATATTCATGGAATGGCCCTATTTTTTGTATTCAAGCATTGTGGTGGTATTTTCTATTTTCATTGAGACCTCTAAATCAAATTCAAAGTCTACATCAGAGTACTGCAACCCTAATACCTTGTTGATTCTTTCTGCCATGATTTTCATCTAGTACCCAACAAGGTAGATATAATCTTCATGTATTTAAGAGAGTAGAAACTTGACCACCTTTATAGGTTTTCCAAAATAGGGGAGGTTGAAAAGTTAGAAGAGCCTTGTAGAGTCCAATTCATTAAATATCTTCAAATTATATACCAATTCAATCTTGGTATTTTTTCACTTGACTCTATAATTATTTTAAATCTCAACCTAATTTATAGGTTGATGGTGGTTATAGTTGAGGATGGTGCAAGTGGACACATTTGATACCTAGTTCTCCATGCGCAGCACATTTTTAGAGTACTAAATCTCCTTGATTAACAAGGGTGGGGGTGGGGGTACTTGGGATTTCTTCTTAGTTTGGCACACCATCCCTATTCCTTTGCCTTCTATATGCTCACCTTGTTTTTCAAGTTTTTCCTCCTTGATTAACATTATTTCCCCACCAACACTTAGTTATTATTCTTCTATAATGATTAGTAATGACTCACTTCATTGGGACTTTTTATTAGGCTACATGACCATTCATGGAGCCAGAAGGTTGAGTTGTGGCCATATAATGTTCAAAAATGAATATTTTTTTACTATTGTAGTTGTATCGGCTCTCCTACTTTGATGCCCATTAATGGTGGATGCCAATCTCTAAAACCTAAAATTCAAGAATTTATTTGTGTTATATTAGTCTATCTAGCTCTAGCTATTCATTTATGTGAAAACACACTCTCAATGATCAATGAACAACTAGAAATCGATATTCTACACTTGACTTAGAAATGCCTAAATTTTGTTGTTTACTATTCAGCTCTATAAAATCATAATCATAGCAATGGTAAAATGTAAAATGAACCACTCAATGCCTTTTTATAGGTTTGAGGGGGTAATTTACATTTATTACCCCCTCTCTTCAAACATCACTTCATGTAATAAATGTGATTAAATATATTACCATGACATGATGTTGGCATACTTGTTATTACCACTACCTCCTTATATTAATGAAATGTCTTGTCCTGCACTTTTCTCAAAGTGAATAACAGATGTAGGAACATTTGAATATTCATACCAAGATAATATTCACACCATAGGCAAGAATAATTACTTACCTAAGCAAGATTATGGTTACACACCACATCCTATGTAGTCTTTATCTTTGTACACTTTTGCTTTCATGCCTCTACATCTACATGTATCCCTATGGACCATTTGCCAGCATTTCTATGTAACACCCCTTACCCCACACTAATCATGCTTCATGGTCCTCCATGAGAAAATAAGTATCAAGTTGAAAAAAGAATAAAAAATAACAAAAAAGGGCATGTAACTAAGGCAATGGTTTATTGAAAATAAGAAATCCTAAACTAATGGTATACACCTTATTGGTATAATTAAGAAAAACTTAAGCTAAAAAATATGGCTACAGTTGGATGCCATTATAATGACCAGGAAGAAATTGGCCATCTAATCATTTCAAATGACACAAGCCATTAGGGAAAATATTGTAAACAATAAAAAAACCATCCTAGTGAACATGGAGCTTCCTAGAGTGGCACAAGAACTTGAAGTCATAGAGTAAGACTTACATTCCTGGTGTAAATGTCTTATGTTTAAGGTGGCTAATATGCCATGCCTTTTTTTTCATTTCTCCACATCTTGACTCTAATGAGAAATAAAATGATCTTCACCTAATTGTAACATGGCATCTAAGCATGCTTTCAATGATGGTTCATCATCTAGTTTTCCAATGCGTGAAATATGAAGAGAGGAAACTAAGAACTCAATTAGAAGAACTACTTATGTGTCAAACACAAGATTGAATGGCATACTTTTGTTGAGGTGCTTATAAGTTGTCTAGTCGGCCAAAATGACTGTAGACACTTGATCATCCTAGTTAGTACATCCAATATTACATATTTTTGTGGGGGTTGTGCCTAAAATTTTATTGAATGCCTCAGTAGTGTTATTTTCCTGGGGATGATATAGCATGGTCTTGTGATGGGCAACCATAAATTCAAATAGCAGTACTCAGATAGTCTCATTGAGGAAGTGGGTACCTTGGTTACTAGTAAAACTCAATGGACAACTAAACCTTGTAATAATATGTTCCTAGATGAAGCACATTGTAGTTATTGCAATACAATATCATGATGGTGCAACTTCAGCCAAGCAGGTGAGATAATCAATTATTTTGATGACATAGTATGAACCAATATGCCTTATGGATGGGTTGGTGGGGCCAATTAATTCAATGGCCCATTTTTCAAATGGTTGCAACAATAGAATAAGATATAATGGAATTGCATCCCAAAAATTTTGTTTCCCCACACATTGGTAAATATCACATTGATGTGCATGCATCTTTACATCTTGGAAAAATGTAGGCCACCATAAACTAGTTAAAAAAACTTTGCAAGTAGTAGCCTCACCTGCATAATGTCCTCCAACAATACCTTCCTTGAATTTACAGAGCACATCAAGCCACTCATGCTTCATGACACATCATTGAAGCACTTCATCTCGACCAATCTTATAGAGGTCACCTTTGATGAGATAGAATGGTGTAGCGTAAATGGATAGTTACTTCTTAGACTACATACTTAAATGATCTGGATCTATACAAGCAATTAAAATGGTTAATATGTCTTATAAATCCTTTTAAATATGTGATATGTGAGATATTTGCATGTCAAGTAGGTTGTCTTTGATGGTGTGCATCAATTCACCTTAATTAATTATTGAGAGATGGTCAGGACCCCAATTGACCTTACCAAGCTTGAACATGACAAAGAACTAGATTCTTAGAATAACACAATCTAGCATCAAATATGACCATGTAAAATGGGTTTATTAACTAGATACGTCAATGCTTCATGGTCTATGTAGAACACAAAAGGAGTTACTAATAGATATTGTCAAAAAATTTGTAGAGCATAAACCATAGAGAATGCCTCACACTCCATGGTGGTATAGTTGCTCTTGATCAAAGTAAAATTTATACTTTTAAATTAATTAGGGTGATCTAGATTACCCTCTTTAGGCTACATAATTATCACACTGATGCCATACCAGAATCATCGACATGGACATGGAACAATTTGGTCTAATCAGGGAACTGGAGAATCAATACAATGATGAGCTTATCTTTTGAGGCCAAAAAATCTTATTGGCATGAGTGGGTCCAAATGAAGTGTTCATTATATTTCAAGAGATCCTCTAATGATGCTATAATCTTTGAATAACCCCACATAAATTTCCTATATTACCTAGTATGACCTAGAAAGACATAAACCTCTCATTAGGTAGTTGGAAATGGCAAATAGAGGATGATGCAAATCTTAGCGAGGTCCACCAAAAGTCCATCTTGACATATAATGTGACCAAGGAAAATGTGGAATAGAGTAGTATAAAAGCACTTCTTCAAGTTTAGAAATATTTGAAGCATTCTACAGTACTCAAGCATAAGCCTGAGATTAGAACAATGGTCTTTCACCAAGTCATATATTGTCCAATCATCCAAATAAACCTGAAGGAACTTATGGATGAAGTCTTTAAAGGCCTCAATGACTATTATGGAGAATACATTGGGTGATTTTTTTAACCTAAATGGCATGACGATATATACAAAATACCCCCACTTAGTGGCAAATGTAGTCTTATGTCTATCCTCCTCTATAATCTAGACCTAATGATATCTAAACAACCCATCTATGAAGGTGTAAATTTCACATCCAGCAACACCTTTGAGGATTCATTTGATGGAAGGCATTGAGAAATGATCAATAATGCAAGTTACATTATCTGATAGTCTAGATAGATTTCGATGCACCCATCTATTTTCATGCTTATCACCATGAGGTTAACCCACTCAGACTTATTGATAGGAGTAATAACTTCTGTGTGCAACATACTATCAATTTATTCTGTAACCCATATATGCAAATTTGGATTCATTCGATAGGGACATTTCTTGACTGGGCAAGTACCTTCAACTAGTTTGATATGCATTTTACCCAAGGATGAGTGAACACCCTTCATCTCACTATAATTCCTGCAAAAGACATATTGATATTCCTTCAATAACTCAAACACTTTGGAAATATCAAGATTGGACTAGTAATTACCCATAGAATCCATTTTTGGTGCATCCTTTGTGCTAATGTTTCATTGTATGGTTTGAAGTGGTTATAAGTATGGGTGGCGTGCATCAGGAACTATGTCATGAATAATTATAGTGCCATAGTCTATTATGACATCCAAATGATTGGTCAATGGGTCAATCAATTCAGATCCTTCACCTAAATCAACATAGAACACAAGTTTTTGCTTTCCTTTTTGAGTTTATTCATATTGTGAATGATTGATTATAGGTTCTAATGCAAAGGAATATTGCTTAATTGGATTATTGAAATGACTAATCTTTATTTTGACATACCATGTGTGTTTCATAGTTAGTCTTCAATGGGATTGGGATCACCAATAACTACTTGATGCATTGCTTGTAGTGTAAGGCACAAATCCATCCTTAGGGATGAATAATATAATGTTGAGACCATGTTATCTTTTAAAAAATGCCAGAAAGAGGTACCTAGATGGCATTCCTCATGAACATACCATGCTTTGGTCTAGGTGCATAATGTGCCATAACATGCATGAACCCATAGATATTCTGGTAAAAAAGATTCATCAGCCAACCATATTACCTCACAAGCTTCTAGGTGTGGTTTTGGTGCTTAGACTCTACTATAACTGATAATGCCTCATACATGGTTGTCATGATGGAACTGATGATATAAGGCAAAACATACTTGATCCCAATGAAGGAGATGCTCATGATGAGTTTGACACCACCTCATTATTGTGCCATCAAGAAGGTGAACCAATGAGCATACATGATCAACATCATAATCATAGAAGGCCTCTAGTCACTTGACAAAGTCATGAACTTCCATTTGCAAATGAAATTATGGAACTTCAGTAAGCCTTTTGAGTCGTGTATCCATAATTAGTCCTCACATGACTTGTATAGTGACAAGATGAAAAAACCTTTGTTGTTTGTAGTATTGGTGTGAAATGTATTCACAACTTCCAATGGCACCACACACTCTTCTAGTAAGGTCATAATCACCTTGGGTCCTACAATCATAGGCATTACTCATGGTATTAGAGAGGGACTATGTGTCTATCCATCAAAGGATGTCATCGGGAGTTGGATCATGATGCTCATTACCTCAATCTATGATGTTTTATATGTGATTAATATCCTCATCTGTGCTAATAGGTTCAACATATGGGGATCCATGTGCTTGGTCTAACGGGATGACAATGCATTAATTAGTGTTATCAAATCTAATATATCTCTTCTTGAAACTTAAATTGGCATTGTTAGCATACCACCAAGGATGACCCAATAGGGATGGCAAGTCATTAGCCTCATCCAATTCTAGAACTTCAAAGTCAGCCTTGAAAGGTACCCTAAGGATGTTTATAATTGCATTTTTAAGAATCCCAATTAATAGATCATGGGTCTTGTTAGCCATAAACAATACATGAGGTGAGGGTTGTAAATCCAAGCTAGCCATTTTTTTTCCATACATCCTTTGTGAGGATATTGACCTTAGTTTCAGTGTTGACTAAAATGTCTCAGATCACCCATCCATCGATGGCAACAATCACCAATATTTCCTTGTCCTCTAGTTGGATAGGAGGAACAAGATTATATTGTCGTCAAACATGGTTTAATAGACAATCTTTAGTTGGCCTTGGAATTTGATGTTTCAGTCAATTACTTAATTGTGGGATAATATCTTCTTCTAATAAGCACTTACGAATCTCTTGAAAGTCATCTTACACTGTGTCTTGATGTTCAATGGCCTTTTTCATATCAACGCATTGGGCAGCATCATGGTCCTTAATAAATTGAATTTTGCCTTGCAATTCATGTACCAAAGTCATCGTATCTTAGATCACTTCTTTATGTTGTTAAGCATCAAAATACCTAGTTACACAAGACTCTTCACATTGTACCTTTTTAATGGGTGGAATAGATGTAGACTGAGACTGTCTACCACTTTGCATTGTGATATTAACCTATTGGGCCATTGAAGTGCTATAATGTAATCACCAGTGTGGCTTCTCAATACATATCATACTGGCACCCTTTTCATTTATTTCTTTTGTGATGTATTTTTACAAATCAAGGCATTCCTCCTACTAATGCTCCTTTTTACAAAAATCACATGTTGGATAGACTGGATAATCTTGTTGGTAGTGATCTGGAGACCCATATTTATATCACGTCCATGGTGGAAAACATCCACCTCCTCATCCCCATCCTTGGCCTCATCCATGATATCCACCATTATCTTGATTATTTGAAATAGAATTTTGATGTGTACTATGCATGTGCACCTCATGTATATCACTGATAAGACAATAGTCATTAGTGTCATGAGTATATGTATCGAATATCTTGTAGTAGTCAGACACTTTAGATTGTGTGGCCCTTTATAATAGAGGACAAGAGTGAACATCATGCTATTTATGAAAAAATTCATAAGATTGCTTTAATACAGTGTAAATGTTCTTATGAGGACAATTAGTTTTATTATGACCCTTAGATTCACAATCGGTACACCATAAACCACTATGAGTGTCATGAGCATTGTTTACAATCAGATTTTCTAATTGTGAAGCCATTGAAACTAGTTGAGCTTCCATAAAGTGATTGATTCTAGTATTGATGCTACCAATAGCTTTAGCATGGAGGATAGCTTCCAGGGCCTTGTGTGGGCTGATAAAGGTCCTATAAGATAATGTCCATCTAAAGAGAAGCAAAAAACCTCTCATGAACCACTAGGCATGCTGAGTGGCATTAATCTCTAATGAAATCTTGGATATGAGTGTATTAAATCATGTATCATTCTCACGCATGCTTTTAATTAGTTCATGTTTTTATATCCTTTAGCACAACAATACTTGGTTTCTCAAATTATGAAATATCAAAATCTTAAAGAAATGTTATCTTGAGCTAGTCATAATTAACTACCGCTTACTTAGGGTCATAATTTATATACCATTTGTGTGCTCTTTTTAGAAATGTAGTTGTAAATTGCATTGCTTTTCTCTAAGAGGAGATTATGTCACGTGTTCTCCAAATAAGTTCACACTTATGAACATGCTCTACGACATTATCCATGCCTTGATATTCTAGTAAATAAAGTATCATTTCATAATACATATTAGGTGGTTGAGGTAAATGTAATGGTGGTTGATAAAAACTTCCAATCCTCTTATTCCTAAGGGAAAGTCCACCACTTCCTCTTACTCCACCTCCTAGTCCACCAATCATTCCACCACCTAGTCCACCTCTCATGCCTTCAGCAGCAACTGAGAAACCTAAGATGTTGGGCACAATAGCATGTTGGTTTATTATACTTGGGCCAAAATTTTTCCCACTACTTATGTCAGGTCCACCAGGCATACCAACTTAGGCCATGAAACTATCTTGAATAAGAAAAGAAAGAGTTAAAAATTTATGGTCTAAAACTTGCTCAACTAAAGGTTCTCTTACAAAGTCAGTTTTTAACTCTACACTATTTATATCCCAATTATGTATGATCAATTCATTGAGCTCAAAAGCATGATATTTCACTAGGGTTATGGAATTTCATTGGTTTATTTTAGGTTCTTTAGTCTCCACTGTTTGGCTAGCTTCTATGCATATAAAAAAGCTAGTGTTGGTCACCGTCTAAAATTTGGTAGTCCTCCTTGTGCTCTTTTACTTCCTTACAGATCCTACCTTCACTTATTAATTCCTCGCATCCCCTTCATACTTCACTTCCACCTATAATACTTCATTGAGTATCATCATTTTATGCTTTCACAACTTTTGCTGGCTAGTTACCATTCTGAACCAACAATCCTTCACAAACACCCCTACATTCCCCTCCCAACTGTGGTGCTCATGCAAGGATGAGTTTATCCCTCCACGGTAAAAATGTCAAGCCTAAATTCAATAAATAGATTCTTCACTTCTAGTGGTAAATGCCTAATATACCAACCACATGGTTCTCAAAGAAACTTGAAATTTGCTTCTTCTGGATAGGAGTAAGTGGTTACAACGTACTCCAAGATGTAGTTATTCAACACCCATCTCCACCAGATATTAAAGACTCATGTCCATGATGCTCTCAAGCATTCTAAATCCCTTTGATACTCTATTATCTAAGTTACCCTTCTTCCAAAATTTCTTGATTAGTCTTGAGCATAGGCTGAGAGCCAAGCATGCAAATGAACATGAACTTTTACAAATAAAATTTCATATAAGTAACTATAGAGATTTTATTCAACCCATGCACATGTAAAAACTCATAGTTTAAGATATGGAACTGCAAATTTATTTTTTGGGCCCCTATTTCATCTAGGTATGGATCCACACCAACTCAACAGATATCTTGGCATGAAGAAATCACTTGGTATGATTATCGCTTTGGTATCTTTTGCACCAGCTGGAGGAATCATCATAGACCTAGTGCCAGATGATAGGTGGTTAACTAACACCCAATTTTTTAGGATATATTCTTGAGTGGCTATATATGATGACTACAGTGCAAAGGTGCAAGGTGATAGAACTGGCAAAATGATCAACTAAGGCTTTAACTCAGCACCCGACGTGCACTCTCCACCCTAACACGAAGATGTTCATATGGGTTATAAAGCTGACCTTGATCCAATGAGTGAAGAGACATGAGTTGATGTAACTAAGCTCTAGAGAAATCAAACTGGATTGCTAAAGACACCATTAGTGTTAGGTATATCGTGGATGCTTTTGAGGCTCCATATTGTAGTGCCCAAGCTTTCTTATGAGCCTCTAGGCCATTATTAGATATAGCTAAGTATTTTCTCTGGTTCTCTTTCATGTACTCTATTTATTTGCACTTTGCTTAATGAAAAATGGCGTTACATGTATTTGATCTCAATTTGGTTACACCTCTAGTTAATGTCTTTTGGATGTGAAATGAATGTGATATTTATGATGGTATAACTTCACTATATGAATGTTTTGTTAAGTTAAGTTATATTCCAAGTCATTAATAGTGTCCCTATGTTAAGTGATGACATTAGCATAACCTATGAATTAGCCTAAGTGTAAGAGAAATCATGTGCCAAATATTTGATACCCTTACCAAGAGTGCTAGCGTAAGCATAGATAATCGATATAAATCAATTCCCTTGACCCACCAAATTGTTTGAATGATGCTTAACTTAGTAACACAAAGGCTTGCACCCTAGACAGCATAGCCCCAACCCAATACAGGCTTGTGCACTTATGACTAGAAGTAGTTCCCCAAATAGGCTCTGCACCTATAGACCATCAACCTAGCCCATAAATGAATTTTGCTAATGAACTTAGCAATGTCATTGTTGTAATGACCAAGTCCTATGAATCATGAATTGCACTTTGGCACAACTAGCCCAATGCAGGCCCTGGTTATTTCTTTATTATGTTTTGGGTGAGCGCATAAGGCTTGCAACTTCTGTGAATTGATGCTAGTGTAGCCAAGTGATAAATTTTGAGCATTGGATAAAGTAAATGAATTGAAACCCAATTAAACTACAAAATTTTGGTTCTTTTGTTAGGATCTATGTTAAATTTTATTTTTTTAATGGTATAATAGAATAATGCTCTGAATCTCCCTCGAGAACATCGAGCATTGGTTGCAATAGGTGGAAGATAGGTTTGCACTGAAGCATTCAACCTATAGAGGATAAAAACTAAGTGGATCTAGAACAACCTATATGATGCTCTATATGAGCTCTTCTTTTACAAACTACCTAAGCATGTGTATCAATGGTTGGATACTTATACAACCCATATAAGTCAAAACTATGGATAGCACTTTGAGTGGATGAAAGAGAGCCTAGAAAATCTTGATAACCTTGATGCCACTTAGACTAGAGCTTTAGAAAAATAGTGGTAAGGACTACTAAATAATTGCATGCTTGAGTTTGCAGTGTCAACATACTCCTACCCTGAGGAAGTAGAATATCAATTTTTGCATGAGCCTAGAGGCATGTTTATGAAAGAGTTCAGCATAAATCTTAAGAAACTGATGGTGGATTATGGATTTAAAACCATGAGAATGGAAAGCTAGGTCCTTTCACATATGAGCAGTGTAGGAGGGGAGAAGGGGATCTATAGGTGAATCACAATGGAAGGGGATGAGTATATTGACAACTGAGAACTTAAACGATAGAACTATAACAAGAGGAGACACAGGCTGAAGGAATATTTGGAACTCAGAAGAGCTGAAAGAACCCATAGCAATTAAGAAGGGCATGGGGAAGGACCTCTTGAATTTTAGTAGCCCAAGGAGAGGAACAACGAAGTCATAGATCAATCTCAACTATTAACGAGCGAAGAATGCACTGGGTCCTTATATACTTTGACCATTAACTATGTACCAAAATCACCTACACCTTTGAACCTGTGGTGATAGCTCATGCGCTAGATCCCCTACATGAATAAAGAAGAGTGACAATTGACCTTGTTGTCCACATAAACTTTGACAATTTTACAAACTTGGCCTATAATTTTGTAATAAAATAAGTTGTTCCCTATGAAGAGTTTAGTGAGGATACCTATATATGTTTGGGTTCTAGCTCGATAATATAAAACATGAGTGAAAATATTCTAGTTTAACCAATGTCAGTTACATAGACTGGATAACAACCCAAAAGAAGTGGCTCAGCACCATAAGTCATTAATATAACACCATCATCTTTGGCATCAGTAGTAATAATAGGGTCAATTCCTAACCCAGTGGCTATATAAATTAGAGGACCACTGCCAAGACAAGTACCAAGGGTAAGTACCTTAGATGTTGGCCCCCTGTATAAAATTTACTATGAGATGACCATACACTTACTAAAATATCATAGTGTGGAAAATGCCATAGAGCATGCATTGAAATGTGAACTATAATGGTGTGTTTGGGGTATAACATAGTCAAATTGCAAGGAAACACACTTTGTGATAACTCTACTTGATCATGCTCATACCTAGTATATAAAATTTGATCTGAACTAGGCTATGATTGACTATGACACCTTGAAGGAAGCATTCCTGAAGGAATTCGACATACCTAAGTTTGAACAATAGAGCATCATTGTGTTTAAAGAAATCAACCAAGGGATCTCTAAAAGCATGTGCCTGTATGATGCTTGATTCAATACACTTCTTTCCAAGCTTCCCTATGGCATTCACCCCTCTCAACATGCACAATGATTTGTTGGAGGATTTATAAAACCATTCTGAAGAACACTATCCATAAATACATTCACCAACCCTCACAAAGTGTTTGAAGCCACACTTAGAGCTGAGGTTGTTGAGAGATTTGATACTAGAAATATCCCATTCATAGAGGCACATATTATGTCCATGGCTATCCAACTTTAGAAACTGACTGCTAGTTCATTGTAAGACACTCAAAATAGATTATGGTGCATCGATTGTGAGATAGAAGGCCATAACAAGAACTACCCTCAAAGGAATGTGTACACATTGCTTCTAAGTTGTGAGGTTTGTCATGAATTGCATGATGTTCAAAACTAATCTTTATTGTAATGCATCCATCAAGTTAACACAACCATCTATTGCCAATTGTGTGATGCCTACACCCATACCATAATTGACTATTGAGTGATCGATGAGATATACAAAAATATGGAGAGAGGTGTTAGGTAAGCAATTACAGTAGCTAAAGGGTAAGTGACCCAAGGAAATGAAGGTTATGGCCAACAGAATGTAGGTTATGGGATGCAAAGAGGCATTAGAGGGTGAGGTGAAGGATACAATAGAGGAATATTCCTACCATGTTTATGTTACAAGTACAGTTTGATAGAGCATTATCAATGTGACTATCTTACACATCCAATGTGTGGGTATTGTTGAGGAATGCATAAGGTCGAGGAATGCCCTAAATTATACAATAAATTGACCCAAGCTGACCTGAAATAGACAAGGGTGAAAGAATGATTAGGCACGAGAAAAAAATAGAGAAGTGGTCTCTGAAGGTACAACCAACCTACATGAAGCCAATCAAAGTACAAACAACTACTCATGATGGATTCACCACTCAGATGCCAATTACACCAGTAACCAAGTTACACCTAAAATATGGGGAATAGAGTTGTACTAAGTGCATAATGTGGCCTAAACCCAAATCTATACCTTACCTAGACCCTATACATCAAAAATATGTGTTACAGTAGGGTATGAGTGTGATTTAGAACCTAAGAGGAGAGCTTTAGTTGGCATGAGACCTAGAAGCACAAGTTGTTACCTCTCATAAGAAGAAAGATGATCAAGAGGCTAAGGTATAGGAGCTAATATAGATCTTACACCTCCTATAAATAGAAGGCATGTTGCCCCTATTAAATAACTTGCTTTTAGAACATGCAGGATAGAATCCAATTGAAGTCATTATGCCACACATGGAAAGGGCATGAGAAGTTAGGCATACACAGAATGTATAATACGATCAAGAACTCCTAGTAAATGACACCATTGATGGATGGTCTTTATGTAAGCTCCTCATAGACATAGGTGTCAAGGTCAATATCATAACAAAGAACACATGGGAAAAGATGGCTAGGCCAACCTTGAGGCCTTACCCTCATGTACTTTTCATGTCCAAAAAATCTAGGATGCAACCTATCAAAATTCTAAAAGGCATCATTGTAGATATCATGGGTGCCAAGTTTCATGCTGACTTCGAAGTGATCGAGTTGGTTAAAAAATATAATTATATAGTGCTCTTGGGAAGGCCATAGTGCTATGAAAATAATGTTAATATGTGCTTCAATAAGAGTTATATGACCTTTGAAAATGGAAAAGAGAGGGTAGTGATCCCCCTCTCAAGTGACCAAGGACCCCCTATGTAGAAAGTGTTTATCTATAGGATGAGATCAACCATATCTATAACATCACAGTGTAAGGAACTAATACTCTCAACCCCAATGACCAAAGAATGCTTTCTTGGGAAGATGGAAAAGTAGCTTAAGACACCACCAACATTGCTTATGATCGATGGGTCAAAGAATCTTATGAGATGACTAGTTAGAGGTGCCACTTAGTGAGCACGAAGGCACCAAAACCTATGAGGACTGGATGGGTCCAAATTGATTGCACTTCAAAGAGATGGGTCCCTTGTAATAGAGAAAGGGGAAGAGAGTGTTTTTCCTGAGCAAAGGTAAACTTATTGTGCTCCCAAGATATGAGGGGAGAAATCTTGTGGAAGAATAAGTCTGTGACCTTGAGTCATACATCTTAAAGGAAGTAGATAGGATGGGCGCACTAGTGTATACTTTAAGTAGCACTACCACTCATTGGTGGGTAGTATAAAGGCCTAGCTTGTTACTTGGAAAGATGTGAAAGCAATAATATGCACTAGATTTAGGAAAAGCAATGAGGATCTAGACATTTTTACATACTCTAGAAATTCAAACCCAATAGTGCACGTGCACTTATGTGAAGAAACTTGGATTGACTGTAGCACGAATACCCTAAGGAACTTATGGGTGCACACCTTCTATATAACCTTAAATACCTAGGCATGAGCATGGTATGTTATTAATGAGACATGCCATGAGATATTAAATTAGGATGCACTCAAGGAGAGGTTCTGGCACACCTCCTTTTTTTCACATAACCTAGAATTGATTCAGCCACTACATGTAATTCAAAAGGTAGTGTTCGAGGACACTGCAATCCTAGAAGAACACTTAAAGGACATGTTTGGGGAGAAAGGATTAACACTCCTAATATTATTTAAGGATTAGGTGATCAAAAATGACTCGAGTGAAGAAAGATGATGAAACCTAGAAGGAGTGCAACTGGATGACCTTGATAAGTAAGCAAAAACTAGTGCACCAAATAGAGGATATTAACCCTGACGAAGAAGACCCAACTCATCTTCACATAGAAACAACTAAGGGGAGTAAGAAAGTTGAGGATTCCCATCAAAATAGGAATAATCCCTACCACATGCCACTCAAGACTACCAAGGTAGACATCATCATAGAAAGGGAACCAAAGATGGCTACTCTGGGCACATATTGGTCTGACATGGAGTTGGCATGAATTGTGGATCTTATGGATTTTTAAGACTTGTTCCCTCAAAAGTATTAGGACATGAAGGGTACCCACCCATCCCTTGGGAAAATTAGTATAAATATAGTGGATGGTACAAGATCTGTCAAGAAGCACCACTGAGAATGAACCCCAATCTTCATACCAAGGTCAAGATGGGTATTGATGGTATGTTAGTCATGGGCATTATCTACCCAATGTATGAATCTGAATGGGTGAGCCCCATGGTGATTAGCATCAATAAGGATGTGTAGATTACATTTGTATCAATTATAGAATGTTGAATTCCACCTATATCATTGACCCCTTCCTTACTTCATTCATCGATGAAGTCTTGGACGACATGATAGGCTATGAGATCTACACCTTCACTAATGGGTTCTCTGAATACCATCAAGTCTAGATTGAAGAGGAGGACAAGCCCAAAACAACATTTATAACTGAATGGGGTTCTTTTGCTTATAACGTGATGCCCTTTAGACTCAATAATGTGTCATATGTGTTCTTCAAAGTGGTGATCACTGCATTTAATGAATTCATCCACAAGTTCCTCCAAGTGTACCTAGATGACTAGACTATGTATGGGCCTGTAAAGGACCATTATGATAACCTGTGCCTGATGTTTGAAAGGTGCAAGAAACTAAAAATATCCTTAAACCTAAAGAAGTGTGTCTTTGTAACATCATTTAGAACCTATCTTGGGCACATCATCTGTAAATGTGGTCTACTCATCGATCCCTTAAAGATTGCATTAATCATTCAGCTCTAGACTCCTTTAATGTAGAAAGATGTTTGTGCCTTTCTATGCCATTATGGATACTATAAAAAATTCAAAGGAGCTATGAAAATATTATGGCACCCTCCTGCATAACAATGACTTGTTCTATTAGGTTACAATGCAAGAAGATGCCTTTGAAACTCTGAAGCTGAAATTAGCTAGCACGCCTATTTTATAATTTCTCGACTGGAGAACCTCATTCCACATCCATGTCAATGCATCTAGCTCTACAATTAGTGTTATTCTGGCATAACCCAGTGAAGGCAAAATGGATCATCCCATCTCTTTCATAAGCAAAAAATTAACCCAAGCACAACAAAACTATATAATAACTAAGTGCAAAGTGCTAGCTATAGTTTATGCCCTACAAAATTCAAGTAATACTTGTTGGTGATCCCATTCATCTTCTTCATGGACCATAAGGTTCTTAATTAACTCGTGAACAAGCCCATTCTCCATGGGCACATTTGTAGATGGATAGTTTTGTTTTAAGAGTTCTAGTTATCAGTTGTCATCAAGCCTAGAAAACATAACTTAGGCTCAGACCATTTGTCTTGTATCAACTCTAGCAATGCAATAATGTCGATCAAGGATGACATGCTAGATGTAAAACTCTATAGAGTCCAGCATGTCCCTAAGGACCTAGTAGAGATAGTTGTTTTTCTAACATCAAGTTTATGCCCCAAACTATGACAACCAAAGAGAAAAATAGCTAACATTTTGTGTGACCCCTTTTTAACTCATTAGCGAGGAACTGTACAAACTAGGATGAGATGAATTCCTACACCAATGTGTCTTAGAACATGAAAGGGACCCCATTTTATGTGAGGATAATGAAGGGATAGCAAGAAGCCATTACATTGGAGATGCAATGGTGCACAAGGTATTGCAATAAAGCTTGTGGTGGTCAAGTCTATTCCAAGATGCAAACGATTATGCCAAGGCATGTGACATATGTTAGTACACAGGGAAGCCCAACCATTGGGATGAGATGCCTCTCATCCCCATTCTTACCCATACACCATTCAAAAAATGGGCCATTAATTTTGTTTGGTTGATCACTCTTATAGCAAGGCACACAAGTGCAAGATATATTCTAGTGGCTACTAATTATTTTACCAAGTAGGATGAGGTAGTGCTAACCAAAGATTACATAGTTACCAAAACCATAAGGTTCATTTAGGAGAACATTATAAGTTGCTATGTGTTCCCATTTAGTTTGAATAGCGATAGAGGCACATATTTCATTAGTGAAATTGTGCATATCCTACTGACTGAATACATGGTGGTCCACCATAAGACAATGCCTTATCATCCACAAGTGAATGGCATAATTGAGGCATTCAAAAAGATCTTGGGGATGTGCTTTATGAAGATATGTGATGTTAGTCATAAATATTAAGATCATTGAGTGTCAACAGCACTATGGGTATATCGCACAACCTACAAGTACCTAAATAAAGGTACAACATTCTAATTGGTGTTTGGCATAGATTCAATTCTACTAATGGATTTTATGGTGCCATCATTACACATTTTACACATTAGTCATTTAGATGACCAAAAATAACTAAGTACAAGGCTAGAGGACTTGGGCACCTAGATGAGGTGTGCACCCAAGCAAGGTGGAGCTAGCAGATAAATAAGGTACACTATAATATGTGGCATGACAAACATATTACCTGTAAGGTATTAACTGAAGGAGAATTGGTCTTGATCTATGACTCCAAGTACCTCAAGCACCCAATAAAACTAAAAATTAGGTGGATGGGTCCATATGTCATCCACAACATATTAAAAACTGGTGCATGCAAGCTATGCATGTTATTAGGTGAAATGTTCCTTTGGCATTTCAAATACAATCAATTGAAGCCTTATAGGCAATAGGATGGCACTTGTGCCATTTAAACACTGACTTCTTGATTACAATTTAGTTATGATATGCTAACCAAAATAAAAGTTAGGTGCAAGCCAAACATTTCCTTATATTTTGTGTTGTTTTGTGTTATGTTGGTCATAAGTGAATAAGTGAGGTGCTTTCAGGCCTACAACAAACTATTCTAGCACTTCTATGCATAAATCCAGTCAGGTGAGTCAAGCATGGATAATTTATAAAAAACTTGAGACTAAACACCTAAGTTTTTAAGTGCATGAAGTTTGCCAGACTTGCATAAATATGAGTACCAAGTGACATAAAGAGGTACACAAGATGCTAGTGCACATAAGATGAGAGAGAGGTTCATAAGATTTTAGGTGCACAAGGCACCTAAAGCATGAATCACTAGAGGACCAGTGCAAGGGATTTTTATGGGGTAAGACAAGCTAAGGCAAGAGATGAAAGTGCAGAGAAATCAACCAAAACAGGAAAGTGTGCTTGAAATGAAAGTGCAACAAGAAGATAAGATGGAACCTTGGAGGTTGAATCATTTACATGTGAAGTTTTGTGCCCAGGTTATAATAAGGAAGACTAAGGTTATGCCAAGTGAATAAAGCATAGGAGGAAGATCATCAAGACAACTTAGCATCCACCTAAAGTTAGGCGGGAAGTGATCCTTTAAACTACATATCACTTCACCAAAAATATTGTTTAGAAAATGTAATGAGGTGACAACAGAGGCACAAAGATCTGCATTGAATACATAGGTGGCAGTAGATTTTTTTGGATTTCATGGGTTTTAGAGAATTCTAAGAAATGTAGGCCCCTTCATGCCATTAATCACCTACAATTAATAAAGTATTTGAATTAGGGGTATAAAGCAATGAAAAGGTTGATTGGTTTAGGTTACAAACCTCAAGATAATTTGCACTAAAAACATAGAGCATAGAACTAGAGCCAAACTAGAGCTGAAGCAAGAAAATGCTACCGTAGTGAAACCTTGAGCACCTATAGATGCAAAAAGAAAATGATTGAACAGAGAGAAGAATTGCATTCCCTTTTAAGATTGTCATAGAGAAGAATTATGGGGCATGAATTGTGTGAAAACCAAATAATAGAAAACTTAAGTGACACTGAGGCCATCATTAAAAAAAAATGAAGCTCAAGAGTTGAAGTCACAGACCTCATGATTGTGAGAAATGCCAAGAAACATTACAAACTTTATCAAGTTAAATACATCGCACTTCAATACTAGACAATTTAGGATGGGGAAGAAATGCATGAGTTCTGGGCCACGTAGGCATAGAAGGATGCCAAATAGGTGTGAATGATTGAATAGATGGCCACTGCAAAGAACAAATCATAGTTGGTGTAAGGGGTTAGCATCACAATAATTGATCCTAAGGCACTCATAAAGATGTCATATTGATAAATGCAATTTCCCATGGAGGTCTTGGTAGGACAGAACTGGGCATCTTTCATGCACACTTGTTAGCTAAAGGATTAAAACCACCACACCTCAAGCAATACGTAAGATCTAGCACAAGATTAGGTGGTTTATATGGAGGCCAAGATAGAAGCGGTATGGCATTGTTCGATGTCTCCATCCAAGATAGACTTGTGACCACCAATGCAACTCAACTCTATGAGTTGCCATGTTTTAAGAATCCATATGAACTCATGCAGTTCTTCCTTTTGTGCATCCATAGAAACTAATTCTACTTTGAAAAGAATCACATGAAGTTATCAACAAGCCTAATATACAAAATCATTGGGCTCCTAGACTCTGATGTAGACATCCACCAGATGATGGTGGATGATGTTAAAGTAGAAAGGGTCATAAAACTCCTTGGGTACTATAAGGGAAGATTCACATTTCCCATAAAAGATATCAAGGACCCTAGTACTAGAGTATTTTCACACCTCATTAGTTCAAAAATTTACCACAATGTTCAATGGATGGACATCATTGTGGCCTACCTATGTATCTCTCATCACATGGTGTAAGGGGTCAAGTTCAACATATCAAAATTTATTGTTGAAGAGATGGTGAAGAACGTGCTTAAATGTCATATAGCATGAGAGACCTTCAGATGGGGGTAAATGTTGATTTTAATTATGATGGAGGAGATTGGCATGCTTGATGGTAATGAAGACAATCTTTGGGTCTTCCTGGTGCATAAGAACTCCCTAGTGCTAAAGTACCAAGACTTTACTTGCCCACCCACCTTTTCATAAAAGTATAAGACCTGAGCGATGGGATGGTTTTCCCAATACATAGAGGCATTTGGGATGGAATGGTGCATCCTCGAGGAGCTCCCTCAGAACATGTTTGGAATGAAAACCTTTATCATTATGTAACACTTCTGTGTAGTGTACTTGGCACTCATAGATGGTAACTGATCGAGCTGGATAAAACTCCTTTACGCATTTTTTGCCAAGTACTTCAAGAATACACTAAGGTGAATTCTAAATGCACAGTAGCTAGACATCTCAGTGAAGGACATGGATTTAGAAAGAAGTAGATTACAACACTAATACATGTGCCTAGGTGGAAAAGCTACCAAAAATAAGGAGGATGACTTGGATTGCACTAACCTCCATCCCCTCTAGAAGCAAGTAATACTCAGACACATACATAGGTTATATTATGAGATGAAGTCAAGAAAGAAGGGTGTAGACCCTGGGAAGGATGATGATCTCCCCCTCTAGATTGATGACAAAGGGAAGTCAACACTAGTAGTGTAGAATAAATATCCCAAGAAAAAGTGGGGAAAAACACTGAAAGAAATTTAAAAGTGCATAAAGTTAAGGATCACATCTAATGAGGAAGCTACTCCATCAGCCCCAAATAAAAATCATGTGACCTTCACATAAGGGACTAGTTTTCCCAGCAAAAATGAGTAAAAGAAGAAGAAGAAGAAGAAGAAGAAGAAGAAGAAGAAGTCCAAGGGACCCATTGCAATGTCCATAATAACCTTGGCAGAAATGGAGGCGCAAGAGGCACATGAGAAAATAGAGGTGCAAAAGGCATGGGAAGAGATAGAGGAAGAGGAGGAAGGAGGAACCAAGGTCTATATTATAGAAGAAGTAGGAGAAGATCCCAATGCCAAATAAGTCCAAAAGGCCCTCCAAGGGGGCACTACCACCACACTTAGAGAGGTAAGAAAGTTACCCAGCACCTCATCAAAAGAACCCTCCACACAGCCTCTACAAAATAAGGAGGAAAAGAGAAGCTTGTGGAAGAAAATGGGCCATAATGAGGAAGAAATAGAGATGGTGATGGTGCTATAGAAAATAAGAGAGGCCATGAAGGCAATCGACATGACTTAGGAGCATATTTATAGAGTTGAGATTGAGGAAAAAAAGGCCTTGGCACTAACAAAAAAGGAAAAGGCCAAAAAAGAGGAGGAAGAGAAAGAGGTTGTCGCAAGTGCAGAACCAACTAAAGAAGTGACAAAAAAGGTGCTTATCACCCCCACCAACACAGTAGATTAAGTTACATTATAGGCACACCAAGTAGTGAAGGGGCACTTGAAGACAAGGAAGGCAATGTTGGTGCCTTGAAAGAACAAATGAAGAGCACTGAAGAGAACCAGCAAGAACAAGAAGAGGGCAAAGCTGGCACCAAGGGAGAGAAAAAGTAGATAAAGGGGATATGTCCGAAGAAGAATCCTATAGGAATAGGAAGAAGAAACCTCATAGGAAAGTGTCGAAGAGAGTGGTAGTGCCAATGAAGAGGAAGAAAACCAAATGGAGCTGGTTGTCATAAAAGAAGAAGGCATGGAGTTGAGCCTAAGAGCAAAGATGCAGAAGGGGTGGATAGATGAATATTTTTACATGTTTGATTACATGCCCCCCAGAACTACCATAACTAGGACGTACCAACAGTTCTCATTTTCTTTTGATAGTTATATGGATGAGCCTCATTGTGAGGTGTTGTAAAAGGCCATATTGGGAGTAGATGAACTAGAGGAAGGGCATGATTCCTTTCTCATAAATCCCCATGCCATTAACCCAATCAGGTCAATAAATGCACTCATTCATATGGCCTCCTAAGTCATGTGGAAGAACATCATCAACGATGTTAGGGATTCAAAGTGGAAGAAAATTACCTTAGATGTATAAGAGGAAGCAAAGGCCATGAAGTTTAAATTACAAACACTAGCTGAGTGCATAGAGATAACTGATCCATCCCTCTTGGATATCATTGACACATTGAACCTTCAAAGGTTGATAAGGTATGTGTGCTAGTGGAGCAAATGCTCCTGAGGTTGAAGGCAGAGTCAATGTAAGAAGAAAAGGAAGACCCATGTGCTACTCTAAAAGGGGAGCTAGCTGAAAAAATTGAAGAGGTAAAAGACCTCTTTGTAAAACTTCAAGAGGGCATAGATGCAGTTGATGCCATCTTCTACATCTTCTCCAACCAAGTGTCAGTCATAGATGCATGCCTTAAGCAAGCAAAAGGGGAGAAAGAGGACTTGATGGTGAAGGTATACATTGTAAGTAGGTTGGAGCACTCCCAGATAATGGGGAAGGTCAATGTCTTGAGTACACAGATCAAAGACCAAGAACAAAGCTTGGAAACATTCTTTCATACCTTGTATACTAAGGCCTACGAACAAGGTGAAATCCTGGATGGAAGAGTGACAAAAGCTAAGGCAAATCTTAAGGCCTTCAACAATGAATTAGAGAAGATAAATGTGCTCATGCTTATCACCACCTCCATAGAGATAGACAGGGCCATTGAGGAACTCAAGCTCTCTATTAAGGGCTTTGAGGACTTCAACACTAAGCTGAAGGAGAGTGTGCCCGAATTATATGTGCCAAAAGCTTTGAAAGACTAGTCTAATGACAGACTAGCAATTTTGTATGGGATAATATTGGGCCCCTATTTCATCTAAGTATGGATCCATGCCAACTCAGAAAATATCTCAACATGAGGAAATCACTTGGTTATGATTATTGCTTTGTTATCTTTTGCACTAGCTAGAGGAATCATCACAAACCTAGCATCAGCTGGCAGGCAGTTAATTGGTGCCTAGGTTTTTAGGACATCTTATTGAGTGGTTGCATATGATGACCATAGCAGAAATGGATCAAGGTGATGGAGCCGTCAAAATGATCAACCAAGGATCCATCTTAGCACTTAATGTGTGCTCTCTACCTTGGCACGAAGATGCACCTATATGCTATAAAGTTGAGCTTGATCCAAGGAATGAAGAGACACAAATTGATGTAGCGAAGCTTTGGAGAAATTGAACTAGATTGGTAAAGCTGCCATTAGTGTTAGGTATAACATGGATGCCTTTGAGGCTCTATATTGTAGTGCCCAAGCTCACTTGTGAGCCTTTGGGCTGTTAGTAGCTTTAGCTTAAGTATTTACTATGGTTATCTTATCATGTACTCTATTTATTTAGAATTTACTTAATGAATAATAATGTTGCATCTATTTGAGCTCAATTTGATTATGCCTTTGGTTAATGTCTTTTAGATGCAAAATGAATACAATAGTTATGATGGTATAACTTCAATATATGAATATTTTGTTAAGATAAGTTCTATTCCAAGTCATTAATGGTGTCTCTATGTTATGTGATGATGTTGACACAACCTATGAATTAGCTTAAGCGTAAGAGAAGTCACGCACCAAAGCTTTAATACCCTTATCAGGAACGCTATCCTAAGCATGGACCTTGATATAAAGTATTTTCCAAGACCCACCTAGTTTCTTGAATGATGTTTAACTTAGTAACACAAAGGCTTACACCTTGGAGAGCATAAAACCAACCCAATATAGGTTTGTGCCCTTATGACCAGAAATAGTTCCCCAAATAGGCTATGTGCCTATATACCATCAGCCTAGCCCAAAAATGGCTTGTGCCAAGAACCTACCAATGCCATTATTGTAATGACCAAGTCTTATGAAGAATGAGTTGTGCCATGGCACAATTAGTCTAATGTGGGCCCAGTCTCCAGTTCTTTCTTTGTTATACTTCAAGTGAGCACATAAAGCTTGTAACTTATGTGAATTGATGCTAGTGCAGTCGAGTGATAAATGTTGATCACTGGACAGAGTAAATGAATTGAAACCCAATCAAAATACAACATTATCTTTGACCTTGATAAGCCATCATTCAATATTTTTGAGAGATAATTTCTTGAGCATTTTCCATCACTATGCAACAAGTGTTATGGGTCCCAAAAATGGAACTAACATGTTGGGTTTATTTTCTATCTAGACCATTCCCTAAGTTAACTGAAGTAACTAGTTTCTAATAAGCTAATAAACTGGCATTTCACTCAATACTGAGCTCTTGCACACTCACCCAAAGCATGCAATAAGAAACTAGTTCCCATGGGTTGTGTCGTGTAGTAATATACTTGTCATATATTGGTGTTTAATCATATACCTTAATCAATGACTAAACAAAAAAAAATGCATAGTTGTGGAACTAGTTTCAATTAAGTAAACAAGCATGATTATAATGGCAATTTCCATGAGATTTAGAGTATGCATTACACATGTTCAGATAACATAGATTCTAATCATTATATCCAAATAAGAACCATAAGTTACATAATATATGTATTAGAAACTTAGTGATACAACTTAACTATCAACTGTAGTACAATATCATGATTATAATGATTTTTATGATTTCACTATTTACCATAATCAATCATTATCCAATACCAATGTTTAGTAGCATTACAAATCTCTACACAGGGGAATTTATACTTGGTTCTCCCTGACCAAGCTGTTGCAATAATTATGACACTTCTAGTGGCTAGCCAATGATCTCTAGTGGACTAAGAGTTGTGGCATCCGTCTACTTTATTTTTCCTACGAACTTAGGCCTTTACACCCCTATATTCTTGTTCAGTGTGAGATCCTCATTGCCAAGTGTCTATCTTCATGTCGACCGATTCCAAATTCATGTGTGATTGAAGTCTTTTATGTCCTTGAGAATCGCTCCTCAACCATTTCTCACTTCTTTCGTGCTCCCCAAGTCTTTCACTGATATATCGAATCCTCCATTCTTAGGTTCTTCATTTGTTATGCCTCCCCTCTGATTGGGTGTTCTTTCATCATGATCTCTTGTGCCATGGTCTTCCATGCCATGCTTGTTCCATGCCATGCTTGTTTCATGTCACGCTTGTTCCGTGCCATTACCAAAATACTTAGCCAAAATTGGGGTTCAACAGATCCACAAGAACTCCACCCATTATCATTAATTCAATTTTATTTTGTTATTGATGAATTACAATGCATGATGGTCTATGTATATAAAAAACTCCTTTAGAAATAAATATTGCTTCCACATCATTAGCACCTGCACAATAGCATAAAATGCTTAGTCATAGATTGGGTATTTCTTCTTCACATTGTTTAACTTCTCATTGAAGTATACAATGGGTCTTCTCTCTTGGGTTAACATTGATCTGATTGTTCCACCACTCACATCATAATCCACTTGGAATTCCTTGTTGAAATCTAGCAACACTAACAATGGCTACTTAACCACCTTATTCTTCAATTCTTGGAAACTACACTTAGCTTCATTTGTTCATATGAATCCCTTGTTATATCCTCTCAACATATATGTGATTTTTGTGAATATCCCACTAAATTTCCTGATGAAATTTTTATAAAATCTTGTGAGAATGTGAAAAAATTGTGCCTCAAATGCACTTGTCAGCGATGGCCACTCCATTATCACATGTACCTTCTTTGGGTCCATTAGTAAAAACCTTCTTAGGATATCACAAAACCCAATTATATTAACTCCATCTTCATAAAGCTACATTTATTCACACTTATTGATAATGCCTCTTTTCACCATGTATGTAACACATTCCATAGATGCACTAGGTGTTCCTCCTTTGTCTTGTTGAACATAATAATATCATCCATGTATATAATGACATAGTTTCATAGAAATGGCTTTATCACTTCATTCATTAACCTCATAAACATACTTGGCATGTTTTTCATACCAAATGACATTACTAACCATTCAGATAGTCTTTCCTTCATTTTGAAGGTTGTCTTCCAATTATCTCCTTCCCTTATCATGATCTAATGATACCCACTCTTTAGATCAATTTTGGATAAATACTTCTCACCACTTAGGATGTCCATCAAATCATCTGTATGGAATAAGGGAAATTGACACTTGATCATTATCTTATTGATAGCCCTTGAATATGTGCACATACACCATTTCCCATCCTTATTTGGTGCCAATAATGCAAGGTGTTACTCATGAGATCAAACTTTCCCTTATTATTCCCTTATCCAACAGCTTGTTAACTTGCCTCTATATCTCCCTGCGCTCTTACAACATCATCATGTATGCAACCTTATTGGGTAAACTTGCTTCCAACATCAAGTTCCTATGGTGACTAATGTTCCTTATCCGTGGTAATATTTTAGGTAGGTCACTCGAAACATGTCAGTGAAATCATCTAAAAACTCCTTCAATTCATGCAACATTGTTTCTTCCTTATATTTATTGATGCCTACACACTCCTCTGGCATTGGCTTTGGCATAAGCACATAGCATGCCTTATCCTCTTCTACCAACTTCAATAATTCCTTTCCTAATACCATCAACACTTGCATACAAATGCTATTGTGCTCACCTTTTTTCTTGTCCTTTAGTGGACTCAATGTGAACTTCTTACCATCCTTCTCCAAGCAATAGATGTTTGCTCTTCCATCATGCAAAACCCTTTTGTCATGCTATCAAGGCCTCCCCAAAATTAGATGACATATCCATTGACATAATATCGTGACATAGCATCGCACCACAACTCATCATATGCACCTACATTGAAATTCATAAAGCACTTTATCTTTCAGTAGCAATTGATAGACCTTCTATAACCATGCCATCTTGTATGGGTTTGGGTGTATCACATTTTTCAAACCTAATTTTTCCACCATCTCACACATGACTAGGTTGTTTGGGTTGTTATTGTCCACCACCACCTTGCAACACTTACCTATCTATTTGAACATTATTTGGAAGAGGATTTTCCTTTGAATCAATTATTTTTATACCTTTGAAGGCTTCACAAACACCCTCTTCATCATTAGGGTTTCTCTGCACTAGATTTTATGAGTGTCCTACTGAGCCAATAGACTCCACGTCCTTGTGAGTGATGTGCACACCAGTGTGGGACCTTTTTCTACTTCCCCTTGTGTCTGTGAGCATTCATATGCCCTGTGTCTAGTTTTTCCACATCTAAAGGATGTCCCTTGGAATCCTCTTCCCCTTCCTCATCTAAATCTTCCTCTCCCTTTGGAAAAGTACGATTACTTGTTTGTGCATTCCCTTACTCAACTCCATGTGCTCCTTCTTACTCTTGTGCATGTGCATTGTGCATTGTGATGTTATATCTTTGTTTATGCAAGGTCATTCCTAAATTTCCTCATCCTCATGTGAATTTCCCCCTTCCTCACACATTGTTTTGTTGTCTACACAACATTTTCTCCTCAACCTTTAGTGAAAACTAATAGGCCTCTTCCACTATTTATATTTGTATTAAGATTAGTTATTCTTTAATGGAGAGTTTAAACCCATTCAAGTACCTTGCAACCTTATCCTAGTTGACTTCACTATGACTCAACCTGATGGTGATCTTGTATAACTCCTTAGTTTACTCTTTGACAGATAAATCTTTCTACCTCAAGCTACCTCAAACTATGATTTTTTTTAAACAACTCCATTAGATAGTCACCAAAAAAGAACTTTCCCTTCATTTCTACAACCATTTGATCCCATTGGGATATATTTTCCTTACCTATCCTACACCGTTCATTTTGCCCTCTCTTCTACCATAGTGCCACAAAATATTTTAGCTTGGTCTGCACCACCTTTATGCGTTATAGGTCATTAACCTTGTCAAAATCAAAGTATTCCTATATGTCTGTGAGCCAATCAATGAGCTCTTTTGCATTCAAGCTTTCTGAGAAGCATGACACTTCCACCTTGGTGCCTTGTCCAATCTGTGAGATAGATATTAAGAGCTTACCTTTTCCTACATCCATTTTCTCTTTATCATCTTCATCACCTCTAACACCTTATGCAAGATGTCCTTCCTATTTAGTGTTGCTCTAGTCATCCCTTAGAACAAATCCATGCCATATATCTTCTTCAATGACATCCAAGAACATTTGTACAACATAAAACATGTCCAAGACTTTGTCATGCCTTATAGCCACATTAGATGCAAATGCACCTCTATCAACATCTCTTATAGGTGACATCTTTCTTCTCATTCTGAAATGTCTTATTTTCACCTCTTTATTCTCTACCATCTCTCTCATAGTGGAGAACAATACCCAACTAGTTGCCTCATGTTCGACACTCTACTAGCTCCTTCTCAATTACTTAGACTTCACCACTTGCAGGGGTTAACCTGTTATAATACCAAATTGATCCAGTCATGGTTAGGGGCCCCAATGAGGGAATCCCTTACACCATATAGCCCAAGTGAACATACTTGCTCCTAATCACAATACACATAGCTAGAAGCAAACACAAACTTTGATTTTACATTAATGACAAAATAAGATTACATAAAATTCATCCCAAGTAGAAGCTACAAGCTTTGTTGGGCTATAAGATGCAAACATTTAAGTTTGAATATAATCATAGAGTATATTAGATCTTCACGCAACGCTCAAAGGCTATAGATATTCTTGACAAGCCCACTCTCTCTATTATATAATCAAGTAAAATATCCTCTTCTACTAGCTTGATTAGGCTCTCAGCTTGAATTGATCCTCCACTTACCTTTCTTTCTTCTAGCCCCGTCTCCCATCACTAGCCTTTAAGATGAAAATCCTTATGCCTTTTTATATACCTCTATAAAAGTCACATTTATCCATGCAAGCTACTTTGAATTTTTAGGGTTTTTACCTTTCCTTCCACATAATCTATGGCAGTGAATTTACTAATTATGACATTTCTTACGTCAAATCTATATAGGTCTACAAGTCTTATTTAGTTCCATAGGAATCTTCATCATTTACTAATTATGACATTTCTTATGTCAAATCTATATAGGTCTACAAGTCTACTTTAGTTCCATAGGAACCTATGTAGATCTCATTTTCTTAATCTCAATTGACTATTAGGTCATGTCTACCATATATTCGTTGTCTCTTATCTTCTAGATTGACTTGTACTTCACATAACCATACTAGAGTCTACATAGGCTCATTGTAGGTCTACATGGATTTGTAGTCAAAGTTGTTTGACTTCAAAGAATTTGCGTCATGTGTCATTTCTTTTCATCACCTTACTCAAGAGTGTTTCCTCTGTATTTTTTATGCTATTTATGCATGCCAAAATTCCTTTGCTTAAGTTACACTGGCGTTAGAAGTTCTTTGTGCAACCGTGTGCCTCACTCACTTGCACTAAACAAATCTTATAACCTGATGGTCCAACCTTTGTGCATCGACCTTGTTCTACATCATTGCACAACGATTTCTACCTCCAAAATATTTGTGTGTTTACACCTTGTGCCCTTGCATTGGGTCTTTTGTAAAATTGGACTTGATCGTCTTTAGCGATGCAAGATTTCCTCTATCCCTAAGATGTTCTTACATCAAATTTCGTTTTGAGTATTTAAATTATGTGAAAGACATTTTTTAAAGATAATTAAATTAAATGATTTTAAATACAAAAAAAGTTAAGATATACCATTTCTTAAAGATTAAAACATATATTTAATATTTACCTATATGTCATCATTTTATTAACTAATTATTTGATTTCACTTATTATAATAATTATTCTTTATTTAAATTGTTGTTCCCAAAATCTGTCACTTGTTTTTGTGGACAACATGTCGATCATTTTTTGTTCTGCAGGGCAAAATGGTCTCTTTCTTTCTTTCAAAATGTTCTGAGCAGTTAAGTTTTTCAAATATTCAAGCCTTTTCAACTAAAGAAGTTGCAGGTTCAATAGGCGGGCTTTCTCAAAGGGAAGTTCAAAACACTTAAGGCATTTCCTTAATGTTTTGAGGATGGTTCAATGCCGAGGTTCAATCAAAAGACTTAACGGCGGGCTTCACACAATTGAAATGAACCATTGAACCATTGAACCCCGCCTTCGCAAGGTTTAAAGGTTCAACGAGTTCAAAGGTTCAATGGCTTCGATGGACTTAAAGAATAAAAGGATTCAAAGACATAAATTTGAACCGTTGAACTGTTGAACCTTGAACTTCGAAAGGTTTAAAGGTTCAAAGGGTTCAAAGAGTTCAAAGTTTGAGCAGAAGCTTCGAACGAATGGATGAAGCGTAAGATTCCAGAAATGGTTCAACCAAATAGTTCAAAGAAATGGTTCAACTGAAGAAGAAAATGAAGTGAACGCGGCCATTTACAAAACATTGAATCGCCGAACCATTGAACCATTGAACCTTTAAACCAAAAGAGTTCAAGGTTTAAAAGTTCAAAGTGGTTCAAGTGACTGGTGACGTCCCCACGAACGTCAAATTCAGGGTGATGGAATAACCATTGATTTTCAAAAGACCTGAGAACAAACTCAGTGACCAACCAAAAAAAGAGCCGAAGAAGCCAGCTGAAAGCGAGAAGATAGCCCTGAGAGCTCAAATCGCCAAGGAAAGAGGGAACAACTACAGAAAATCTAGAAATATCTGTAGAAGAGTTATTTCAGTAGGTGAAATAGTCCACCAAGTGGACCTCAGTGAACACAAACATTCAATGGCATGGCCTATTTTTCTTTATTAAGTAAAGGCGAATGGATAGTCGTGTAAGCATAATAAAGAAGACCAAGCAACCCATGCTTAGGAGAAGACATTTGAGATGATTTAAAATGCCAAAGTTAAGGCTGATAACCTGTTCTACCATGGCCCTTTCACAGAATATTCAATGCATTCAATGTAGCATGGGCTATTTCATGAAAACAAGTGCCCAAGTCTTTTTTTGGATGCTATATATTGTAATCTCTCATTTTGTAGAGAAGGGGATCTCTCTGTTATTAAGAAGCAAAGCTCTGCCCAAATTGAAAGGCATTCTTGAGACTTTAAGCTCAGACTATTAATCATATTTTGTTAAGTGAATGAGAAAGTAAGTGACCTTTCAGACTTTGTGTTGAAATAGCTTGTGTCATCTAGAAATTTTTTCTTATGTCTTTTTCCTAAATACAGTCTTGTCCATTTAATCAAATAAGCAGAACAAGTGGAAATAAGCTAGAAAATGTTCTGAAGCTGACTGTGGGAGACTTTGTGCTGTCATAATTGTCTTCAGTCTATGTTTTGTGTAAAGGATATTGGAGAGACTTTGAGCTCCCCTTATGCTTAGTAATCTTTTACTCTGTTGTAGTTTTAGGTGGAGACTTTGGGCTACACTTCATTCTATAGTTTTTTTGTCCTAAATTAGTGGGAGAAGCAACGAAAGACTTTATGCTTTCGTAGGTTTCTTGTGGTTACAGTTACTATCCAAGAAGAATTCCCACTGTTTGCTGAATATCATTTTTGAAAGAAGAGAAGTGCCTTTAGTAATTACACCAAAATTCTCTTCTGTTTTGTGAATATCATCTTTGAAAAAAGAGAGATGGATGTTATGATTTCACCCCTGTGTCTATTTTCAACTTATATTAGTATTTTATAGTTATAGGGAACCTCCCCTTGCTGAGAGGAGAGATTTGTCTCATTCTAGTTGTGGTCACCACATCTATTTTGCCATATAAATCTCCTTATGTTGTGGTTGATATAACCATTTTGTCGTTAGCCAGTTAATGACAAAATATTCACCCAATAGTTTTTGGCAACTCCGCTGAAAAAGAATAAAATATTCAATTATTTTCCATTAGCATTTCATATATGCTAGGGATAAAACACAAAAAGCTCCATGCCAACAGTTTTTGGTGACTCTGCTGAGGATGAACGAGTAATTTTGATCTTTTTTTAGTAGCTCCATGCCAACAATTTTTGGTGACTCCACTGGGGAAGAACAAGCAGTTTGAAGCTTTAAGCTTCAAATTGAAGCAGTTCTGGTTCTTTTCCATTTCCATTCCACACTCTGGTTGATCCACTGTATACGCGAAGCCAGAGAGCTCAAGGTATTGTTGACCCTATATTTGAGTTGGTGCAACTGAGTAATTTTGATCTTTTTCGTCCACCATCTCGCCTTTAGTGAACCAGGAGTTTTCCTCCTACCAACATCAGGTCCCCAATACCAGGCAAAGCTTCTTTTTTCTCTGCTAGTAGAGCTTTGTCTATACATATCCCACAGAGATTTGTTATCCCTCCTTTCAACAATCATATCATGGCAGCTCAAGGCCCCTAGAGTAATACTTTTGGTCCTCTGAATCTAACCCCACCTTTACATGAACTACCCCGTAGTTCAAGAAAGATTTTTTTTAAGTTCTATGGTGATGGAAGAGTTCATCCTGATGAACATATTACAGCGTTTTGCATACCCTGTGGTGTGATAGGCGTTGAATATAAAGACATAGCAGTCAGACTATTTGTAGAAACATTGTAAGGTGTTGTTGTAGACTAATTTTATCATCTTCAAGCACAAATAGTGACTGACTGGAACACTCTCAAGGCCAAATTTGAGGCTAGATTCAAACCTGTAGAAGATGCACATGCCCTATTAGCCCAACTTACACAAATGAAGGAGCCTCATGAACCCATGAGAGACTTCATTATTTAATTCGATAAGCTAAGGAACAGGATTCCCACAATTGCTCAGCTGACACCTGAGAATCTCAAATACTTCTTCATCAATTCTTGGCTTCTTGAAGTGAATTTCCTATTGAGGTGGGCTGGCCACATAGATCTTGTTGCAACTCAAATTTCAGCCACTGAAGTTGAAGATGATCTTATCTTGACAGGAAAGATAAGAAGAGATCATAACAGAAGTAAATCTTCATCTTCTGAATATTTTTCTACAGGTACCACTGATCTTATGGTGCAAAAGCTAGCAAATGAATTGCTAGCTCTAAAAAAATAAATGGCACAAGGAATGTTTGCTCATCCTTTTTATCGGGATATACCAAGGAGGACATTTTCAAACCAATCATATCAGGGCAATGCTGCTAAAAATCAAGGGCAACCAAATCACCTTCCTCCCCCACCAGAGAAGCTTGCCATTGAAGCAGCACCATCTAACTCAGCAATTGGTTATCTTGAAACTGAATCTGATTTTTTTTTCAACCTGAGTTAAACCAAAAAGATGACGTTGATTTCTTTGCAGAAGGCTGAGAAGAATTAGCTGGCGACTCCAACATTAGTTTCTTGAATTACCAAGATGAAGTGAGAAGTAAAGGAGGAGTGTTTGATGGATCACACGTTGTATTTACCAGGTCTCTAAACCAGTCAACTCAACAAGCTGAAAAGGAAAAAATAGGGGAAAAATCTTGACCAACAATTTCAATTGCTAAATGAGGGGCTTCTCTGCCTTTCCAATCAAAGGACCCAGTGAGCAATAAAAAAGTAAGTACCTTAAACAATCCTGCACTTTCTACTTCAATTTTGCATACCAGTCCCACACCTAGTAAAACTCAGAATGATGGACTTCTTTCATCTGTTCCTAATTCTTTTCAGTCATTTGATATAATTGACCATGCTAAGAAGACCAAAATTCAAATATTTGAGTTTGAATTCTTGCAATCCAACCCTGAGTAGTTAGATAGGTTAGTTCAATACGTCAAAAATAAAATTGTCCCTGCAGGACAAGAAATTTTAAAAGTAACTCCTGGTCTCCCAAAGAATACATCCACCTGAAATAATCTTGTCATCACTCCTCTAGCTGCCTCTGGGAATACAAAATCGTTTTATGTTTCCCTGCTGATAAATGGTCATTAGCTGAACAATTGTATTATAGATTATGGCACTTTTGACAATATGATGCCCACCAAGGTGGTAGAATCTCTTAGTCTCACGCTGACTAAAACTTTTGGGAGATATTTCTCCATGAAAAACAAACAAGTGCCACTTCTGAGATAAATCAAAGATGTCCAATTTGCATTTACGGCATTCCCAGATAAGAGAATTAAAATGATAGTCTTGGTGGCTGACGTTCTAGCCTCCTACGACATTCTGCTTGGGCAAAAATTTTGCAAGGACATTGGTGGAGAATTGAGCATGGGCCTGTCTGAGGTGAGTATCCCTGTCAAGGGCATCATGTAAAAGTTGCTTCTTAAGAAGGATGTAAAGTACATTGTCACTCAAACTTCAACCCCTGAAACTCAAACTCTGTTTGAATATTCAAGAATAGGTAATTACTTTCTGTCTACTGAAGACGTCACTATTTCAGCAGATGAAAGTTTTATAAGTTACAATTCAAAAAATTTAGATGAGACATCAAAAGAATTGTTAGGGCGCAATACAGATGAAAAATGATATTCTCTTCCTAATGAAGAAAAATCTGAAAGAAGATCAAATTCTAATGATGTTTGGATTCTAGAATTCGATGATAGTAATTCTTCTACTGGTTCTGGCGCTGAAATTGTTTTGATATCTTCTCAAGAAGATATTTTTTTATACTCATACAAGTTGTAGTTCAACAACACAAACAAAACTGCAGAGTATGAGTCTTTGTTGCTTGAATTAAAGGTCGCTCAAGCTAAAGGCATTAAGCAGCTTCACGTCTGGGGAGACACTGAGCTGGTGGTTTGTCAGGTGAGGAACCTGTATCAAACCAAGAATGAGAGATTACAATATTATTGCAATCTGGTGTGGGACTGTCTTAAAATTTTTGATATTTTCAATATTTTTGCAGTGCTCAGAGAGCTTCATAATCATGCAGATTCATTGGCTATCTCTGCAACCCCCATGGTTCCTCACAAAGACTTTGAAGAGCATAGTTACACTATCGAACTGGTCTTTTGACTAGGTGTACCTGATAATGCCAACTATTGGCAGGTGTTTGATGTTGATAATCAAATCACGTGTTTCACTAGACCCGAAGAGCAACGAACTATGGTAGTGGACCATATTGTTGTGCATCAACGTCAGACAAAGAAACTCTTTGATAAGAGGGCAAAGATTCATGGTAGAGATCGAGTCTTGTTAAGGGGCAAGAAGAGAAAACCAAAAGGAAGGCACAAAAAATTGAATTCCTGGTGGAAAAGTCCATTTGCCAATCACCAATTTTGGGGTGAAAATAGTCTCTTGCTGATTTATCAAGATGAGATGCCATTTTTTCTGCCTCACAGTGGGCAGCATTTGAAACACTTCAATCCTTGAAGTATCAGATAAGTCCAGTTGTACATATGTATAATTTTTGTATAGTCTTCCTTTTGTTTTGTGTTGTTCATTTATTTTTGGCACCTTTTTTTCTGGGTAGCATGACTCCGTAGCCCAATGGCATAGATGAAGGCACTGAGATTCTGGATTCTACTCCCTTCAATTATTTCAAAATTTCAATCGATGAAAGTTCCCCAACTAGAGTCAGTTGTTGTTCTCAAAATCTATCATTTATTTTTATGGACAATATGCCCATCATTTTTGGTCCTATAGGCCAAAATAGTCTCTTTCTTTCTTTTAAAATGTTTTGAGCAGTTAAGTTTTTCAAATATTCAAGCCTTTTCAGCTAAGAAAGTTGTAGGTTCAATAGGTGGGCTTTCTCAAAGGGAAGTTCAAAACACTTAAGGCATTTTCTTAGTGTTTTGAGAATGGTTCAACGTCGAGGTTTAATCAAAAGACTTAACGGCGGGCTTCAAACAATTGTAATGAACCATTAAACCTCGCCTTCGCAAGGTTTAAAGGTTCAACAAGTTCAAAAGTTTAACGGCTTTGATGGACTTAAAGAATAAAAGGATTCAAAGAAATAGATCTGAACCATTGAACCATTAAACCTTGAACTTCGAAAGGTTCAAAGGGTTCAAAGAGTTCAAAGTTCGAGTGAAAGCTTCGAGCAAATGGATGAAGCGTAAGATTCCAGAAATGGTTCAACCAAATGGTTCAAAGAAATGGTTCAACAGAAGAAGAAAACCAAGTGAACGCGGCCCTTTACAAAATAGTGAATCGCCAAACCATTGAACCATTGAACCTTTGAACCAAAAGAGTTCAAGGTTCAAAGGTTCAAAGTGGTTCAAGTGACCGATGACGTCTTCGCGGACGTCAAATTCAAGGTGATGGAATAACCATTGATTTTCAAAAGCCCTGAGAACAAACTCAGCGACCAGCCAAAAAAAGCACTGAAGAAGCCAGCTAAAAGCGAGAAGATAGCCTCGAGAGCTCAGATCGCCAAGGAAAGATAGAATGTAGCAAAGAAAGAGGGAACGACTACAAAAAATCCAAAAATATCTGTAGAAGATTTATTCCAGTAGGTGGAATAGTCCACCAAGTGGACCTCAGAGAACACAAACATTCAATGGTGCGGCCTATTTTTATTCATTAAGTAAAGGCGAATGGATAGCCGTGTAAGCATCATAAAGAAGACCAGGCAACCCATGCTTAGGAGAAGACATTTGAGATGATTTAAAACACTAAAGTTAAGGCCGATAACCTATTCCAGCATGGCCTTTTCACAGAATATTCAATGCGTTCAATGTAGCATGGGCCATTTCATGAAAACAAGTGCCCAAGTCTTTCTTTGGATGCTATATATTGTAATCTCTCATTTTGTAGAGAAGGGGATCTCTTTGTTATTAAGAAGCGAAGCTCTGCCCAAATTGAAAGGCATTCTTGAGACTTTAAGCTCAGACTATTAATCATATTTTGTTAAGTGAATGAGAAAGTAAGTGACCTTTTAGAGTTTGTGTTGAAATAGCTTGTGTCATCTAGGAAATTCTTCTTATGTCTTTTTCCTAAATACAGTGTTGTCCATTTAATCAAATAAGCAAAACAAGTGGAAATAAGCTGAAAATGTCCTAGCGCTGACTGTGGGAGACTTTGTGCTATCATAATTGTCTTCAGTCTGTGTTTTGTGTAAAGGATACTAGAGAGACTTAGCTCCTCTTAACCTTCGCAATCTTTTACTCTGTTGTAGTTTTAGGTGGAGACTTTGCGCTACACTTCATTATATGGTTTTCCTGTCCTAAATTAGTGGGAGAAGTAACGAAAGACTTTATGCTTTCATAGGTTTCTTGTGGTTACAGTTACTACCCAAAAAAAATTTCTACTGTTTGTTGAATATCATTTTTGAAAGAAGAGAAGTGCCTTCAGTAATTACACCAGAATTCTCCTCTGTTTTGTGAGCATCATCTCTGAAAAAAGAGAGATGGATGGTATGATTTCACCCGTGTCTATTTTCAGCGTATATTGTTATTCTATAGTTATGGGGAACCTCTTTTTGCTGAGAAGGGATATTTGTTTCATTCTAACTGTGGTCACCACATCCATTTTGCCATATAAATCTCCTTATGTTGTGGTTGATATAACCATTTTACCGTCAACCAATTGATGACAAAATATTCACCCAACATAAATTTTAATTATAAAAATGACATCCACTTTCTTTTATTTAAACAATTAATAATACTTCACTTCACAAATACCTTCCTAACTATTAATGAATGCATAGCCAATGACTCTTCATAACTCCTCTATACTTTACCAGCCTTTGGCCTTTTGATTATAGTACTTTCTCTAAGCCTATGTGAATATGACTTTGTAACCGTTGTGTGATCCCTCTCGACCAACTTAATGAATATAATTGCACGCTTTAAAAAAATAAAATAAAACATCCGACTCTCTTAAATTGCACCCATTGTTTTCTTTCATAGCCATCCAATGCAAATATTAACTAATTATTTTACAGAAATGGAGTCAAATGCCAACGAAATTTGGAATTCAATCTCTCGTTTAACATGACATATTCGAGGTCGCCCAATTACAGATCTGATGAATCGCATGCTTTCGTTTGAAACATCCATCTGATTTGGCATATATAAGCCGAATATACAATCATGGCGACCATTCCTGCTGTAACTGTGGACGGCTCTGTTTTGTTCTCAGGTACTTATTTATCTCTGAACCTGTTATTGCCAAACTTAATTCTGTTAAAATTCGCTAAAATTTAATAACTTTTTAAAGCTTATAATTGAGTCAATTTTGCAATCTATGTTATGAATTCAATTGGGTTTCTTTTGATCTATGTAGGTTTCAGTATATAATTTGATTCTTGTGGGTTTCATTATTTAATTTGAATTTTGAGCCATGTGGGTTTCATTAAGACATTCAAACAAGGCTTGGCGAATTTATTTTAAAGTTAAAAACTTGTAGAATCAATCTGATGCAAACACGCTTTCATATGTCCTACAAACCAATTTGGCCTAAAGGATGTTAAACGGCATCATGTCTTATCTTATAGGCCTGGAATCTTTTAGAAGAGGCGAAGAAGACGAAAAATATGGTAGAGAAATGGTGTCCAGATCTAAAAAGCAAGCATCCCAAATGGATGAGAATATGTGGGAACTTCTTCCAGACCATCTGATTGAAAGAGTCCTGCCATGGTTGCCAGTGCCCAGCATTGTCAGAAGTCAATTGGTATGTAAATCATGGAATTCTATGGTGAATTCAAGGTTTTTTTCAGACTGTTATTCAGAAGCTTGTTTGTCAGTAGAACATGAACCATGGTTCCTTGTGTTTCCCAAGAAAAATGAGAATTTGGGATTAGCTTATGATCCCTTGGAAAACAGATGGATGAGTTTGTCATTTAGCTTTCTTCCAACAGAGAGCAGGGCAGTTGCCACAGCAGAGGGGCTTATATGCATGATTCCCAAAACAAACAATATTAATAGTTTGTATATATGCAATCCCATTTCCAAAACGTGGAGAGAGTTGCCTAGGCCTCCAGGTCTATTCAAATTCTTTTTTTTGGTTGTTGGTCTGGTGGTTGAAAAGACTACAAGATCCTTTAAGATAGTTTTGGCAGGATCTGAACTTGTGTCTGGAGATATTGATCAATTTGTACTTACAGCTGAGGTTTATGATTCAGAAACTAATTCTTGGACGAGAAGTAGGAGTTTCCTTGTAGAAGCACCTGTGTATCCATGGAGGGCAATAAGCCATGGAGTCTTATATTGTGTGATAGGGCAGGCTCCATGGAATATCATAGGTTTCAAGGTTCATGATGGGTCTTGGTTCAGAGTCAGGGCTCCCCTGCCTGCTTTCCTGACTTCTGTAAAACTCATGGATCATAATGGCAGGTTGATCCTCACTGGAGGAATAGGGAATTCTGGCATTACAAAAGAAATTGGAATGTGGGAGCTTAGTGAAGCCGGTACAGAGTGGACAAAGGTCGCTGGATTACCTAGAGAGTTTTGTGATGAATTTCTAAAGTCTTTGTCCAGACGTTTTTCTTGTGTTGGCCATGGTGAACTTATCTATTTTACTAGCAAGAAATGCCCTACCATGTTAGTGTATGATCTCTCAAGCCAAACTTGGAGCTGGATGCTATGTTGTCCAGATCTTGCTGATCCTCATCTACACATTTTTAATGGATTTTGTTTCCAGCCTCAGCTAGATGTATGATTGATTTTAGATCTCTCAATGGAATTTGGGTTTTCAGAATGCACACCTCTGAAGGGAACTGGCCTTAAGAAATAAGGAATTTCCCCATGGAGGGAGAATGGTGGGATAATGAATGCACTTCACTAATGACCTTCGATTTCAATCTTGCACACGAAATGATTTGGGATAATGAATGCACTTCACTCATAAGATCTGTGATATCCATCTTGCACACGAAATCTGGCAACTGTTAATTTTTGGGATTGACCTCCTATGTATTTTCATTAATTGTTGATAATCTTTCTGCTGTTGCCAATAAATTCTTTAGTTGAGTTTGCATCACATTGTAAATAACGGAACAGTATGAGTGCAATTTTGAGTCAGTGTTAGAATTCATTTGGAAGGGAAACTGATCGGTACTTTCCTTTTGATACACCCATATTGTTTGTGTTACAACAGTGGCAAAAAGTTGCTACAAATCATTTATTGTTTTCTAATAACTTGATGCTTGAAAATTCCTAAATAAACTTAGCGAACAGGCATTTAACAATTTCTTGTTTTGCAGATTTTCAACCCAACATAAAACATTTAGATCCATGCTTCTTAGCTCCGTGAATGTATGCTAAAGATGTATAAGCGTCATCATTCAATTGTCCATGTCAACTGACCACTCTACAGACTAATTTAATCTGAGTTTCTGTTATTATGCTGAAGAAGCATGTTTTAGTGAGAGTGGGGCCGTGGAGCTGCTTATTCAGGCTGGATTTGAGTCAATGTTGACTCGTTAAACAACATCAATCATTCAAAAATAAAAATTATATATAATAAGGATACAATATTTCAAAACCTTGAGTTCACTTACCAAATAAAAAACTTACAGAACTGACACATACCTGACTCAAGGCATCCTTTCAAGTTTCTACTTTGAGGTGCGAATCACAATGAGTATACAGTCATTGCGATCTGTTTCTGTGTGGGAGAGCTAACTTGCTAACAAGTTGTCAAATATCTGTAGCATCCAGGAATGAATCATTTGTAAAATCACTACACAGCAGGTTTTCTTGCACTTAAGTACAAAAACAAATTGCAAACAGACATGATAATTCTGTTTTTTTTTTTAAAGAAATACATCTTATATCACACCAAAAGCATGAGAATTAAATCAGCTGAGCATCAGATATACATGAAAAGTCTTTTCCTATTAAAGCTAGAAACTTTAACGTCTGAACTTTCGCCCCAGTGGGAAAAGAGTATGCGTCCTTCGGAACAACAAATAATGGCTTTAACGGGCATGGTCAGATCCCTTTTTTTGATTTTCCATATATCTGTGACATATGACCTCTGGAATAATATCATCTAAATACTAATACTATTTGGGAAATAAATCCTATGACCCAACTGTGAACTTAAGAGTTTTTACTTAAGCTGTCAGTGTCTTATCATAGCCTATTTTTTGTTTCTTTATGAATATCCATATATGGATCTGGCCTGGTCACATACCAGTGAAGCTGATTGCCAAGAAGATTATGGATAATATTTTACACTTGCTTCTTTTATGTGTTCAAAACTAAAATGTACCAGCTTTTTAAAGCTGAAACCATTGTTTCTTAGGAATTACTTTTTATGTTACGGACGCAATCCTTTGTATGTTATTGGATTATGGAGAAGCTGACTTGTGGCACGCATAACCATTGATTAAGTCATATCTTAATTTGTAGATTTATAAGCTCTAGGTAGTCTGCCTCATTACGACTTTGGCGTCGCCCCAACCTAATCTCAGCTATTTACAGGAGCTAGGTAGTTGTTTGTTAGGCATCAAATTGTGTATTCTATTCTTAATCAAGGCATATAGGAGGTTGTCCCTTGAAGTGGCTCTGCTTTCATTTTGTACTTCGGCACTTGTCATGACTCATAACCTTGCATCTGTTTCAGATCCGAGATATAAGTATTTCATCTATTTTGCTGCTATATAAAGATCTGTTCTGTTGTTTCTGCTACAATTTGCTTTTGGTGTTGTGCAAATATGCTATGCATGCTATTCGATCTGCTAAGATATGCTGCTGAAATTAGAAGAATTTATCATCTCTGCTGGAATATCTGTGACTGCACAGTTATTGAATGTAGTAAGATCAAAGACGTGCTGCTAAATTAGAAGAATTTATCATCTCTGCAGGAATATCTGTGACTGCGCACTTATTGACTTGTGGCACACATAACCATTGACTAAGACATATCTTAATTTCTAGATTTATAGGTTCCAGGTTGTCGGCCTCATTATGACTCTGACATCACCCCAACGTAATCTCAGCTATTTATAGGAGCTAGGTGGTTGTTTGTTGGGCATTGAATTGTGCATTCTACTCTTAATCAAGGCATATGGGAGGTTGCCCCCTCGAAGTGACTCTGCATTCAGTTTGTACTTCGGCACTTGTCAGGACTCATGCTTGTATCTGTTTCAGATCCAAGATATATGCATTTCATCTATTTCACTGCTATATGAAGATCTGTTCTGTCATTTCTGCTGCATTTTGCTTTTGGTTGTGTGCAAATATGCTATGCATGCTATTCAATCTGCTAAGATTTGCTGCTGAAATTAGGAAAAATTATCATCTCTGCTGGAATATCTGTGACTGCGCACTTATTGAATATAGTAAGATCATTCCAAGTGGTATCATAGAGGCAGATTTGGGGCAGCAAATCTGCAGTGCAAGGAAGCAGGTGAGGATAAAAACATGGGGGCTCAGGTGGCAAGGCAGATAAAATCCTTGTAAAATTCTGCGAATATTTTTTTTCTGTTGTGTGTTGAGATTCCCTACTTGGGAGGACGAATGCTCAGCTCATCTGAGATTATTACCATTAAGACCGCATTTGTGGCTCTTTGATAATAATTATTTTGCTCACTCTATTGTAAATATGTTCATGCAGTTGTCCCTTTCCCATTTTCTATGGTAGAATCCTCTACTGAATCTGAAATAGCATGGGGCAATGAGAAAGCAATCCATTGTATCAGGTCTTCATTAGAGTTTGGTTCCAGGTGGTATACATTAATTAGATCATATTATGTTCCCTTGGACATCAAATGTGCCAATCACATCGTATTCATCTGATCTGGTAATTTTTTTGATTGATTTACTATACCTAATGTATTCCTTAATTAGTTTATTACCATTAATTATGTCATGTTTTATAACTTTTCCTTTGGTCATACCTCTGATGGTATTCTCTTGAAAGGTTTCTGAACTCCCATACAATCAAGATGTCAGCTTGAGCCTTGAATCTCACTGCTCCAAGGATCGGGAGTTTCATCACTCAAACTGCTAAAACCTGATGGCATATGATCATTTGAACTGCCCTGACAAACAAAAGATCATTTTAAGAACTACATTCTTTATTAAATTCCTTTTAAGGCTCTAGGAGACATGGTAGCTATATTAAAGAAATGACAACTAGAACCAAAAAAATACAATTGAAAATTCTGTTCACGCAAGAAATAAGGAAATAAAAAATGATTTACAGAAAATTTCAACGGGGAATTATGCTCCAGCAATATGTAATATTGTATATATTCATGCTGAGAATAAAGCTTGTTTCTTGTAGTAAATGGGGAACAACCACACGTGTTCACAATTCGATAGAGGACGAGTTAATGTAAATTTTCCCTTTGTACAATCTCAGGTCACCGTTGAGCCATAAAGAAGTAAAATGTTAATTTTAAATGCAAGTATGACCCATCTGAGAGAGTTTTTCCAATTGATAGAATCCCCTTCCTATTTGATTTCACCGTATCACTATGCTAGCAGATGAGGACATTTCCCTTAAATCATTTACTCTCCACTTGCAGCTCTCAGGGAACCTCTTGGGAGCCTATTAGGATCAACATTCTGAAAACATATACCTGGGATTCCTATTCAGAATTCTTGTACACACCTCCCCATATTAGATCATTTGTTGTCATTTTCCACAAAGTGTGAAGTTTTCTTTATTCCACTTGATTTTCTCGATCCTGACTCAATTATGGCCCACGACGCATGGAATTCTGGGATTTATGGAATGTTTTACAAAGGCTTAACATCCAATTTCCCAACACTAAAAGAAAAATTGAGATGGAATTATGGGAGGAAGTAGTACAAGTAATGTTTACAAAACAGAAAAATTTCCAGTTATTTTTGTTGGTTTACATTGTCAAGTTCAAACTCAAGCTTTCTTAAAAATAAATCACTAAATTTCCCACTAAACATCGTTATAATAAATGGTTTTTGCAAGCTTCAGGTGAGCCGTGAAGGATAGACATGCAACTGCTTCAGCCTTCCATAATGATCACTTCTTTCCCTGCTCTAACTTGCCTGCTCATTTTACTTAAACTTGGAGATTCCTCAACATATATACATTTTACAAGAGAACTTCACCATGAAAAGAAAAATAATTGACCTAGCTCTAAAAGCCATAAAAAACGAAAATCATTAAGATCGATGTTGGAAGGCTATTGTTTGGATGAAAGCACATTGAAAGAAATAAAATGAACTAAATGTAGAAAGTTGGTTTTATTTCAAAACTTCATAGCCAAAGTGATGTAGGAGCATTCCGGTTCGAAAACCATCTTGTATCATATAAAAATATCGGTTTGGGTCCTTGTGCGCACTTGTGCACATTTGTTTTGAGTTACGCAACTTGTCATCTCTTGCGACAACGATACATGTGCGGAGAAAGATCAATATCAATCCGAAGAACATCAGGTGGAGTCCCACAGGGCAAGTAAGTGTAGGAAGGATGGTTTCATTCATTTCACATTGGTCATAATGACCTTTTGGTGGGAGCATGACAAAACTGCCACTTCATGTAGGGGGCAGTTTCAAAACTGTTGCTTCATACAATCAGTGGTTACAAACCATCATGGTGATTATGTGACTGTTGGTCTACAACAACTGCCGGTTTTGCCAGCGTTGAGCAAATAGGGAAAGCAACTGCCCAAATCAAGCAAACATGATGCGTGGACTGATTTCCAAGAGTAGTTGCAAAACCATTGGTCTACAACAACCAATGGTTTCACCCACGTTGAGAAAATTGGTAAAATAATTGCCTATGTGGAATGTTTTCCAAGAAAGAGGGAGCTTGAAGGGTGTGGCAGGATGTCAGAGTCACTTTTGATCATCTTGGCCATAGTGTATTCTTGATAAGATTTGAGACTCGGTCGAGTGGCTTCTCATGGATGGCCCTCCAGACTTGAGGATAGATGTTCTTAACAATTTGGACAATATTTTGTATGCAGGAGTAAATATGCAAGAAGGAATAAAAGTCACATACCTTTTCTTGATTTAGTTTGAGGCTAGGTTCCAGAGCGATACATTATGCACATATATCGTAGCCATGACGGCATCCAGCAAGTAAGACTTCATGAAGAAGTGACCACCAACTGACCTCTTATCCTTTTTGAACATTTGCTTCTGGAGTTTGACACTGATGACTTAGGGCAAAGGTTAATTCTGATGTTAACAGCAGGTCCAGTAGTGGCACCCATTCCAATCAAAGATAATGGATGCTGGCACATCCATACAGTCTATTCAGTAGCACCATCCCAATATGAATTCCCATTCTGAATTTGGTGATTGGGACTGGAGAAGTGGATTAGGCTTACCTTCTCTTCTAGTATAATCTATCTTCTCAACGTGTCCTCAACTGTGTTGCTTTTCCTCCACAATGTGATCCTCATCCCGTCATAGGTGGCATCTGCGAGGGGAAGTCATAGGTACTTTTGAAAAGTGTCCCTTGAAACACAGGCCACAACTATCCTTTTTTTTTCAAGATGCAAGAAGCTATCAAATACCTTGCCTGTGAAGAATAAGTCCCAAAGTAGGTCGATGCAAGGCACTACTTTGAGTTTTGCAAATGCAAAATGCAATTGTAGACGTTTCAGAGGTATCAAGTCCACCACTATTTTTTCTTCAATTGTTAAGCTTTCCTCATATGAGTGGGCATCAACATTCTCCAGTGTCTCATAGAGCAGTGTAATTTGTATATTCATCGTTGAACATAGCCGAGTCGAAGATTGTATCTATAAACTCAATTGAATCTTTAATGGAGAATGTTGACAGCGACTGAGCTCCCTTGAATGCTTTGGATGATGAAGCCATTTATTATGTTTGGATTACTTGGGTAATTCACGTGATAGTTCAATTGATAGCTTGATGGAAGCAATTCGCAGGGAAACGCAAAAAACTAGGGTTTTAGCTCTTCGTAGAATGCAAGTTTGCTTAGGTTTTTTGATAATTAGTAGGGGAGATGTCTTTTCAGGATTATATTATATAGCTCCAATGATGTCTGCTTTACTTCTAGTTCATGCACCATTAATGTCCAATGGCTCCAGGTTTATTTTACTCATTTAATGAGAAGTCTCTATGGGTATGCCACAGAGACTTCTCATGTGTTCGAAAAATGCCACGATGTCATCCCTAGACAAATGTCTCTTGGTCGTTATTTTTGTGTTGACATAGTTGTACCATGCAGTCGAATCTCGAAAGTCAAGTGTCGCATCTTTTGTCAATTTCCATTTAGCCAAATCACACGATGCCTTGGATGCATGAAATGCGAAGACTCATGGCTTTCACACGTTGGAACTTTTACTGAAATCTTCCTTTGCCATTTTACACGAACACGCAAAGATCAAAATAGTGACGACCAAAACATGCGAAGATGTGAAAGTTGCAAAGTACAAAAATTGAAAAATGCCAAAATCCGCAATGTGCAAAATTTACAACGCCCAAAAGTCGCAAAGACCCGAATCTGCGAAAACCCAAAGTCATGAAGACTAAAAGTACGCGAAGGCCAAAATATGCGAAGACCAAAGATACGCAAAGACCAAATTCAAAGAAAAACCTGTATACATGCAATAACTCCGAAAGCCATTAATATGTTATAGTTTGAATAAATCACAGAACAAATGTTGAAAAAACCTTGATACGGGGAACATACAGATTGCATTGACATGGAGTAGCACACTTAACAAGAACCATCAACACGGGAATTAAGAACCTTGAAACCTAAAATCTTGCTAAGTACCCACATGATCGCCAATGAAAAGGATTTTCAAATCAGAAACTAGGTTTTCAAACAATAATGGGCTCTTATTCGAAAAAAATTGAGAGTGGGGTGTGCTGAGTACAATAGTATCAACCATTAGCAATTCCGAAGAGACCATGGAAAAGTTAAGCATGGATTTCTTTCTTGGTTTACCAAGAACTCAATGAGGTAATAACTCTATTTTTGTTGTACTGGATATATTTTTCAAGATGGGACACTTGATAGCATGCAAAAAAACTAGCGATGCCACAAATGTTGCTAATTTGTTTTTTAAATAAGTAGGGAGACTATATGGTTGCCAATGAACATTGTATCAGATAGAGATACTAGATTTTTTGGGTATTTTTGGAGGACTTTGTAGAGAAAAGTAGACACAAGACTAGATTTCAGTTTAGTGTTAATTTTTATAACCCAACAACAAATTAATTCCACAATAAATTCACAGACATAAATTTGATTTATAACGATTAATACAACTGGGTTAATTAACAATTAATAACAGCGGAAGCAAAAATAACAATAAGCCAAAACAAAAAGACAATAACACAGATATACCCAGGAAACCCCAATGCGGGGAAAAACCTGTAAATGTTGGATCTTCTATTCAGCGTAACAGCAAACTTCTCTTTTGAAAAAATACAATGTATTAGTTTGCTACAGCAATCTTATTTTTATAGAGAGCCTAGCTTCTTTACTTAGCGTGCAAGAAAAAGAAGCTTTCCTTAGCATGCAAGAAAAAGAAGCTTTCCTTAGCATGCAAGAAAAAGAAGCTTTCCTTGCTTTCTTTGGCTTTTCTATTTTTACACATAAAATCACACTAGGATTTATCCTATCAATACAAACTCAGAAACATTCTAGAAACTACTGTTGCTGAAAATCCAACTTGAATTGTTTTAAAGCATATCTAATCTTGAGTTGCTTTAAAACAATTCCACATTCCACCTATCGAGCTACAAAAATCAACACTCCCTCGTAGCGAGGAAGGTGTTCTGCACCACACCCAACTTGTCCCTGAAGAATTCAAACTTGCTCTTCATCAAGGCCTTCGTCAGGATATCTGCAATTTGTTCATCCGTAGGAATGTAATTGAGCTTCACTATCCCCTTCTCCACACAATCTCTGATGAAGTGATACTTGATCTCAATGTGCTTTGACTTGTCATGAAACACTGGATTCTCAGAGAGTTTGATACAACTCTGATTATCACAATAAATGACTGTAGGATCCAGCGCCTGATTAAAGAGCCCAGCTAGAAGTTTTCGAAGCCAGATAGCCTCACATGTAGCCATACTGACTGCCATATACTCAGCCTCTGCAGAACTCAGTGCAACTGACTTCTGTTTCCTGTTGTACCAAGAGACTGCTCCTGATCCCAAACTAAAACTACACCCTAAAGTGTTGTTTCGATCAGCTGTACTGCCTGCCCAATCTGCATAAGTAAACCCCTTGAGCTTCACTCCATCTTGCTGAACATACTTCAGCTCATAATCAAATGTGCCTTGGAGATATCTCAAAACATGCTTCGCAGCTATCCAGTGAACACGTTTAGGTTCCACCATAAACTGACTGAGTGAGTTCACTGCAAAACAAATGTCTGGCCTGGTGTTGACCAGATACATAAGAGAGCCTATCAATTGTCTGTATAAAGTAGGGTCCACTGCCTCTAATCTAGAAGCATCAATCTTCTTCCAGTTGGTCACAAGTGGTGTTGACATAGGCTTACAGTTTTCCATCCTAAATCGCTTCAAGATATCAATTAAGTACTTCCCTTGTCCAAGGAAGATTTCTCCCTCTTTCTGCCACAACTCCAATCCTAGAAAGTAGTGCATCAACCCCAAGTCCATCTCAAACTCTCCTGCAAGATCCCGCTTGCAGTGTGCTATGAGCTCCTCTGACCCTGTGAGAAATAAGTCGTCAACATATAACAACAATATGAGAAGTTTACCCTTCACCTGAACTCGAATCTGCCTCACTCTTGATGAAGCCCACACTCTGCAAGTAACTATCAATACGTGAATACCATGCCCTAGGAGCCTGCTTGAGTCCATACAGTGCTCTTTTCAATCTGCATACATGAGAATCCCTCTCATGTGCTTCAAACCCTTCTGGTTGCTCTATGTAAATCTCTTCCTCAATCACCCCGTTGAGGAAGGCCGTCTTTACATCCATCTAATGAATCCTCCAACCCATCTATGCTGCGATAGAAATGATGGGTTTTATGGATGAGTACCTGGCTACTGGAGCGAAAGTCTCATCATAGTCAACTCCTTCCTTCTGTGAAAACCCCATAGCCACAAATCGAGCTTTGAACTTTTCCACACTACCATCTGCAGCATGCTTCATCTTATATAGCCATCTCGAGCCCACCACAGACTTATCTTTTGGTCTTGGAACTACCTCCCACACACTGTTCTTCATGATGGAAGAATACTCTTCCACCATGGCATCTCTCCATACTTGGTGCTTGGATGCCTCCTGAAAGCTGGAAGGCTCTACTTCAATTAATTCACTCATAAGTGCCATATAATCTGAATAACCTCTGGGAGCCCTTCTTTGTCTGATTGAATCTTGAGGATCACCTACATATTCTTGAGCCTCTCTTAATGTTTGCTCAGCTGCCCTGTTTCTCCTCTTCTCATTAATAGGAATCTGAGGCTGAGGAATTATTTGTTCCTCTATCTGATCATCCTGCTTGTTTTGCTCTCCAGTTTGCGTGACTGAAGTTTGAGGAATTTGTGCTACCTCAATTGTGGATGTTTGTTCCTCCTCATTCATCAAGTTACTTGACTTTTGAAGAGCCCTCTCTTCCTCAAACTTCACATCTCTGCAAACCACTGTTTTCCTGAGAGCAGGAATATAAACCCGATAAGCCTTAGAAGTTTCACTGTACCCAACAAGGATACCCTTCTCTGCAGTAGGTTCCAACTTGGTTCTCTTCTTATTAGGAATGTGACAATACACAAGACATCCAAAGATGCGAATGTGCCCCAAATTTGGTTTCTTACCAGTGAACGCCTCTTCTGGAGTCAATTTGCCCAACACTTTGTGAGGGCTCCTATTCTACAAATACACAGCTGTGTTGCAAGCTTCTGCCCATAAGAACCAAGGCAGATCCTGATCATGAAGCATGGCCTTGGCTGCTCCAATGATAGCTCTATTCTTTCATTCAACAACCCCATTTTGTTGAGGGTTGTACGGAACTATCAACTCTTTCTTTATACCTAACTGAGCACAAAAATCTTTGAAGGCATTCGAGGTATACTCGCCTCCATTATCAGACCTTAGTATCTTGATCTTCTTCCAAGTTTGGTTCTCCACGAGAGCCTTAAACTCTTTGAACCTACTGAAGACCTCATCTTTATTTTTCATGAAATATATCCACGTCTTCCTAGAGAAATCATCAATGAAGGTAACATAATACTCATATCTATTTAAGGATGTTGTTGACATAGGTCCACACACATCTGAGTGTACGAGATCCAAAATCCCTTCGGATCTAGTGTCGTTGCTTGGAAAATTGGTTTTAGCATATTTCCCAAGAGCGCAACCCTTGCACACGTCATGCTGTTTTGTCTTTATCTCAGGCAGTCCCGTCACTATTTCCTTAAGAATATTAAGTGCTCCATGGTGAAGGTGAGCCATCCTCCTGTGCCACAATTCTCCTATCCCTTTACAGCTACTAACCAATGCATGTGCTGGCTTAAACTGTAACCGAAATAGGCTGCCATACCTGACACCAATCACTTTTGCAATCTTGAAATCTTTGGGACGAATATAGACTTTTCCCCTCTCAAAGGTTACGATGTAACCCTTGTCTTCCAAGGCAGAAACTGAGATTAAATTCTTTGTCATGCCAGGGACATACAACACATCCTCCAACAACAAAGGTTTGCCAGACTCCCTCTGAAACTTGACGGTGCCAATACCAGTTGCATGGTACTTGGCATTATCTCCGATCTCAATATAGAAATCCAGCTTCTTCTCCAACTTGGTGAAACATTCTTTGACTCCCTTCATGTGGCGAGAAGCCCCACTGTCAATATACCATACTCTGTTGGCGCTTGAACTTGAGAGAAAGGCAATGAGTGAAAACTCATTTTCAAATTTTGATGCAAACTCGTCCACCTCTGCTGTAGCAGCAAATTGCTTCTTTTGCTTGTCCTTATTTTTCTTATTCGGACATTGACTGGCATAGTGACCCATATGATGGCAGCAAAAACATTTAATCTTGCTCAGATCTTTCTTCTTCACACTCTTGGAAGAAGAACCTTCAGATTGCTCTTTATTGGACTTCTTCTTACCCTTGCTTGCAAGAGCAAGATTTTCTTCATCTTGACCCTTCTTTGTCTGATCTCCCCGATGAGCACCTTCACGGATCTCCTCCTGAACAAAATCATCCCAAATTCTTGCCCAAGCAGGTAGCCGATCTCTGCCAACAACACACTTGACAAACACTTCTCAGTGTTTTGAAAAACCATTCAAGGCTATACGCACCAACTCATCTTCTGTAATCGTCTCTCCAACAGCAGCAAGCTCATCCCTGACCTGTGTCAGCTTGGACAAGTAAGAGGTCACACTCTCGCCTTTGGACATCTTGGTATTATGCAATTTGTCCTTGAGCATCATCTTACGACTCTAATAGTCACTCTGATAAAGTTTTGTGAGCGAATCCCACATCTCCTTGGCGGTGTCTTTCCCCGATAAATGAGGAATTAAATGATCTCTTACTCCATCCAGGATAATCCTCTGACCCTTGGCCTCTTTAACTTCATGTGAATCTAAGGCAACAAGATCATTTGTTGGTGGAGTCACTTCTGTGCTAGCATAGATCCACAGCCTGTTCTCCTTGAGAACAGATGTAATCCGAACCTTCCACTGCAAGAAGTTAGACACACCCTCAACCCTGTCCTCGTATCGAACGCTGGTTGCCATAGCCACAAAAAGCACTGAGGATGAAAGAACTGATTTTTTTTTCTTGAAATTTGCGTTACAAATCTTGGCTTCATATTCAAAGTTTAGAGCTCTAATACCATGTTAATTTCTATAACCCAGCAACAGATTAATTCCACAATAAATTCACAGACATAAATCTGATTTATAACAATTAATACAACTGGGTTAATTAACAACTAATAACAACGGAAGCAAAAATAACAATAAGCCAAAACAAAAAGACAATAACACAGATATACTTAGGAAACCCCAATGCGGGGAAAAACCTGCAAATGTTGGATCTTCTATTCAGCCTAACATCAAACTTCTCTTTTGAAAAAATACAATGTATTAGTTTGCTACAGCAATCTTACTTTTATAGAGAGCCTAGCTGCTTTACTTAGCGTGCAAGAAAAAGAAGCTTTCCTTAGCATGCAAGAAAAAGAAGCTTTCCTTGCTTTCTTTGGCTTTTCTATTTTTACACATAAAATCACACTAAGATTTATCTTATCTTTACAAACTCAGAAACATTCTAGAAACTACTGTTGCTGAAAATCCAACTCGAATTGTTTTAAAGCATATCTAATCTTGAGTTGCTTTAAAACAATTCCACATTCCACCTATCGAGCTACAAAAATCAACATTGAGTACAATAGTATCAACCATTAGCAATTCCGAAGAGACCATGGAAAAGTTGAGCATGGATTTCTTTCTTGGTTTGCCAAGAACTCAATGAGGTAATGACTCTATTTTTGTTGTACTGGATATATTTTTCAAGATGGGACACTTGATAGCATGCAAAAAAACTAGTGATGCCACAAATGTTGCTAATTTGTTTTTTAAATAAGTAGGGAGACTATATGGTTGCCAATGAACATTGTATCAGATAGAGATACTAGATTTTTTAGGTATTTTTGGAGGACTTTGTAGAGAAAAGTAGACACGAGACTAGATTTCAGTTTAGCCTATCATCCTCAAATGGATGGGCAAATGGAGGTTAATGAATTGGAGTCTTGGTTATTTGTTTAGATGTTTGGTTGAAACCAAGTCCAAATAGTAGGATATGTCATTAGAACAAGCTTAATTTATTTACAAAAATTCAGTGAACAAAAATATAACAATGAGTCCATTCTAGATTGTCTATGGTTGCAGCCCTAAAGGAGTGTGTGAATTGAGAAGCATGTGCTGAAGTAGAAGAGTATGCGTCAGCTATGCATGATGTGCATATGGAGGCGAAGAAAATATTAGAAGAGAATAGTTTGAAGTACAAGAAGCATATTGATCAAACAAGGATAGAACAGAATTTCGAAGTTGGAGACTCGATATTGGCACATTTGCGGAAGGAGAGGTTTCCCAAAGGAGCATATAACAAGTTGAAGTGGAAGAAGATTGGACTTTGTAGAGTTTCAAGAAGATTCTCAGCGAATGCTAATGGGATTGAGCTACCGGATAGAGTGGATATTTTTCCTATCTTTAGTGTATTGGATTTGTACCCATACTTTGAGGGACAAGGCAGTGGTGAAGGATCAAGTTTAGATTCTTCAAATGTAGATTGGAAGCAACAGTTTCCTAAGAAGGCAAAAGAGGAGGTTGAATCTATATTGGATACACGGATCAGTACGAAGACAAGAGACAAAGAGTACATATAGTACTTAGTGAAATGAAAAGATAGAGCAATTGTATATGCAACTTGGATGAATGCATTCGATGTTTCCAAACACAGAAAAACCATTGAGGAGCTCACAGAGGATTCATGAGTAGAAGTTCATGGAAAAATTCATTTACCCTGGGTGTTTGATGCAGAAGCATTTGGGTTCACAAATTATCTTGCATCGTCCAAAAACATGGTTTCGGGTTCTTGTGTGCACTTGTGCACATTTTGAGTTGTGAGACTTTTTGTCTCTTGCGACAACATTGCACTTGTGGAGTAAAATCAACATCAAGCTGAAAAATATTATCAAGAGTCCCACAGGGCAAGGAAGTGCAAGAAAGATGGTTTCACTCATCTCCCATTGGTCAAAATGACCTTTTGATGGGAGCATAACGAAACTTGCGCTTCATGCAGGTGGCAGTTTCTAAATCGTTGCTTCGTGCAGGAGACTATTACGAAACTGCCATGATAGTTATGTGACCACCGGTCTGCAACAACGGACGGTTTCACCCACTTTGAGCAAACAAGTAAAGTAACTGCCTAGATCAAGAAAACATGATGTGTAGATTGTTTTCCAAGATAGAGGGAGCTCAAAGTGTGTGGAAGGATGTTAGTGTCAGGCCACCAAGATTCAAAGGCAGTTTTGGAAAAGAGTTGAGTCACTTAAGATCATTCAAGGTAGAGGAAGCAAGATCAAGCTAGTTGGAAGAGAGAGAAGTGCAACCCCAGAATACAGCAGATCAGAGAGAGACTTGAGAGAAACTCAAAGAGTGAGAATGCAGAGCTAAGAGCCTGCTGAGATAGATGTATGTTTATTGTAACCCAATCATTGGATTGAGGAAATCTTGAAGAAATCTTCTTCATAGTCATAGGGGAAGGGGGAGTGTGAGTGTGTGTGAGTTATCTCTGTGACATGGCCGAACATCAATAAAGAGAGTCTTTTGAATCCCATTATAAGCCTTCTGTCTGCAAATGTCCTTGAGAGTGAAGGAAGTGTAACACTACTGGGGAGTAAGGCAACCATTCACTTGGCCCCCTCATTCCCATTTGCATCACAAAGTGAACTTGAGCCAAATGATTCTTATTGAGGAAAGTGATAGTAAAGCTATTGTTTAAGTGGAGTGTTGCTACCGCTAACAGAAAACTTGATGGATATCTTCTACTTGCAACAGTTAACCGCTGCTGCAAGAGCATTCTAATTTCTGTGTAGTATAAAATCATAAGAAGGCACCATAATTTATTCAGTAGTATTCATTGTTGCCAGAGTTCTTGACCCCAGACTACATAAAACTTAAACTAGGGTTCTAGAACAAAGGATGTCTATTGCACTCCCAGTAACCAGCGTTTGATTCCAATAAGTACATCACAGTCCTATTGAGCTTTCATTACAGATCTATGACAACAATGTGTAAATCCTAGCAACTGATATCTTCATATAGTTTTTTGGGTTTCTACACCAAGATTGTGAGATGCTTAACATTTCTTTCCCTTTTTTAAATTTTTAATATTTATTTACGGTTTTCCTTTGGGTTTTCAAATGCCATAATTTAACCCTTTCTGACTTCTGCATACACAGACCTTGTTAACTCTGGTTGTGCGTTTAAAAATATAAACGATTTAAGTGTCATCTATTAATTGTGATTGTTAAGAGTTAAGGTACAAAGATAGGGCACGAATATTTTGTTCATCTAAAAATTGTGCATGCCTACCAAGTCAAACAAGTTTAGGCATTCTTTATCAAAGATTTTAGATTTCCACAGGTCATCATTTTGCATTGTATATCTGGATTCAACTGTGTTGTATCCTTTAAGGCATTATTTTTTAAATGAAGCTAGTTGATTTGTGGCATTTACTTGTGGAAAGACTTTCACTTCAGTCTAATGTTACATTTAACTTTCTAGTCCAATTCCTTTAATCTCTACAGCTAAAGTTACTCCAGAAAGGAGACCTAAATCTTCCTTGTGCTGTAAACGAAGATGCTATATTTAAGGAATGGCTTTATTTTCCACACTTTTCTTAGAAAGCGATTGTAGATCTTGTTGCAAAATGGTTATTTAAGCTCATCTGTTGTTTATCCTTTTCTGAATCAGAAAGGATATAAAGAGGTTCTCCCATAATTTTCCTTTGAATGCCTTTTGATAAACAATGACCTATAACAATGTAGCTTGCAATGATCGTAAGCAACTACCTCTAAACTTTATCCTGTCCTATCCTTCCCAGCTTGCAGCTTCATGTGCAGAGTTTCTATTAATTGCCTCTTCGTTCTCTCAAATTTCAACATTAGATTCACGAAGTTCAGAAAGAGCTCTATTCAGAGCTCAGAGCTAGCTAATATGGTGCATTTGGTCTCTACATGTAAATGAGAACTTGACAGGAAGGATTCAGATTTAAGTTTGATATTTGGCTATTTTTTATAATATTTATTGATTGAAAAATTATATCAGAATGGACCCCAAATATCATCTCCCACCAAAGTCATATGCTAGTGATGATACGACATCTTTTTTCCTACTTTTTTGTTATAGATATAACCACCAACCTTAGCCTGTCAGTATCATTGAATTTTTAAAATCTTTTAAAATTGTCTGATATATAGAAGGTAAATGGTAAAACAATCCCCTTGTGGAGTTCCACAAGGAGGGTCTCATACATCAAATTTGTGTCTCGCTTGGCAGTAACCTTAAAAACTACCTTTACCTTTACCTTTTATGTCACCTTTTGATTACACTACATAAAGGGGTGTACAAAATACAATAACTCAAGTTTTCTGTTCTCTAGTTTTTCAACTCTTCAACATATACTAATGTAATGGTCTAATAATCTATTCATGAACTACAGGTCATAGGAATCCTCTCTTTTCCTAACACAAAAGTGCAAACGAACAAATGATATTCTGCAGTAAGTAAATCCTTGCGGTGCAATTGCAGAATACCTAGAACATAGTGTATTTAATAAAAATGTCTACTACTATAAAAGTAATCTTTGACAAGCCACGCAACAGGTCTCAAAACAGAGAATTATACTGATCTGGCTTAGGAGAGAGAGAAATATCGAACATCTCAGAAATTGAGCCTAGCAATCAACTTCAGAGAAAAATAAGGTTTCAAGCTTGTGAGTTTTTCAATGGAGTGATGTTACAACAAAATTGTGAAAGTGTAGTCCAAAACTAGCAAAATACCTATGAATGATGACTAACCTGCAATGATCAACCATAAGTGACATGGAAGCATATATTAAGACAAGGTGCAAAGCAGAAAAACACGTATTTTGTATGATGATTTCTGATACCATATAAAACATGTCTGTGTGGTACCCAAAAAACAGAAGAAAACAGAATGCAGGAGTTTAGGACACACTTGAATGAAAAATTATTGTTTTATTTGCTAGATAGAAATTGTATGCCATCAGGAGGTAAAAACAGGGTAAATTCAGTGTTTTTATTGAAATATGCATAATATTTTACATCATAAAGAACAGAAAAGTTACAAAGAAAAATCATCTTTAAACATTGGTGTTTCTGCAGTGTATCATTTTTCGCTAACCGGATGCATTAATTTCGAGTCAATCTTTGTGACCTATATTTCATGAGTTTGTGGTTCACAAGAACCCATTGCTGATGAACATGAATGGTCCAATTGGTACTCACTGCATCTAGGTGTCATGTGATATCATTTTCTGGTAATCAGCTCTATAAATTATGACTCAGTCTTAATGACCCATATTTCGTACGTAGTGGTTCACAATAACCTATCTCTCATGAGCATGAATGCTCCACTGGCTACTCACAGGGGCAAAGCAGCAAAACTTCTTGGGAGTCATCCATCCCAATACTGCTCTGGCTCAAGCGCACTTGACCATGGAAAAGATCAACTGACCAGAGATACAATCAATAAGTTGATATCTGATGCAGAGAGGCACGGTGCTGAAGATGAATTAGTTGCACTCAAACACAACGCCAGGCAGGCACTGGGAAACTATTTTTATTGAACAAGGAATAGAGAAAGACTAGAGAGATCAAGACGAACTATAGAGGCTGCTTATGCGGAAAACATCAAGGAAATCACCCAAACAGCAATTAACTGGATCGACAAAAATTATGATGCAAGTGTTGATGAGTTCACCACTAAACTGACAGTGTTCCAAGAAAAATGCAGTGCCATCCACAATTTCCATGCATAATTTTAGTTTGTTCTGGAGATTCTAGTTTATTTCATTTGATACAAACAGGATTAAAGACTTCAAGCTTCTGCAATCCATAATGTTGAAAAGATAAAGATTTTCTGAAAAAATGCTACACAACATTTTAACTAAAATCTTGTTTCCCAATTTCTGCCAAAATCTTATCTTTCCAACAAAGAAGATTGTCTTTTTTTCAAGTATAATACAGCTACAAAATTTACCGTTTCTTTCATTTGATAAAGACTTTCATTTGAAAAATGCAGTGCCATCCACAATTTCCATGCATAATTTTAGTTTATTCTGGAGATTCTAGTTTATTTCATTTGATACAAACAGGATTAAAGACTTCAAGCTTCTGCAATCCATAATGTTGAAAAGATAAAGATTTTCTGAAAAAATGCTACACAACATTTTAACTAAAATCTTGTTTCCCAATTTCTGCCAAAATCTTATCTTTCCAACAAAGAAGATTGTCTTTTGTTCAAGTATAATACAGCTACAAAATTTACCGTTTCTTCCTTCTTTAGATTACTCATTACATAGATGGGTGTAGAGTTGCATTATATGTGGATCATGAATATTTTCATCATCGGTTGGAATTCACATTGAATAATGCTTAGGATATTTTATAAAACTATCTATGAAATATTATAGCTATTTTGATTTCATTAGTTATTTGTGTGTTAGATATGAGGTTTTGGGTATAGCCGTTTCAAAGTTTTTGATTCCAAAACGTTGACACAGTTTTACCCAAAAGTTCATCTCTAATATTATGGACTATGGAAGCCTCAAGTCTATAATATTTGTGCTGTTTGTCATGTACAACTGTAGCTTCATTGTTGAGTATTTTATTTCTTCTCTTGTTGGACCAATGGTTGTCATCAGTAAACTTATGTTAATAGAAACTCATGTAGCTAAAGTCTATTTAAATCTTGCACGAGACTGCAACTTGATATTTTTGCGAGAGATGCACTTATTGGCATGTATGTCAAATGTAGGAGCATAATGAATGCTTGCAAATTATTTGAAAACATAACTAGATGAGATGCAGTGTCATGGCCTACAATGATTGCAGGAAATGCATGCAAGGCTCTCCACTGCTTTGAACAAATGTAACAATCAGGAACAAAACCATGCAGGCCTTGTGGATGATTGCTGAATGTATTTTATTGATTAATCAAGGACTATCATACTAATGGCACTAATGCTGCATGATTGACTCTTTGGGCCACGGTGGCCTCTAAAATGGCATGCCAGACTCTATCAACAAAATGCTAATAAAACCTGATTCTTCTATGTGAGCATCTATGCTTTGCTTCCTGTAGGATATGCACCAATATAAATCTGGGAGAGTTTACAGCAGAACTCTTCTTGGAACTGGAGCCAAACAAATCCCCGTGCCTTAGGTTGGTGTCAAATATTTATACAGCAGATGAAAAGTGAGATGAAATTGGGTTTGGTAGTTCTGCAGTGATTCAAACCAATTAAGATAAAATAATTAGCATGTGAGGAGTTTTCCTCAAAACCTTGTATGGAAAGAGAAAATACACTCACATTTGAATGGTTGATGATGGGTGAAATGATCAACCTCCTATTGTTGATCAGGATGATTGTACACAAGCTTAAACTTTTGTACTATAAGGCACATTGACATCAAGTAGGCTTTCTTAAGGTTCTGAATGGCTTTCTTCTCACTGTGATCAAAGTATGAATCTTCAGGGATGGGGTGATGTTGAACAACGCGATGGGCATACTTGTTTGGCCCTTGATGGTTCTCAACTAATGCACAATGCAAGCACGAATGGTAAAACAGTCTAGCCACTAGCCAATGCAGCCAGGGTAGGGGCTCAACTGAATGAAAACCTGATCCCTACAGCTGAATTCAAACTTACAACTCCTCATACTGATCAATCACCTTTACAAGCTGATACAATCATTCGAAAAGATAAAAGGGAGTTCCTGGTTACTCAAAATTGGTCTTGCTTGTACAAAAGAAATGCATTGTCTACAACTCTGCTTTTACTAATTTTAACACAAAACTCTGGCTTTGTACAGAAAATTCTTCATGCTCATGGAGCAAGGACAGTCTTAAGTTTTAACCAATACAAAAACTTATCAATAATACAGAGAAGGATTTCTTGAAACTAACGTTGCCTTTTGGCTTCTTCAAAGAGTAACATACTGCCACTAACCCTGTACTGCTCTTAAAAACAGCTATTCACCATGAGAGGGAGCTGTGAACGGTCATAATCAAGTCATACCTCATGTCACAATACTTAGGACACATAACTTACTACTGGTTCTAGCCCTTGCACTTTGTTCAGTCCATAACATCGAGTATACAACCTTCAAATGAGCCTAAGAACAGTCCTATTCCCCTCTTCTTCACTCCTCGGTCAGAGACAACTGCAACATCAAATAGATGTCAAAAGAGGGTATTTCAACTCATTGTTCATGCCTTAAAAGTTAACAGCCATATATGGCTGGCAGAATCGTTCTCCCTCTGGTTTCTCGTTTAACCCTGCTACTCACCAAACCCACGACGAATATACTCTCATGTTTTTCTGAGAACGTCCCACCGATCCCAATACTCTGCTGCTCACGTTTCTGCATGCATTTTCCACAATTCTTTGGCAGAGGGGTTTTGTTTCCTTGATCTTAGAACAGAGCATCCATACCTGTTACTGGGAGGATCAACCAACCCCCTTGCCTTTTCTTCAGATGTTTTTAAGATAAAGGCTGCAAAATTTGAGACAGAGGCCAGCAAAACCACGTTTATGCATGCATTAAACGTCCATATTCTCCTAACACAATGGCATTTGCCCAAAACTCGCATTGGACTATCTATCATCGTGAACAACCCACCAGGAATCCGCCGGTAGTTTTTCTTGAGAGCCTCCCTATCTCCAAGCTGCATTCTGCTAAAATAAAGTTCTTAAACAAGAAAAATGGTTCAAAGGTGGAGAGATGGATATGATATGAAATGGCTTTAGTTACATCCAGGAGATAAAATGGTTTATGAAATCACCATTTATATTGATTGCTCCAACCACTTAAAGATCCTTGGGATTAGTTTAAAACGTTGCTCCACCTTTTACTGAACTAGGTGAGCCCTAGTTTTAAGGTTTTTGAATCTTTTATGTGCACGAAAAAACTCTCAAAAATAAAAGATTGGTTTTTGAGGAGATGGTTTATATTAATAGCCCTGAAAGTTCAATTTAACTTTCTCTATCAATTTTTTGATTGAAAAGCGCATCTTTATTGATAAAAAAACACCCAAAAAGCCAATAAACAATTGAATTTAGTATTATAAGACTAATCTAAAACCTCATATATAGATACAATAAAAAACTAAAATAAAATAAACAAATTACCTTCCATCTTACCAACAAAAGTGAATGACTTCTCATTTGATTGACCTTGTTTTGCTTTTGCAAGTATGAATGTGGATGTTCAATTCAATCTTCAATGCAAAGGAAATTTTAGTAGTGTAAGGACGTGATTTGTTGATTCTCAAATGGATGCATAAAGCGTATATGCATAATATTTTTAAATTTGACATGGTATTAATGTTTTCTCTTTTGTAGGACCTTGTCGAATCTCAATCTTTCTGAGTGCACGCTTTAAAGGGTGCACAAAAAAAGGGTTGGTAGACCTTTGGTGCTTTACAAATTGTTGGCCCCTATACCATTACCTAAAACCACTAGAAGTTACTCTTCTCTAATTCTCTAACCAATAAAAACTCACTTATACACTCTCTTAAACAATTCACTATCCAAAATAGCCCCTACTTAAATAACATCGATTTTTTAATTTTTCTTACTACGTCGGCCTCGTCGACCTTGTTAGGACTTAGCACATGTTACGAAATTCCATTAGCGTAGTGGACCTAGTTCGAAACCTAACATCTCTATTTCCCGTCAGACAAGGTCAATCCAACTGACCTTGTCTGCTAAAAATTTAGAAGGGTTTAAGATCAATCCATGGCTATAAATACCCCCTTCATTTCTAAAGAGAGGATCATTCAATTGCACATCATTAGAGCTAAAAAATCTACTTATATTATCAATTGAAGGTTTCATTGTTTAGGTTTTTGCCTTGGAGTACTGACACTTGTCTTGTGGAGGTTTTGGATGCATAGAAGAAGTCTTGTAGCCTAGAGTTGATTTATCTTTATGATCTTTACAAGCCACAACAACGTATTGCAAAGCACCATTGGCTAAGGGAGAGATTGAAGCATTACGGGTTCACTTCAACAAGGTAAGTAAACTCTTAGACCTTCATATTTTGATAAATAGATGTAGAAGAAATTAATTGATTGAATTGTATCTCTTATTGCTTTGATTACTTCTATATTATCTTGAATAGAATTATCTTTACTTATTAATTGTCTTCTCCATTTGTGCTACAAGCTTTGGTGAGCACTAGATTAGCTTGCACATATTCATTTAATATATTATCTTGCATGTTTATTTAGTAGATTAGCTTGTTTACTCTTATTACAATCATAAGACCTAGTAGTGTTATTGTATGATGGTATTTGACTAGGGGTCTTGGAAACCTCTCCTTTGTCATTGTATGGTACAAGATCCTTTAGTTTAGGTTTAGCGGATCCATCATGGGTCATGATCTCAATATACCAAAGTTTTGCTAAGTGGAATGTTAGTTGATTATCATCTCCAAGATTGGATATTACTCAGTGGAATAAGTTGTAGATTTGTCTTATTTCGCTTGCATACATAAGGCGATTTTGATAGCAATTCGATAGCTTGACGGTGGATGTTGACAATGGAGGATGGCACTTCAATTTATAGGCTTTTGGGCAAGAAGATGGGTGACTAGAAAAAATTCAAATTTATTAAATTATGTTAATTTTAGATGGTCTAATTTGAGTCCTCATCCATGTGAAAGAGACTAATTCCTCATGTATTTGAGAAATAAGGGGGAAGAAAGTTGGTAATTAAATTTTTTTTATGAATGAGTCAAGGTAGTTAGATGACTCACCATGTTGGTTGAAAGGTTCAATGATGACTCAATAATTGGTTGAGAAAGTTAAAGAAATAGTTGGATCACTCAACACATGGTTGGAAAAAATGTAGAAGATGTTTGGTGACTTAGAAATTTAATTTTTTTAATTAGTCTTGTGGAATTATGTGTGCATGATAAAATAATTAATATGGATTAATTAACTATTCAAAAAAGGGAGGGAAGTGATGTTAGTAGATTTTAGTATATAATTTCAATTTAGGGTGGTGGTTGAGTTAGTGTGTTGATATTCAACAAAATTAATTATGACATTGGATGTTGTAAAATTTAGGTGTCTACATTTCTCTCTTTTTAAAATGGTGCTGCGACTACAACAAAAAATATTTTTTTAAAGCATAAATAAAAGTAGAGTACAAAGTGATGTAAAAATATGACGCCCCAAGTGGGTTTAAATGATTATGAATGATGCCCCCTCAAGTGGTCATGCATGAAGAATGGATGCAGATGAGCGTTCGAAATGAATGAATGAAGGAATGATATATGGAAACTGTAGTTGATACCACAAGAATCAGAATTACCATTCTTGAAAAAAAATGCTTGCATGATTTGTAGGCATATGTAAAATGATTTGCCTCGAGCAAATAGTTGCAAGGGAGTTGATTGAAGAAATAATATTTTTTGAGATAAGCTATACGCTTGGATATTGTACCATGAATATTGTTACATAGAAAGGATTTGGGAACGATATATCCCATTGATAAACTGCAAGCTATAAAAAAGAGAAATTAATTTTCTAACGAGTTGTGATTATTTTACTAGAGTGATTTGCAAGCAAAGAACTAATAAATATAGTATTCCGATTAGGTGGTTGTATGTTGTGAAGTGAAAATGGGAGAATAGGTTCGAATAGGCTAAAAGTCTTGAGGGGGTGAAAAGTTTTAAATAGAGGGGGAGGAAGCGGGGAGGGGGCGGGCGAGGGATAGGCAGCACAGAGGGCATGGGGGTGCCGAGGGATAAATAAATAGGGGTATGGGGTAATTTGAAATTCATTTGTTGAATTTGCCACCTAGGTTGCATTGTGTTCTAGATAATGAGAGGTGAGAGATGAAAATGGGTTGTATTCCAATGGATCGATAATGGAGCAAGTGAGAATGTACTAGAGGCTAGCGGGGAATGGGTATATGATAAGTGCTATTTTTGAATTAGTGTTTTTGCATTTAAGTATCATAAATGTAATGTAAAGATGGGTGGAACAAATTTGTCATTTTCTAAACGACTTTGGGATCAACACTGACGGTTTCACTATGGAAAATGATGGGTTCGTTATGAGTTTTAGGGATTTTTTTAAATTGACATTTTTGTTAAATGGTACAGCGAATTCATCAAAACATGTAGCAAATTAGTCACACCTTATAGCAAATTAGTCAAAATGACAAATTTGTTAAAGGGTGCAGTGAATTTTTTATGAACTTCGACAAATTCGTCATTATGAAAATGTTAGATACAAGTGTGAGCTGATAAGGATGTGAGTTGAATGATGGTTTTGATAAATGGATTTATTGCATAAAAAGAGACTAATGATGTGTTAGATTGATGCTTGCAGGAGAGATGGCCGATACTGGTGATTAGGGAAAGATGATCTAGGGTATTACATTTGATGAGTAGGTTTACAAATTATGATATGGGTGTATTGGAGGCGGTGGGGCTATCTAATGTGGTAGAGATCTTGAGATCCATGTAAATAGGGTGTTATTGATGGCATTGATTGAACACTGGCATTCAAAGATTAACACATTTCACTTGTCGACATGTGAGATGATAGTCACACTAGAGGATGTGTGGTGGATACTTCACATCCCAATACGGGATGCGAAGGTATAATCCAGAGAGACAACACATGTGGTATTTTGAGCCAAAGTATTTGATGATGATATCATTCTAATGATTGATCATGAGATAGATCGTATACATGTATGGTGTTAGAGGAGACATATTTATTGACACTAGTGTTGATGGTTGTTGTTATTGGCATATTGCTAGCAAACAAGAGAGGATTTTTCCCATTACACTTTTAAATTTGATAGAAGATATGCTAGAGAGAGATACAAAGTTCACTTTGAGACTGTGTGTGATAACACACCTATACATGGATTTGCTTGATGTGGTCTATAAGGGAGGATGTAGTATTGGTCCATCTACACTACTACATGTGTGGGCATGGGAGCATATTGCAGTGGAGAGACCGGTTGAGTAGTTGCAACGTAGAGTTGATGGAGATCCATTTGCCTAAAGATGGTATGTTATTATAGGAGGACAAAGGAGTCATTTGGGTGATATGAGTTTTTACATGAGAACACTAGATGAGTTGGCACCTTAGGATATTAAATGGAGACCATGCATAGAGGCAAATTTGAAGTGGATACAAGATGTGTTATATATTGATTATATGCTAACACCATGCTACATTATAGGTAGACACACATATATTATAGAGAGATACCAACCAAATATGGTGCTAAGGTAGTTTGACATACATCAGGATGTGTCGGTAGGGCCATAAGTCTTTGCATAATCAACATAGGAGGGACCACAGTGGGGATTGAGTATAGATTTGAGGGTGGCAAAGCATAAATGGGTAAATTTACATATGGTGCCATATCGACAAAGGAGAAGCAATAGATGTAGGGGTTAGTGATTCATACAGGGCATGGTGGGATAATTTGAGGCCATTGAGGTTGATAACTTCTCATCAGAGTCCTAGGACATGGATGGAGATATTATAGATGGCATTCGGGATGCGACCACAAAGGATAGGAAAACCAAAGATGCATTTTCAGGTAGATGCCCAGTGGATGGAGGGCAAGTTGGTGGTGGTTATAAAGAGAGATGAGGATGTACAGGTTGAGGATGTACATGTTGATGATGTTGAGGAATATGGATCAGGAGGAGCCATACCTATGATTGTTATCGATAGCGAGGAGGGAGATGGGGAGGACACATTGATGCAACCAACACTAGAGAGTCATATAGTTGGAGATGATAGGGCAGGGTTGTTGGAGTTGACATGATCAGTGGAGGATGAGGCCTTGATTGAGAGGCTAAAATAGGAGATCAAAGCTAGGGATGTAGAGATAACAGGCCTACATAGGGATGGAGAGGAGAAAAATAGTCAGGGAGCATATAGAGATAAAGATATTCTTAGTTTATAGGCTAAGGTGGATCGATTGACAATTGAGATTGGGATTAGAGAAGAGGGTTTGGTGACCCATGATGTGGGTGCAAAGATGGAGGATGAGACAGGGCTAGCACAGAGATATTGCAGAGAGTGAGATGCATCACATAGTGAGTTACAGAGAGATAGAGTTCTACTTATGTCACCCAACCAATCGAATGCCTTGTTAGACATTATGAGGACGATGGAACATACATCCTACTACCAAAGCCTCTACGAGTGAGCAATCCAATAGATCAATTATTACCATCATTATTAAAGTATTCAAGTTGTAGGAGATCAAGATCAGTGGCTAAGACAACACAAATGACAACATCAAAGCAATCTGTAGGTTAATCATCTCATCAAGTCATGGGTCCTCCATGGAACACACCAAATCTAAGATCACTCCCCGTAAAGGGAAAAAGTGAGAGTTGAGGATGATATGGCATACATACATTTTTTTGATATGTACATGAGATGTATTCATGGACATCACACACACAAAAAAAAATTCATTTTGTCATTTGACTGTGTATAAATATGGTCAGGATTTATGTTTTATGAATGTTTTTATTGTGGTATATGTAAATGTGCAGATGGATAGATGGATGTACATGTTATAAAGTTATCTCTTCTACATTTGATATTTGACACATGGTAGTCTTTTTGTTAGCATGATTATACAAAATGAATATGAAATTGTGTTTATGAGAATGCAATAGGTTGATAGTTGCTTTACATAGGATTTGCATGGAGTTCCAACATGATTTCCTACATGATTGTGAACATGAATTGAGTAACCTTATTTTTTATATTGTGTATGACAATAGGTACCAATGGTATAGAAAAACCATGATGACTATTGTGTAATACATGTAGGGACTGAAATATTCACAAGTGCAAAACATAATGCATCATGATATGGAAGATCATAATACCATCATTTGTAATGCACATAGCAAATTTGACTCACAACAATAATGAACACAAGATAAAACAAATGAATTAATGTTCAAAGCAAATGATAAAACAAGTGATACAACCGACAAACTCTTAAATCAAGTAAAGATAGGAAACAATTGTACAATTAAAACAAATGTAAAAATATTTGTATAAATAAAGTAAAGCAACTATACAAACAAGGAAAACAATTATCTTTTTTCTATATCCATTAGATTAGAAACACTTTGGCATATGATATTTTTGATGATGATAACTCTAAAGTATAATATGTGTAAGGTAGGACAAGGGTAATTATACTAAGGACAAATGGGGTTTGGTCTTTTTTATGATTTTTTTATATTTTTATGGTTTTTTTGGGATGCATAACTAAACTATGTATATAAAGGAAAACTAGTTCTAGACTTTGGGAGTGGAAAACAAGGGGGATTTTATTTTGGATGGACGAGTGGTGATCCAAAAATTGTGACATGAAAGTCATGTATATATAAGATGTTTTTGAAACATGAGTCAAGGTTTTATGCTTGTAACCCCAAGCTAACATGGCATGGGTGACAAGGATAAAATAGAAGGTGAAATGTACAATAGGATATATGGAAGATGGGAAGGTATAGATTTAGAGATTCCACCAACTAACAAGGGTGTGTATAGATAATGGTTTACACATGATGCCATCGATTGATTTTCACCATGGTACTTACCCAAAGTGCCATAAGACTTTTGAATGAATTATCTCTCTCTCTCTCTCTCTCTCTCTCTCTCTCTCTCTCTCTCTCTCTCTCTTTTCTTTTTTAATATATACAACACTAGAGTGATTTAGTCATGGAATAACTTGGGATGCATGATGTTCATTGGCTCATTAAGATATTTACATTTTTTAGTAGCCAATTTATAAGTACCAAATCCGTACTTAGCAATGACAACATATGGACCTAACCAATTAGGTGTTGAGATGTTCTCATTGATGTCAAAGGGTTTGTTATTCAGTAAAGAATGTGGTTATTGATGTCAAGGAATTTCTGTGAGTAGCTATAGACTATATCAGGGTTACTACGGATTACATTAGGCTTGCTACGAATTACATCAGGCTTGTTATGGATTATATCAAGTTTGCTATTGATTGTATTAGGCATGCTATGGACTACATCAGGCTTGCTACATATTACATTAGGCTTGATATAAATTACATCAGATTTGCTACGGACTATATCAGGCATGCTATGAATTACATCAGGGTTGTTGCGGACTGCATTAGAGCTATTACGAATTGCATCAAGGCTACTACAAATTTTATCAGGGTGACACAAAATATATTCTAATGATTTCTTGGTCTATACTAGCTTCTTTTCACTCAGGGAAACCTATGTGAGTAAGATTTTATATAAGCTAATGGGAATTATGTTTGAAAAAGATAATAAATCATTATGTAGTTGACTATAGAGTTTTGTTTGACCGACCTTCAAGAGCTTGTTGAGTGCTGTCTGGTATATAGGCAAGATCAAATTGTCCTTTTGAAGTGTGAAAATAGAGAATAATTATTTGCTAAGGAGTAGAGCAGAGGTCCGTTGAAGAATGGATGGACAAAGAGGCATGAGTATGAAATCATCAAATGATTCATACATAATCTGCTAAAAGAGATGAACAGAGAAGGTAAAGAAAATAGAGTCTTTGAAAATAAAGAGCAGAGAGGAAAGAGAGTCTGATGTGTCTATTTGATTGATAAATCAAAAAAGCAACAGAGTAAATGTGAGATTGATAAGCAGAGAGAGAGAGAGAGAGAGAGAGAGAGAGAGAGAGAGAGAGAGAGAGAGAGAGAGAGAGAGAGAATAACTGTACCATCATTTATTGACATAAACAACTGAAAGAGGTGGATGATTTGATGTAGTTGAGTTGGTTATTGACAAAGGAGGTTAAAGCCTCCTATAGATTGGTATCTACAAATCAGGGAGTTGGTGCTTCTTAGCAAGTGGGTGCTTGTTGAATCTTTTTGTCAAGTTAGCGCTTGACTATTTGGGGTTGGTGCCTCAAGATGAGTGGGTGCTCAACAATCTTGTTGACTCATTGCATAACTGATTTAGGACAAGTCGTCCATGTAGTGATCATTGTAGGTTTTCTTCCCTTTAAGAGTTTCCCACCTATATCATGTGCTATGTCTTTATATTTTTTGCTATGGTTTAATAGTTGTATGGATTCTGTATTGATGCTCAAATAACGAACTAAAAAATTAGAAAAAAGTTTTAAGAGCTCATTGATTCACCCTGCCCCACTCGGATCCCCGCCCCCACTCAGTGGCCATGCTTCCAAAAATTGGTATCAGAGTAGGTCCTTCAAGGTCAAGTTTGATAGCTGGAAGGTAGCTCCTAAGAAGCACAATGTCTAATCATCAAGTACAAGAAGGATTTTCAACAAACAAGGCCCCTTTGTTCACTAGAACCAATTATGTCTTTTGGAGCATTAGGATGAAGACCTATTTGATGGCTCTTAGGTTTGACATTTGGCAGTCAATTGTTGATGGATATACTATCCCTCAAACTCATCCAACTAATGTTGCAGGAAAGAAAGTAAGTAAGAACAATTCAAAGGCTATGAATGATATATTGTGTGGATTGGTAGAATCTGAGTTTGTCAAAGTGATGCAATGTGAGTCAAATAAGGCAATTTGGGACAAGCTATAGCTTATCTATGAAGATGACACTAAGGTAAAATTGGCAAAGCTTCGAACCTATAGAAGATAGTTTGAAGGTCTAAAAATGAAGGAAGAAGATAATATTGTAGCATATCTTCTTAGAGTTGAAGTTGTCAACATTATTAGAGGTCTTGGAGAAAATTTTAATGAGCCAACTATTGTTCAAAAAGTTCTAAGATCCTTAACCCCAAGATTTGACTCAAAGGTATCAACAGTTTAAGAAGTAAAAGACTTAGACAAGTTACAAATGGATGAGCTTCATGAAATACTTACTACCTATGAGATGAGGACTGATGATGGAATATCTTCGGAAGCAACCTTCAAAGTTGCAAAAAAAATACAAATCAAAAAGGTTGAAATTGACAGTGACACTGATGTGGATGAAGACAAAGCTGAAGCCTTATTTGTGAGGAAAATGAGAAAAGGTTTAGGTAGGTACAAAGGCATGCTACTATTCAAATATTTTAATTGTGGTAGGATTGGTCATTTTGCTACCAAGTGTCCTAAAAAATAAAAACATGATCATGATTAAGAACATGGTGAAGAGAATAAGAAGTCTGGAAAGTATGACAAGAGCAATAAAAATTTCAAGCATGGTGACTATAAGAAAAATTTCTTTAATAAAAAAAGAGTTTATATTCTACAGAGGACAACTCTTCTGAAGTCAGTGATAAAGATATCTCAGACAGTGATGATTGTGATTCAAATCATAGAAGTGATGAAGCTTTGTTCATGGCCATTGAAGTTGAAGATGGGAATAGTTCAAAATAACAAGTCTTCATGGATGATGAAGTGAATGAATAAGAAGCCGAGGTTGATCTTAAGGCAAAACTTATTAGTGCTTTGAATGAATTGAAGAGTAAAAAAAAGAAACACCAAAAGTTAAAGTCTCTAGTCAAAAGCCATGAAAAATAGATATGTATCTTGGAAACAGAAATAATTAAGAGTCCCAAGGAATATGAGGAGGTCATCAACAATCTCAAGAATCAATTAGAAGAAGCAAATGAAAGTCTGAAGTCCAAGGAAGAAGAGGGCAATAAGTACAAATCTGAGATAGGTTCATTGAATTCAGTTTTGGAATAGTTCACAGTGAAATTGAAAAATTGTCAAAAGTTTGAAAAGAACGATGGAATTATTGATGACATATTGAACAGTCAAAGGCCATCTATCATCAAACATGCCTTGGATACACGTATGCCCATAAGAGTAGCAAGGAAGAGCAGAATATCAGTAAGCCAAAGACATATGCTGATGTTCTCAAAAAATATGAGATTGTGAATGATAGTCAGAGGTCATAATAGGTCAAAAAGATTATCGCTCCTCTCATAGATAACAAAAGAGTCAATGTCTTTCAAAAATCTTTAGATATCATTTCCTATTAGGCAATCAAATGTAATAAGGTACATGAATTATTTTTATGGCTATTATTTTTCTTGTAATCAGTTTGGACATAATGATGTAGCTTATAGATCAAATGCTAGAAACAATCATGCATGGAGATGTGATATGAATAGTCATGTATTTTCAAAAGGATTCTCAAATTCATTTGTCCAATGGTCAAATATCAATAGAAACAGTGTGATTTGTTATAAATTTAATAGAATTGGACATATTGAAAGATTTTATAGATTGGGTTATGCAAAACCTCCTAGTCAAAACATGAAGGTGTATGTTCAAATTGATAAGAAGTTAGAACCTTTAGAAATACTAAAAAAAGAGCAAAAAATGATGGTCCAAAGGAAGAAGAATCCATATTAGCACAAGCTGCTTTTCACATTCAAGATGAGAGTTTGAAATGGTACATTGACAATGGATGTTCAAGCCATATGATAGGTGACAAGAATAAATTCATATCTCTGAAGAATACCACTGAAGGTATAGTCAAGTTTGGAGACAATACAACTAATATTGTTGGCAAGGGAATACCAAGTCTTGATAATGGGAAAACTCGAACTAAGAATGTGTTATATGTAAAAAAATTGAAGCATAATTTGTTGAGTGTTAGTCAAACGTGTAATCAAGGATATACTCTGAATTTTCATGCTAAAGGATGTGAAATAAGAAAAGTAAGTTCAGGAATATTGGTAGCAGATGCTAATAGGACTAAAAATAACTTGTATGTTTTAATGAGATCAAGAAGTACATGTGTTTGATGAGTCGAGTGGATCAAAGTTGGATTTGGCATAGAAGAATAGTACATATAAACTTTGACAACTTAGTAAGGATAAGTAATAAGAAATCAATCAGGAACATGCCTAAGATCATTAAGCCTACAAACACCCTGTGTAAAGCATGCCAACATGGGAAACAGATAAAAATAAGGTTACAGACAAAAGAATATTCAACTATAAGACTGTTAGAGTTGATTCATATAGATCTATGTGGTCCAACTAGAACTTAAAGTATTTAAGGTGAAAGTTAATTCATGCTTCTCATTTATGATTACACTAGAATGACTAGGGTTGCATTCTTGAAGGAGAAGTCTGAGACTCTACGTATGTTCAAGGCATTCAAGGTTCTAGTTGAGAATGATATGGACTTAAAAATCAAGTGTCTAAGATCTGATAAAGTGGGAGAATTCTAGTCAAATGAGTTTGAGGAATTTTGTATGGAACATGGAATCAAGAGATAGTTTTTAGCTGCAAAAACACCATAGTAGAATGGTGTGGCAGAAATGAATAACAAGAATATTCAGGGAATAGCCAGGATAATGTTAAATGAGTCCAAATTGTCTGATAAATTTTGGAGAGAGGTTTTAAACACATACGTACATATTCTAAACAAAGGTAAAATCATAATAAATAGCAATAAGACCCCCTATGAATAGTGAAAGGTAGACCAACTTTAGTTGAACACTTTAGAGTGTTTAGAAGCACGTGTTTCATCAAGAGAGATAAAGAATATCTAGGAAAATTTAATTCAAGGGCTGATGAAGGCATTTTCCTTGTATATTCTTCAGTTATTTATGCATATAGATGTTACAACAAGAGACTACAAAAGATTGTGGAGAGCACACATGTGAGAGTGGATGAAACCAAATCTACGAAGGTGAGAAAACAACCAAGAGTTTATGAAGAGGAACTTGACTTCAAGGAAGAAGAAATAACATCAAAAGAAGTAGTAGAAGAAAGTAAAAAAGAAGAAGAATGGGAAGATACAAGGTCACCTTTTAGATTTATTCAGAAAAATCATGCAAAAATTCAAATCATTGATGATATTAATGTTGGAGTGCAAACTAGGAGAAGGTTTATGAATACATCAGAAAATGCAAACTTATCTTTGTTTCAAAGATAGAACCAATTTTTTTTTAGAAGCTAGAATTGATAAGCATTGGGTGAATGCTATGGAGGAAGAGCTCAATTAGATTGAGAAAAATGAGACTTGGGAACTTACTCCCAGACCTAAGGACAAGAATGCCATTAGAACCAAATGGGTTTTTAGGAATACATTGAATGAAAATGGTCAGATCACAAGAAACAAAGCAAGACTAGTATGTAAAGGCTATGCTCAAGTAAAAGGTGTTGATTTTGAAGAAAATTTTGCACCTATGGAAAGACTGGAAGCCATAAGACTATTTTTAGCATATGTTGGTTTCAAGAATTTCAAGATATATCAGATGGATGTAAATTCTACATTTCTCAATGAAAATTTAGAAGAATAAGTGTATATAGAGCAACCTGAAGGTTTCTCTCTGTCAAGAAATAAGGACTATTTTTGTAGACTTAAGAAAGCACTATATGGGCTAAAACAAGCCCCTAGAGCATGGTATGCAAGACTTGACAGATACTTTATTGATCAGGGTTTCAAGAGAGGTGTTGTTGATAACAATCTTTACATCAAAACAAAAGGTGAACATCAATTAATCATAGTTCTGTATGTTGATGATATTATCTTTGATAGTGATTATGACAAGATGTCTAAGGAGTTTGCAAAAGTACTACAACAAGAATTTGAGATGTCTATGTTAGGGGAACTATCAATTTTTCTTGGATTGCAAGTAGTTCAGTCAGATAAGAGAATCTTTATCTCTCAAGCTAAGTACATTACGAAAATGTTGAAGAAGTTTGATATGGAAAATTGTAAATCAGTCATACTCTAATGACAAGTTGCAAGTTGAGTCAAGAAGATAAGTTATCAGAAGTTAATCAGACCTTGTATAAATATATGATTGGAAGTTTATTGTATACTACTGCATCAAGACCGGATATCATGCAGGCAGTAAGTCTAGTAGCCATATTTTAGGCAAAACCATAAGAGACACACTCATAAGCAATCAAGAGGATATTTAGATATCTCAAAGGTACTATGGACTTTGGTTTATGGTACTCAAAAGGTAAGGATTTCACTTTAACAACATATACTGATGCAAATTGAGCATGTAACATTGATGATAGAAAGAGCACAAGTGGTGGTATATTTTTTCTTGAAAAGAGTCTTGTGTCATGGTTGAGTAAGAAACAACCATCAGTTTCCTCGTCCACATCTGAAGTTGAGTACATAGCAACAACATCATGTTGCACATAGGTTTTGTGGATGAAACGGACCTTGGGTGACTTTAAGATTAAGAAGGATAGTCTAATTTCTATATTTTGTGACAATATTGGTGCCATTAACATCTTTAAGAATCTAGTCATGCATTCAAGGATGAAGCATATTCTAATCAAGAATCATTTTTTAAGGGAGTACATAGTTGATCAAATTGTAAAACTAGAGTATGCCATCATAAAAGAACAAGTTGCAGACATTTTTACAAAACCTCTTCCAAGGGAAACATTTGAGTTTTTAAGGTAGGAATTGGGAGTAATTCCTTATTCTGTTAGTCACTAAGGAGGGCATGGACTATGGGAGAGGTGAGCTTTAGGTGTCTTTCAGCTCTGAGGATCAAGAGTCAAGAGTCTATGAAATTCAAAAGATGTTCAAGTGGGAAATGAAGATTGATATTATCATTTTTGAAGAAGCTACACTTTGTTTGGGATCAAATAGATTTTAGGTTGTGCAATCCTTTTCCATTGATGTCAAAGGGAGAGAATTTGCAAGCTGGGGGGAGAATTAGCAAACTGACTATTTCCAAGGTGAAATAGTGCAATAGTAGAGATTGTTGTATAAGGGAGAGAAATAGAAAGTTGTGTAACTACTATTCTAATGTAAAGGTATGATCATTGAATGATAAAATCTGCTTAGGGGGAGTTTGTTGAGATGTGGACAAGAGTTTTATTGTAAAGGTTTGTCATTAATGACAAAGAGGGAGTTTGCTGAGATGTTGTCATTGATGTCAAAGGGTTTGCTATTCAGTAAAGAATATGATAATTGATGTCAAGGAATTTTTACAAGCAACTATGGACTGCATCAGATATGTTACGGATTACATCAAACTTTCAATGGATTACATTAGGCTTGTTATAGATTACATCAGGTTTGCTACAAACTGTATTAGGAATGCTACAGACTGCATCAGGCTTGTTATATATTATATTAAGATTGCTACGGATTACATCAGGCTTACTATGGATTACATTAAATTTACTACAGACTGTATCAGGCATGCTATGGACTACATTAGCTTTGTTGTAGACTGTATTAGAGCTGATACAAACTATATCAAGACTACTACAGACTTCATTAGGTTGACACAAAATGCATTCTAATGATTGATTGGTCTATCCCAACTTCATTTCACTTAGGCCTATGCATGTGAGTAAGATTTTATATAAGCTAATGAAAATTATGCTTGCAAAAGAGAATAAATCATTATGTATTTGACTATAGAGTTTTGCTTGGCTGACCTTCAAGAGATTGTTGAGTACTATCTTGTATATAGGCAAGATTAAATTATGCTTTTAAAGTGTGAAAATATAGAATAATTATTTGTTAAAGAGCAAAGCAAAGGTCCATTGAGGAACGGATGGTTAGATAGGCGTGAGTATGAAATCATCAAATGATTCATACAGAATATATTAAAATATATGAGTAGATAAAGCAGAGAAAATAGAGCCTTTGAAAATAAAAAACAAAGAGGAAAAAGAGACTAATGTGTTTATTTGATTGATAAAGTAAAAAAATAGTAGAGTAAATATGAGGTTGATATACATAGAGAGAGAAAATTGTACGATCATTTGTTAACATAAGCAACTATGAAAGGTGGATGATCTAAAGCAGATGAGTTGGTGCTTGGCAAAGGAGGTTGCAGCCTCCTGTAGATTGATATCTATAAATCAAGGAGTTGGTGCTTCCTAGAAAGTGGATGCTTACTGAATCTTTTTGTTAAGTTGGTGCTTGATTATTTGGGGTTGGTGCCTCAACATGAGTGGGTGATCAACAATCTTATTGACTCATTGTATATCTAATTTAGGACAAGTAGTCCATGTAGTGATCAGTATGGGTTTTCTTCCCTATAAGGGTTTCCCACCTATATCATGTGTTATGTCTTTATGTTCTTTGCTATGGTTTGATAGCTGTATGGATTTTGTATTGATGATTGACTAATGAATTAAAGAATTATAAGAAAGTTTTAAGAGCTCACTGATTCACCCTCCTCTCAATGGATGTGCTTCCAACATTAGGTTCAAATTTTCCATTATTTTTGTGATCAATGTTTATATTCCACTAATTTTACTTGAGAATAAGATTTCCAACTTCAAACTCCATGGATCTAATTTTTATATTATAACTACAACATAGGTGGTTTTCATAGGATTGCAAGTGATTAAGGGCACAAAGTTGTTTATCATCTAAGAATTCAAGCTCATGTAGTCATGAGGTTCAATATTATTCATCATCAGCTAAGTTTTTCAAAGAGATGCATAATTAAGGGAGTTGAATTTCAACTGATAAGCAGACTCAGTGCCATAGACAAGAGAATATGGGGTTACCCCCATAGGTGTTCAGATGCTTGTATAATAGGCCCATAAAGTAGGATAAAGCTACAAATTCCAATCATGACCAACATCATTGACAACTCATTTGAATATCTTGAGAATGTTTTTATTGGATGCCTCTGCTTGACCATTTCCTTGAGGATAATATAGTGTAGACCATTTATGCTTGATGTGATAGGTTTGGCAAAGGGATTTGACATATTTAATCTAGAATGACTTACTCTTATTATAAATGATGGTTGATTAAATGTCGTAATAGAAAATGATATGGTTTAAGATAAATTTGGAAGTTGTTTGTAGGTTACATATATAAGGGGAATGGCCTCCACCCATTTGGTGAAGTATTCAATAGTGGTAATTATATTTTTATGGTCATAATAAGAATTGGGATTGATTTTAACAATGAGTTCTAATCCCCATGATGAAAAGGGCCATGGTGTGGAAGTGGTATGCAGTGGTTGGGATGGAACATGGATAATAGCACCATGTTTTTTGACATGGGACACATTATTTGACATATTGACAGGAATTAATTTCCATTATAGTCCAATAATATCATATTCTAATAATATTTTTGGTAAGTACTATTCCACTTATGTGCACACCATAAATACTATCATGAATTTACTTAATACCTATGGTCACCTCATCAGAGTTTAGAAACCATAACAAAGTTCTATCATAGCCTCTATGGTATAAGGTATTGCTAAGGATTATGAATCAAGAAGTTTTTTGGATGAATGATTTATTATGATTGTGAGACAAGTTTGGAGGGATACTATTTTCATGAAGGTATGCATAAATATCTTGGTACCAAGGGTAATTAAGACCAAAAATATCACAACTATTTCAGATTTAGGAACGTCATAAGTTGGAAACATCAACTACTAAACAAAGAATTATCTGTGACCAGTATCTGGATGCATGTCAAGAAGAGAACCAATTTTATCCATAACATCAACTAATCTATTATCTACTGAGAAAACTGCTCAAACTATATGTACATGAAGTATTACTTCAAGTTATCCATCATTATTTTATAAGGAATGAGCTTATCATCTTTTACTTGGAATTCATCATCGACTTGATGGATAATAAACTTTGAATCCACATAAACTACTGGATGTCCCAATGAATAAATAGTTTTAGACTAGCAACAAGGGCCTCATAATGTGCTATGTTGTTGGTACAAGGAAATTTTATTTGAAATTATTTTAGCATAAGATCACCTTGTGGAGTGATAAGAAAAATTCTTGCCCCCGATCCATGGTTGGTGAAGGATTCATCAAAATATAGCTACCACTCTATTGATTCATCTAAGGACAAAATAGCTTCATCAAAAAAGTTCATGGTTAATAGATATATACTTATTAATGGTGCTTCTACTAACGTGTCTGCAATATTTTTTCCTTTGATAGCCTTATAATTAATATACTCAATATCAAACTCACTTAATAATACAATCCACTTGGCCATCCTCCTAGTTAGAGCTGATTTTGAAAGGAGGTATTTAAGTGGATCAATTTTTGCAATGATTTTAGTTTGATTACTAAGCATGTAATGTCAAAATTTTTGGGAAGTTAAAATAACTACTAAACATGCCTTTTCAATTGCAAAGTAGTTTAATTCATAAGTTGCCAAAGTTTTGTTTAAATAATACATTGATTTTTATATCCCATGATCGTCATGTTTTGCCAATAATTCCCCAATGCTTGTTTTGTAGTTGAAATTTATAACAATAAATATTTTCCTAGGGTTGGTGGCATTAAAATTGGTGGATTGGATATATAGTATTTGAGATTTGCAAATGCTTATTTGCATTCTTGGTTCCAGTTAAAAATAACATTATTTTTGAGTAGATAGGTGAACGAGTGGCATATGTTTGCAAGTTGAGATATGAATATGCAGATAACCTAAATTTTCCCTTGTAAACTTGGAAACTGTTTGAGATTAGTAGGTCGAGGCATTTCTATTATAGTTGTGACCTTTCCTAGATATATTTCTATACCTCTCCATGATACAATAAAATCTAAAAGCTTCCTTTATGTGACCCCAAACACACATTTCTTTGGATTCATGTGAACCTTGTATTCCCTTAACTGTTCAAAGATTTTACATAGTAATATGGGATGATATGCTCTTGTTCTAGATTTATCCAAAATATCATCGACATAATCTTCGACAATATCATGAAGCATGTCATGAAAAATGACTATCATAACACATTGATATGTGTCTCCCACATTTTTGAGACCAAATGACACGACTTGGTAACAAAATATGCCCCAAGATGTGATGAATGCTATTTTATTTTGATTTTCAGGTGCTATTTTGATTTGGTTAAATCCCAAAAAACCATTTATTGATGACATGTCATGACATGCTATAGAGTCTACAATCAGGGTAATATTTGGATGTGGCAAGTCATATTTCAAACAAGCTTTATTAATGTCTCAAAAAATTATACAAACTCATATCCCTACTTGCTTTTTACTGACTAACACTATGTTATACATCCACTTTGAATAATTTATGGGTCTAATGAATCCAACTTGCATCTTCTTTTGTAATTCTTCCTTCATAAGTATTACCACTTTAGGATGCATTTTTCTTAATTTTTATTTAATAGGTTTATTATCCTTATGAATAAAAAGGTGGCATACTACTAATGATGGGTCCAACCTAGACATATCTATGTATGACCAAGAAAACACATCTACAAATTATTTGAGAAAGAGAGTTAGGATTGGTCATTCTTTAGGATCAAGAGAAGAGGCAAGCTTCACCATTTTAGGCTCTTCATTGGTTCTAATGTTTACATCAATAATATTTTCAATCAATAATGTGGAATATTATTGAAAATTTGTAGGAGGGGCAACAAGATTAAGTTCCTCATAAATGTCTTTCTGATTTTGAGTTTTGTGATCTAATATTTCTATAGAGGACTTAACTACAAGGATCTTATGTGAATGATTAGAGATTATATGCTTCCCAAAGTATGCTAAATTATCCAAGTGGATTTAAAAACCTTTCTTGTGATCCCTTTCTAGAATGTGATGTATAACTCATGAATTCTAATATAGCCCCATCAATTTGAAAATGGTCAAGTGAGGGTGGATTTTCTTGGCCCCGGGTTATAAACTGCAAATATTTAAGCTCAAGGGTCAATATGGTTTTGTCATGGAAAACGTTTACAACTTTAAGATATTTAAAGTGACTATGAATGGAAATTGTTTTGAAATTGGAAAATGACTCCTTAGATGTTTTAGAATAATCACTATTATAATCATATAGGCTCACACTAGGTAGTTTGAATCAAGATCTTGATAATTTTTATTTGTTTTAGACATTATAGGTTCGACAAGTCCTTGTTCATGAAGATCAAGGCCTTTACCCTTATAATTCATAGTATTGCACATAATAACTTTGGGTATGGTATGTTAGCTATCTTGGAAAAAAGTGGCAAATTCATCACTATATAGCCAAGAAGGATTGGAGTCTTTGATCTGGTTTTTGGAAAAGAATATGCCTTTAATGAAAGATGTCTTGCCAAACTTTCAAACTATGCGTGCTTACTTCTTATGATGGGGCCTACCATGATTATTGGGAGACATGGATTTTGAATAGATAATGGGCATCATGGATTTCATACTCACTCATACTTGCATTCACAATGGTAAATCTTGATGGTGGAGATGTGGACTTAGACATGGATGGTTGAATTTTGGATGTAGATGGTTGGTTTGCTGATGTGGAAGGTATATCATATGGATGGATGTAATTTGATAAGGTGATTCATCATTCATTTCATAATTATCTTCAGTAAATAGAAAATAATTAGTATTTATGTATCACCCTGCTAATATTTTTCAATATTGAAAAGGTTGAGGATCATTGAGAATAGTAGCTTCTATACCAAATTGGGAAAATTTGAGACACTGGTGGAGGGTAGATGAAATGATGTTCATATCATTCAAAACAAAGTCTGTCTGGCAGTTTCAAAGTTATTTAACATTGGTATTATGCTACAAGATTTCAATAACACCTTCCTAGTTTTCATTTCAAATAAATAGGGGTCATTCAATTGATGGAATTTAGATCCATCAACTTGTGTTCTACCTTCTATAAATTTTTTATGAAAAGTTTATTTTAAAAATCTAATTATTTTTGGATAAAATGATTGCATATAAACAAGGAGCTTTCATCTTTGGTAGACAAATATCAGATGGTATTATAATTATCCATAAAACCATCCACTTAGTGGCTAATTCCTCTAGGCAAGGAATGTTCCTCAAGATGGATATGAATAAGGCTTATGATTAGGTCTCCTAGAAATTTATCATTAAAATCCTCGTCAGGCTTGGCTTTGATCAGTCTATCAAAAACTTGATTAACTCTTGCATATCAGCCCCCATGTTTTTTGTTATCATTAATGGTGTTCCTAGAAATTTCTTCCTGATAGGAAGAGGGCTTAAACAAGGAGATCCCCTTTCCTTGTACCTGTTCATCATCATGGCCAAATCTTTGAATAGAATTATTGACAAGGCCAAGACTTTTAACATTATCAAATAAATCATGACTCTAAATACCAGACCCATTAGTCACTAAAAATTTATGGATGACATGCTGATGATGGGACAAGCTTCAATTTTAGAGGCCAAGTGTTTCAGAAAAATCTTGGAAATATACGAGATTGTTTTTGGTCAGAGTGTCAACTTCTTCAAAAGTTCATTGTTCTTCATCAATACTCTAGTCAACCTACAAGAAAATATCTCTAAGATTATAGGATGGGTTATTAAGAATCTTCCTTCCTATTACCTCGATATTCCTCTTTTTGATGGCTCTATGAAAACTAAATATTGGAATCCTCTCATAGATAGGATTCAGAAGAAGTTATCTAGGTGGAAAGAGAATCTGCTATCACAAGCTAGAAAATTTCAACTTCTTAAGAGTTTGTTACAAAGTACCCAATTTATTTCATGTCCTTATGTTTCATCCCTAGAAAAGTGGTAGCTCAGATTGAGAAAATTCAAAAGAAATTTCTTTGAAGAGGATCAGAGGATAGATTCATATTTCAACTTATTTCATGGAACAAAGCTATCTTCTGACTTCGAAAGGAGGATTGGGGTTGGGAAAGGTGAGATCCATGAACCAAGCCCTTCTAGGTAAACAAGACTAGAGGGTGATAAAGGAAGACAAAGTTTGAACTAAGATTATCAGGGCCAAATACTTAAACTCTCGGGAAGAGCATTTTCTTCTAATAGATGATGGCCCAGGTAATGGTTTAAGTTTTTGGAAAGCTTTGAGATCAGGTAAGGATATCCTTGAAAAAAGGCTTAAATGAAATATTGGCAAAGGCAATAAAGTTGATTTCTGGTAGGATTCTTGGATCCGAACTCCTTTGGTATCCACTTTTCAAGATATAGAGTTGATCACTTTTTTCAAAGAAACCATTGGTCACAAGGTGTGTGATTAATGGGAGGTTATTGAATGCAAAAAAAGGTGGAAAATTTTGTATAAAGAAGACATGAATCGACACCAAGTTCTTCTCTTACAAGACTTAAATTTAACTCTTCAAAACACTCACATCAACATATTTCCAAAAGAAGATGCTCTAATTTGGAAAGAAGATACTAGTGGATTTTATTGAATTAAATATGGATATATTTCTCTTTGAGAATATGCAAAACTTGAGGAAAATTGGAACGATCTTTGGATAAAAAATATCATCCCAAAGATTAATGTCTTCTTCTGGTTGGTTGCCAATAATAAGATTCTAACAGTGGATAATCTTATGAGGAAGGGTATCCCTATCCCCAACTATTGTGTGCTTTGCATATAGGACCTTGAATCCAATGAACATTTATTTCTCTCCTATCCTTTTTCATCTTCCATTTCTTAAGCTTTCTTTAGCCTTTCTAACTTCTCCTAGGTAACCCCGGGAACCATGAAGGATTTGGTCACCCAATGGAAGCCACCCTGTGATTTCCCCCCGTTGAAATTATGGTGGAACCTAGACTTGCCCCATATTTTTTGGGGCATTTGAATTTCTATAAACTTGATTATTTATGATAAATGTAAACCTAACCATTCCTCTACCTTCAAAATAATCATGGCCTTTGTGAAAGAAAATTGGTTGTCTTTCACTTCATCCTTTGATCAACCTAGTTCCCCATATTTCTCCTAGATTCTCAATCAACTTAATCTTGTCATCCCAAGCAAATCCCATAAGTAGGGTGTTGATAGATCCAAGGTCAATTGGTCTCTTTCTCCTCCCACTTGGTTAAATTAAACTTTGATGGGGTTTCCAAAGGTTATTTGGGCCCAGTAGGAGTGGGAAGAGTCATCAGGGATTTCTATGGGAATCTCAGGGCTGCTTATGTGGGTCCTTTAGGATCCAAACAAATCATGTTTTTGAAGCCCAAGCTACACTATGGGGTATCGATCTCATAGTTAATCTTGGCATGGAGTATCTTCAGATTGAGGGTGATTCAATGAATATCATAAATTAATTAAAAAACCTGACTCAATCATCTTGGAATATTCTTAGGATTATCAATGATGCTAAAAGTCTAATGTCTCAACTTAAAGGGGTGAAAATAATGAATGTGTATAGAAAAGGGAATAAGATGTCCAATAAAATGGCTAATATGGGGATTCATAAAATCTCCTTCACTAGCTAGCAAGATAATAATTTCCCCATTGACGTCACTCCCTTTATTGAATTAGATAAAGGACACCCTACATAATAAAATGATGGTCTTATTAATGATGATTCAAATCTAGCTTAAGAGATTAGATTCCAATACATGCAAGGAAATCATAAATTGGTCCCTTCTCAAGGCCTTGCATGCTCAAATCAATGTAGCCTCCCTCAACAATAATTTATTTGGGTCCATTTCTAACACGCACTCTAGGTCTAAGGGCTCAAATCAAGAATCTTATAGAATACATTTGTAGAAACACATTATGGGTGGTGATCATGATCGATTTGAACCCATATCTTGTGAGGATGTCAAGGGGGATGAGTATGTCTATCACAAGATGGTTAAAATAGGTCTAATGATCCAAGTGGATCCATATACGCTCTAAAAATGAAGTCATCAAATTGAAAATTGATCATCAACATAACATAAAGCTCATCAAGAGCTTTTTGACGTAATTAGAATGGGTTAATTTCAAGCCTATATGCACAAAATATCATGCATTAAAGTTTCTAGATTAAATAGGGCAAAAAGATGGCATAAGGTGTCATAATATGTCACAAAGGACAAGTGGCGTAGTTCAAGCAAGTCACATGGACCCATGGTGTAATATGTGGAGGAGAGTTCATACAAGAAAATAGTTGGTTTCATAATTGGTCTTTGACATGTGTAAAAGGTTAGCTACAGGGATCATAGCTAGTGGAGTCCACTTTTACGATGGAGGGGGACCTCACCACTGATAGAGCGATGGAGCATCCAGTTGGACGTCGACAAGTGTCAGATTGGGAGTGGTCTATGTGGTGGGTCCTCAAGCCACCACGTGGCTTGCCACCACTTAATTATTTCCATGGTTGAATAATATTAATAGTCACATAATGACTATAATTTTATTTACCATGCCAAAGCTCGAGTTACACCATAATGCCAAAGATTGCATGAGAAACAACCATGTAATTGCCACATCCCAATCCCAACATAGATCACTACCAAGTCACCATGCCAAGATTGGGTCAAGAGCCCCACAATAACCATTGACCAAGTTTAATGCCATAGCCCACAAAAGGCTTATCAGTGACTAATAACATGAAGACTTGAGCTTATAAAATCTTTGAATCATTGTAACATCCCAAATGTGGGTCTAAAATATTTCCATTAGCCACAAATACAATACCCACAACATGGGTTTCGAACCCTGCCATCTTTAGTAAAATGATAATGCTTCCACCGCTGCACCCACAAACCTGAGCACTATATAACGTGTTCAAAATTTGTATTTGAAGGTGTGTTTTTTGGTGGAGACCAAGTATAGAGTAAAGGGTTGGAGTATTTCTAATTACCTTAGACTTCATGAATTAGTTTGAGAGTAATACTCAGGCAAAAAGTGAGCCCATGGAGATGATTTGAGCCACTCTTTAATATTGTATGCTATTTGTGACAATTTTTAATAAGGAGCGATCCCCATTAGAGCAGATCTGGAGATGTAGTCTTTTAAACCAAAAAATTAGTTTAGTGTTTTTCTATCATTTTGATTCTTTATTCATTTTCACTCATTAAAAATAGTCTTGGATGAATTTTAAATTCCATAATCTTTAAAAAAATTGATTTTGTTAAATTGTTAAATAAAGGTTTTAATCCATTACAAGTGGGTTTTCTACAATTTATGACACTTTTTTATTATCGATTATGGATTATATTTTGGTATTAGATCAAAATTTATATTTAACTATGTAGATTGTTAGTGTATGTTGACAAGGTCAAGATCTAGTCAGGGTGAACGAGAATTGGCAGAGCATGATTTAGAGATTGGGTCAAGACGTACTACAGAAATGGGAGATGACTTCGAGTATGAATGAGCTTTTTGATAGGGCTTCTTGGAAATGACGGATATGGTTGAGGAGCTTTACCATGAAAGATGAAGAAAAATAGAGCATGATGAAGGTGGTAAATTTTTTGAGAAACCTTCCTCCTCTTCGAATGATGGTAGATAAAAAAGCCATTGAATCTCTTCCTTCACTAAAGCTAGATATTGATTTTGAATTACCGATGTTTAATGGTGAGATTAATGTAGAAAAGATGGATTACTAGATAAAATAAATTGAAGTATATTGCAGGGTCCAAAAGATTGTAGATGATGAGGCTAAAATTTACTTGGCTACTCTTCGAATGGGAGACACAACTCTCATCTGGTAGAAGAGTAAGTTGAAGGAAAAAGAGCTTAACACAGGTAACTTGATTTCTACTTGGAGTGAATCTGTTGATGAAATCAGAAAGCAATTTTATCTTTTAGGCTATATGCAATAAGCCATGGTGGATTGATAATCTTTTAGACAAACTAAAGGACAAAGTGTTCAATAATATACACAAGAATTTAGGAAAAAGGCTTTACTTTTGAATATTCCTCTTTATACATAGGAAACACTGCTTAAGTACATAGGTGGGTTGTATAGTTACTTGAAACACATGATTCTTATCCTCAATCCCACTAATTTAGATGAAGCATGTGTTAAAGCCATTCACTTAGAGGCTAGAGGAAAACAAAAAAAAGAATATTTTCCTAAAGTTAAAAGTAAACAATATGATGTTAAGCATTTTAAAGGGCAAAGTTCTATAAAGGGGAAACAAAAATACACTTTTACTATTTGAAAAGAACAATGAAAACTATTTTGCAATCATTGCAAGAAAAATCATGATGAGTCTAAGTGTTGGAAATTACATCATGAGTTAAGGCCTACTAACAAGTTTAGGAAAAAAAAAACTAATATTGTGGTTCAGGATTTGGGTTCAGATTTAGGGGATGAAACTCAGATCACATCCATGAGTATGCATAATTGTTCTTCTCTTTCTGTTTCTAGCACTAAGTCATCTAATGATGCTTCCTCTTCAAAAAAAAAATTTGAGCATGATGATAAGAAAAGGAATGAGTTGTTCCACATTAGGGTTGTTTTAAAACATACTATGATTGGCACTCTATTTGATAGTGGATCACATGCAAATTTTATTTTTGAGGAGATTGTTAAAAAGATAGGCTTGCAAACCAATCCCCATTCGAAACCCTATCCACTTGGTTGGGTGTGTGATGATGCAAGATGCAAGTAACCAAAACTTATAGATTGAAATTTGCCATCACATCTAAGTTCATGGATGAGGTTGACATAGATGTAGTCCCTCTAGACATATGTGGGATTGTTTTAGGAAGCCCTTATCTTTATGATAGAAAAGCAATCTTTTCTAGGGAGGAAAATAAGTACTTGCTTGCTAAGGATGGAATTAAATATATAGTCAGAACACATCACATTAAAACAAGTCTTTCCTTGGTGACATTAGGGCAAATGAAAAGACTGGTAAATTCAAGCAAGACCTTTTGTCTCATGTTGATTAAGTCTAAGGAAAAAGAATATTCTTAGGCTTTAGAAAATTGTGATCCTAATCATAAGAAAGAATTGATTGAAATCATTTCTAGTTATGATGATGTGTTTTAGGATCCCAAAGGGTTACCCCCTAAAAGGGGAGTTCAACATGAAATTCAATTATTACAGGATTCTCCTCTCCCTAACATTGGCATGTATAGGTTATCAGTGGTGGAAAATGAGGAAATAAAAAAGGAGGTAATGGAACTTTTGGAAAGGGGTGTTATTCATCCAAGTTCATCTCCTATAGGTTTGCCTATTATTTTAGTGCCAAAGAAAGATGGCACATGATGGATGTGTGTTGATTTTCATGCTTTGAACAAAATTATTATTAAGAATCATTACCCTCTTTCTCATATTGATGATTTGCTTGATCAATTAAGAAATGTTATCTATTTCACTAAGTTAGAATTGAAAATTGGTTATCATCAGGTTAGGATTAACGATGGTGATGTGTGGAAAAATGCTTTCAAGACAAAACAAGGATTGTTTGAATGACTTGTCATGTGTTTCATGTTATGCAATGCACTGGCTACATTCATGTGAATGATGAATGATGTTTTCAAGCCATTCCTTGATGATTTTATTATAGTCTACTTAGATGATATTTTGATCTTTAATCAGTCTTGTGAAGATCATGTGATTCATATTAGGAAAGTCATGGATGCATTGAAAATGGAGAAAATTTATTTGAAATTGTCAAAATATGAATTTGGAAAAACCTCTTTGGTTTACTTGGGTTATATTGTAGGACATAGTGATTTGAAAATTGATCCTGCAAAAGTGGAGGTTATAGTTAAAAGGCCTAAATCCAATAATGTAACTGAGGTTAGAAATTTTTCTTGGTACATTACAGTATTAGAGAAAATTCATTGCTAATTTTTCATATATTGCATCACCCTTGCATTCTTTGACTAGTACTAAACATGTCTTTCAGTGGGGAGGCAAGCAACAAAAGGCTTTCGACACTTTGAAGACAAAAATTAGTACTACTCCTATTTTGGCACTTCCTGATTTAAAACAACCATTTGAGATTGAGATAGATGCAAGTGATTATGCTATGGGAGCTATCTTGATGTAGGGAAATAAGCTAGTATGATATCATTCTAAAACCTTCATAGGTGCAATAAGAAACTATCCTAATTATGATAAGGAATTGTATGCATTGGTTCAAAGTGTTAAGAAATGGAAACATTAATTGATGGGAAAGGAGATAGTTATACATACAGATCATCAACCCCTCCAGTATCTCCAATCACAAACCAAATTACAATAATCTAGACACTTCTATTAGATGGGTTTCCTACAATAGTTTCATCTTGTGATCAAGTATAAGAAAGGTATATAGAATAGAGTTGTTGACATGCTTTGTAGACCTCTTATGGTAGTTGCATCTATTCTTTTACAACATGGTTCTTTGACTTATGAAAGTTATAAAGAATAATATGTTGATGATGTTGATTTTAAGGATGTGTACAAGGATTTGATGAGTGGTAAATAGGTAGAAGAATCAGACTATCATGTACATAATGGACTTTTATATAATTTGGGTAAACTTTGTATTCCTCATAATGAAAGGGTGCACATGATTAGGGAAGCACATACTTCTCTTATTTTTGGTCATTTTGGAGTAGGTAACATGGTTGTACGTTTTAGAATGTATTGTTACTGGCCCTATATGTAGGAAAATGTTGCCAAATATATCAAGGGGTGTGTTCTTTATGCCACAAGCAAGCTGAGTAACATGAAACTGGGACTTTACACTCCCTTACAAGTTCCTACCTGTCCTTGGGAAAGTATTTCCATAGAATTTGTAAGGGGCTTGCCTATGTCACAAAGGAAACATGATTACTTATATGTGGTAGTGGATAAATTTAACAAGATGTGTGTTTTGATCCCTTACACTAAGCAGATTATAGGGGAATATACTACACACTTATTCTTTTAGCATATATGGGTTCATTTTGGTTTTCCCACTTTTATTGTTTCTGATCAAGATTCTTGGTTTCTTGGGGAATTTTGGTCAACACTGTGGGAATTAATGAACACTAAGTTGAATAAGAGCACTACATTTCATCCATAGACCGATGGTTAGAGATAGAGGTTGTGAACCACACAATAGTACATTTGATTAGGGGTTATTGCAGTAAACATCCTAAGTTATGGGATGAGCTTTTATGCTATATTCAACATGCTTACAACCGTGCACTTAATTCTTCTACTATGAAATCTCATTTTGAAGTTTGTTATGGATATTTGCCTAAATCTCCTCTATATGTTTATTATATGTAAGATTTAGCTATTGATGAATGTAATAATGTTATTAAATCCAATAAGTTCATTGAAAAGATACAATAGGTACACCAAACTATCTGAGATCAATTGGATAAAAGTCAGGTAAAGTACAAAGCAAGACATGATAAACATCATGTTGATAACCAGTTTGCTATAGGTGATTTGTTATGGCTTCACATCAGTAAGGAAAGGTTGACAAGTGAAGGTAAAAAGATGAAACCAATCTGATATGGTCCTTTTCAGATTACAAAAAATATTGGTAACAATGCTTTCTAGTTAGATTTGTCATCTTATATGCAAATTTATTCAGTTGTAAATGTGGAAAATCTGAAATTGTATGAGCCTCCAATGATTGTAGATCATGATGAGAGTGTATCCATTCCTTCTATTGATGATTTTGCTCTTGAGTATCTAAACAAAATTGTAGGAAGATACAATTCTTGACAAGAAGGTTCAGACCTTGAAAAGGGGAGATGTTGAGTATCTTTGTGTTGGTCTCAAAGGGATGCACCCGAACAAGGCCAAATGGATGGAAGCCAGAAGAGTGATGGAGAAATACCCTCATCTCTTTACCAATTAATCAAATTTTGAATGTCTAACAGCTTCTATTGGGGAGGATTGATCTAGGTGGATTCATATACGCTCTAAAAATGATATTATCAAATTACAGATTGATTGTTGGCATAGTGTAGATCTCATTGAGAGATTTTTGATGTAATTTAAATGGGTTGATTTCAAGCTTGTAAGTGCAAGATATCATGCATTCAAGTTTCTAAATTAAACAGGGTAAAAAGATGGCACAGGGTGTCATAATGTGTCGCAAAAGACAAGTGGAATAGTTTAAGAAAGTCACATGGACCCATGGTGCAATGACATGTGGTGGTGAGTTTGTGAAGGAAAATAGTTGGTTTCATATTTGGTCTTTGATAGGCATAAAAGGCTGGCTACAGGGACCATAGCCGGCGGAGTTTGCTTTTGTCATGGAGGGGGACCCTACCATCGATAGAGTTATGGAGCATCCATTTGGATGTTGATAAGTGTCAGATTGGGAGTGGTCCATGTGATGGGTCCTCAAGCCACCACTTAATTATCTCCATGGTCAAATTTTATTAATAGTTACATAATGACTATAATTTTATTTACCATGCCAAAGCCCGAGTTACGCTATGATGCCAAAGATAGTATGAGGACCAACTGTGTAATTGCCACATCCCAAGCCCAAATAGATCACCACCAAGTCACCATCCTAAGATTAAGTTGAGATCCCCATAACAACCATCGACCAAGTTTAATGCCATAGCCCACAAAAGGCATATTGGTGACTAATAACATGGAGACTCGAGATTATAAATCTCAAAATCATTACAACGTCCTAAATGTGGGACTAAAAGATTTACATTAGCCACAAATACAATGCCCATGGTATGGGTTTCGAACCCTGCCATCTTTAGTAAAAAGATAATGCTTCCATTGCTACACCCGTAGACCTGAGCACTATATAAAGTGTTCAAATTTGTATTTGAAGGGGTGTTTTTTGGTGGAGACCAAGTATAGAGTAAAGGGTAGGAATATTTTTAATTGCCTCAGACTTAGTGAATTAGTTTGAGAGTAATACTTAGGTAGAAAGTGATCCTATGGAAATGATTTGAGCCACTCTTTAATATTATATGCTATTTGTGACAATTTTTAATAAGGAGTGATCCCCATTGGAGAAGATTCAGAGACGTAGGATTTTTAGTTGAACTCCATTATCAAATCAGTTTGGTGTTTTTCTATCTTTTTTATTCTTTATTCATTTTCACTCATTAAAAATAGTCTTGGATGAATTTTAAATTCTGTAATATTTAAAAAAATTGATTTTGTTAAATCATTAAATAAAGGTTTCGATCCATTACAAGTATGTTTTCCACAATTTATGACACTTGTTTATTGTCTATTATGGATCATCTAATGACTTTCATGGAGTGGATGGTAGGACACAATACTAGGTTGTCAAAGGATTTTGCCCAAGGATGAAAGGATAGATAGGTTCACATGCATGGGCTAAGAATTCTAATAATCAAGGAGCTTATTGGGGAGATGATAGGTATGGATTGTTTAGGGGTCAAAGCCTTTAAATATAAAAAGAGGAAGAATGAACTCATCAACATTTTATTTAACAAGGAGAAGAAACCCAAGGCTACACCCTAGAAAGGGTTTGTGAGGATTGACCTATCGAGAAAGTGGCCTGATGTTTGCTTTCAGATCATACATTATATCACATTAGAGGGTAAAAACATGGTAATCTTCTCTCATCACTTTCTCTTGCTTAATCACTTCAAGGGGCATACTATCAGTCTTCCATTTTTCTTGTTAAAATCTATGGAAGCTACGATTATGAATTTCAAGTGTAATCCCTCAATGAATATTATCCACCAAGGGCTGATACTATTATTGGTCAAGAAGGGGGAATCGTTATGGTCAGAAATTATCATGGAAGCGATTAACATCCCTAGTGAATAGGAAAACTTTAAAAGGGAAGAGGATTTCTTCATGGACTCCGAGTCCAATAAAGATGGGAAGGATCAGACTGAAAGAGCTAGAGATGAGTTTTCACAAGAGGATTTCAAAGTGAGAAGTAAGGATAAGGGGATTCCTAAATACGTGTCTCCCATTGCTAGTAGGGGCCAAAGGGTTATATATCCCAAGAACAAGGAAGGAATTGAGCAATGTCTTGATAAGCTTTTCACCAAGATATCAATCCAAAAATTGCTTTACAATGAAATAGTGGATGAAGTCAATCAACTTAAAGGGCTTCTGGTTCATGAGACGAAAGATATGAAGTTTGGCAAAGAACATGTAGGTATCAATGAGCTCACTCCCCAAAGCAACAACACCTCTCGGAGGAATGGAGTTGAGGATAATAGTAAGGAGTCTGAGAAGGAGAAGGAGGAACCCAGGATTACCAGTTTGAAGTGTAAGAGGTAGGGCAAAGAAAAAGACCAGTCTTTTGGGAACTACACTAGAGGGAAAATGAGCAATACAGAAGAAAGTCCCAAGGCCAAAAAATTGGTCATCTATTCCAAATCTGACTAGTTGGTCCTTTTCTATTTTTTTTGTCTAGCTTGGGTTTTTTTGCTAAAGCTTAACATCTTTTAGGTGGCAAGGGTTTTTTCCTATTAGGTTCTTATTTTGTTCCTTTTTATTTTTTTGTTTTTCATGCTTATCTTTTGGATTTCTTTTGTATGGTTATGGGCCCCTCTTAACCTGGTTCTTAACTTATCTAATTAAAAAATAGATGACCAAGGAACAAGTTATATGGTAGATCTATATCTAAGACATGGATTAAGGTTTTTTGGATAACAAGACCCACCATAAGTGGAAGATATATAGTCCTAATTGACTGATGTTATGCATTATCGTAGGTTTTTAAAGTGATAATGTTGAGATCTAGTGTTGTTGTTGAATGTCCCAAATGTTTTATCCAACTTAATGGTCAAATATTTAAGCTAGACCCATTTTATATGAACACCTTCTTTACTTTGTGCTTGGATATAAAAATTTCAATATATAATGGCAAGTTATGGGATGTACCAATGGGAGGAATATTTGTATGGTCAAAAGTCACTTGATTATTGGAGGACAAATTTCTTATAAGTTCTTGGAAGTTGGATGGATTAATGTTTTTTGGGAATTTCGATGCTTGTAAGGCTCTGTACAAATGTCCTTATAGGTAGTGGATGTCTTGAGAAGGGCCAAAATGTAAATTTGGGCTGGTGTTTTCTCAAGTTGTTCAATTATATATACTTACCTTCAATGGTATGAAAAAAGGACTCTTGGAATAGTAATTTTCATGTGCCTCATGGTAACAATGCAATCTTGGGATTTGATTTTAATGATGAAAACATGATTATCCATATGTGGGTATATGCAATATAATGGGGGACAAAAGAGGGGGATTTAAACAACACTTTTTTCTCTGAAAATAATAATAGTTGAACTTGAAGAGAATTTTCAAGACACTTGGAAAAATAATTTGACAATAATGTAAGAATATGAATTGTGGCATTTTAAATGTAGTTTTTAAATATATATATTTTCGATACCTAGATGATAAAAGTGTCTAAAATTGATGTATTTATGACAATAGCTTGGTTCTTTTTTGTGAAAAGATAAGGAGACTTCATGTACATGGACGCACTTTTTTTAAATAAATGATTGAATTTTTATATGAAATTTCATATATGGATATAAGAAACATCAAAGATTGTTGATAATATTTTTTTAATTGATTTTTTAATACACACACACACACACACACAAATAAATAAATCATTTTACAAGTGAAGACAATTGGAAAATTGAAACTACAAGTTTATGAATAGAAATTTTTGACCTTAAATTCAAGAAAATCATTTTTTTATAAACATAGCCAATGATGTGTAGATTTTTAAGATATAAGTTATATAAAATTTCAATTAATAGTCAAAAATTTGTAGTGGTATTTTTAATGATATGTATATAGGCCATCATGAGATATGTTGTGTAGAAATTAATTAATAATTAAAAATAATAGTTTAACATTAAAAAAATTACATATTCAAAAACCATGATTTTCCCTTTACAAAAACATATATGTTTTTTTAAAATAATAAAAATTACATGATCATATGTGTTATCAAAGACAAAAAAGATGCATAAATTTTCTAACAATCATTTGGGCTAGTCCATGATAAGTTTTAGGCTAGGTTTGGACCCCAAAACCTAAAACCAAAGCATTTTTGGAGGGAAAACAAAAAAGTCAAATCATTGATATCTTAAAAGGGTGCACACCATTTGAAAAGGGTGTATATCATTTGAAAAGGGCATATGCCCTTTACAAAGTTTGTTTGCTCTTTTATAAAGGGTGTACACCCTTTTGAAGATAAAAAAGGTCATTAAATGAAATTGTTTGTTTGGAAATACCACCACATGGGGCGTATATGATTTTTGAAAGGGCGTATGCCCTTTGTAGTTCATGAATTTTACTTTTTAGCCAATGAAATTCATTCATTCATTTTGTATCTTACAAACTTGGAATTGGTTTTTACTACTGACATTGTAAATTCTACAAATTTTCCATTTACTTTGTTTTAATTACTATAAATTATTCAATTTTGATTTTAGAGTTGGACTTATTTGTGTAAAGATAAATAATGGAGTCAGTATTCACCATAAAAAACCAATTAAGGAGCTAAAAAATGAGAAAATTGAAGTCAAGAGAGAAAAAGAAAGAAACAGACAAGCAAATATAAGAGCATCCATAAGAGTTTTTAGACAAGGTGAAGGTACTTTATCCACACCAAGTTATATTTCAAATAAAAATAATATGTCTAATTCCATGGAATTTAATTTAGATGTCTTAAAATGAGATAAAATAACTTAATCAATCCTTGTTGAATGATGAAATTCAAAATGTAGAACATCTAACTAATAAATTTACATTGAGTGATGAAACACATGGAGAAACACAATATAATGAAACATCCACCCATAATGAAGTTTTTGAGCATGATAGTAATCAACATCACATAATGACCCCAATTCATTTCTCTCATAATGAAGAGGAATTCACTTTGCCTATAGGTTATAATTTACCTAACCAACACTTTAATATCCCTTCTCTGGTTGAAGTGCTAAAACCATCAATTTAATAAAAAATAAAGCCCCCGGACCTACACCTCCAAGGATAATGTGATAAACACCAAGGTATTTGATTGAAATAGATGAGAAATTAATAGAACCTATGGAAGATAAAGTTTCAATAAGATCAACTCAACACCATACTTAACGTGTGTGGGACTATGCATTTGAGAAGAAAAACCATACAAAATGATGCCAACTATTTGTTCAATTATTGAAAATGCAAAAAGTGCCATGTGATAAATAATTTAGGGTTAATAATAAGCAATAAAAAGGAAATAAATAATGCAATAGTAAAGAATCTATTTAATGCATTTAAAAAAATAAGAAATAGAACTTTAAAAGAATATACTAATGTGGTAAGATGATTAGTAACAAAATCTATAGTGAGTAAGTCAACATATAGAGCTTAATTTCTTAGTTAAACAAGTACATCCTTGAACTTGAATAGGAAAACTCTAATAATTTTCATAAAAAGAATAACAATGCTTGATGACCTTTTGCTCACAAATTGTTGGGTATTTAGTGGTAGACTCCCATGAAAAAATAAGGTGTTAGTTGAAAGAACATGATATTTAATTGAATTTTTTTAGCATGACAACATAAAATTTTCATATAATATACAATATCTTATTAAAATAAGAAAAGGTTCAAAAACCATGGGTCAAATGCAAAATATTTCTTGGACATGACTTAAACATAATTTTACAAAAACATTATTGAAAAATTTAAAGGGCAATTGATAATTAGTCAAATGTCATTTGAGATGTGCAAGCCTTTCTACATTAAAATCAATCAAACACACACCACATGTTGATGTAGGATCCATGTTGAATTTGGTATGTATTTTGATATTTTTTGTTGTATATGTAGTATCTTACATACTGATGATGTTATGTAGGAATGTAAGGTGGCTTCCCCATATAAAACATCAAGAGAGTTAATTTTAAGTCTTTTCTATCAAGGACCTGAGGGATTTTTTTATATTAAAGAATGTTTAGATGGAATATGTAACATTTGTGGAGGTTTGTCACATTTGACTAGCTATATACATGAATTTTTTTGATATGATTTGGAAAGAAACTTGTTGATTTTAAGAAGTACAAATTTGTAAAGTATGTATTAAAAGATAGAAAAGAGTCATCAAAATGTGAATTAATTATGACCTAAGTATCTATATCCGATTTCATGTTTGAATTTAAGAATAATATTATCTACTAATATGTAAGACACACACATAAGGTAAAGTGGTTAGATAATCAATTTAGATTTTTCAAGGATAACTTCTAATTTGTGACCATTATTTCAGTTGTGGACTTTACTTAAAAATACACACTATAACCACAAAAAGAGGTTTAATTCCAATACTAAACTTTAATTCAATTTGGAATTTTTGTGCATGTTACATTCAGACATGCATTGATAATATAAAGAACAACAATTTTTTTTTGAGGGAGTACCAGTTGTATATGAGTGATGACAGATCACATATTTTAGAGTTTGTCCAAGGTTATTTTGGTATATTTTATAGAAGTATGAATGTAAGAAAAATAATGTTAAATAAAAATTACATTTAGTTAGATAATTATGTAGGACAATTTAAAAATTCTCAAATGTTTTAATAGTTAAGTAGGATGCATAAGAAGAACATGATTCAACATTTCTGCAGTTTCTTTGACGTTGGGCATGGTAAAGGGGAACATGATGGTTCATGTGCATGTGTAAAAATATCCCATAAAAAGAGTAAGGAAAACATAATGATGGTGCTAATTTGATTGATGCTATAGGTATTTCAATTTGATGTAATGAAACAAATTCTCATGGATCAAATAAATATTCTCATGCACAAAGATTCTTTTAGCTAAAGAAATAAGAAGATAAGATAATGCATGAATATTTTGGTACAATATCTAGATTTATTATTTTTTACTTCATTCAAATCTTAAATTCTAGTTCATGGACTATTTATACTAGGGATATGGAATTTTTTTTTGAACTGTATTTAATTTAATTAAAATGAATGTGATTCAAAAAAATGGGTTGATGAATAGTATTGCAGACCCATAATACTTGTGGAAATTAGTGATTCATTTTGACCAATAGGGGATTATGAAATGATATCATCTATTGACTTCGATCATATCTCATATCTTATGCAACTAGGTATAATTTATTTATAATTTAAATGTAGCCTTAACTACTAGTGATATCTTACTCTTTAAAAAAAAAAAATTGATTATACATTAAATTTACAAGAATTTTTTTTACAACAATTGCACCTACTAAAAATGATGAGGGAACATAATACTACTCGTCTCATTGTGTAGAGGCAAAACAATTTAACAACTGCCATGGATGGAGAAGACCTAGTTTATCCCACTAGATCTGTGGTGGTTATAAGAACTTTACTTTGTAGATATGTTCATAACATTGTAAATCAATGGTTATTTGAGGACATTAAAACACATAGGGTGGTGCTTAATTATTCAAATTTGGTTATCTCTAAAAATATTCAAATGATCAAGTTTCATAGAAAGACTCACAACAAAAGTTTTGTGAAAAAATTGTGAATTTGAGCATGAAGTAATTCTTGAAACTATTAGAGTGGATGACAAGATCTCCTGATCAAGTGAATGTATAGGTTGAGTGATCACACAAGTCAATCAAGTGCACACTAAAATGAAGCTACAAATAAATAAAATCATAAACTAGAATTGTTGAAAAAAGATTGAGAGAAAAACATCAATACTCCATATGAATAGCTAACTTTGCATTATATTATGACTATGTGAATAAGTACATATATATGTGGAAGCTAGGTGTAACTCAACCACATTATGCATGTGGGACTAACTTTCTCAAAATAGGTGGAAGAAAATAATCAAGTCAACATCCTCATACATGTGGAATAAACTTCTCCAACGTAAAAAAACACACACAACTAATAAAGTTAAATATAAGTGTAGGAAAACCCAACAGACCAACACCCCCTTAAATGTATCTTAGGTGGGTATAAGAAATAGGTCCTAATAACAAGGCTTGATAAGGTAACCAAGAACAAATCAATCACTCATAAAGTAGATAAAAGAAGAAAACTAGTAGGAAAAACTCCCATTCCCCCCCCCCCCCCTGCCCCCCCGTCCTTAAAAAAAAGAGTGAAAAGAAGTGAGGGCTAAAAGACCCCACTAGAAGTTATAACTCTTATAATCACCATGTATCCTAGAAAATAGGGCCAATGTGTGCCTCCACAAATAAGAGAGAGAAGGTAAATATAGAATGTCACATGGAAAATGATGTAGTGGGTCCCTCTTTAATAAATGATGTATCTTCCTTTCAGAATAAAGAGACCTTGAGAAATCAAACTACTGAATTCTCACTCCAATCGATTGTAGGTAGGAATAAGGATGTAGATCTCTAAAAAATGCTCAAATGTCTCCCTACTACTGCTCAAAATCCCAAATTTTGATCAGGAATCACATGCCTAACTATATAAGATGGCAATAAGGAAGCATAAAATGAAGGAGAAAGAGTAGAAGGGTTTATAAGTACCCTCATTACATATAGAGAATAAGATGCAACTCCATGAATGTTGTCATCAAAGAGAAGACATATATCCTCAATGGTGTCATCTAGATTTAAAATGTGAGACTCTAAAAACAAAGAAGATATGTTTGGTAGAAAAGTGTCCCAATAAGGTGAATATAGAAGACATATATAATCCTAATGTAAAGAATCACTAAAATTTATCGAAGGCATAACTTTGAACTCTATAATAACAATAAGGATTGGTGGAATCTCACTGCATATCATGTGTCTACATTGCACATCCCATAAAATGTCCCACTACAAAGAATCATTAGAAGCTATTAATGAAGATACAATGAACTCAATAGTAGTAATAGGTACAAGTGTGTCCATAATATGAACACTAGTGGAAGAATATATCAATGCTAGAATGCAAGAGTTCTCAACTGTAGATGGGGTATCTAAAGGAGGAGAAGGATCAATATCATGAACATGTGAATGGTTTTCCAAGGAATCATCATTCTTAGATGAAGAATTAATGTCTCCATATAATTGTAGAATGAAGGTCCAAGCAGTGAAAGGGTACTCAGTGCACTCAATTTGATACAACATATATTTAGAAATAGTGAGACCTATTAGTCTATAGATGATGTCATTATTATTAAACCACATAGGTTTTTGTTTATAGTCATTTGGATCAAGAATGAGTCCAAGAAGATAGGGTAGTAGATCATGCTCTAGGAAATTATTTGTTATCCCATTCTTTTAGGATAAATAGTTCTCTGAATTTAGCTTTACAACTTTAATAAGATCTATAAAGGCACCCCAGAAACTATTAATGGTGAACCCCCCCAAATTTAGCACTTTATAATTTTAGTGAGATTACAAAACAAATTGGACCAATGGAACAAGCACAAAAAAATATTATACTTTTGATAAAAGTGTCACTCAAATCTGAGTAGCCAATCAAAAGTTATTACAAAATTTGTTTTCCCATCATTAATAACCTATTTTAATGAGTTTTCACAAAAAAATTAAATGCACTTAATTAAAAAGGAGTGGACATAACCTTGTAACTATCCGTTGGAATCAGAATTATACCATTGAGCATTAAAAAGTCAAACAATCTTCCCATAATATATTGTTTTTGTTTAAAAAAAATATTTAGCAACAATTTTTGTATTATATATTTTTTTCAGTAGCAATTAGTAAAACTTTGATAAATTTTACATTTATCAATGAAATTCAAAAGTTCAAAATGATTTAAAAAGATAAAAACAAAATGTGCAAAAATGAAAAATTGTTTGGCAAGATGTTGTATAGTTAGAGATTAATTTGCAAAATAAAAGGCATGTTTTTTGATAAAAAACATAAATCTATATTTACAAATAAATGAAAAACATGATTTTGTTATTCTAAAACCCTCTACGGCAAAGAAATGTGGTGTATTAGATATGTTGAGGCTGCAATAATGACATATTAGCTATAATAATCGTACCACAAGAGAAGAAAACAATAAATATTTCTTCTACAACCAACAATAATTTTTTTTAGATATAATATATTTTTTTTTTGAAAATGATAAATTCAATATTTTAGAATGAAACTAATACATAAAACTAGATAATTGTTAAAAATAGATTGGTGCTCTGATACCATATTAGAGTGGATGCTCTGATCTCTGGATCAAGTGAATGTATAGGATAAGTGATCACACGATTCAAGCAAGTGCACGCCATAATGAAGTTACAAGTAAATGAAATCATACACAAAAATTATTGAAAAATAATTGAGAGTAAAATATCATTAATCCATATGAATAGATCACCTTGAATTACATTATGACTAGATGAATAGGTACATATATAGGTGTAACCCAAGCACACTATACATGTGGGGCTAACTTCCTGAAAATAGGTGGAAGAAAAACATCAAGCCAACATCCTCATACATAAGGGATAAACTTTCCTAATGTACACAAAAAACATACAACTAAGAAAGTTAAAAATAATTGTAAGAACAATCTACACACTAATAGAAACACTTAACATTAGAGGTGATTTTGAAGGTACATTGGATTGACTTGGTAAGGTTAATATTCAACATGTCTAGCTTTTAAAATTACTAAATTTTTCTTATTTGATTTATTATATTTTAATTTTGAATTATTTTATCATTGTGCTTATTTTTGTTTGAATTTTTTACTAACAAATTTTATGTAGGTTAGTGTTAGAAGATGAGCTTCCACCTTCACATGTTTGGTGCTGTGAGTAGAGAAGATTATCTTCTTGAAACAAAGAAAAGCCTAAAAATAATACATGCTAAGTGGATTCTTTTTAACTCATCCCAAGTGATAGCAAAAAATCTAGGAGATCAGAGGACTCACTTGTACAAATTTAAGAGTTGATTTTTCATCTTTACCTATCTGAATGTGTTGGTGAATACATTTATTTGATTGAACTAATGAGTCAAAAGATATGCTACCCATTGACCAAATTTTGGTCTCTTAATAGACATTTGGCCATGAGATAAAATACATTACCATGTCTCCCTCATCCTACGAGGCATGGAATCCTCTAGGGGGTGATTAGAGGACTCATCCATGCAACTGTAGGAACTAATGACTTATCTCTACCCATCATGGTTCTCCTATAATGTGCACTGGAAGTTCATTCCATTTTCCTACTAAGGAATGAGAAAATTATCTTTAGGGATGACTCCAAACAATTGTATATTTTGAATTAGGAGCTCAATAAAGAGTGGAAGGTGGAAATTTTAAAATTTATACAACCATATAGATGTGTCAGTGAAGATGATACATTGATCGGGATAGTGAGTCAAAAGATATTCTATTCAATGACCAATTTTTGGTCTCTTAAGAGACTTTTAAATACGAGAGAAAATGCATCACCGTGTCTCCATAATTATGAATGGAATATAATTCTCTATAGGGTGCTTATATAACTTGTCTATAAAATTGTAATAATTGAAAACTCATCTCTAACCCTCATATTTCTCCCACAATGAGCATTGAAAGTTTGATTCATTTTCCCATTAAGGAATGAGAAGCTTATCTTCAAGGATGCCTCAAAATGCCTATAAATTTAAACTCAAATTCCTGAAAAAGAGTAAAGGGTGTCAATTATAATGTTTATACTCCCATCTAGATGTGTCAATTAAGATAACTCATCGATTAGGATATCGAGTCAAAATCTATGCTACCCACTAACTAGCTTTTGGTCTCTTAAGAGAAATTTGGCTGTGAGTGAAAACATACTAGCATGTATCCCTCATCATGATTGGCATGGAATACTCTAGGGAGTGATTACAAGACTTACTCATGCAACTATAGGTGTTTATGGCTCATCTCTACCCATCATGTTTCTCTTAAAATGAGTGCCATAAGTTCACTCTATTTTCTCACTTAGGAATGAGAATCTTCTCTTCATGGATGCCTCCAAATGCCCATAAAATTTGACCTTAGGGCCTAATAGAAAGTGGAGGGTGGCCATTCCATCATTCATACATCCATACAGATTTGTTGGTGAGGATGGTTCATCTATTGGGCTAATGAGTCAAAAAATACACTACCCACTAATCAACTTTTGGTATCTTAAGAGATATTTGGTTGTGAGAAAAAATACACTATTGTGTCTCCCTTGTCCTAAGTGGCATGGAATACTTTAGTGGGTGATTAGAAGATTTACCTATGAAATTTTAGGAACTAAATATTCATCTCTACCCCTCACGATTCTCCTAAAATACATACTAAATATTCACTCCATTTTTTCACTTAGGAACAAGAAGCTTCTCTTCAAGGATGCCTCCAAATGCCTATAAATTTCAAATTTGAGGCCTAACATAGATTAGAGGGTGGACATTCCAATTTTTATATGCCCATATAGATATGTCAGTGAAAATAGTTTGGCTATTGGGCTAACAAGTTAAAAACTACTCTACCCACTAACCAATTTTATTAGTTATTTGGCCATGAGGAAAAATACGTCATTAAGTCTCCTTCATCTTGAGTAAAACATAATTCTCGAGGAGTTGTTTGTAGGACTCACCCATGAAACTATAGGAACTAACAACTTATCTCTAACCCTAATGGTTCTCCTATAACACATGTCAAAATCTCATTCCATTTTTCCACTTATGAATGATAAGCTTCTTTTTAGGGATGCCTCCAAATGCCTATAATTTTTAACCTTAAGGCCAAACAAAGAATAGAGGGTGGAAATTATAGTGTTTATACATCTATTTGGATGTGTTAGCAAAGATAATTTATCGATTATGTTAGAGATTCAAAGATATGCTACCCACTGACCAAATTTTGATCTCTTAAGAGATAGTTAGCCATGAGAGAAAATGCACCATTGTGTCTCCTTGAGTGGCATAGAATCCTCTGGGGGTGCTTTGAAGACTCAACCATAAAACTAAAGACACTAATATATCATCTATTGAGGTGTTACCAATGATGTCTCCAAGGTGGCCAAGGGTGTTCATGAGGTGTCAAGTATGCTAGTAGGTCAATGGAAAAGTGTGCCTTAGTGATCATGCATGGACCTTGTAGTGTTTGCTTGCTTAGGTAAGATGATGGATGTTGATGATGTGTTGACCATGTTTGAGGGGTCATATAGGGTGTAAGAAGTTCTTGGTGTACTTTTTTAAGTGAAAGGAATTCATCTAAGTAGTCTTGTGAAGGTCTAGATTATCTTAGTCATCTTGGCAACATTTCTTAAGTAAGAATATTGATGATGTCAATATTTACACATGTGAAGGTGTCAGAAGAAAGTGGTTACATGGGTTTGTTAAGATTTGTGAATAGAGATTATGTTTCAAATTTTAGATATTGACATGATGTATATCAAAATTTATTATAGTTAAAATTTTCTCTCTTAGGTAGAATTCATTGTTTTCCATACTTAGCCAAATTTGCATTAAAAAGTGATTGTTGGAATTCAAATATTTGAATTTACAAAGGAAACCTAGTCTGCAATATTTTACCTATAAATTTTGATGATGGATGAATTTTATGATGGATTGAAAATAAAAGTGGTAGATAAATTCAAAGGAAATCCACTAAAATTGATTTGGAGGTTTGAGTGGTCGTATATTTGCATTTATTATGGATCAAATTTGACTAAGGGTTTGACTTTATTCTACAAGTGACCCAATAAGGATGTTCAATTTTTTATTGATGGTGTTTAGATGTTTCATGGTGAATTATCTATTTAAGAGTGTTTTAAACTCCCTAAGGATCATCTATATAGATTTTGGAGGTTTGACCAATCCATATTCAATATGAACCATTACTTGGAAGTTGATTATTTGTTCGTTCAAATGGTTTTCATGCACAAGAAAATTGATTGAAAGGTTTTACATATGTATAGGAGTGTAGTGATTAATGGAATCACTTGAGGGTGTTTTAGGGGTCATGTGGCATGGACCTATGTGATTTGAATTGGTCTTGTGTTTCTATCTTATCTCAGTGAAGTGTTAAATGGGTGAATAACTCTCCATGGACCTAAAAGGGCTATGTAGGCCTAATTTAAAGGTGTTATTGCTTAAAGGTGATCTATCAAATCTTTGGTTAACCTATGTAGGTGGTGTTTATATTTTTATAAGTGGGATAGAAGCCTTAAGGGTTAAGGAATGTCTTGTGTCTGACCAACAAGGTGGTGAGCATGAAGGCTCTATAAAGATCATAAATAAAGATGAAGGCTTCTAGGGTTGATGTACGAAGTATAGTGAAGTGTGAGTAAGCTTGGTAGATAGATTAAAGAATAGAGTAGTGTGATGAATATGTGTGTGACATATATGTCATATTTATGATGTTGTGATAGTGTTTTGTAGAGTTGATGATTGAGAATGAGCGAAGAAGTGTAGAATGATCCAAAAGGTTGTTTTAGATGCATGTTTGTGTGTGAAGGCTTGAGAAAATGTGAAGTGTTGAAGAGAGATTTTATTTATTATTTCTCCTTTAGATTGGAAGGAAATAATAGTTTTGAAGGTGTTCATATTATAAGGTGTTGTGTGGGTGCTAAAAATCTAGGGTAAGTGGGTGGTTATCCATGCTTAGGGGTTGGGGCTCCTTGTGAAGTGGGTGATTCACTAAAGTCTCTTGTTTATGATCTCTTATAGGACTGTAGTCCATATATTTGCAAGATTAAGAGTGGGTTTTCATTGGAGAGTTGTCAATGATGTCATGGAGGTGTCCTTTTGAGTGGATGAAGTACTTTGATAGCCTAAGTGACAATGACAAAGTGTGCAATGTGGTTGTTCTAGTGTGCTTGAAGTTGGCTTGGTTGATCTTTAATTTTAGAATGCTTAGAGATGTTAAAGGATGAGTATGGTGATTTGATCATGTGAAATGGGTCTTATAAATAGTCAAGGATGATTAGAGAGCTTGTGTGCATAAGTGGAATTCATCTAGTAGTCCATAGTTTTCATCTAGATAGTTTGGGTCTAGTGGTAAATTTTTTTGAGTAGGCAGTTTGCTGAGATCACCATTGCCATGTGTGGATGAGTCAAAGGAAGTTGGTCATATGGTTGTGATAAAATTTGTCCCTAGTTTTTATGCTAAAAATCTTAGGTCATGTACCTAAATTTAGTCAAAGATATATGTTTGCAAACTTGGGCTCTCAGGCATTTTGATAGTGTTTTCCCATACTTAGCCAAATTTGCATGAGGCAAGAAGAGTCGAATAAGCATTTTAATGATGGAATATCTCATACATGTGGATATTTAAGGATAATTTGATCATATGGGTTTGTTTATTTTTGTGCATAATTAATTTTCACTAACTTTCAGGTTAAGTACTAAAGTGCAACAAAATATATGCAAGTACAAAGTTGGCTTCTCAAGCAATTTGTAATGTTTTCCAGACCATCACAAACTGTCATGTAGACATGGATGAAATAGTAAGTTTGCACATTTATTTTAGGTACAAAAAAGGTAAATATTTTTTAAATGATATCATGGAGATGTTTTATATAATGTCAAGAATCTACCCTAAAATTCTAGGTCTTGAAGTGTTGTCTAACTTGAGATATAAATCTTCATAGTTGTACTTATAGATAGTGATGGGTCATAGACCATCAAGTTTATTCACATTAAATAATGAGGTCAAAGGTTATATGCATAGGTGACAAGTGTCATAACCTATATAGTCTGATATAAGATCAATGGTGAGTGGTGGTTCATACTAATAAAGATCAATGATGCAAGACAAGTCAAGAGTCAACATTGCATGAGAGGCTGCCAAGTGGCGCAAGTTCATGGAATGATAGTAAAATGATTAGAAGGTATGTGAGGGTGATAAGTGTAATGATATAAAGACTTATAAGATAGATCTAATGGTGAGAATTTATAGTTAAATACCTAGTTGATCCATAGAGATCGAGGGTGCGTATTTAAGCAATATTGCAAGGGTGCATGGGATGAGGTCAAAGTGATTGAAGTTTAACATTTGGATAGTAAAGTAATACAAGTTAAAAACCAAGCTATTTCAAATGATATCAATGTAATTATTTTGTTCCAAGATGTTAGTAAGAAAAAATATGAAGACAAGTGTCTGATGTTTAACTATGACCGTTTGAATTTGAATATTCAAATTTTATAATGGAAAAGACCAGTGTTTGGTTTTTGTGCCATATATTGCGATATACATAAAATTTAATCATGGTGTAAAAAGATAATTTATATAGGATTCCAAGGTGAATCTATAAATATGAATTTTAAATATTAATTGTATGTTTAATCAAAGATATTAAGGTTTAAAGTTGACTATGTTTTCAACTGTGTTCTACAAGTAACCAAAGAAGGGTAATTAAGCTCATTCTGATATTGTTTCAATGTTGAATGATGAATTAGTTATTAGATCAAGTTTTATAATCCATAAGGATTATCTATGTGTATTATTAAGGCTTAACCAATCATATGTATTATGAATAAAGGTTTACAAGGTGACTATGTGTTTGCTCATAATGACTGTGTGTACAGAGAGTTGTTTGAGCAAATTGTGCTTAAGCAAGAGGGTACTATGATGGTATTTGGAAATTAAGGAGGACCTATAGATCATGTTTAATGGGTCCATGAATTTTAAATTGTTCTTGTGTTATTAATTTTCTCTAATAAGTATAAAAAAGGTGAATGGGTCTCCATAATGTCTACAAGGTGATTTAAGCCTATTTGAAAGTGGATCATGCTTAAGTGTGACCTATGTAAGATGCCTTAAGGATGAAGGAATGTTTTGTGGGGAAAACCAAGATGTTTATAATACATGATAACTATATATATATATTTAAATCAAATATGATGAATTATAAGCTTTTGGAAGACTTTGTGAGACTAGTGTAAGGTGTTTGTGAGAGTTGTGGAGTGAAGGAGAGGTAGAGTGCCCAGTTGATGAGTTAATGATTATATAAGATTAAGGAATATGTGTATGCATAATAGGTCATATTTATGATGTCCAAATATTTCTCTTATATTTTGAGGATATGCGAAGAGGTCCAAGTGTGCATATGAGGATAATTTGAGTGAAAGAGAGATATTGTGGCATGCTTATGTGAGAGGCCTGTATGAGATAGAGAGATTTTGTGTAGGGGTTAGATAAATAGAGATACATCATCAAGTGTTTAAGAAATAAATTATAAGGTGGAGGTGTTCAAAGGAGGGTCTAAATGATTTGATATTATTTAGGGGCAATTTCTCCTTGTGAAATAGGTGTTTCACTAAAGGCCTTTGGTTAGGAGGACATGATCAAGGTTTACTGGTCTAAAGGAGTTGACCAGTTTCTTATTTGTAATTTATTATAGGATAGTAGTCCATGTGTTTTAGAATTGAGAGTGGGTTTTATTCTCCATGAGGGTTTCCTACATGAACTATGTGTTATGTGTTTGATCTTGTGTATTCATTAAATGAATGAGCTCTCTTGTTAATGTTGCTTGATAAAGTTGATATATGTTGATTACTTAATAGTTTAAAAGGATTGCAATTGTAATTGAAATATCTAGGCTAACTGATTCACCCCCCCTTTCAGTGATTTTACATCTAATAATTTTTATTAGAGTAGGTCCTTTGGTAAAGGGTTGACAACTTGAAGGTGATCCAAGGTACAATATGGGTAGTCATCAAGGAGGTTTCTCTACTAAGCAAGCATCAATGGATCTAATTATGCATTTTAGAGTGCAAGGATGAGGACATACATTATGTCCCTAGATTTTGATGTATGGTAATCTATTATGGATGGTTATGTTGCTCCTACTATTCCTCCATCTAGTGCTGCAGATAAGAAGTTGTTTGAGAACAATTCCAGGGCAATGATTGCTATTACTTGTGGTCTTTCAAAGACTGAATACACCAAAGTAATCCATTTTAAATCTACTAAAGATATATGGGACAAAATGTAGATCATTTATGAAGGAGATTCAAAGGTTAAGATTTCTAATTTGTAGACTCATGGAAGGTAATTTGAAAGTCTCAAGATGAATGAAGAAGATTCTATGACATCCTTTCTACAAAGAGTTGATGAGATTATGAACATCATCAGAGGTCTTGGAGATAACCTTGAAGAATCTACTTTAGTTCAAAAGGTATCAAGGTCCCTATCCCTCAATTTTAACCCTAAAGTATCTACTATAGAAGAAAGTCATGTTCTTACTCAACTAAAGTTGGATGAATGGCACAACATCCTTACTACCTATGAGATGAGGAAGAATGATGATATAACACCAAATAAAGAAGCAAATTTTAAGAGTAAAATGAAGAAAAAGAATAAATTTCAAGGTAAAAAACCCAAAGAAGATGACATTTATGATATGGATGAGGATGAACTAATTGATTTGATTTTAAGAAAATTGATAACATGTTCAAGAAAGTATAAAGGTAAACTACCCCTCAAATGCTTCAATTGTGGTGAGATAGGACATTTTTATAACAAATGCCCTCATAAATATAAGAAAGATGATGATGAAGAGCATGATCAAGGTTATGATGATGGCAAGAGATAATTTAGGTCTGATAAAACTAAAAAAAGGATTCATAAGGTTTTACAACAAGAAGTATTTCAAGGACAAGAAGAGTCTCTACACCAAAGAAGATTTTAGCTCATCATATGAGAGTAAAGTTAGTGACTCTGAGTATGATCATGAAGATGATAGTCCTACTAAAAATGAAGCCCTATTCATGGCTAAGGAATGTAGTTACTCACATCAAAAGGAGTCAACTTGTAGTGATTCAGATGATGATGAAGATGAGGTGGACTATGAGACTGCATTGATAAATGATCTTAAAGAACTGAAGATTGAGAAGAAGATTAACAAGAAGATGAAGTATCAACTCAGATAATATGAGGAATAATTTAGTGTATTTAAGGAAAGAATGAATGAATATGCCAAGGAGCATGAAGATATAATCAAGCATCTCAGGTGTCAATTAGAAAACTTGTCTACAATCCTTAAAGATAAAGAAGATGAATGTTCAAGGTATGCTTATGAGATTATGTCTTTGAAATATGAGTTAGAGAAGTTTACAATCAAGGTGAAATAATTTGTCAAGTTTGATAAAATTTCTAATGATATTGATGATCTCCTAAAGAGTCAAAAGTTAGCTAGTGACAGATCTAGATTAGCTTTTAATGAAGAGCCCAAAGTTATTTCTCAAGTTGATATGAATGTCAATGAGATAAATGTGGATCAACCTTTGAGGTAAATCATCAAACAAGGAATGAAGGTGCTAACATAATGAAGATAAATTAGATGAGATAACCAAATGCCATGAGGTATGGAAATTTCAATGGTTACTGCTATACTTACAATCAATTTGGGCATAGAGCTAGAGAATGTAGAAGACCTATTAAGAATGAGTTTTCATGGGACTATGATGGGGGTCATCAGTCAAAAGGTATGATCAAGGTTAAGTGTTTTAACTATATTAATGAAGGACACTTTACTAAGCATTATCCAAATAAGGAAAGGCAAGATAAGTCTTCTTTAAAAAGAGTAGTTTGTTTCAATTATCATGACATTAGACACATTGAGAGTTTTTTTCTGAATAAGGTAAGACAAGCTAAGTTTCTATCAAGGAGTATGGTTTTCTACAACTATGAGTAGAGAGGTCACATTGCTAGATTCTACAAGCAAAGGCCATCAAGTAATAATAGATTCAATCATGCTCCTAGAGTGTAAGGAAGAAGGCAAGTTAACTCATGGAAGTGAAAGGTGGTAAGTGTGAGTTTGTTAGAATAATGAATATTTAAGCTTACCTAGGGTTAATAGGGTAAGTTATTTATTACCTAGGGTTAATTTTATTTACCTAGGTTAATTTGTTTTATTGTTGAGAATCTCTCAACAATATATTTGTTCGTAGTATGTGAAAATAAATAGTTTGTTTTCTCTATTTTGTAATCACAACAAATAGTTTGTTGTCATAAAAAAAACTATTTATATTATAAATACTTTACAATCTATGAGAAAATAACGAGAGATTAATGAGAGAATACAAATAATTTTTTGGATTATCACATATTTTTTAGGTGTGAAAAATTTATTTTATTCTCTAGTATTATTTGCAGGTTATTTGTTGTGGGTTCTTTCTCCTAGATTGATCATGTGGATCTTGTGTATCTCCTGCTCATTCTTTCATGGTATCATAGCTTGGAGTTCCAATTGAAGATCCTATTCCCTAAAAATTTTTCTGTTAGGTTGTGGAGCTAAAAGCTTCACCAAGGAGCATACTAAACAGGTTCGAGTCTACACAGACGCCAGCATCGGTCAGGAGTGACCGACGTCGGTCAGTTGCAGTTACAGAGGCACCGACGTCGGTAGTAGGGTCGGCCGGCGATGGTCACAGGCGAACAGGCAAGAATCGACGTCGGTTACCTGTGTGTCCAGAAAGCGATTTTCGAGGACATAAGCGAGTGTTTGCATGATGAGTTTGAGTTGAAGACTTAAGCTCGCGTCTCTATTATTAGCAATATTATTTTTAGAGCCCTTGTTGAAGAGGCTTAACTGTTTGTTGTAAAGAGCATGCTCAAGTTTCCTATTTCTATATGTAGGAAAGATCTTCTTAGCTATTGAGTGTAGTGTGAGTAGAACATTGTGAATGTTTGAAGGACAGTACTGAGTTGTATCAATCCAGGTTGTTGGATTTAAGTGTACTTGAGAGAGAGCTCTTGAGGAATAGAGATCTAGTGAGAGATCTTGTGTGCATCTGAGAGAGGTGTGGAAGAACGAAGTTTCTTCAATTGTATTCCTATTGTAAAGAGTTTTAATACAAGTTTTCAGGGTGTTTTCTTGTATCTCTTGTTCTGTGCTATTTATCATTTCAGTTACTTATCTATCTGATTTATTTCCGCGTTTATTGCTTTCACAAGTGTAATCCATTGTTGGTTGATCCCCAACAAGTGGTATCAGAGCTGCTCTAATACCACTTGTTAGGATCTTGCTCCACCAAAAGAGCATAATATGATTACCAAATCAAGCAACTTAATATGCAGAAATTAACCAGATTCACCAAGTAACTAGAATTCAAAATAACACATGATATGAGAGACAATACACAACTTGTATTAACACTTTATACAGAAAAGAATACAATAAAGAAGATGCCACTTCTTCTCCACCACCTTACAGAGGTTTCCCACGCCTCAAGTGAATAGTAAATCTTCTCCCCAAAGCTCTCCCTCTCAAGTCCCAACACCCAAATCAAAATATAGAGTTGGTGTTCACCTCCTGTGCTCCACGCACACCACAAGTGCTCCACGCACTCCACAAGTACTCAAAGTACTTCAAGTAGATCTCCCATGAACCTGCAACAACCTGCAATTCAACAGACCATACTTGTGGAAGGAACTCCCTTGCCTTCCTCTTTGCTCTATCCGAGTACACCCTGTACTCCAAGTAGATCCTGCCTGATACTGCTCCCTGTTGTGTTGCTGTCTATATGATCCTGCACACCTACAAATCAAACCCGATTCTGCACACCTGTGAACCTTGACCTTGCACACACATACACCTGCAGATCAATGATCTTACTTACCATGTAGATCTCCTATATAGGCCATGCAACTGTGACCAAGATCCTACATACATGAAGAACCCTGCTGATTCTCCAATCCAGCACCTACACCTGGTACTGTGGAACTAGGAGGAACACCCTTGCTCACCTCACACACAGAAGGAACAAACTTTGCTCAATTCAAACTAGAACACCTTTCCAATACAACCATGAGTCTATTATATAGATCTCATCCAAACAATAATTAGACATCTAATTACAATAATTAGATCCGCAGCTCTCAGTCTAAAAATAGCTCTAATCATGCAAACACTTGGTTCGTTAACTAACTGCCCATAATAAGCTCGCAGTCGAACCACACAGGCGACCGACATCGGTCCCTGTCTGCCTGGAGGTGACTGACGCCGGCCGACCCATGATCGACGTCGGTTGCTTCTCTTCACTGTTCTGCCGACGTCGGCTGATCAGACCGACGCCGGTTGCTCTGACGCTCAGCAACCTTCAGCAACCCCTCCAATGGCCTTCTCCGTGTCTGCATCAGTGAAGCTTTTAGCTCCACAACCTAACATTTTCATCATTTTTCATCTATTAACATAGTCAAGAACATTATTTTATTGATGTGTTACATATATTTGTTATTCTCTCACATTTTGGTTCTTGTTTACAAGTTCTTTTTGGAAATTTTTGTACTTTATGCTCATTAATGACCATACAGGTTTCCAAAATCAGAATTTTTTTTCATAGGGGCATATAAAATCAAGTCAAAAATCCATTTCAATTTGATTTTTTTCATTTCATGCTGGCCGTACATCTCTTTCCTTCAAAAACTGACTGACTAGTTTCTTTTGGTAGATTGCAGTACCTTTACGGTTTTCTGATGTGGCAGATCATATGATTGACTTTTTTGAAATATAAGACCTGTTCATGAAAGATGACTATTCTATCTTTCATTCCATATAAATTAGGATGAATTTGGACCAGGCTGTACAGTGTTTTGGAAGGTTACAACAGGAATTAAAAAAATAGTTTTTAGTCTGCAGCATAGCCGTATGGTTTTATCCATTCTGAATGCCTTATACTGCATAAAATCAAAATTTGATAATTTTATGTGTTATCAAACTTCCCAGGCTTTCATTTCCAGCTGAGAAGGATGGATTTGGACCAGCCATATAGTCCTTTGGGCAGATCCTGTGGAGCCAATTTTGCATTTGCTGAGAGGTGTTTACCTTGGCTAGTGTTTACAAAATTCCTCAAAAATTTCCCTGATCACCACGCCTTGCTAGAACAAGAGTTTATTTCTAATAAATCCAAAGATTATTCAGTAGTTATCTCACACGTGTGAGTCATTTTGGCTTATTTTTTATTATTTTAAAAATTTTTAGTGGTTTAAATGCAAGTCTCTAGCTTTAAAAGTACAAATTTGACTTTGCTAAAGCAGCTAGAGGTATTTTGTTAAAAATTTGTAGGGAGGAAGTCTTGGGATCAAACACCCCTAAATTTTTTTTGCATAAAGCCATTTTTTTTACTTTTTTATAAGCTAAGGCTAAATTTTTTTTCGTTGGGAGATGTTAAATTGTAACAGGAGGGGTGTTTTGAGGAAAAACAAATGTCTAGGTTGTTCTTGTCAACATCATCGTCTTCCTCGGGAATGGAATCCCGATTGTTTGAACCCCTAAATTCTAAAAATTACCATGTTTGGAAGCCAAAAATGCAACAACTCCTTCAATCAAATGGCTTATGGAGATTTTTTTTTAAAAAACAACACCTACGGCATTCACCACTAAAAAAGACAAATATGCATATGGTTGTAAGCAGGATGAGGCTCTTGGATTGATTTGCCTCAACGTCTCAGATAATCTTCAATTTCACATTACAGATGCTACTACGCCAAAAGAGGTATGGTAAAAATTTAAAAACCTATTTGGCAAAGTTAATGAGTTTAAAATTTTGCAATTAGATGCAGAATTGAGTACTCTCTCTCCATTAGATTTCCCTTTAATAGATAAATTAGTGGCAAAATTCAAATTTATAATGTCACAGTTGAAAGCTGGTGATAAGGATAAAAGTGATCAGGAGTGCATTTTCATGATTTTATCAAATTTGAAAGGACCATATAGTGTTTTTTCCTCTACTTTTTATACTATGATGGATACATTAGGTGATGAATTCAAATGGCCTTCCTTTGAAGTTTTTTTGTGAAAGATTGACTAAGGAGCAAACAAATTTAATGGCCTTAGATGCTCTACCTAGTCCTAGTCATGCTCTAGTTGCTAATTCTTCTAAAGGAAAACCTTCACCTAAGTCTAAACAAAAGCAAGCATCTTCAAATAACCCTCTAGAGTCCACCTCCCAGACACCTCATCATTCTAAATCTACTAAGACTAAAAAGTCCTTTAACCAAAAGAAGAAAACATTTGGTCCATGTAATTTTTGTGGTGGTCCTAATCATGATGAAAGTAGATGTTTTAAGAAGATGGAAGCCTTAGAGGCAGCGGTTAGACAACACAAAATTTCCATTCCGTCTCCATCTCCTTCTACTTCTCCTACAGGAAAAGGGAAAGCACTTTCAGCTAGGGCTATATCTTCATGTCATGATTAGTGGATTTTTGACTCAGGTGCTTCTCACCATCTCACACATTCTAAGGATCTATTGTCTTCTCTTACATATTGTAATACATCACATATTGTTATGGGTAACTCCTCACAGATTGATGTTTTAGGATCTGGTACTGTTGATAAACAGGATGGATGTTTTAACAATGTATTACTTGTACCCCAATCTCTTCTAATCTTCTCTCTGTATATCAAATATGTAATTCTGGTACTAGTAAAATTGTGGAGTTTACTTCACATGATGTTGTAATAAGAGAATGTAATGATCCTAGTGAGATAGTTGCTACAGGTATAACAGACCATACTGCAAGACTCTATACTTTTGATAAGTTTGAGTCTTTTATGTCTTCTGGTTCTTCACTTATATCACATGGTAATAATCTTAGTAAATTGCAGCATGAGAGATTAGGGCATTTGAGTTATGGATATATGCAACAAATGAGTACAAAACATCTTGTAAAAGGCCTTCCTAAGGTCTCATGTATTGATGGGGTGTGTCCTGGTTGTCTAGTTGGTAAACAACACCAAGATCCAATTCCAGTTGGTAAGGCCACATGTGCAAATGTACCCTTAGGGTTGGTTCATAGTGATTTGATGACTTTTCCAACTCATTCTTTTTTAGGGGCTAAATATGCACTCACATTCATTGATGATTTCACTCGTAAAAGTTGGGTATATTTTCTCAAGTTGAAAAGTGAAGTTTTTGAGACTTTTAAGGCTTTCAAAACCTTTGTTGAAAAATAATCATCTCTTCCTTTTAAGAAGATATGCACTGACAATGGGGGGGAATATGACAGTAATGCTTTTTATGATTTTTGTATTGAGCATGGGATACAGCACTAGTTCACTGTACCACACACTCCTCAACAAAATGGTGTAGCAGAGAGGAAGAATCAAACATTGAAAGAGATGGCTAATTGTATGATTCACTCTAAAAATTTGGGTCCACAATATTGGGTTGAAGCTATAAATTGTGTAAACTACATTCAAAACCATATGTCTCATAAAGCTGTGCAAAATATGACACCAAAAGAAGCTTGGTCTAGGATTAAGCCTGATATTTTAGATTTTCACATCTTTGGGAGTCAAGCATGGGCATTTTTTCTTAATGACAAACATGAAGCATTGGAGAAGAAAAGATAACCACTCATTTTTGTTGCCTATTGTGAAGATGTAAAAGCCTACCATCTTTTTGATCCTGTCACACATGATGTGTTATTTTGATGAGATGTTTAGGTTGATGAGCTACCCACTCCATAGGAGTGTACATCTAGTTATTCTTCTCCCCCTCCTTCTTCTACCAAGGATAGTGAGGATTTGCTTTCTATTGTTGATGATGATGTTGCACTTGTTTAGCCACCACAACCATCTTCTTCACCACCTTTGCCCAAGTGGGCAAAGAGCACTCTACAGGGAGCTGGTTCTTTTATTGGTGATCCTTTTGATTCTCATCACACTCACTCACAGACATCTGGTGTTGCTCTTTTGGGAAAAGCTTGTATAGATGATCCAGTGTTGTTTTTTGAGGCTATTGGTATACTCGAGTGGGATGTTGCTATGTATGATGAGTATTCTTCATTGATGAAGAATGATACTTGGGATCTTGTCCCTCTTCCTAAGGGAAGAAAACTTGTAAAATGTAAATGGGTCTATAGGACCAAATATGCTACAGATGGATCAGTAGATAAGTACAAAGCTAGATTAGTAGCTAAGGGTTTTTCACAGGTTAAAGGGGTTGATTACTTTGAGACCTTTGCCCTTGTAGCTAAGATGGATTCTATTCGGCTTGTACTCTCTCTTTCTACTTCACATTCTTGGTCTATTTTTTAGATGGATGTGAAGAGTGCTTTCTTACATGGTGATCTCCATGAGGAGATCTATATGGAGTAGCCTCCAAGATTTGTGCAGGACTCATCATTGGTTTGTAGACTCCGTCGTTCTCTTTATGGCCTCAAACAAGCTCCTAGAGCTTGGTACGAGAAGATGGATAGTTTTCTTTTGAGTTCTAGTTTTATTCGTTGTGAGTTAGATCACAATGTATACATCCTGAAGCAAGGTGAAGAGCTTGTCATTTTGGTTTTGTATGTTGATGATCTCATCCTCACTGGCAGTTTAGATTCCTTGATACATGACATCAAGGACAAGTTGGTAGATAGGTTTGATATGAAAGATCTGGGGCTTCTACATTATTTTCTTAGTCTTCAAGTTTTTCAATCTTTTGAGGGCATCTCTATTGGACCACATAAGTATGCGATAGATCTTCTTCATCGTTTTGGCATGGCTGATTGTAAGCCTGCCCCCACTCCATATCAGTCAGGTATTGTGTTGTCTACCACTTGTACAACTCCTCTTTGTATAATCAACTTGTAGGTAGTCTTTTATACCTGACTCATACCCATCCTGACATCACATTTGCTATGAAAGTTGTCTCTCAATTCTCACATGAGCCTCATGAGAGTCATTGGAAAGTAGCCAAGTGTATTCTATGCTACATTCGGGGCACCACTCACTTTGGTATACATTACACACCACAGAGTTTTACACAGCTTGTTGGATACACTGACTCTGATTGGGCTGGTGATGTTGACACTCACAAGTCCACTTGTGGATTTGATTTCACACTTGGATCAGGTCTAGTTGCTTGGGCATGCAAAAAGCAGACTGTTATTACATTGTCCTCTACTGAAGCTAAGTATCGAGGTGCTGTCAATGCTAGTTAGGAGACACTTTGGCTTTGACAGTTGCTTAGAGAGTTTGGCTTCACACAACAGGGTCCTACTACTCTTTGGTGTGACAACTAATGTGTGATTGCTATTTCATGCAATCCTATTGAGCATCAACAGACAAAATACATTGAGATTCACATGCACTTCATTTGACATCTTATTCAAGATGGAGTTCTTTCTTTGGAGTTTGTGCCTACAGCTGAGTAGATTGCAGACATCTTCACTAAACCTTTGGCTTCTCCTCATTATCTTTAGTTGTGAGCGATGCTTTGGGTGAAGGAATTTGTCCTTGGGGGGATTTCCCATGAAGTCCTTCCTTTATTTTTCATATATTTTGATTTGTGTGTTTATGGGTACCTTATCAGGCCTAGTAGCTGGGACCCATATTTTTTTTTATTCTCCCTATGTTTTGATTAAGGGAGGGTGTTAGAATAATGGATATTTAAGATTACCTAGGGTTAATAGGGTAAGTTATTTATTACCTAGGGTTAATTTTATTTACCTAGGTTAATTTGTTTTATTGTTGAGAATCTCTCAACAATATATTTGTTTGTAGTATGTGAAAACAAATAGTTTGTTTTTTCTATTTTGTAATCACAACAAATAGTTTGTTGTCATAAAACAAACTATTTATATTATAAATACTTTACAATCTATGAGAAAATGATGATAGATTAATGAGAGAATACAGAGAATTTTGTGGATTATCACCTATTTTTTAGGAGTGAGAAATTTATTTTATTCTCTGGTATTATTTGTAAGTTATTTTTTGCGGGTTCTTTCTCCTGGATTGATCTTGTCAATCCTGTGTATCTCCTGCTCATTCTTTCAGAGTCATGATGAGACTATATGTCCAAGTAATATATTTGATATGATGGAAAATTCTTTAGAAGGTGAAGAGTGCAAAGAGATTTCATTGACTACTCATGTTGTGAATGAAGAAACCAAGCTCAAGGAGAAGACGAAGGTACTAGTTGAGGCTAGTCCTGAGATGTGTATGGATCCAAGTGAACATCCTAATATTGTTGAGTGAGATATATGCAAAGAAAATCAATTGTTTATACCTAGTGATGAGGTTCCAAGCTGCAAGGTTGATGCTTCAAATGAAAAGGTATGTCAAGATTCCATAGTTACTTCATGTGTTGTCAATTCTATCTTAGAAGAGAAGGAGAGTGATATAGAAAAGGAACCAATTGTCATAGTTCAGACTAATAAGAAGAGTAACAAGGTTAATAAGTCTTATAAATATAATAATATTTTAGTGGTTGCTGAGGAGATGTGGGCCACTCCTAGATTCACTTTATTTTAGAGGATAATGGTGCAAAGGATGTCTATATCTATGCTTCTTAAGAGACTCCTTTTAGTGGAGAAGAAAGTGTTACTATGGTGATCTTTAGAAGGTCCTAGAAGGCAAGAGATGAGTGTTTTTAGTTAGAGCAAGTATGTCTAGGTGGAAGATATGCTGTGATAATGTCATGATGTTGATAACTATATATGGTTAGTCTACTGGGTCAAAATGGGCGTTTCCAAGTATAATGATATTGATGTAATTTAAAGATGATATTTTTGCATATAAAGGTATATTGACCTTATTATAGCATTCTCTAGGTGGTTTTGTGGTCTGAAGGTACATTGAAGTCAAATTGGAGATTTTTATTTGCTCTCAGGTTTCCCAATTTGTGCTTAAGAGCTTGTTGGTCCTAAAATGGGTTATAGGAAGTCAAGGTTCCAAATAGTGTGGAAGCTCAAATCTTGGTCCATAAGTGTATAATTTCTATCTCTAGGTGTGTAATAAGTTTCAATGGTGGATGTTGACCATAAGGAGGTTTGTTCACTCTATTTGTTTTGAGATTCTAGGGTTTTAGGCTTTGATAGAAAAGTGGTTTGCATTATGAGTTGAGGTATAAGGATTTTTAATATGTGGAATGGGATAAATGGGTTGTCAAATCAAGCTTAATTTAGATTTTAAGGTTTGTGGTTCTCAAGTTATTCAAGTTTTTGTCAAGTTGGAGGCCTAATTGGGTAGTAGGTTTGTGAAGCAAGTATGTTGCAGAGAATGAGATAGTTGTTTCAAATTGGTGTTCTTTAGGGGGCATATGAGATTACTCTAGATATGAATTTTTACGTCTTGAAGATGTGTCTACTAAAATTTATGGGCTCTTTAAGTTCTAGGTTGGGCTACAAGGAGTCTAGATAGGCCTAGTAATGAAGATGTGATAATTTTAATTAGTTTATCTAAAATATCAAGTTATGAGTATTTTAAGGTGAGTTTTTAGGTTGGTTTAGTGCATGTTTCTATTTATTTTATGGCATGAAGTTCTGTTGGTGGTCTTTGTGATAGTTTGATATAGAAGGCTAGTAAGCTTATATGGTGTTTCTTCATGGTATATGGAGATCTGAAGATACTCAAGTGATGAAATTGCTTAGAGATCTTAGGGGGAGTCCCTCTTAGATGTTTCTTGAAGATTCATATCATATTTCAATTCATGGTTTAAAAGTACAAGGTGGTATGCACAGATTTTGGGGGAACTAACTCAAGTAGCTTGAATGACTTAAGGAGATTTACATGATGTAAGGGGAAGCATATGTGAGATGCTTCAGTCATATTTAAGATGTGGTGATATATAATAAAGATATGATTTCAATAAATATTGGTATGATGACTTGATCAAACTTATTCATATTTGTGTGTTCTTTTTTTATTAATTATAATGCTTGATTGAAGTGAGTATTGACATGGAGCAAGAGGAAGGTGTCAAGGAAAGAAGATGTAGGCCCAAGGTAAAGGGGACTTTGTATCATATTGATATGTGGTTATATAATATTTATGGTCTTTTAAAGTCCTCAAAATAATTTGGTGCCCACTTTGTCATTGTATCAAAGGGGGAGAAAGTTCCTATTATGAGAGTGCTTGAAGAGAGAGAAGGTGAGATGAATGATGTTTTTTGACATCAATGACAAAAGGGGATATTGTTAGAGAGTTTTATATTATGTCATGGTGACATAATGGATGTGTTTTGGTGGGTGGATAAAAGTTATTTGATATCCTAAGTGATAAAGACAAAGTGTGCAATGTGCTTGTCCTAGTGTGCTTGAAGTTGGTTTGATTGGTCTTCAATTTTAACACAATTAGAGATGTTTAGGGATGAGTATGGTGATTTGATCATGTGAAAGGATATTATAAATGGTTAAGGATGTTTTTATATCTTGTGTGCATAAGTGAAATTAATTTATTAGTCCATAGTTTTCATCTAGATAGTTTGGGTCTAGTGGTAGAAAATCTGAGTAGGTAGTTTGTTGATGTCACCATTACCATGTATGGATGAGTTAGGGGGAGTTGGTCATATGGTTATGATAATATTAGTGCCTATTTTATATGTGATAAATCTTAGGTCATGAACCTAAATTTATTCAAAGATATGTGGGTGAAAAGTTGGGTTCTTAGGCATTTTGACAGTGTTTTCCCATACTTGGCCAAAATTGCATGAGGCAATAATAGCCGAGTAAGCATTTGATGATGGCATATCTCACACATGTGGATGTTTCAAGAGAAGGTGATCACATGGGTTTATTTAGTTTTTTTCCTATTTTATATTTTATAAATTTTAGGTCAAGCACTAAAGTGTGACAAAATATATGCAAGTGCAAAGTTGACTTCCCAGGCAGCCAACCATGTTTTCCAGATTGTCACAAATTGTCATGTAGACATGGATGGACCAATAATTTTGTGAATTTATTTCAGGTACATGGAAGGTCAATAATATTCAAATTATATCATGAATATGTTTTTTATAATGTCAAGAATCTATCTTAAAATTTTGGGGTCTTGAAGTGTTATCCAACTCAAGATATAAATCTTCAAAGTTGTACTTACAAACAGTGATGGTTCAGAGACCATCAAGTTTATTCACATTGAAGTATGAGGTCAAAGTTTGAATGCATAGGTTAAAAGTGTCACAAGATCTCTATTTTGATATAATATTCATGGTGAGTAGTGGTTTTTACTGACAAAGATCAATGGTGTGAGCCAAGTCAAGAGTCAACATTGCATGAGAGGTTGCTAAGTGGCACAAGTGCATGGAATGATAGTAAAATGCTCAAAAGGAATGTGAGGGTTAAAAGTGTCATTATGTTTGGAGTTTTGAGATAGATATAATGGTGAGTTTTTTTAGTTATATACCTGGTTGATCTGTAGCCATCGATGGTGCGTATTTACTCAATATTATAAGGGTGCATGAGATGAGGTCAAAGTGACTAAAGTTTAATGTTTGGATAGTAAAGTAATATGGGTTAAAGACAAAACTATTTAAAATTATATATATGGATAAAATTTGTTCCAAACTATTAGGAATTAAAAAGATTATGACAAGTGTCTGATGTTTAACTATGACCATTTGAATTTGAATATTTGAATTTTGCAAAGGAAAAGACCAGTGTCTAGTTTTTGTGCCATATATTTAAATCTATGCATAATTTACTCATGGTGTAAAAATAAAAGTTGTATAGGATTGCAAGGAAAATTTGTAAATATGAATATAAATGTCTAATTGTATGTTTAGTCAAAGATATTGTGGTTCAAAGTTGACTATGTGTTCGGCTGTGTTATACAAGTAACCTGAGAAGGGTAATTGAGATCATTTTGATGTTTAATGATGAATTAGACATTAGATAATGTTTTATACTCCATAAGGATGCTATATGTGAACTATGAAGGTTTGACCAATTGTATTTAGTATGAACAAAGGTTTACAAGGTGATTATGTGTTCGCTCATAATGACTATGTGTACAAAGAGTTGTTTGATCAAATTATGCTTAAGTAGGAGGGTACTATGATGGTCATTGGAACTTAAGGAGGACCTATAGATAATTTTTAATGTGTCCATGAATTTTAAAGTGTTCTTATGTTCTTATTTTTCTCAGATAAGTATAAAAAGGTGAATGGGTCTCCATTGGACCTAAAAGGTGACTTAGGCCTATTTCAAAGTGGATTGAAATGAAGTGTGACCTATGTAAGATGCCTTAAAGGTGAAGGCATGTTTTATGGCTGACAAATATGTTGATAATTCATGATAACTCTATATATAGTGATATCAAATATTTTGATTTTTAGGCTTTTGGAAGACTTTGTGAAACCATTGCAAGGTGTTTGTGAGAGTTATGGAAGGAAGGGGAGGTAAAATGACCAGTTGATGAGTTAATTAGTAGAGTATATTGAAGACTATGTGTATGACCTATATTCATATTTTATTGATGTCCAAATAGTGCTCTTTTAGTTTGAGGATATGTGAAGAGGTTTGAGTGTGCATATGAGGATAGTTTGAGTGAAGAAGGAGAGAGATTGTGGTATGCCTATGTGAGAGGCATGTATGAGATAAAGAGGGAGTTTATGTAAGGGTTAGATAAATAGAGATACATCATCAGGTGTTGACTAAATAAATTCTAAGGTGGAGGTGTTCAAAGGAGGGTCTAAAGGAGTTGATCTTCCTTAGGGGTAATTAATCCTTGTGAAATAGGTGTTTCATTAAAGGCATTTGGTTAGGAGGACATAATCAAGGTTTGTTGGTCTAAAGGAGTTGACCAATATTTTTTTTGTAATTTATTATAGGATAGTAGTCCATGTGTTGTAGACTTGAGAGTGGGTTTTATTCCCCATGAGGGTTTCCCATAAGAACTATGTTATGTGTTTGATCTTGTGTATGCATTGAATAAATGAGCTCTCTTGTTAATGTTGCTTGATGAAGTTGATATATGCTGATTGATTAATAGTTTAAAAGGAATAAAATTATAATTTAAATATCTAGGCTCACTGATTCACCTCCCCTCTCAGTTATTGTACCTTTAATAGTTTTATCCCCCATGAGGGTTTCCCACATAATTCACATGTTATTTGCTTTGATCTTGCATGGTTTTCTTTATTCATTACAATGAATGGTTTATATGCTTCATGAATTCTTATGTTTAATGGTTAAGAATTTGAAGGATTGGAATTGAAATTTATTTGCTTGCATCACTGATTCTCCCTCCACCCCTCTCAGTGATTGTACTTTTAAAAATTGGTATCAAAGCCACACCTTCTTCGAAAGTTTAACAACTTGAAGGTGACAAAAGGTATAGTGGGTAGTCATAAAATGCAAGGTGGTTTCTCTACTAAGCAAGCACCACTGTTCAATGGATCCAATTATGATTTTTGGAGTACAAGGATGAAGACCTACATTATGTCTCTAGGTTTTGACATTTGGAAATATATTATGGATGGGTATTTTACACCCCCTACTGTTCCAACTAGTGAATTTGATAAGAAGTTTAGTGAGAATAATTATAAAGATATGAATGCTATTATTTTTGGCTTATTAGAGGCTAAGTTCACTAAGGTAATCCATGGCAATCTACGAAGGAAATCTGGGACAAATTACACATCATCTATGAAGGGGATTCAAAGGTTAAGTTGGATAAATTACATACCTATAAAAGACAATTTGAGGGCCTCAAAATAATGGAAGAAGATATAATGGCATACTATTTTCTAAGGGTTTATGAAGTGGTGAACATGATCAGAGGTATTGGAGAGGAGATTGAAGAAGCTATTGTAGTACAAAAAGTATTAATGTCTCTCACTCTCAAGTTTGATTCACACATTTTTACTATAGAAGAAAGTCATGATCTCACCAAGATGAAGATGGATAAATTGAATGGCATTATTATTGCCTATAAGATGAGAGTTAATGAGGATAAACCACCAAAGAAGGAAGCAACCTTCAAGGTGATCAAAGAGATTAACTTGAAGCCATTATTGAAGCAAAAGTTAACTCTTAAACACTTTGATCTTAATGAAGATTAACTTGAAGCCATTATTGAAAGAAAATTGAATGTAGGATCAAGTAAATATGAAGGGAAGCTTACTTTTAAATGTTTGTCATGTGGTAAAGTTTGTCATTTTATAGTTAAGTGCCTAGATAGAGGCAAGTTCAAATATAAAGAATGTCTTAAGGAATCTCATGAAGATGAGCACAAGAAATCTAAGGGTCCTAATAAGTATATAAATTTCAATAGGAGAAATGGAAAGGATTCATACAAAGGTAGTAAGAATCTTTACCATGAAGAAGATAGTAACTCATCTACTGAAGAAGAAGGAAACACATCAGACAGTAATGATTCATCTCATGATGAGAATAAAGAGACACTGTTCATGGCTCTTAACGATGATGAAGGTGATTGTTCCTTAGGTAGAGATCTATTTGGTGGAGATAGCTCAGATGAAGAAGATGAACAAGTCACTATTGAAGACAATTATCTAAATACCTTGGAAGAGTTGAAGATTCTATAAGGCAAGAACATAAAGCAAGCATCCTTGATCAAGACCTATGAGGAGCAAATTAGCTTCTTTGAAGAAAGGTTGAGAAATGAAGTTAAAAAGAATGATGAGATCACTCAACACTTTGAAAATTAGGTTTGTACCATTTTTAAAGAGGTAAAGAGTAAGGATGAAGAATGTGTCAAATGTAAATCAGAGATGGATTCTTTACAAGTGAAACTAGATCAAGCTATGAGTAATCTTGAAACATATCAAAAATTTGAGAAAAGTATAGTTGGTCTTAATGACCTATTGAGTAGTTAAAAGGTCTGAAATGACAAATCAAGTCTAGGGTTCCATGAAGATGTTCAAAAATATAGGAAGATTGAAAAGACAGTGATGATAGATCAGAAGACTAATCATGTTAAGGAGAGTGGTAGTAAAGATAAGAAGGATATCAATATGAATAAGGATTGTATGCATCTAAATTTGCTCGCCTATATTATCATCACTTATAATACCATTAGTTGACACTAATTTCATTTATCCCCCCTTAATCTTGCTAATTTTCCCCCCTTCCTAGTCATTTATCTAATATCCCCTTCTTCAATATTTCTTCATCCACTAACCTTATTCTATCCCACTTCTTTAATTTTCATAAATACCCATTATCCCATCCTAATCCCACTTATCTATTATTTGGGAATTTTAAATTCCCATGACCACCTACCTACCTACTATCCTATCCCTAGGCTCTCCTACACCCCTACATTCTCTAGAATCCCCTAAACACCTATCTAATCCATCCGTAATCATGTTTAATCCTCACAAAGAGATTCTAGAGGTTTCTACCTCTATAACCTTATCTCCTCTAGAATCCTCCAAGAAATTTTAAATTCCTTTGATAATCCTCATTTATTGATCTCCACAACCCAAAATTTGAATCTCAACCATTGATTTCTCCCTTCTCTTTCTATTTAAGCAACCTCATCCCTCCATGGGAGATAACTTAAATTATCATGCTATATTTATACCAAATCAATCCATAATCAAACATCCACAATCAAACATCACCATGTCAAAAATTTGAGTCAATGTAATCAATCCAATCCTTTCATTTTTACATCTGTTTGATCATGATTTGGAGCATTTAAATTTTAGGATGAAATCCAATTATGAATGTTTCATTTGCCTTTCCATTTTATTCCTAATTAGATCTAAATTTTAATAGTGGATTGATATTTTGAGTAGATTTAGATTAATCACATAATCTCAAATCCATTGTGCTCAAAATTTCTATCTCATATTGGTGACCACAGTGGGATGGATCTCCTCTCAAACTAACATTTTTCTACTTCAAGAATGTTTTATTAAGTTGGCAAGTGAGGGTTGAAGAAAGAAATTGATGGAGTAAAGGTTTCAAAATCATGTATGGATATCTACAGAGTTTTTTGAGCTTTATTTTTTAGTTTTTATGATGACTCTTAGATAATTCTCCTTTTTATATGTTGAAGGATATATTGATCTGGGAATTATGACCTAGGCATTATTAATCTATTATTATTATGTTTCTACCACATAATAGTGTTGTATGTGATATTTCATACCTTTGATCTATCATAAGATCACATTTATTTGAAGTGTTTTGGTCAAACAACTCACATTTAAATTTATTGCATTTTCCTCTTGTTTTCTTTTTAACCCCTGTTGTATGTCTACAATCTTGGAAAATAATTCACTTTCCATTATGATATAATAAATGTCCATAATTTGTTCAAAAAGTCCTATCTCAGCACAGGTTAGGAGGATGTTAGAAAGGTTCATAAAGTCTAGTTTTACACCCACCCATTGCATTCAACTAAAAAGTTTTTGAAGCATCTTCAACCAAATGATTTTGTGTATATCTTGTTTATCATTTCCAAAAATGCCTTTTATACCAAATGGTTCTCAGAAATGTGTATGCTTAGATGGATAACTACACCCTATCTTAGAGATCCCATTTCCATGCATGTTGAAAAGAGCATTGGCACCTTTTGTCAAATAGTTAGTGCCCCTAAATATACTTCCACCTGAAACACATGAACTGATTTATGTTGCTGCCTTTTCACCTTCAGCAAATTTATGTTTTGATTATACAACCATTACCAGTCTTTACAATAGCTACAAAATTTTGAATGCCTTTTTAAATTTTGAGGGGAGGATTTTGATAATAAAATGTTTGGTGACTGATTCTGATGGAAATCATGTTATTTTTGGTAGATCTTGAAACATAATATTCTATGACTGTAATTAGTTCTATTTTTTGGTTGTTGTCCCAAGATGAATGCCAACTAAAAACTAGCACCACGTTTATTATAATAGAAGTTGAAAATAGCTGTATTGATAAAAATCTTAAACCACTAGCCAAATTAATGTATTGATAGGGTATTATATCTAATGTTCATTGAAATTAAATCTTGAAGATTGTCACCTTTAGCCTCATGGAAATGCATGTGGATGATCATACCCTATTTTAAAATCTCCATTTTAACACATGATTAGATGTTGATTACAAGTTTTCAAATTATCATTTGGTCCAAGGCATAGCACCTAAAACACATTGGCAAAGACTGGACAAATGCCTATTGATTATATTTAGTAAGGGTGGTATCATCCATATCATGTTATACTGTGAATTTTTAATTGATTCATTTTTATTTGATTGAGAGGTAATATGTTTTGTTTATGTTGGAAATCCTGTAAAATACTTGGCATCTAATAACATGTATTATCTTTCTCAATTTTAGATAGTGTTGTTGGATATTTGTTGTTTAGAGTAGCCTTTATATTATAGTGGTATAACAAACTTATAACTTTTTACGTTAAATCATGGTAACAGTCTTGTTAAAATGTATTTAATATCACTATGTTATGTATGGATATCATCTCTTAGTTGACAAATAAAGATGCTACTTTCAACAATTTAATATTGTGTAAACAATGACGGGATGTTAGATTTCAACTATGACCAGGATATAAAAGTTAATTTGTTAAAGGTTCTATTGGTAATCATGTTTTAGTCTCATGTCATTATGAATATATCTATTTTAACCCTTTGCATACATATCATTTTTAATGACAAAATAATAATTTTCTACTTAATTAAAAGTTTAGGGTAGTATTTAATATTTCCAATATTTTAAAAAAAATTAGTTGAGTTTATCACTAAATATTATATAGGTTTTATTTTTATATAAAATATAAAATAAGGACAAATTTCTTTAGCATGTAGGTATACATGTGTCAAATATAAAATATTGTCTTGTAGGTTTCCCTTAAAAATTTATTATCAAAATTACTAATATTTGTATTGTAGGTTACCTCTTTTTGAGTACCAAAGTCAAAACTACTAATCGTGTGCTTGTAGGCCGCCTGTCAAAGACTCCTTGCGGCACTTCAAAAATCAATTTTAAATCATTTTGATCATTTTATCATGTATATATATCTTTTTTTTGTATATTATTGTCTTTAATCTTGTATATACATCACACTTAAATAATAAAATTAGTTAATTAGTCTTTTGGTTTGCATGTCTGTATCACAAGGGCTATGGTTGGTGTATGCTCTCTCCCTTGCATCCTTGTAGTGGGTCCTAGAGGATCAAAAACCACCTATAAACCCTCCATCCTTTTTTATTTGCTAAGAGGCTAGTGACTGTGGATTTCAACACCATGCACTAGACCAAACTCCATGATCTGACAAAGTCTAAAAAATTAGGAGAGTTGTCATCTCCTATTCATTTTAATCCACTATACCCAAACCTTCCATCTCTTTTCTAATATGATATCCATAGCTACTATCCACCCCACTTTATCCATCCCTCAACACATTCTCATAATATACCCACCCCTTTTTTTCCTCAACATCCATTTGTATATATTTTATCTTGAGTGGTTATCCTTATTGTTTAATCCTACATCTACCACATACTCTACCCAACTAATAAACATCCTATTTTCCATCCTATATATCATATATCTCCCATCCCCCATCCATCTCATCACCTTTGAATACTATATTCCATCTTAAAATCAAGTTCTATTGGTCACTCATCCTTTTTAATCATCATTTGTCACTTCCTACATATTCTAGACTAGGTATTATCAATATACATAGTCTTATAATATTCTAATCTAACAACCATCATTCATCTCTATTAGGTGCCTTCTTCACCTAGCACCCATCAAATCATCTCTTTGCTAGTGAACAAGGTATTTTATCCCACCACTCTCTTCATTCTCGCTAGATTGGTCTCTTAATTCTTAGTCGCCCCATCACTCATATATCCTAAACATCACCTTGTATATCCTTTCCTTATATATATCTTTATTATTTTATAAATCCTTCTAGTCATAAACCATCATTATACCCACCCATCATTTGTCTATCTTAAACATCATCTTGTATATCCCTTCATCTTGAACACCCTTATCATCATCCTTTTACACATATTATCTTTGTATATCCTATTTATTGGCCTATCCCATCTCCCATCTTGCCTTAAAACCCATTTCTTAGTCAAAACCTCTCCACACACCATCGATAATCCCTTACATATTCTAATAATGTCTTGAATACCCTTATCATCTTCCCCTTCTACATATTATTTTTATATATCCTTTTCATTGTCCTATCCCATCTCTTATATTATATATATTACACCCTAGGTCTAGTCATATCTATTCTTCATTGATCACCCCATCACTCACTTAGCCTAATCATCATCTTGTCTATCCTTATCTTGCTCTCTTGTACATTTTTTGTTTTTCTTATACATCTTTCTAGTCACATCCTATCCTAGTCTCCTTCCTCATTAGTCATACCCCCACCTATCCTAAAAACATTTTTATTTCATCATCTACATCTTATCCTATGTCCACTCTACTCATCAATAATTTATCTTGACCTCATCTCCCATTTAATCTAACCTTGTCTTAGTTGGTTCTTTAGGTCATATACGGTTCCACACCATTCCTATCACCCTTAGTCATTTTATCATCACCTATCTATCTTTGTCCTACTCACATTATCCGATCACCTTCATCACATAATCCTAACCCATCCCACCTTGAGTAAATTAGTCTTCAATATAGCTAGTCCTATCATCTGCATCATCCTATCATCTTAAGTCCACTTTCATTTGGTCAGATCTCATACCTAGTCAATATCATGCTATCATCTTGTCACTTTATCATCATCAACCTAGAAAACCCATCAATCATAAATCTAATCATCAATATAGTCTAATAATCTTTCCCATTCATAACTAGCACCCATCATATCATCCTCTTGCTAGTTTGAATCTAGGCACCCATTAAATCCGTAATCCTTTTACTATTTGAAAACTAGACATTGCTAATAGGTCATTAACACCTATTGCACTATCATCTGAAATCTGATCCTAGTCTTTAATCCATTAATACTAGCTCAGTCATTTGGGCTTAATCTATTCTAAAAGCCATATCTAATCCTTAAAATACCTTTGTATCATCCCCTTTCATCATGCCTCTTTTATCATCAATCCCAATGGATTTGGACCCATTTTTTGGAGACAAATACATCTTGGACAACAAAGATAACATCCTTTTATGAGTACTAGAGATGGGTGTTCACCTACCTTTTGACCTTGATCTCATTCACTCCAAACCAACACCTATCCCCATGAAATTAGTCTTAGCCTTCCTTGATGTGATCATCCAATCAATCAATATATCATAAAGAATAAAGATGAGTTCCTCGTACAACTATAGAATATGGGTGTTCACTTTTCTGATGATTTTGAGCCCATGAGCCTCAAATCACCTCCCAAACAAGTCCACCATCAACCCTCATCCCATTCCCTTCCACCCTCCTTTATTCATATCCACATCCCCTTATCCCTAGTTCATTCTTATACATAGTCAAATCCTCCATCTACCAATCATAATCCATCACCACTCCCTCATCATACTAGCAAAGGAAGACCTAACTTGTCAACCTCATCATTTACCAATAAGATGAAATCACCATCACCTTCTTCTACTTCTAACAATTTGAAATCCAAATCTTAATCCCAACAAGTTACCCACCACCATGAATTTAGAACCTGCTCTCATAGACCAATACATAGCTGCCAATAAGGATGATATCCTCTTATAGTTCCTTATGATGGGTGTCCCACTTACCAAGGGCATTGACCCCCTTCAACTGATTGCACCCCTAGTCTAAACCCCTTTGTATGAGTCCCATTTCAATCTTCCATCCACCAGTCATAGCCCATCATCTACCCCTTCCTCTACTAGAAAAGGGAATCCTATCTTGGCCACCTCATCTACTACCAAACCATCCACCTAGTCATGTCACCAACCATCTAATCTAATATCCAATGCTTCCACATCTGAATCACATAGTGAAGTGGGTCCTTACACTCCCCTTCTTATGTCCTTAAAAGCACTTTTCCAATAATTTTTCATCACTAACATGATGGTCTACCCACCCACATGACATATTAATCCCAACAAGCCTAAGTCCTCTTGATATAAATCAAATGAATACCATCTCTATCATTGAACTTGGGGGCTCTCCAATAAATGATGTCTAAATTTTTGAGATTATGTCTAATACCTCATCAATGATGGTGATATAGTAATTGAGGAGGAACCAAATGAATTTCTCTCCCTGGATGAACAAGAAGAGGAATACCAAGATTCCATTCTTGATCATGATCAATCCCTTCCCCTTCCAAGCCAAGGTCAAGACATCCTATCTATCCTCCATGATCCCCCCATCTTCGACCACCCATCAATTCAAAACAAGTTTATTCCCCATAATCCTAGTCCTCCTATATCCCATTATTATTTTCATAGACCTATCTTTTTTCAATCCATTATCCCTCCATCATCTTCATCTCACCCATCATACCAAAAAAATCCACATTAAGAGGAAAATTATAGACAATCACTCCTTTACTCACAACATTGCATCATGTACATCAAAGTTAGCACTAGAGTCAGAACAAATTTTATCTACCTTAGGATCATGTGCAACACTAGTGTCCAAATAGATTTCTCATCTGAAACATAATCCCTCATCAACATTGTAGCTTATGATGATAATGCCTATCTTTTTGAGGATACCTCTAATCCAGGCACCTCTAATACATCACTAGTCATACCTTTAGATCCCAATCAGGATGATGAAGTCATAAACAAATTATTTTGAATGCTTTATCTAATTTTTAGAGTGGATTTGATCACACCTCAGATGTGTCTTAGTGATCCTTTTAAGATTTTTGAAGACACTTTCTATGGCATTGAGGTTAGGGCTCCTAGTGATATTTATGAGGACTATGCTACCCATTGTCCCCTTAATCCATCACCCAACATTACTCATCCACTTCATCTTCATAATCCCTACATCCCACTACATAACAATAATGAATATGAACACGCATCATTATATTCCTCTCTACATTTCATATCAGGTGCCACAAATACAAAGATTCAAGACCATCATCAAATAATCATAAATCATGATCAAATCATCTTTGATCCTATCAGTCAAAATCAAGCAAAATCAAATCATCATCCTAATTAAAAAATTTCTTCCCCTAGTGAAGCCCAAAATTTAATACTAGGGCATATCCAAGTCAAAATAATCATATGTTAGGTTGTGGAGCTAAAAGCTTCACTGATGCAGACATGGAGGAGGTTACAGGATGAGTTACTGAGTGTCACGGAGACTGGCATTTGGTTTGGCCAACCGACGTCGGTAGTATTAGACAAGGAAACAACCGACGTCGGTCAAGGATCGGCCGACGTCGACGATCCTAGGCAGACAGGGACCGACGTTGGTCACCTGTGTGGTTCGGACTGCGCTTATTACGGGCAGTTAGCTAACGAACCAAGTGTTTGCATGAAGAGATCTATTTTTAGACTGAGAGCTGCGGATCTAATTATTGTAATTAGATGTCTAATCATTGTTTGGATGAGATCTATATAATAGACTCATGGTTGTATTGGAAAAGTGTTCTAGTTTGAGTTGAGCAAAGTTTGCTCCTTCTGTGTGTGAAGTGAGTAAGGGTGCTCCTCCTAGTTCCCTATCAGTGCCAAGCTTGGTACTGGTTGGAGAATCATAAGGACTTGGTGAGGCAAGGACAAGGGTTCTTCAGGGTGTAGAGTGATCTACATGGTAAGTAAGATCATTGATCTATAGGTGTATGTGTGTGCAAGGTCAAGGTTCACAGGTGAGCAGAACCGTGTTTGATTTGCAGGTGTGCAGGATCATATAGACAGCAACACAACAGGGAGCAGTATCAGGCAGGATCTACTTGGAGTACAGGTGTGTACTCGAATAGAGCAAAGAGGAAGGCAAGGGAGTTCCTTCCATAAGTATGGTCTGTTGAAGTGCAGGTTATTGTAGGTTCATGGGAGATCTACTTGAAGTACATTGAGTACTTGTGGAGCACGTGGAGTGCTTGTGGAGTGCGTGTAGCACTTGTGGTGTGCATGGAGCACAGGAGGTGAACACCAACTCTGTATTTTGAGTTGGGTGTTGGGACCTGAGAGGGAGAGCTTTGGGGAGAAGATTTACTGTTCACTTGAGGTGTGGGAAACCTCTGTAAGGTGGTGGAGAAGAAGTGGCATCTTCTTTATTGTATTCTTTTCTGTATAAAGTGTTAATAAAATTTGTGTATTGTCTCTCATATCTTGTGTTATTTTGAATTCTAGTTACTTGGTGAATCTGGTTAATTTCCGCATATTAAGTTGCTTGGTTTGGTAATCAAATTGTGTGCTTCTGGTTTATATCTCCCAACATCATATATCAAGTCAAAAATTAATCTCTTCTAGTGAAGCCCAAAATCAAGCACCATGGGGCAATCAAAGTCAAATCCAATCACCAATTTAATAAAAAGTCAAAAATAATAATCACAAGGCTGATCATCCTCTTAATTCTTGGGTTAAAAAATCACCAAATCAAAAGTTCTTGAATCCCTTACTCACATGGAATCAATATAAAGAATTCCCTCTACCATATCCAATGGTGTATGCAACTGTTAAACCCCATTTTATATCCTCATCTCATCATACCATTCACAATCACATACCTCCTTCCCATATTATATCCTATCATCACAATCATGACATCCTCCCATCCATACCATACCTCCAACCCCTAGGTAGCATTATCCCTCATAGGGGTTACAAAGACACTTGGTCAAAATGTTCATAGGATGCTAAATCAAGAATCAATAAAGGCCACTGAGACATGATCCTAGCATCACATATCTCCAAAATAGGCATCAATTAAATATCATAATAATGTCAACATCTTGAATCTCACCCTTCTCCAATAAATTGATATGCCATCAATAAAAGGAAAAATAAATAATAATCATTCATCCAATGGTACAAACTAGTCTTCCAACACCTTGGGCAAGTACCATATGAAAATTGATTTTTGGTGTCATGGTAAAATAATCAATTATCTACATTGTATCTCAACACTTGGGGGCACAATCCATAATTTTCACTCATCCCTTATCAATCCATCACTTATCCATCACCTCCATCCTTTATCATCATATTATGCATCATAGTATGTCCCTTCTTCCTTCCTATCTTGACCTTCATAAGGAAGTGGAAGATGTCTTGAGAAATGTGTTGAAATAATTTTGGTCCATATCCTCTAATGGACACTCAAGAAACTAAACATCTAGTTCCTTCATAATTTGGTCAGTGGAAATTCCCAGTCACTTCTTCCTTAGTCCTCATCCCCTTTTCTACATCACTCTCATCTTCTTGTCACTCATCCATCATCCCATCCATCCTCATCTTGATTTTGAGGCTTGGTATTCCATTTGATAGTAACCCTTTTATATAGTGTACATAAATGTCCCAAAAATACCTTAAAATTTAAATATTCTAAAAAACCCTAAAAATCATAAAATATGCAAAAAAAGTCAAAAATAGTCCTTGATGTCTTGCCTTATGCATAAATGCCTAGTCACATTATATCATCCATTTTACCATCTTACACCACATCCAATACCCATCCCATAAATCCCACCATCCCAAACAACCATCTATTATCCATCTCCTATTCCATCTTGGAACCCACTCATAGTGGTCATCCATCCATATCTTCATCCTCATCCTTTTTGACAAAGGTATTATCGACATACATAACCTTGTCAAAGAATTTAGTCTAACACCCATCATTTCTGTATCATTGCCCCTTCATACCTAGCACCCATCCAATCGCTATTTTTATAGTATGAATTTTTTTTGATCCCATCACTTCCTTATCATTTACTTGTTCATACCTAGCACCCATCCAATCATTGTTTTTATAGCATGAAAGGTATTTGATCCCGTAATTTCCTTGTATTATTGCTAGGTTATATTTTTACAAGGTTTTGTTTGTTAGTAATCTTTGGTCACATTTTAAAAAAACCACATTTTTACAAATCACCTTATTTGACCACTCTTAGATTCAATTTATAAAACATATTGATATTCAAATACCTTATCACACCCCATCACATCATCCATCATTCTCTCCTAAATTATGGGAAAAATCTAGTCTACATTGTTCTTAGTCCCTATCCATGCCCCTATATCCAAATCATCCTCCACATCCTCATCCTCATCCTAATACATATCCACATCTATATCTTCATTTTAATTCATCTTTTTCAATTCCATATTCACATCATGATCATCCTATCCCAACCCATCACCAAATCACTCATCCCATCATTAGACAAGACATTGTGACACTACATGTAGATACCTGTATGTGTTATTTGTTTATTTTATTTGTCTTGTTTTCATGATATAAATATTTGACTATCTTTGTCTTTTTTTGTCTATTGGGTAACAAACGGGGATGATATAAGGTCACCCAACTCTATAATAATGCTTATAAGTGCCCTCGAGGATGCATAGTTCACTACTTTTCCATGAACTTTAGCACACCATCCTCTTGGTCATGTCTATATCATGGGGCATACTATCAAATACCATATTTAATGGATTAATTAAACTATGATGATATTTATGATAGTTGTGATGGCTTTATCATCTCCACCCTCATTATTTCTCTAATGATCTCATCATACCTATTCCTATCCCTCATATAATCCTCTTAACCCATTTGAATAACATCCACTCTTTTATCCTCATCTCATCATCTAAGTCATCATCCTCTAATCCCTAATAATAATCATCATTATCATATTATACTCCATCAATTATCATTTATCCCTAATTTAGAACTACATCAACCTGAGGTCTTTGTAGACTATGTAGGCAACACTTGGCCACTTTTCAGTGCCCAAGGATAGCTCAACCACTCTCATCATCTTCCCAATTATTTTGGGTCACTCGATCACATTATTTCTTCTCTATAATCACCTACATCATATTGATTTATTTAGCTTTGAACTACACTGATAATCAATCTTAGGAAATCATCATCCTAGCCTATATGCATCCCTTACATGCATCTTTACTTGGGATAAGTCTAAAGCTTATGGAATTTTAATCATATCATCACCATGTTATGGTTGATTCCCCTTTGGGATGTGTCTACAATCATGATAAAATCATCTTTACTCCCTATGCATGTGTCCTTTCTAGGGGCATCATTAATTTGTAGCTCATTACTCAGGTTACATTTCACTTCATCATCTATCTCACATCTAGAATCCCATCCCCTTATCTATTCATCACATCCCACCCCTTGTTTTTTCTTTTGAGTCACCATCCATCTCATTATTCCCTACATTTCCTCTTGAAGGGGCATCATATCCACTAACATCATCTACTAATATTCATCCATGAAATAGTTTTTCTTTGAAAGATCATTGTAATGCCCTTTCAAAAAGGGGAAAAATGTATGGATCTAAATTTGCTCACCTATATTATCATCACTCATAATACCATTAGTTGACACTAATTTCTTTTATCTAATTTATCCCCCCCTTCCTCATCATTTATCTAATATCCCCTTCTTCAATATTTCTTCATCCACTAACCTTATTCTATCCCACTTCTTCATTAATTTTCCCAAATCCCCATTATCCAATCCTAATCCTACTTATATATTATTTAGGAATTTTAAATTCCCATGACCCACCTACCCACCTACTAGCCTATCCCTAGTCTCTTATACACCCCTACATTCTATAGTATCCCCTAAACACCTATATAATCCATCCATAATCATGTTTAACCCTCCCAAAGATATTACAAAGGTTCCTACCTCTAGAAAATTCTCTCCTATAGAATCCTCCAATGAATATTAAATTCCTTGGATAATCCTCTTCCATTTATTCACAACCCAAAATTTGAATCTTAACCATTGATTTCTCCCTCCTATTTAAGAAACCTCATCCCTCCATGTGAGCTAACTTAAATTCTCATGATATATTCATTCCAAATCAATCCATAATCAAACATCCACATTCAAACATCACCTTCTCAAAAATTTGAGTCAAGATAATCAATCCAATCCTTTCATTTTTGCATCTATTTGATCATGATTTGGAGCATTTAGCTTTTAAGATGAAATCCAGGTATGAATTTTTCATTTTCATTTCCATTTTATTCTTAATTGGATCTAAATTTTAATAGTGGATTGATATTTTGAATAGATTTAGATTAGTCACATAATCTCAAATCCAATGTTCTCAAAATTTTTATTTCACAAGGACAATTTCAAAAGCTATAAAATTTTAAATAAAATCAAGCAACCTAATGAAATAAGGTATGATAACTCTTTCAATGGTTATTATTATTCTTATCATCAGTTTGGTCATAAGATGATTGATTTCAAAATAAAATCTCCTGATAAGAGATTTGCATGGACTTATTAGTAAGATAATGACAAACATGAAGAATATCATCACTAAAGATAGTCAATTAGTCCACAAGGAAAGCATGACATCTTGTGCTACAAGTGTCAAGGGATTGGTCATATTGTAAGGTCTTATAATGCCTTCATCATGAAATCAAATGATCAGGTGCATGAATGGGATAATGAAACTTTAAGAAGTCATCATGTAGCCCATACACAAGGTATGTACAATTATAGAAACTTAATTTATTTTAAGTGTCAAGAGAGAGGTCACATAACAAGGTTCTATAAGAATGATCAAAATTTTACTTCAAAGAATGTCAATCCTAACATGAATAAAAGGAGCCATAATGAATGGAGACCCAAGGAGGTGAATGCAAAATAGGTTAAAAATGGATTATTTTTCATGATAGAATAAGGTACAAGTTCAATTTTCAAAGAGAAAGTCTTATCTTCCCAAGTAGACAAAATAATCATGCAAGATTCTAAGTTTGAAGGAAAGAATAAAGTTAAAGACTCATTCAAAGTCAATTTGATGATGAGGTAGGAATGCAAGCCAAGTGAGAGCATGGATATGGGGAGTCTCCTGAGTTTTGGGACCTTTAGTCTCTTTATGACAAGTGGGTATCTCTACCTATGCTTCTTTAGAGACATCTTTAATATTAAAAATAAATGTGTGTACTCTAGGTGATGTAGAAAGTACAAAGGTATGCAGAGTTGTTGATTGGTCTTTAAGACTAATGCCATTATGGTATAAAATTGATGATATTTTTTTACAAGCCTTGTATTGATCATATAAGGTCATTATTTAATGGGATAAATAATTTCATGAGCTTGCTCTAGAGGTTAGTGATGAATAGCTTCAAGAAATCTATTCAGGGACATTGGCCCTAAAGGCAAGTTTTAGTCAATCTTTGAAACTTGGTTTAGTTGGTCAAAACATGAAGAATGAAGGTTAGATTGATTTGGAGTGTTTATAGGACTTATCCAAGTGTATTCCATGGGTTCAAATGTGCTCAGTTGGTTAAAAAAATCATTCATGACAATTTGTTCAGTTTGACCATTTTGCTCAATGTTCACTACCTAGTGAGAGCTCATCATGCAAAATATGTGTATTTGGGGTCTTTGAGGCTAAACAAGGGTTGAGTCTAGTTGGATTTGATGTGTACAAGTGTAAAAGGTGCCTTAAAAGTGTTATTTTGATCACATGATCAGTTGAAAGTGTTTTGGCATAGTGATAGGGGTATACATAGGGTCTACAGACACAGTCATGAGCTTTCTAGGTGTCAAATGAAGATTGATGAGTGTTCAATGTGTCTTTATGGCATAGAAAGGTGTGTTCACCTCATAAAGGTGTTTTGTAGATGGTTTTAGGATTTGAAGGCCTCTTGAGGGGAATTTGTATATTTTTGATGGCTCTCATGTATGATAGTCTTTGCTTAAGGGCTAGTAGGATAAAAACCATATTCATCATTTTATGGGTTCCCCAAGGATTCAGACCACCATAATTGGTCCAATGGTGTGTATTAGTGACCTCTAGGTGTGAGAAAATTTTTAGGAGTTGGTTTTGTCTAGAATATGGTAAGTTGACCACATTTATCTTTGATGCCGTAGTGTTTTAGCCCATGTGGGTTAATGACCTTACCAAAGTATTTGAGATCTCAGGCTACTTAATCTATTGAAATGGACAAATGGGTGCTCAAAAATTACTTTAGAATCATTTGGAAGTGTATAATTTATTCAATGGTTGAGCATTTGTGTAGAAGATTTAGATAATGAAAATTATCATGCATGAGGGGGCATATGATTGTGCATCACATATGGAATTTTAATTCATGAAGGTCTTTACATAGAAAGTTATGGGCTATGCAAGGTTTAGGTAGGGCTACTAAGCCTCTAAATAAGGCTAGGTGATTCAAATGGACTTTTTGGTCATTTTATCCAGAATACCAAGGCATGATTATTATCATATGAGTTTTTTAGTCTATCTTGAGCATATTTCATTGTTTAAGAATGGCTTTAACATCTGTTAGTGATCATGGAGTTGGATTGTGAGAGAAAATTTGAAGGCAACTATAAAGTTTTATCATGGTTGGAGATGGTCTGAAGGTGATCAAGGGGTACCTAAGCTTAGGTGAATTAGGGGGAGTCCCTCTAAGTTTTATAAAGGTGTGATTACTCCTATTTTATTGATATTGTTCATTTATTCTTTATAGAATAGTGTATGGTCAAAGACAAGTGTTGTCAATGAGTAGGTTGTAAGGTAGTCATGGTAAGAAATGGTATGCATAATGATAAGGGGAGTTTATATCATCTCTCATAGGAGGTCCCTTATTTATGTTGGATTTGAAAACATTTACAAGTCCTCAATATTAGTAGGTAAGCCCACTTTGTCATTATTTCAAAGGGGGATAAAGTATTTGTAAAGGGAGAAAGAGTATGTGCATAACTTTGTGTTGGTGTTTACAAGTATTGACATTAATGAAAAAAGGGGAGATTATTGAGGTGTGGTTAATTATGTCTCTAAGGTGGCCAAGGGTGTTCATGAGGTTTCAAGTATGCTAGTAGGTCAATGACAAAGTGTGCCTTAGTGATCATGCATGGACCTTGCAGTGTTTGATTGGTTAGGAAAGATGATAGATGTTGATGATGTATTGACCATGTTTAAGGGGTAATATGGGGCTTAAGGAGTGCTTGGTGTACTCATGTAAGTGAAAGGAATTCATATAAGTAGTCTTATAAAGGTCTAGGTTATCCTAGTCATCTTGGTAGAATTTTGTAAGTAAGCAGATTGATGATGCCAACATTCACACGTATGAAGGTATCAAAAGAAAGTGGTAACATGTGTTTGTTCATATTTTTTCCTAGAGCATGTATTCAAATTTCAGATGTTGACATGATGTATATCAAAATTTATGATGGTTCAAAGTTGCTCTCCTAGGCATATTTCACTATTTTCCATATTAAGCCAAATTTGCATTTAAAAGTGACCATTAAAATTCAAATATTTGAATTTACAAAGGAAAACTAGTCTGAAATGTTTTGCCTATAGATTTTGATGATAGATGAATTTTATGATTGAGTAAAAATAAAAGTGGTAGATAAATTTATTGGTAATGTAGGAAAATTGATTTGGAGCTTTGATTGGTTGTATATTTACATTTATTGTAGTTCAAAGTTGATTGAGTGTTTGACTTTATTTTACAAGTGACCCGAGAAGGATGTTTGAGTTTTTATTAATGGTGTTAGGATGTTTCATGGTTAAATATATATTTTAGAGTGTTTTATCCTCCCTAAGGTTCATTTGTATGGATTTTAGAGGTTTGACCAATCTATATTCAGTATGAACCATTGCTTGGAAGTTGACTATTTGTTTATTCATGGTGTTTTCATGCACAAGGCAATTGATTGAAAGGTTTTGCATATGTAGAGGAGTGTAGTGATGAATGAAATAATTTGAGGGTGTCTTAGGGGTTATGTGGAGTGGACATATGTGATTTGAAGTGGTCTTGTGTTTCTATCTTAGCTCAGTTAAGTGTTAAAGGGGCGAATAGGTCTATATGGACCTAAAAGGGCTACTTAGGCCTAATTTAAAGGTGTTTCTACTTGAGGGTGATATATCAAAGATATGGTAAACATATGTATGTGGTTTTGATATTTTTATAAGTTTTATATAATCCTTGAGGGTTAAGGAATGTCTTGTGGCTGACCAAGAAGGTGGTGATCATGAAAGCTCTATAAAGAGTATAAACAAAGATGGAGACTTCTAGAGTTGATGTGCGAATAAAAGTGAAGTGTGAGTAAGATTTTTAGATGTATTGAAGATAAGAGTAGTGTGAGGAATATGTGTGTGACTTAGAGGTCATATTTTTTATGTTTTAATAGTGTTTTATAAAGTTGATGATTCAGAAGGAGTGAATAAGTGTAGAGTGATCCAAAAGGTTGTTTTAGATGTATTGCTTGTGTGTGATGGCTTGAAAGTGAGAAAGATTTAGGAGATATTTTATTCATTGTTTCTAACTCATATTGGAATGAAATAAAAGTTATATAGGTGTTGATATCAGAAGGTATTTTGTGGGTGAGCAACATCTAGGGCAAGTGGGTGCTTGTCAATGCTTAGGGGTTGTACTCCTTGTGACTTGGGTTATTCACTAAGGTCTCTTGTTTGTGATATATTATAGGACTATATTACATATGTTTGTAGGATTGAGAGTGGGTTTTATCCCCTAGGAGGGTTTTTTTCCACATAATTCATGTGTTATGTGTTTTGATCTTGCATGGTTTTCATTGTTCATTATAATGAATGGTTTATATGCTTCATGAATGATTATGTTGAAAGGTTAAGAGTTTGAAGGATTGGAATTGAATTTTATTTGATTGTATCACTAATTCACCCCACATCTTAGTGATTGTACCTCTAACATCATCTCTAATCCTCATGGTTCTCTTATAATGCACACCAAAATTTGCTCCATTTTCCACTTAGGAATGGGAAACTTCTCTTTAGGGATGACTCTAAATACATACAAATTGACCCCAAGGATTGATAGAGAACATAAGGTGGCAATTTTAGTGTTTGTACATCTATAAAAATGTGTTAATAAATATGGTTCATTGATTTTGATAGAGAATCAAAATTTATGCTATGCACTGATGAAATTTTGGTCTCTTAAGAGACATTTGGCCATGAGAGAAAATACACCACCATACCCATCATCCTAGGTGGCATAAAATACTTTTGGATTTTATTATAGGAGTCATATATGAAATTATAGGCATTTATGTCTTGTCTCTACCCCTCATGGTTCTCTTGCAATGTATATTAGAAGTTAGCTCCATTTCCCACTTAAAAATGAGAAGCTACTCTTCATGGATGTCTCCAAACACATACAAATTTTAACCTCAAGGCCTAAAAAAGATTTAAAGGTGGCCATTTTAGTGTCTTTACACCCATGTAGATGTGTTAGTAAATAAGGTTTTTCAATTGTCCTAGTGATTCAAAAGATTTTCTACATACTGACTAACGTGTGGTCTCTTAAGAGATATTTAGTTCTGAGAAAAACCACATCACCATGTCTCCCTAGTCCCAAGTGGTATGAAATAATCTAGGGGATGATTATAGTACTAACTCATGTAATTTTAGGCACTAACAAATCATCTCTACCCATCATAGTTTTCTTAAAACATACAGAAAAAGTTCACTCCATTTTCCCATGTAAGAACATGAAGCTTCTCTTTAGGGATGCCTCTAAACACCTACAAATTTTAATCTTGAATCCCAAAAGAGAATAGAGGGTGGCCATTATATTATTTATATGCCCATATGGACATGTTAGTAAAGGTAATTTGTTGATTAGGATAGTGAATCAAAAAATACACTATCCACTGAATAATATTTGGTCTCTTAAGAGACATTTGGCTGAGAAAGAAAATGACCCACCTTATCTCCCTCATTATGTGTGACATGGAACCCACTGGGGGTAATTAAAGGACTTGCTCATGAAAATTCACGTAATGATGACTCATCTCTACTCATCATGATTCCCCTTCAATTCGTGCCAGAAGTTTGCTCTATTTTTCCACTTAGGAATAAGAAGCTTCTTTTCAAGGATGCCTCAAACACTTAAATTTTTTGACCCCAAGGTCTAACAAAGAGTTAAGGAGGTAATTCCACCATTTATATACCCATAAGAATGTATCTACATAAATCATTTTTCAATTGGTCTAGTGAGTCAAAAGATACACCTCTCTCACTAACAAAATTTTGGTCCCTTGAGGGATATTTATCTACAAGAAAAAATGCATAACCATGTCTCCCTCATCATGAGTGGAATATAATAATATATGGGGTACTTAGATGACTCACCCATGAAAATTTATGAGCTGATGGTTTGTCTCTACCCCTCATGGTTTTAGGAAGATGACTCACACATGCAAATGTAGGAGTTGATGGTTTGTCTCTACCCCTCATGATTCTCCTAAAATGTGCATCTAAACTTGACTATGTTCCCCCATCAGGGACAAGAAGCTTCTCTTTAGGGATTCATCTGGTCTACTAAAAATTTATACCCCAAGTAATAATGGAGAGTGGAGGGGGGATATTATAGTATTTATATGCCTATTTAGATGCATCATGTAGACAATTCATCAATTGGTCTAGTGAGCCAAAAGATAGCCTCCCACTAACCAACTTTTAGTCCCTTAAGAGAAATTTAGTTACTAGAAAAAAATCATTGTCATGTTTCCTTCATCTTGAATGGAAGATAATACTCTAGAGGTGATTAGAGGACTCACCTTCACAAATTTAGGAGTTTATGATTCCTCTCTACCCCTCATAATTCTCCTGTAAGGTGTGATAGAAATTTAGTCTATTTTCCCACTCAGGGATGAGAGGCTTCTCTTTAGGGATTCATTTAGTGAATTATAAATTTCAATATCAGGGTTTAATGAAGAGTGCATATGGTCTATTTTTATATTTATATGCCCATATGGATGTGTATGTATAGAGGGTTCATTGATTGGGATAACAAGTCATAAGATATGCCTCCCACTGATTAACATTTGGTCCCTTAAGAGACATTTAGCTATGAAATAAAGTGAACTATTGTGTATAGCTCATCATGAGTGGAAAAAAATACTTTGGGTGGTAATTATAGGACTCACTTGTGTAATTGTAAGAGATGATAATTTGTATCTACCCCTTATGGTTCTCCTATAACATGCGATGGTAGTTCGATCCATTTTCCTAGTTAATGATAAATTTATCTTCAAGGATTCATCTCATCTACTACAAATTTTAGTCCCAAGGTGTAATAGGGATATAGGGTACATTACAAAATTTATATGCCCATCTAGATGTATACAAGTCAATGGTTCATTGATTGGACTAGCGATTCAAAAGATACACCTTCTATTAACCAGTTTTTTGTCCCTTAAAAGATGTTTAACTACTAGAGAAAACTCATTGTCATGTCTCCCTCATCCAAAGTGGGAGATAATACTATATGGGGTGTTTATAGGGATAATATATTTAAGTGTAAGACTTGATGACTCATCTCTACCCCTCACATTTCTCTTGTAATGTGCAACACAAATTTAGTCTATTTTCCACTCAAGAATGAGAATCGTCTCTTCAAGGGTTCATTTGGAAAATTTAAAATATCAATTCTAAGGCCTGATGGAAAGTGGAGGGGAGTCATTATAGAATTTATATTCCCATATAGACATGTATACATAGACATTTCATTTATTGGGCTAGAGAGTCGCAAGATACACCTCCCACTGACCAAATTTTGGTTGTTTAAGAAACATTTGGATGTGAGAAAAAATATGTCACCATGTCTCACTCATCTTGAGTGATATAAAATAATATGGGGGTGATCAATAAACTAAAATATATAACTATAAGAGTTGAATGTTCAGTCTATTTTCCCACTAAGGAATGAGAAACTTCTCTTCAAGGATTCATTTGACTAACTAAAATTTTTATTCCCATGGATCAATAAAGAGTGAAGGGGTGTCATTACATCATTTATATGCCTATATATATGTATCCATGTAGATGGTTTATTGATTGGGATAATGAGTCACAATATACACCTCCCACTGACCAAATTTTGGTCCCTTTAGAGATATTTAGATGCAAGATAAAACATGCCACCATGTATCAATCATCCTAAGCTAGGGATAATCATATAGGGGTGATCATATGACTCTTTCATGAAAATTTAGGATCTGAATGTTTTTGTCTATCCATCATGGTTGTCTTACAACATGTAGTGGAACTTTTATTCATTTCCCACTCAAGGACAATAAGCTTCTCTTCAAGGATTCATCAAACCAACTATAAATTTTTGTCTCAAGTTCTGATGTAGAGTGAAGGGGGGCCATTCTAATGTTTATACTCCCATACATATTCTTCCATATAAATGGTTCATTGATAGGGCTAGTGAGTCACAAGATATGCCTCCCACTGATCAAATTTTAATCTCTTAAAATAATTTTGGCTATGAGACAAAATGTGCAGCCATGTATTGATCATCTTGAGATGTGGAGAATCATTTTGGAGGTCAAGAGACTCACACATGTAATTATAGGCATTGATGGATTGTATCTACCACTCATGGATCTCCTACAATATGCACCCAAGTCAATTAGAGAAATGATCAAGTTAGTAGGATAAAGTTACAATTGTAAGAAAGCTTGCTAACATTAATTTTAATTTAGCTTAGAGAAAGGGAAAGAGAGTGAACCAAAATATATGCATGGAAAGATTGAATAAAATGATATGATTCCTCCACTTTAGGCACACATAGAGACACTAGATGAGACTTGTCTCTAGTCTTCATTAACACATGCTCATAGGGCTTTTGTTTGCCCCTTATTGTTATTTGGATTAGTTAATTTATTTCACATCACCAATAAATATGAATATAATCTAAAGGAATTATGGATCTTTCAGGTTATGGTGCAAAAAGAGATTCAACAATATCATATAAGTTTTGACTACATATGAAGGCAAAATAATTGAGATTATAGTTAGTTTAATCCTATTTAAATGTTTCTAGGATGTATCTACACTAAAAAAGTTTATTCTCATGACAATTTCAATCATCTTGACTAATGCACAAGTCATTGATAAAGAGGATCTCCATAGAAAAAGTGAATATACATAAGATATAATCGATTATTAGGAAAGATCCTCTTTGAGGTGCACATTAATATATCAAGGAAATTTTATAGAGTATTTAAGAAGGTATCCAACCAAAAAAATGGTATAAGGTAAGGGAAGTGGATATATATATAAACCCCACCTTATATTTTGCCTTCCCCTTATTATATATGTCATTAAGAGTTAGAGATAGATGGTTATATATGTTGTTAATTGACATTTATAAGATATATCTCTAAATAAAGGAAGATTATATTTGGTAATTATTTATTAATGAGGGTTATTAAAAATTAAAATTATAATCTTTATATTCACATGTTATGAAAATATGATATGTCTACAATTGTGTTGAATCTAAGCTTATGTTGTGAGTTAATATGACTTATTATTAATTATGCAAGTCATGGTTTGAATCTTGTTGAATGCCACAATAGGTTCTTAGAGTTAATAATTAAGAATGATATTCATTTGTATTTATTATAATAAATTAATATATTTATTTAATGAATATTAAATTACATAATTTAAAGTTATTACAACAATAAGAAAAAGCAAAATATCTTTCTACTTTACTTCTTTGGGTCTTTCTTCCTAGAACTTCCTATTGCTAATGGTTGTTTCCTTCAATCCATTGAATTAATTTTGGTCATTTATGGACATTAATATAATTTAATTCTTTATTTTTAAAAAAAATTAAATATATAATATTGATATGAAATAATTACAGAGATCAATAATCATCACATAGACGTGCACAACAAAATAGCTTCATTGAATATAGTGAATCCTAAATCTAATAATGTTGATAATATTCTTAAGGATAAGAATTTCCCTCATCTTAAAAATGTATAAAAACTTTATCTCTTAGTAGATGGAATTGAGGAGGTGGTGAAGGGATTGAAGCTACTCAATACTCAAGGGACCATTCTCCCTTAGAAAGCCAAAGCCTTTGTTTCAGAGAAGGGAAAAAGGAAGACTGACGAAGTCTATGAAGAAATAGTTGAAGAGATTAAGGGAAAAGCTAAGTACAAAGATATTTTTTAGGAACTTGACTTACATATGGAATTTTTGAGGTGGTTCTTAGAAAATTATAACATCTTAAAAAATTCCATCAAGAATCAGAATTGGGAGAGAGACGTTCTCAGTGGAAAAGAAGTTATTAAGGAAGTTTTTACTCAATTGAGAATGGAAAAAGGGTCAATATCCTCAAGCATGAGAATAAGTACAAAGAGGAAAACTTAAAAAATCTTTTGTGTTATAACAAAGCCTCATAAAGCAATTACCTTTCTTGTATGGAAGGAATCATTCAACTCTTAAATTTAAGACATGAAAGTGAAGCTACCAATAAAATGGGTAAGAGATCTAAAGGTAAATTAAGGGAAAATAATGTTTCTTCTTAGTTATAGAGTAGGGAACATATGGAAATGGCCTTGAATAATATTTTTTTAAATTTGGACCAAGCTATGGGAGGCCAAAGTGTTAAGGGTACATTGTGTGGTTAGTGTTTCGTTGTTGTTGGTTTGCTGTAACTTGGCAGTTTCATTATTGTGTTTGTGCTATGGGTTAGTTGTTTCCTTGTATCTTTGGTTGTTTTGATAATTATTTATAGTTTTATGTGTATTTTTGATCCTTGAATAAAGTTTTTTGTATAAAAGGGTAAAGTCTCTTTTAAAAAAACTCTTTTTTACCAATATTAACAAAATAATTTCATTATACTCATTATAACATCAATACATTAATTTCATGAAAGTTAAACATTTGAAACCTCTGTGAACATTCACACAACCATGATTGAAAACTTCTTCATTTATGAATACTTTAAAGAAGGATAACATGTATGTAACAACAACATGTTCAACAAATAATAATGGGATATAAGAAGTAAATATGTATACATAAATTATAACATGTATGATTCACATCTATGTATGTTAAATAGTATATATGTATATAAAAATTATGTCATAATGATATAAAAAATAACACATATCGAGATACAATCTAGACCAAAATATAGATATAGAAATTGTGCCATATAAGCATACAATGTGGGCCATATTGACATAAAAAATAGATTGTGCCTAAAACTATACCTAGAATAAAAACTCTCACTTTTGATCTTCATTTATTCTAAATAAATTATTCTTCCTTGACTATATGTAGATTAGCGGTGTTTATTGAATCATTATAGGGAGAAACTATCTTTTCAACATGTGAAGGATCAAATGTCTCTTCCACAACCTCAAAAAAATGTGGCATTTGCACAACATATGAATAGAAATTTTCATGCATTAAAATTATATATGGAAAATGATAAAGTTGCCATGATTTTTTTTGAAACAAGGTGATTTTGGACTCACCACATGCCACTTAAATGACAATCTTAGGATGCATGACTATGAGTATATCTATGGTGGATAATCCTATGGAGCATACATATATGGTTAAATATAGATGCACATACAAATATAAGTATAACGTAGAGTATCATTACTTGAAGTTAAAAACCAATTTTATTATGTGTTCTCACTAGTCTCTATCTCTAAAGTAGTTGTTATTGGGGATATAGTGGATCTTGGAATGAAACCATAACATCTGTAAAATGTTGTTCTGATCCATGAGGGATACCCATAACATCTCTCATTATATATATATATATATATATATATATATATATATATATAATGAGAGATGTTATGGGTACCCCTCATGGATCAGAACAACATTTTACAGATGTTATATATATATATATATATATATATATATATATATATATATAAATATAAAATGTAAGAGGTAAATTATGAATCAAATAAAAATAAACCTAATTTAAAAAACATTGAAATTAATATTATTCCTTTTGTACATAAAGATTAAGTGAGAGTGGGATGGAAAGAGAGAAAAATTATTCCTTCTCAAAAGAAAACTATGTTGTATGAAAAATATTTAAACAATATATATAAAATTCATGTAATTTATAACTTTCTAAACCTAAGTGTAGGGTAATTTAGTGCTAATTTTATCCTCAAAAATAGAATCTAAGCCATTTGAGGTACCTAGAATATCAATGATCATATATGCAAGCAACAAATGAAAGTTCAGTCAAATATTAATCAATTAAGTAAACATATTATAAAATATAAAATTAAAATTATTTTACATACATAAAAAAACTATAGTTAAAATTAAACCTATGTCAAATATAGACGGTGAAGTAGATAATCCATATATAACTAGTCATGTGCTGATGGGAGGTGGTGAAGATAGTGCAGATGACATATAGTCTAGTATGCTAGTGTCAAGAAGTGTTGAAGTAAATAAAATTAATGTATACTCTAGCATGATAGTGTTTTGAGGTGATGAATAAGTTGTAGATGAAATATATTATTCTATATTTGTGTCTGAGATGCTAAATCAATTATAAATTCATAGACTACTAGGTAACAATGTGCTACACAAATTTAGGTCTAGTATCCATAGGTGTGACCCATGGATGTCTAACCTAAATAGGAGGTATAGTAAACTTCCTCCCACATGATGTGTAATGATTTAAAAGAAATATAAAATGACTTCTAGCTATGACACTACTAGTAGGAGGGACACTAACACAAATAAGAGGGACACTAACACTAATAATATGAGGGACACTATTGGATGTGCCACCACCTTTATCCCATGTATAAATCCTTAGTTTATACATTTTATGGTCAATCATAACCTATGTGATATTAATAAATAAATCAAGGGTGTTCATCTATGTAATATGATGCAATATTTTAGGTATCAAAATATGTGTTATTATCCTTTTATTTCTCTGAACTCAATTAGGGTAATTTTGATCCTTCTTAGCACTAAGTATATCGAATGAGGACCCACCTCCCATACCTTGGGAGGCCTTCATGTTGAAATAATTTAGGATTTATTGTATCACAAACTCATAATAATGTTTTCTCAAAAAATATAATGTAACCTCATTATTATTTCATGGAGGCTCATCAAACACCAAACACCACCTATCCCAAAAGTTATTTTTATCTCTAAATGAGCACACTAATTAATGCTAATGTGTTTAAATATCATTGGTGATGATTGTTTGGTTATAATATTAAGAAACAAAGCACACACTTATTCTTTTTTTTTAATCTTTTTATAACCTCTTCATATGATAATTTATTAGAATAATATTATTTCAACATCTCTATTTGATGCAACATTGCATCAAGTTGCAAAGTATAATTTCCCACTTTTTAAAAAATAACCTCTAATGTATTGGAAAGTGATTTGAATGTACTTTGAATTGAATATTGAAGCAAACTATTGATAATAATTTTTAGTTGTTTCTATTTTTCATTATATTGTTCATACAATTCAACTTATTCTTTTATGAAGTCAAACTACTGAGGGTTTTGATCACAATTTTGTTCAAAATTTTCTTCAATAAAAGGGTCCATAAAAAATTGTATCTAGATTTATAAAAATAAAATTTTTATTTAGGAAATGTGGGATTTCAATGAAAATTTAATTTCAATACCCTAAACATACATACATATAAATACAAACCTAGAAATATAAATTTAATAATAAACATACATGAGACTGTGATCAAAATGTAGAATCAAGTTGGTGGGATACAAGGCTAAAACATGAAGTCCTCTTCTTGATATTCAAAATGTGAGAGCTCTAAATTGGGGAAAATGAATTGAGTATTTGAGGGAAATTAGGTAAAAATTATGTTTTCCAAATGACATACACCCTTTTAGAGACATAAAAGGCATAAGTCCTTTTTGAAAAGGGTGTACACCATTTTTATTTGACACCATGTGAATAAATTTTAGGTAAAAATAATTTGTAGAAAAGGGCCTATTCCCTTTGAAAAAACAACATTGTCCTCCCAAGTTTATCACATTTTTTATCCCTTAACATTTTGCATCTACCTATGTTAGATATGATTAAAACTAGAGTAAAATGGATGACTAGTTTGAATAACATTGCTAGCCTAGTTTTGACCTTGGGTTTGTTTAGTAAAAATTTACTCATTTTTTAGGAAGGGAGCTTGATATATCCCTGAATTTTGATTATTTTATGTGGATGCATGATTATTTAATTCTATGTCACCCCAATCTATTAATTCTTGGACATAGTTTTTAAGTATTATACATATATTTGTAGAATGCTCTTTAATCTTATGGTATTCACAATATTCATTTTCTATATACCACTCTAGTTTTAGAGTATGTTCATTAAATGGTTTAGTGTTTGGAAATGTGATCATATTATTGTCTACTAACTTGCAAAATACTAATTCATGTGGTACCCCGAAGAGGGTATAAGTTATATTTTAAAAGTCTTGTCTAGGATGACCACTAGGTACACTAATATTGTTGATAGGTTGGATATTTTGGACTTGTTTGACATTGATTACACCATCTCTTACCATGTTCTTATTTTTGGTGAAAAATTTGGTTTTATCATATTGAACTTAATTTTGGCTCTCTTTAGTGAAAATATTGATAAGGACTTTGATAATGAGTGCCCTTTCAATTTGAGCTCATTTTTCAATTATTCCATCAAATGAAGTTGTACAATGGAGTTGGAGTTGAAAGGCCATTTCAGGTTTGATATTTTATGTGAAAATTATAGTGATTTTTTTTTTCAAGAAGTGAATATGGAAACCAACTTGCTAATGCATGCCATATTTGTAGGAAAGAGGATAAAATATCCCCATTACATTGTTTGGTGTTGAATAAGACCAACATATTCAACTCATGTTCAACATTATAAAAAATGTGTTGTACAAACCTCTTAGAAATATATATGAAATTGGTGATTGCCCATTAGGTATATGTAAAAACCATACTAAGGCTAAACTTCCTAGGCTACGTGGAAAGAGTCTAGGGTAAGTGCACAAAGTTGGGGGACAAAAAAGGGTCTACTCATGGACATGATTTTATTGATATTTAAAAAATATAAACTTTTGTAGATAATTTGAGATGGTTACACTCAAAGTTTGAAGATGGTATAAGAACAAGAACTGTAGCATTTTCAGTCTAGTTTCTAAGATACTATTTTTTTAAAAAAATGGTTAAGTATAACTAGGTCAAACATCTAAAATTTAAATAGGAACTCTTATTTTTTAAATAAAATAGAGTAGATAGATGTATGTGTGACCCACCATTTTGAGCATCATTTAATATTATTTGAAACCCTTTGGTGAATGTTTATATAAGATCTTCTAGTTTATGACCTATTTTTTTTCAATGAATATATAATTTTATTAATTTTAAAAGTAAATAGATCTTGAAAATTGACAAAAAATGGATAGCTGGCCATGTGGCCCCCCTAACTAACTCTAATTTTTTTTTTTGAATGTCTATAGAAGTATGCCTAGTTTGTGACCATATAATTTGTTTTGCACTTGGATCAATGAGAAATAAATTAAATAAACATGAATAGGCATGTAGTGGCCTAAAAAAGGTATAATTAGAAATAAACATAGTTTGAACCCTTAAAATAGGAAAAAATAATAAAAATCATATATTTGGAAAGAGGAGATTGTGTAGGTCATCAATGTGACCTATGGTACCCCAATCACACTACTTTGGATCAAGTTTAAAGTGAGTGATTTTTAAATTTCAATTTTGACAAACCTAAGACTCCTAAAAATGCCAGGAAACAATCCATAAGGCACAAAAACCTAAAAAATAACTCTATGTTTACCAAAAATGGACATCAATTGCAAAATTTATGCTCTAAAATCCCTAGGTTTAATACTAAGAACCTAAAAGTGGACATCAATTATAAAAGTATTGTCCAGATTGGATTTTGAAAAACTATTTTCCACACCATAAGGTGTGTAGCTGTGAGACCAACTCTATCAGATGTAGAGTGACCCTAATATCTTATATTTACTAAAATAAATTTAAGGTATAATGAATATGAATCTAATAATATAAATTTAAATAAACATTTATTTTAGTAAATATGATATTTAAGTAAATATTACCTTCCTATAGATATTTTATTGCATTTGACAATAGAAGTTGATTTTATTTTCTATCAAAACTCTTGGACTTAGCTATAGATCGATAGGTCCAATCCATTGGCTTCAAAATCCAAGCCATTTCTAAGCCAAAAGGATTGAGTTTTTGAATTCAAATTTTTATAATGCATATGCACTATAACACATATGCATTCTAATGTGTACACAATTTTATTATTTTTCACCCAACTACCTTCCTATAGATTTTTTTGTGTTCAAATTTTTTTATAAAAAGGTAATATTTAATCATATTATTGAAATTTGAATTAAAAAAAACAAGCTTTTTGAATTAGAAATTACTTGGATTCCTGAGCCAAAGGCTTAGACCTATCAATCTACAATTGAGTTTGAGAGTTTTGATAGAAAATAACAAATTTCAACTTCCATCATCAAATATAGTAAAAGATATATAGGAAGGTAATATTTACTTAAATATCATATTTACTAAAATAAATGTTAGTTTACATTTATATTCCTTATACTTTAAATTTATTTTAGTAAATATAAGATATTAGGGTCACTCTACATCTAATAGAGTCAGTCTCATAGTTGCTCACCTTCTGGTGTGGAAAATAATTTTTCAAAATCCAATATGGTTAGTGATTTTATAATTGATGTCCACTTTTAGGTTCTTCATATTAAACCTAGGGATTTTAGGGCATAAATTTTATAATTGATGTCCATTTTTGGTAAAAATAGAGTTATTTTTTAGGTTTTTGTACCTTTTAAATTATTTACTGACATTTATAGGAATCTTAGGTTTGTCAAAATTAAAATTTGAAAATCACTCACTTTGAAATTGATATAATGTGGTGTGATTGGGGCAACATAGGTCACATTGATGATCTGTACACATTAAATAACCACTTTATGTTGATTTCAATTTTTCATTTATCCCTCCCTCATCCCTAATTACTTCCTACTCATCCCTCATCACCCCTAATCACTCTCTTCTCATTTATCATTTCCCCTAATCACTCCCTCATTGAACCTCACTGTCCCTCATCATCCCTAATTACTTTCTCATTTACCCTCACTATCCCTCATCATCCCTAATCACTCCTCATCCCTCATCATCCCTAATCACTCCTTCCTTATCCCTCATCATCCTTGTCATTCTCTCATTAACCCTCACCATCTATCATCATTTGTAATCACTCCCTCATTGACTCTCACCATCCCTCATCACTCCCTCATTGAAAATTTACTTAAAGATCATATTTACTTAAAGATAATATTCCTTAATCTAGTATATCAAGGAGGGTCCAATTAGATCTTGGGCATGGCTTGGTGGGCCCTAAAGGCTAAATTGGGGCCTTACCATATTTTGAGTATTCTCTAATCCCCAATATAGTATATCAAAGAATAATTTAGGAATGGGGTACCCACCATAGATATAGAGGGGAAACCATTCTAAAGGCCCTATCCCAATCTCAAAATTTCCCTACCTAATAAGGAAATGAAGTCTTTCCCTACCTACTTCATCTATGCCAAGGAGTAAGGAAAGGAAAGTTTGGATTTTTGATATCTAAGTTTGCTTCACCTAATAATAGATGCCCAAATTTGAATCTATATATGTAAGTAATACAATTTCATCCCATCCTTTTCACTCTTTTTTACCTATTTATTCTAGCTCAACACTGTGGACACACACTCTCTCTCCATGGTAATGGTTATTAAGGTCTAGCCATATGTAGTAAATGTCTATTAATGTTCAACTTAACATAAATCTATATTAAAACTTATCAAGAAGCATCCAACGTAGGTTTAAGTCTAAAACAAACATGTTTTGGATAAAGTCATAGGATTTTGAGAGAGTTAAGGTGCATGAAACATAAATAGACCAAGTTTAAAATCAATTAATATATGATAAGGCTCAAAGACATCAAGCAAGAAACTAATAATAAAGAGAATAATGAAGGATAGATTGAGAAAAGGTCTCTAGGTTTGGTGTAGGTTTAGGTTTATGGAGGACTATGTAAAACCTTAAATATTTACTTAAAGATTATATTTAATAAAATAAATGTTAAGTATATGTTTACATTTATGTTAGTTATATTTTAAATTTATTTTAGTAAATATAATAAATTAGGGTCACTTTGTATCTGATAAAGTTGGTCTCACATTTACACACATTATGATGTGGAAAATAGTTTTCAAAATCTAATCTGGTCATACTTTTGTAATTAATGTCCTTTTTTAGGGTCTTAGTATTAAACCTAGGGATTTTAGGGCATAAAATTTGAATTTTATGTCCGTTTTTGGTAAACATATAGTCATTTTAAGGGTTTTGTGCCTTCTAGATTAATTCCTAGCATTTCAAGGACTCTTAAGTTTGTGAAGATTAAAGTTTTCAAACCACTCACTTTGAAATTGATCCAAAGTGGTGTGATTTGGGGACCATATGTCACATTAATGACCTACACACATCAAAAAACCACTTTTTTTTAGTTTCACTTTCTCATTGTCCCTTCCTCATCCCTAATCACTTCTTACTCATCCCTAATGACCCCTAATCACTCCCTCATCATTATTCATTGTCCATAATCATTCCCTCATTAACCATAATTATCCCTAATCATATCTAATCACTCCCTCATCATCCCTAATTAATCCCTTATTGACCCTCATTATCCCCTATAATCCCTAATCACTCCCTTCCAATCCCTCATTATCCCTAATCACTCTTTCATTAACCATCACCATCGCTCATCATTTGTAATCAATTCTTCATAATCCATAATCACTCCCTAATTAAATCTCACCATCCCTCACCATCCTTAATCTCTCCTTCATCATCCCTAATCACTAATTTATCATCTCTCATCATCCCTAATCACTTTGTTCTCATCCCTCATCATCCCTAATCACTCCATTATTAACTCTAACCATTTCTCATCATTTATAATCACTTCTTCATCTTCCCTAATCACTCCCTCATTGACCCTCATCATACATAATTAATAATTCATCATCCTTCATCATCTCTAATCAATATTTCCTCATCCCTCATTTCCCCTAATCACTCCCTCATTAACCCTCACCATCTGTCATCATCCTTAATCACTCCATAATCATACTTAATCACTCCATCATTGACCCTCACCATCCCTCATCATCCCTAATGAATCCCTCATCATCTCTACTCAATCCCTCCTCATCCTTAATTACTTCATATAATACCTTGATGGTGGGTACAATATATTCTTGATTGTGCTAGATTACCTTATTTTCTAATTCCAAAATTTACTTACTCAAATAAGTCCCAAATAAAATCTTATTTCACTTAAATAAAGAACTCTATGATATCATCTAATTATCTAGTATAATTCAAATATCTACATAGTGATCCATGCCTATATTATGGAGAGAAAGTGTTTTCAAAGCCTTAGACTAGAATAAATAGGTAATAAATTAATAAAATGGAGGAATGAAATTATATTGCTTACATATCTAAAATTAGGATTTGGGCATCTAAGAATCCCAATACTAGAGTTGAGAATCAAAATTTATATCTATATAGATAGGGGCAATTGGAAACTAGTTGATAATTACAATCTCAACCCCATAGTTGATCATATATCCATACTATATCCATAGTATACTAAATTGCCATATAGATAGATAGGTAGTCACCAATTAGGTAGAGTGTGTTCTAGTTTGGTAGCTGATAGAGTGTGTTTTCTAGCCTAACTTGATATATATCCAATCTAATATATACACAACTTGATATAGAAAGAGAATAAAGGGCATATGCCTTAATCTAGTGTATCAAGGAGGGATCATTTAGAGCTTGGGCATGGCCCAGCGAGCCCTAAAGGCCAAACTAGGGCCTTTCCATACTTAGAGTATTCCTTGATCCCCAATATACTATATCAAAGAATATCATAGGAATGGGTCCCCTACCATATATATACATACACACACACACACACACACACACACACACACACACACACACACACACACACACACACACACACACACACACACACACACACACACACACACACACACACACACACACAGAGAGATATATATATAGGGGGAAGCATTCTAAAGGTCCTACCCTGATCCCAAACTTTCCCTACCTATTAAGGTAATAAAATATTTCCCTACTTACTTAATCTATGCTAAAAAATAAGGGAAGGGAAGCTTGGATTTTTGATATCTAACTTTGCTTCACCTAATAATATATTTACAAATTCCAATCATTAATGTAAGTAATAAATTTCATCTCACCCTTTTCTCTCTTTCCTACCTATTTATTCTGACTCGAGACTCTTGATACACACTCTCTCTATGTTAAGGGTTATTAGGGTATAGCCATATGTGGTAAATATATCTTAACCTTAAACTTAATGTAAATATATCTTAAAACCTATTTATAAGCATACAACATAGGTGGAAGTCTCAAACAAGCATTTTTTGGATAAGTCATAGGTTGTTGAGAGATTTAAGGTGCATGAAATAGAAAAGATACCAAGTTTAGACATTAGTTAAAATATGATAAGGATTGAAGACATCAACCAATAAAATAATAAAAAATAGAATAAAAAAGGTGAGGTGGGAAAAAGTCTCTAGGGCTGGTGTAGAGTTTAGGTCTAGGTTTGTGGAGGACTGTGTAAATATTTAACTAGGGTTTAGTAAACAAAAACTCATATATATTTCTAGCGAACCATCAAAAACCTCTAAATTTTTTTAAATAGGTGTCTAAGGATGTTTGTCAACTGATATAGGTGGTTTTAAAACTTTAAATTCCTAGAAGATAATATATTCATGATTTTATTTTTTTAATAGACCTCAAATAAGCCTAAAATAGGGCTAAAGGTGTAGTCTTTCAAAGCCTCTTGAAAATCAAAGCTGTAGCAGACTATATAATGTGTTCCTTATCGTGTGTAATGTGAAAATAAATTCATGAATTAATTTTTATTACATTTAATATAATTTTGGATACATAATCCCTTAAATAATAGATCAAACCTAAGTTAGAGGGTTAGAAAGTATGTTTTTTTGCATTTTGGTGAGAATCAAGTATAAAGAATGGAAGATGTTTATGTGATTATTTAGATAGTGTTAAATAAAATATAATAATCTATTGGGGTCATCAAGAGTCAATTTTGAGTGAAATATTTTCTATAAAGGGTGAAAAAACTAATAAATAAGGTCTAATATGATAGAACTCTATGTTGTCTACAAGAATTAAGTTGCCATGGACATGAATAAGTGTTTTGATGGAGATTGTCACTAAGAAGGTGAATAAGTGAAAGTAGTTTAAAATAGGTATTCAAGAATATAATAGTAGTCAAATAGGACTAAATTATAGTAAATAAGATACAAAGAAAGGTTAAGATCTAGAAGAAAGCTAAAAGCCTTGAGCTAGAAGATCATGTTTATTGTGTCATGCAAAGGTGGTGTACTTCAAAAGAATAAACTATGTTTATTGAGTGAGTAATCAAATTAAGAGTAAAATAACCTCATGTTAGTATAAAAATTTAAATTTGTGGCATGAAACAAGTAAGGAAGACTAAAAATCTTTAAAATTACCTAGAAGATCTACATGAGTAAACCTGTAAAAGGCCTACTTACATCAGATGATGAGGGAGTGATTAGGGATGATGAGGGATGGTGAGGGTTAATGATAGAGTGATGAGGGATGGTGAAGATAAATTATGGAGTGATTAGGGATGAGGAGGGATGAGGAGGGAGTGGTTAGGGATGATGAAGGATGGTTATGGTCAATGAAGGAGTGATTAGGGATGATAAGGGAAGGATTAGAGATGATGAGGGATAATGAAGGTCAATGAGGGAGTGATTATATATGAAGAGGGATAAGAGGGAATAATTAGGGATGATAAGGGATGAGGAAGAAGTAATTAAGGATGATAAGGGATGAGGAAAGAGTGATTAGAGATGACTAAGGATAGTGAAATTTAGTGAGGGAGTGATTAAGGATAATGAGGAATAATGAGAGAGTGATTAGGGGTGATGAGGGATGAGTAAGAAGTGATTAGGAATGAGGGAGGGATGATGAGTAAGTGAAATTAAAACAAAATGGTTGTTTGATTTGTATAGGTCATCAATGTGACCTATGCTTCCCTAATCACACCACTTTGGATCAAGTTCAAAGTGAGTGGTTTGAAAACTTATATTTTGATAAACCTATGTTTCATATAAATTCAAAGAAGTAATCTAAAAGGCACAAAAACCTAAAAATGACTATATGTTTAACAAAAATGGACATTAGTTACAAAATTTATGTCCTAAAAATCCCTAGGTTTAATACTAAGACCCTGAAGACGCCTAAATATTGACCATATTTGATTGTTAAAAACTATTCCCACATCATAAGGCATGTAATTATGAGACAAACTCTATCAAATGTAGAGTGACCCTAATTTATTATATTTAATAAAATAAATTTAAATTATAAAGAATATAAATGTAACCTTATACTTAACATTAATTTTATTAAATATGATATTTAAGTATATATTACCTTTCTATAGATCTTTTTGTGTTTTGGGGTGAAAATAAATAAGGACACGTATGTGTTATAATGCATACACTTTACTTTAACTATATAGAATGCATACACATTTAGGTTTGGTGGTTCTAAGAAGCGTAAATTCAAATAACAAGTATGCATTATTGTAGACACTAAAAATCTGCAAACCATGATTTCGAATGTTGAAAAACCCCTAGATAACCTTAGGACCCCTTTAAGACCAATTTGAGATTTTGACACCTAATCGATCCCAATCGTAGTCATTTTGACCAATTGACTTAACCTATGTTTTAACCCACTTTTTACCTTCACCTTTGACCATCAACGATTAAGATGACCATTGACACTCACCTTGACCATTGATGATCAAGGTGCATGTCCCCAACCACCAATATGGAAGCCACCCACCTTGCTTTTCTAAAAATAGCTCATTTAAATTTGTGTGTGAATTCATGAATGAGCAAGTTATAATTAGACAACCCAATTGAACCTCCACTAGAACCTCTTTCCTTGCCTAGAAGAAGAGAGGAGTAGGGAGGTGAAATCCATCTATAATTATTATCAAGAGCTTGTGCATCCAGAGTTCATTTGTTTTATAGGTCAATTGTCATTGGCAATCTAACAATCTAGCCATCAAGTTAGAGAGCCAACTTTCCACCACCACTCTATCAAATCATCAAGTACCATTACTCTATCAAAATCACATTATACTCCACCAATGAGTCAACCACCTCAAGCATTCACTTGATTAGCCTTATAAAAGATAAGTATTTTTTTCTAGTATTCAATTAGTTTATATTCCTTTTGCACTTAGCTCATAACCAACCCATATCCTAGAATCCAAATTTGAGATCTCATCAGCCAACTATTTACCAATCTAAACCTACACATAGTAACCATCGATGGTTAGCTTGACTATCGATGGTCTGTCCAACCAATGATGATCAATTTAACCGTTAATGGTCACCTCAACCATTGATGGTCATTGTGGCAAGAAATTAAAGCAAGATATTTCCACCTACCTACCCCCAACTAAATATAATTTTATATGTCCCTACTTGTTCATAGATCCTTACCTAATTTTTTGAAATAGACCTAAGACATTTAACACTAGTGTTGACTTGCTTATTACTGTATTAGTCATTTCTAGTCTATTTTTTTGGAAAGCATTTCTTATGTTCAAATTTAGTAGATTTTGATTATGAATGAAATTAATTTCTATTATTTTTATAAACTTAATTGTTTAAAATGTGTGGATTGACAACATCCAAGGAAGCTCTTACTTCTAGGATCTAGCCATCACTAGGTAATCCACCCAACTATCCATCTAAATAACCATTTGCTTTAGTGTTTTCTTATTTGTAGGTCATCCTCCCAAGCCAAAGAGGATTTTTTTCACAATATTCTAATTCAATGTGTGCATAATCAAATAGGTTTTTCAACCATACCTATATTTAGTTTCTTCTTCTTCTTCCCTTTTTGAAATATAGCTAAAATTCACTAAAATATTCTAGCATGGTCGGTGGGACCCTTGTGTCTTTACTTTGGTTTATTTTTTTTGCATATATATTCTTATCTCTATTATATGCTCATAAATGACATCAAAGTTTATTTTGGGCTTAAAATTAAGTGCATAATTTGATAACTTGCAAGTTTAGCTCATATAATTTAACTTCAAGCAAAGTAATCCTATCTTAGCATCACTCTTGTTTCACACACTAAACCAAACCACTTTCATCAATTATTCATCAAAAAAACTTGAGACAAGGCCCGACTAAGATTTCATGACCTAGTAGTCACATTAACCTTTCTTGTCAATCCTACTTGGAGGTCATTACCAAGGGGAAAACCAACTCAACTCTCTGGTTGAGTATAAACTCTAGAAATCAATATATATATATATATATATATATATATATATATATATATATATATATATATATATATATATATATATATATATATATATATATATATATATATTAGCTAAACACCTAACACCCTTATTTTTGTAGTGTGTGAAGTGAGGGGGTAGGACCCAATACCAAGTCACATATTGATTCCCAATATAGATTGGTTTGGAGCACCTAAATAACCTAAAACCAGATTTAACTAAAATATGCAAAAAGAATAAATCTTAGGATCCAATATTCAAGGGAAAATAATGCACCAATGATAAAAACCATGATGATAATGTAAACATATGAATATGGATGGATTCAAGTATAAATGCGCAAGGAGTCACCCAATGAATGCATATAGATTGAATCAAGGTAACAATGATGAAAGGAAACAAATAGGCACACAAGCAACAAACAAAATGTTAGTATAAATAATTCAATGAACATTGCTCCTAGAAAATAAGAGACAACTTAACAAACAAACAAGATGGGAAAAAAAGAAGAAAAGGAAGCGGGTGGCTCAGTTGTCTCAATATGCATTAGACAAGTGGACACTGCCTACATAGTTTCATGGATGTAATATCCAACAAAAACATTTAGGCCAAATGTAGTTCCCAAGGAAATGAGAATAAAATGATAATTGATGAAAGACAACCATAATGGATGTGATGTAAGAATATGAATGATCTCAAAAAATAGTGAGAGCATGGTTTAAAAGGCCAAAAAAGGATGCAAAAACTAAATGATGAGTGATTTTTCTGTAACTTAGTAAGGGTTCCAAAAATACTTAAGGCAAATAAGTGGTTAATATTTTTGGTTTTTATAAATTATTTTATTAATTTTTTTGGAATTTTTCAAGCATCTCAACTCAATCAAGAATGAAGAGACACTAAATAGTCCAAGCTCATAAAATGGTGAGAGCATTGTTTAAGATGTTCATAAAATGGTGAGAGTGTGGCTTAGGTTTATCAAAAAATGATAAGAGCATGGCTTAGGTTTATCAAAAAATGATAAGAGCATGGCTTAGGTTTCTTAAAAAATTAAGAGAGTATGGCTTAGGTTGATTTAACTGACCTTAATAAGTATCAGGCACTACCTACATAGTCTCAGGATGAGACATCAATTCATTATAGTTCTACCCTACAATGTAGGAATCTGAAGAGTGTAGCAGCCAATTCAAATAGAATAGGCACAAGTGGCATGAAAGAACAATACGACATAGGAAATGGTAAGTTGGTATGCCAAGGCATGGTAAACAAATGTTATCCCTAGTTTTTCCATAGGCAGTTATAACTAGGATACAATGACATAGGTCAATGATACTAATTTTCCCATAGGCGGTTATAATTAGTAGCAAGACTGGTGGGACACTGAATTGCCCATAAGTGGTTATAATTAGGTGCACTTAGTATAAATAATGAAACAAGAAATGAAGGATGCAATTTTCAAAATTTTGTCTTACTGCTCTAAAATACTACCTTTGTCTAGAATTGTGTGAAACAATTATTAAAATTGGATCTAAATTCTCTTGCTAAAAATGGTGATGGAACCAAGGTCATAGGGCCAAGAGGGAAAAATCAACTAGGTTGATTAGAAAGGTATGGAAAAACATTTTTGTGATAGAAAAAATTGATAGGTTGGTGGGATGCTAGGATGGTAAAATGGTATAAGACAAAGAAGAATATTAATAAAATGATATAACTTGAAACGGTCTTTATAGAAAATACATCAAGTCACTCAAATGTAATAATGCTTGAGGTGGATAATGTTCATTGGCTCATCAAGGTCATGGTCTTCTGGTGTGGCAAGCCTATATGCTCTTATTTCATAGTTTGTCACAATGATGAAATGACCAGCCCAATTAGGTTTGAACTTGCCTTTATGCTTCTTTTCAGTCATGGTATTATTTTGGTTCTCTTTAAGGATAATATAACCAAGTTTAAATTATATATGTTTCACATGTTTATTGTAGTGGCCTTGAAGTTAGTTTTGATAGGCTTGGAAATTATTCACTACATCCATACATTTCTCATCAAGTAACTCTAACTCTTGTAGGCAAGCTACTTGATAGTCATTTTCATCTAGGATATGCTTAAAAGAGATGCATAGAGAAGGTAACTCAACCTTAATGGGAAGAATGGCATCAGTACGATAAACAAGTGAATATGAAGTGGCTCCTATGGGTGTATGATGATTGGAATGGTATGCCCAAAGGGTATGGAATATCTAAGGGTAAAAATCATCATTGGCATCATTGATAATATTTTTGAGAATGTTGACTATAATTTTGTTTGATGCTTCATCCTGGCCATTACCTTGAGGGTGATATGCCTTAGAAATATGTTGTGTAATGTTGTATTTGGAACTTAGATTTTTGACATCCTTATTCTTAAATTATCCTCCATTATTTGATATAATGTCAGAAGGGATACCGTAGTGGTAAATGAGATGGTTGAAAATTAACTTGGAAATTTGCTTTCCAATCACGTAAGTGAGGGGTATAACTTCAACACACCTAGTGAAATATTCAGTGGTAGTGACTATGTGTTTATGGTGACTTGATGAGGTGGGGTTTATCTTTCCAATGAGGTAGAGGCCCCATGTAGAAAATGACTATGGCATCAACATTGGTTTTAAAGTCTTGGTAGGGGCATGAATTAGATTAGCATGCCTTTGACATTTGTCACACTTCTTCACATATGTAGTTGCATCTGCATCAATTTTGGTCCAATAATAACTAATACGTAAGAGCTTTTTGGATAAAACTACCCTACTGGTGTGGGCTCTACATACTCCTTCGTGAACTTCCCATAATGCTAGTGGAGATTCTGCTAAAGTTAAACAATGACACAAAGTTCCATCAAAACTATGGTGGTAAAGAGTTGATCTAAGTAAGGTATAATGAGTGGTTTGGTGGATGAAGTATTTGGATTAATTTTGGGATATGTTAGGTGGTATAATTTGGTAATTTAGGTAGTTGTAAAGGTCTGAATACTAGATAGAGCTAGGACTAACAATATCATAAATCATTGTGATGGTTGAAAGTGCATGATATGGTGTGAACAAATTCTCCATGAGTAAATGATACTCTTTATTCGTTTCTATTTTTTGATTCAGATATCTAATAGTATCCATTGCATCTGCTAGACTACTACTTACCCTAGGTATATGTTCAATATAAATGTAAATAATTTATTACTTGAGAGTGTTGACCATTACCTTGTATGGAACCAACTTGTCACCTTTAGTCTGAAAGTGGTCTATGACCTGATTGATGATTAATTGAGAATCACCATAAAATTTGAGATGATGTATATTCCATTGTACTAATTGATGAAGCCATACAATGAGTTCTTCATATTTAGCCATGCTGTTTATATAAGGAAAAATGATTTTGAATGACTTGGGAATTAGATCCCCTTATGGTGTTATGAATAAAAGGCCTACCCTTAATCTATGTGCTATGAATGAACCATAAAAATATAGATTCTAGTGATGCTCCTAAAGAGGTGTGTAAATTATGGTCATTACAGATTCATCAAGAAATTGGAATGTGAGTGGATTTATATCAGCAAGGGGTGCTTTAGCAAGCTGATCTATAAGATCTTGCCCCTTAATGGATTTTTGGTTGACGTACTTGATGTCAAACTCACTGAAAAGCATGATCTATTTGTCTATATGGCCTTGTAAATATATTTTATATAGTAAATACTTGAGTAGATTCACTTTTGAAATAACCATGGTCTTATTGTTTAACATGTAATGGCACAATTTCTGAGCTATGAAGACCATGGTTAAACAAGCTTTTTCTATGGGCATATAAATATGTTCATATGCAACCAGTGTAGAAATGAATTAGTGCACATCATGATATTTTCAATTATCATTGTGTTGAGCCAAAAGTGACCCTAGGGCATTACTAGTAGCAGATAAATACAATAAGAATGGCTTTCTTGGCATAGGAGGCAACAAAATAGATGGATTCACTAGATAATCCTTTAAATATTGAAAAGCTTTTTGATTTTGATCATCCTAGTGAAATGTGATTCCCTTGTTTAGAAGATGCATAAAAGGATGGAATTTTTTAGCCAATTGTGATATGAATCATTGGATAGATTAGATCTTGCCCTATAAATTATGGAGCTAATTCAAATTAGTTGATGGTGGCATATCTGTTATGGCTTGGAATTTGGATAGATAAACTTAAATGTATTGATGAGACATGATGAAGCCAATAAATTTTCTTGATGTTACTCCAAACACATAATTCTTAAGGTTGAGACTGACTTTATACTCATGTAGTCTTTCAAATAATCTACATAACATTATTGGATGATCAATCCTAATATTTGATTTTCCAAGAATGTCATGCATCATATCATGATATGTGATGGTCATGGCTCTTTGATAGGTGGCCCCTATGTTCTTAAGACCAAATGGCATAACCTTATGATAGAATGTTCCCCATGGAGTCGTGAACACTATCTTGTGTTGGTCTTATGGTGTTATTTTGATCTAGTCGTACCCTAAAAAGCCATCCATTAATGAAATCATATCATAACCCTATGTGGAGTTGACTATCATGTCAATGTTTGGAAATAGAAAATTGTCCTTGGAGAAATCTTTCTTTATATCTCAAAAAATTGGTACAGGTTCTGATTCCTTTTGATTTTTTTCTAATTTGCACAACATTAGAGATCCACTATGAATAGTCAATCGACCAAATACATCCTACATCTAAGGTTTTTTCTAACTCTTTCTTCAATAATATAATAATGTGAGGATGCATCTTACACAACTTTGTTTTTACTAGTTTGGAATCAAGATTGAGTACAAGGTGGTGCAAAACCAAGGTGGGGTTAAAACTTGGCATGTAAAAATATGCCCATGTAAATATGTCAATAAATTCCCTTAAAAGGGATGTAAGGACTTCATGCTTCTTTGCAGTAAGGGACGTGCCTATCTTGATCCACTTTAGATCATTTAGGGACTTGATTTTTACCTTTATTATGTCTTCTACTAGAAAGGTTGAACCATCTTAAAGGATAGTGGGTAATGATCTAAACTGATTGATAATGTTAGAGTCCTCTATTAGGATTGGCTCTTTGAGGTCTCCTAGGCATGATGAATCAGAGTCCCCCAATGGGAGGTTTGGCCATGTAAAAAAAACTATTGAATGATTCAATCAAAGGCTTGTTGTTCATCAAAACTGAACTCAAACTCATAGACAAGTTCATTATTGGTAGTCTCTTGAGCTACACTTAAGGAAGGTTGAACACCCTCATCTAATGGTGCCTGAAATAGGTTTTTGCCACTAGCTAGCCCTTTTATTTACTTTTTCCCCAGTCAGAAAGCACCTCAGAGAGGTTTTTACTTTGGGACATTAATATTTTAATTATTTAATTCTGGTTAAGGGTATTCATCTACTCTCCAAAATAGGCTTCAAGATCCAACTTAATTGAGAACCCTGATTTATGGTCCTCTAACGAAAGATTGTCTCTAAGGCCCAAAAATTCATAGAAAGCCTCATCATTTTGAAACTCATCAATCATCATGTTGGATTCTTGTTGGCCCTAGTCTATTAATTAGGGATAATTCAATGGCAGTGGGTTATGATGAATGACTGGTCTAAGGGTACAAATGGAATGAGGGTTAAATAAGTTGGTCATAGATAGGTTGTCAAAAAGGCTATGATCAAAATCTAATTCATTATCGACATCATCATCACTAGTTGATGGTGATGAAAGATGATTAAGGTACATGGGGTCACCCCCAGGTGGTTTAAATCCAAGTCCATAAGGCCCTTTGTATCTGGTCAAGGAAATTAGCTCAAGTGTTCCTTATTGATTTAGTTTGAGGCCTCCTCCTTCATAGTCTTAATTCTTCATGATCATATTGGGAATAGGATACTTTGTATTCTCATAACAATTGGCATGTTTTCCATTATACAACCATGATTCATCTCCTTCGAGAGGGTCCTATTCTAGGCTAGATGCTAATATAAATGTGATGGGTCTTGGACTATACTTTTTACCTTTACCCTTTTGTTGTTATTTTGAATGAAGTGGCTTGGATTTAGGTCTTCCAAAGGACTTTGGGTTGTATGGAAGGTTTACAATGTGAAAGGTATCATGGGTCAAATACTCTCATGGGAATTTAAGTGAGATGGTAGAATGATTGGATATCTTAGGAAGTGGCATGTGGGAAAGGAAATCAAGGGTATTAGGATCAATGTAGTTATCCTCAAGAAAATCAAGGAGTATTATCTTTCCCTTATCCTTCTTGGCCATTGGATGCATATTGAAATGATAGTTATAGATCTTAAACTTAACCTCTAGGTGTTTGTAGTGATTGTATGGATGTAAATCTCTTGATATACAAACTTCCATCCTTGAATGGGAGAACTTGATACATTAATTAAATGTCGATGTGACTCCATGAATTTAATATAACCAAGGTCTTCCCAAAAGCATATTGTATGACAAATCAAGATCTAGCACATGGAAAAGTGTATTATGGGTCAAGGGGCCAAAAATAACTGATAATTCGATGGTACCTTGTGATTCTCATTATTCATTATCATAGGGTTTGATGGTTATAGTTTCCACTGGAAAAATTATTATTGTGTACTTGAGAAGCTTGATAAGCTTTGGAGACAATATGTTTAGACCTGATCCATTGTCTATAAAGACACATTTCACATTGTGTCACTTTATACAAACTTTGATGTACAATGGATTATTATGTAGCAGGCCAAGGGATGACATATCAATTTGGTTGAATGTGACTTGTTGGGTTGGAGCTAGGTGTCCAATCAAAGCTTATAATTTATTAGGGGATATATCACTTGAAATAGTGGATTGGCAAAGGATCTTGTTCAAAATGTTTTTGTGGATTGTTAACGTATGTAACAAATATAAAATGGAGATCTATATGGGTGCTTTTTTAATTGTTCCACAATGTCAAACTTATTTTCTTGGTCAGTGTTAAATGGCTTATTTCAAATTATAATGGCTTATTAGGTGATGGAAAAATTAGCAAATGGTCATGGGCTTGGGATGGTAATCTTTGACCTTTAAGTTATGATTTCATAATTGGGATTAAATATAGGACCATGATTTCTAACAAATGATGGTGATGATGGGGGACCAGATAAGATAAGTCTCAGTTGTTGTTACACTTGTGCATGGTCATGAGGCAATGATGAGTTATTGGTATAGTGTCTAAAATTGGTAATCCCTATTTTTTGGTATGCTTATATGTAGACTCAAGTCAATGAAGAACTATTAATATGAGTTAGTTGATTAGCATTGTTTACTAGAGGTCTTTATTGATTGGTATTTGGTCTCAGATTGATAGAGATGGTGTTAATATGACCTCTTGAAATATGACCTACAACCCTATTGTAGTCATGTGTAACTGAATGGTAGGTATAATTTTTTTTATTGTTTTGACCTTAGTTCTATCCATTATTTAGATTTTATTGGTTCCATTGTTGGTGATTCTGTTGGTTCAGCCTTGGTTGTTGAAATTGTTGTTGTTGGTGTTGTACTAGATGTTGTTGTTACTGTGGTTGGTTTTTATGCTATGGGAAAAGGTTTTAAAAGATTATAAGGTTTTGATTAGAAGTGGAAGCACAACCATCCAATGTTATCTCCCTGTTCTCCAACATATTTTGAATCAAATGTTTAATTTTCACATAGTGGTGCAAATTATGCCTGTTACCCTGATGATATTTATAGAATTCATTTTGGTGGTACCAATCAAGATAAGGAATGCCCTAAAGGTAATGTTTCAATATAGGCCAACTAATCAGATTAATGGAAATGAATTTATGAAACATAGATTCAATAAGTTATCGAAGGTCACTAAAAACATGACAAGTAGGCATTGTTCTCCTTGGTAGAGGGGATTGTAATGGAAAAGGTTATTGCATTTGGTGTGGGCTTGGGCTATTGTGATTGCTATGTTTACTAAAAACATTTTGGGTTAGGAATAATTTGTATATGTTTCATAGGCTAGGTAGATGGTGTTTTCACCATTTTTACATGTCTCAACTATGTTACTCTATTTCCAACAACATTTTTGTTGTGGTTGAATTGTTTTGGTCTATCATTTTTATTAGCCTATGCCAGTTGAGATGTTTTTACTTGGACTTGATGATAATTTTGGACATTTCCTTGATTGGTACCTTAATTTTTATTTATCAAAGTAATATTGATGATCCCTTTATTAATAAGGTCTCATTCGATCAACAAAACTTTGTCAATGATCTATTTAAAAGTATGTGCGTACTATAGTTCTATATGAAAAATATCTCACTGTGCAAATTTTTGGTAAACATAGAAGATAATTATTTATCTATTAAACTATGTGTGAATCAACTTACAAGGGCTCTCCATTGCTATAAATAACTTGAAAAAATCTAATAGACTTTTTACTTGCATCAAGTCGACTAGTGAAATCTCATGCTTAAGATTGTATAAAAAGTGTTGCACAAACGTATCTAAAATATCATCAAAATTTGACACTAAATTCTTGGGAAACTTTAAAAACCACTCCAAGGCTTGTCTTAGTAGATTATTTAGGAACAAAAATAAAAGGTATATGTTTTTATATGCCACTAGCTAACATGTAATAAATAACTCAGTCAAATGAGCCTTGGGGTTATCTTTCCCCTCGTATTTGTCAAATTTTGGTCGTTCATACCTTAGAGGAAATGGTATCTACATGTAATACATGTTAAATGGATAAGAACACATGTCATCCAACTTAAACATTTTGGTTTATTTCTTAGCTTGGATGGTAGCAATCTTATCCTTCATCTATTGTAGTTTTTGACCTAGGAAACTAGAGGGAATAATGGTCTAAGGTGTAATATTGTCTTGGGTAAATGGTTGAGCAGTCACAAGTGGAGAAATTTAACTGAATTATGATGTAGGTATTTTCTAGGGTATGTTTTTTTGGTTGGGGAATAGACCGGGAACACGCAGGCATGGATTAGGGTTTGATTACTGAAATTATACATATTACAATGAAATATTCTAGTTGGGGTTACATATATGGGCTTGGTTTTGAGGATTTTGAGGTTAGAATGGTGGAATATAAATATAATATTCCTATTAAGGTTGAATAGGGACATGTTTTCAACTAATCAAACCTTACTATTGAGGGGGTACTTGTGAACCAAGACCCTATCTCTAAACTTGTGGCACATTCTACACAAAAGGTAAAGGTTTCCTAATCAGTACTTGAGGAAAATTATAACTTATTTATTACATGAATCCTAGTTGGTAAGTGGATGAATGTTATATATTTGACATTTATTATTGACCAATAGTCGTACAATTTTGATTAAACATCATTTAGATTTGAATTGGTCTATTGGTCTATGATGAAAGAGGTATGTTCACTACTACCTAACAAGGTAGAACATTGGTTTCCCCCTATTTAAGTGGAAATATATTCTACCTTTTATATGTTGGTATGTTTTATTTTGCCTTATATTTTAGAATTATACTCATTACCTATTGGGGAGGAGTAGGATTCATCACATTTTGTTGTTGAGGCACGACATTGGTCATTAGCTGACTACCTAATCCTATTAGTTAAGCACTTGAAGAAGTAGTTGAATGAGGATTAGTGGTAGTATTTGGTTGAGGTTGGGACATATAAATTAATACTCCATAATTTTGTGAACTACTCATGGTGTTAACTAAAGGTACACTTATTTGTGGACTAGTTATTTGTGTACTTACATGATGCAGGAGTATCACTCTTAGGGAGTAATTTTTATAATTTTTATCTTATTTGAATTTAATAATGTTTAGGGATGTTTTATATATACTTATAAGGCCCAAATTTTTATTAGGTTTAATTTTGGTAGCATATAAGTGAATTTAGGTAGTTTAAATTTTCAAATATAGATTTTCTTGCTAAAACTTGAAAGCTCAAAATTTTGAATTTTGGTGCATGTTTAGGACTTAAAAGAATGTGAAAATGATTTAAAAAGTTCATGAACATGTTTCATATGATATTAGGGACCTTTTTTACAATTTCCCATGGTCTAAAGTGATCCATGCATAGAAAACCAACTTTTGGTTGTAGTCACTTGACTAAGCTAGTCTTGTAACCATGGTAAGGTGACCAAAATTTAGTTTCAAAATGGTTGTTATCATAAAAAAATAAATTATTTTTAAATTTTAATTATTTATATGTGTATTTAGTTGATAATATTTTAAGAAAGGATAAAATAAGGTAGACCCTATTCAATAATTGTGTATTGAGACCCATATATTGTGTACCTTGCTGAAATGGTAGATTGTTTATTTTATTGTTGATAATCAATTGAGTTTGGTAGTGGATATTTACCTTTGTTAAGGATATTTTAACATGTTTAGATATTAAAAAATATAATATTAATCTTCCTTTTCACTTATAATTCAAGTTTGTTATTAGGTAGGCACCTATTTGGGAGCCTTTTTTTTCTATGCAGTCTATATATATACTTGTGAATGAATTAAATGTTGTTTTAATTTGTAGTGAGTTATAAATTATTCAAAATTGCCTTGATATTGTTAAATTATTGTGAAAAATATAAGTAAGGATTCAAATAGATTCTTGATTCCATGGAAACTAGTTAAAAACCCTGTGTTCTATAAAAGGTTTTATATGGTTTGATATTGACTGTGTTTATTTAAGTAAAGTGATCCAATATTGATGATCAAGTTCTTTGGGTAAATAAGGTGAGTTAATTGAATGTTTTTATATATTTTATTATCTCTTTTAATGGTTTTTATGTTTTATATTCATCTTGATAGGAACATAAACCTATAAGTGCATGTTTGCTTATATAGTCTTGAGTAATTATCCTTGCGAACCTATGAATTTGGATAGGTGGTGAGAAACCAACACTAAGATTAGTTGGGGAAGGTCTAGATAGACATAGTAAACTTTTTTTGAGCCTTTGAAATGCTATAAAATGTTCCCAGTTGAATAATGAATAATTTGTGCTCTCAGGTTGTCTCAGTCTTCTAAAAGCCCTAATCTAGGGTTTGTGCTTTATAACACCTTTAAACCTTCAAAAATCCCATATATTTTTTTATTTTAGACCTAATTTATGTACTTTAAGTGAATCAAATAATTCTAGGCGAGTACAGATTTTTTTGTATGGTATTTTGCTGACTATCTTGTTTTTAAGCTTGAGGAGACCTAATTTGGAGAGACTAATGCTTTGAAAATGGTTTAAAAGGTGGAATTATGTCTTAAAATATGGAAAATAGGTAATTAAAAATAGAGGGTCCTCATTAAGTGAATTGGTTTCTTAAAAATCATTGTACTTTTTTTGTACCATTAATAAATTAGTCAAAACAAGGTTAGAAGAAGGGTCAAGAACATAGTGTATTTGTTAAAGAGTTACAAGTTGAAAATTTGAGAAGGGAACATCTACATAATTTTTGGTATTATATCCAACTTTGGATACTTTAGAATAAGTGGGAGAAATAATATTATTGGGGAAATATAACAATTGATACTTATTTGACAAATTACTTATATAAGGTTCACAATGCCACATAGGAGAAATAGAGGAGGTGTAGCAAGGAACCAAGGGAAACAAGATGATGTGTTGGTAAATTTGAGTGAAATTAGACTAATATTTTAAGTATAACCACTATATAAATATACCAAAGAAGAGGAGTCCTAATAGGGAACTTGAGTGACAAGGAAGATGAGACACAAAACCAAGAAGTAAAGGGAGAAGAGACAGTTGAAGGACCTAAAGATCAGGGTGTAGAGAGACTCGTGAAGGTGATCATGAGTCAAGGGTCCAAAAAAAAGGTGTAATTACCCACATATTTAGGAGGTATTGATGTATATGAACTCATGGATAAGTGAATGAGTTAGACAAATATTTTGAGTATGAAGAGGTACCTTATGATAAGAAGGTCAAGTTTGCAAAAACCAAGCTAAAGGGGCATGTTTCATTATGGTGGGACTTAAAAAAATATGAGAGAAGAAAGAATGGGAAGAATAATATCACTTCTTGAGAAATAATGGTTATTAATATAAAATAAAAATTCTTGCCATGTGACTATGAGACAAACTTGTTTAGATAATTACAAAATTTAAGGTAGAAGGAAATGAGTGTGAAGGTATACATAGAGGATTTCTATAAGTTGACCATTAGGTATGGTCATGTTGAGGAGGATAAAGATAAGGTTTCAAGGTACTTGAATGGTTTAATGTATAATCTCCAAGATGAGTTTTCACTTGTGATCCTAAAGACACTAGAGGAGTGCCATCAATTTGCACTCAAGGGTGAAGATATGTTGAATAGGAAGCAAAATTAGAAGAATAGAGGAAGGGCATAAATTTTAGAGGTAGAAGATAGAAATGGGGTAGAAATATATCAAAAACAAATCTTTAAAGTGAATCAATAAGTTTACAAGAGTAGTCGACAAATTTTAGAGGTGGATTTATAGGTAGGAGACCTTAAAATAGAGGTGGTTATTCATTAATAGGTAGGGGATCAAGTGGGTTTGTAGGAAAATGTTTTGGGTGTAATAAGTATGCTGGCCATAAGCAATAGGAGTGTGTAGAGGACAAAACAACAAGAATACCAAGGAATTAATGGAGAATTAGATTACACAAAGAGGAGAGGAAGAGAATGCTTACTCTCCATCACAAATGGTAGATGCTGAAGTGGGAAAATCATTGCTCATGAGGAGGGTGTTGATCAAGCCACCTAAGGAGAATGAGACACTATAAAGGAACAATATATTTAGGACATCCTAAAAATGTCAAGGTAAGTGTTGTAATATGGTCATTAATTCAAGAAGTATGGATAGTCTTGTTTCCATAGAAATGGTCAACAAACTTGGATTGAAGAAGCTACCTCACCCCAGTCCATATAAGATGTCAAGGTTAAATAAGGGAAATCAAGTCTTGGTGAGTGAATAGGGTTTTGTAGAGTTTATAATTGGAACATATAAGGATAAGGTGCTTTGTGATTTCATCTCCATGGATGCGTGTCGTATGCTTCTTGGAAGGCCTTGGCAATATCATAGATAAAATACTCATGATAGAAGAAAGAATATGTATACCTTGATGAATGATGGAGTTAGTTACACTTAGTTACCCTTGAAAGATGAGAAGAGTGATCAACATGTTAGTTCCCATGTGATGTTAGTAGGTAAAAAAGAGTTCTTGAATGCCATGCATGAAGAAGAGATATGCTTTGCTTTGGTCATCAAGCCTAGGGATGTTATGACAACCACTAAGATCAATGAGCTGCCCCTAGAGATTCAAGTAATGTTGGAGAGGTATGGTGATATAGTTGTTGATGAGCTATCCAAAACATTTCCACCTATGACTATATAATATGTTATGAGGCATTCTTAATATACTTGGCAAATTCTCATGGGAGAATTTTGCTTGAAACTTAGCCCTTACTTCTATAGATCTAACCAAAATATCATCTTTGTTTTTCAATAAGTGACTCTAAAATAGATAAGGATCATATGTTAATGGTGTAGTAATATAGTATAGTTTTTGAGAATTATTCTTCAATTTTAGGTACCATAGCTAGGTATTGCTTTGTTAGCTCATTATCTTACTCTAAGTATGGAGGCATGTTAACCAAATAATGAGCTAATGGGTCTTGGTTTTATTCCCCTATTTGAGTGTTATAAGATGGATAAGGATCTGTCTCATAAGCAACATTGTCTACATAGGAGTCTTGAACCATTTCTTCTTATGTGACTACAATGCCAAATCTTGGATTGTACATGAAGCCACTATGAGTGTATAAAGACATGTTAGGATCCATAGTAAATGATTTACAACCTAAAGGAATAGAGTTATTAAAACTATGAAAAAGTGATGTCTAAAAAGAGGTTCAAACTTGGTCTAACCTAGTCAAAAAGATGGATATGTATATTAAAAAAATATTGATGTAATGATTCTTGATAAAACAAGCTAATGTCAAATGATGAGCTCAAAATATGGCTCATTATTGACATGTTATTTCCCTCAATTCATCTCTCTAAGGATATTATCTCATGTAAATCATAGATTTTTAGATAGTTATTACATGGAAAGTAGATATTTGTCTTGTTTATATTGAACCAAAGACTAAACCTTTACTTTGTCATTAATATCTAATACATAACATGTTTTAGTGATTTTTGTTGTGAAGAATGCTTAGGAAGAAGACACAGGTGATGTATAGTGAAAGTTTAATTTTGATCTCCATCCAAAAAAACTATGAACTCACACAGATTGTTTTTACAGACTCCATAGGGTTATTTCTACGGACTCCACAGGCTTGTTTCTACAAATTCTATAGGCTTATTTCTACAAACTCTATAGGCTTGTTTCTATGGAATCTATAGGCTTGTCTCTATGGACTCTATAGGCTTGTTTCTATGGACTCCACAGACTTGTTTCTATAGACTCCATAGGCTCATTCCTACTGCCTCTACAAGGTTAATTTCATGGATTCTATAAAGATAAAGCTACAAATGGGGAAGCTAGTAGCTAGATAATATGAGAGAGAATCATTCTAGTTGGAGTCAAATAAGGAAAATACCCACCTACTATTTTGTAGGATTTGCTTTTGATAAAGTTGTATATATTTGGATATTAGGACTATTATAGAATAGTATATCTATTTCACCAGGATAATTGGATCTCTTGGAAATCCAATATCCTATCTTTGGATGAGTGGATCGACCAAGGAATCATATTCCGTTGCATTCTAATTTGAGTTTTTATATTAGTATAAAATTTAAGACTTTTGTTATTAAAAATATATATAATAGAGAGTAGATAATAGAGGAAAGATATATACAAGCATATTACAAGTTTTATCCAGATTGTAATTATTTTAGTTTTATGAATTATCACTTCGATTTCTAGCATTGATTAATCTTTGTTCCTAAGTCTGAGAGGAGCAAGGGCCCACTCTCCTTGGAACCAGGAATTGTGTACGGCATTTATGTTATATTATATTAATTCTTTGTTATAACTAATCATAATCTTGCTAATGTTTGCAATCATTTATAAAACATTAAGACAAATTCATAGTTTAAAAGGCATTTCCTTGTTCCAAAGTCATTTCCTTTCTAATAAAAGTGTGTTTTATTTTATAGCAAATGTGTGAAGAAAATTTCCTTTTCTAGTTAAACATTTCCATTTCCATGCAAGCATAAATAAGAGTGTGATTTTACTTTCAAGAAAAAGAGTGGATTTATTTGATTAAATAATTACATCTTTTCCTTTTCAGCAAAAGAGTGAATCAAGTAGTCTAGGACACATTTATTTCATTAGTTAAAGTTAGAATAGGACCATCAAACACCCCCATAAGCAAACTTCTAGATCTACCATCCTACACCTTACTGCATACATCTTTAGACACCAGCCCTAGTTGATAAGACATTAATTGAATATTGATTGAATGAGGAGTTGAATGACACTCATCATTTTTTGGCACCATTACTAAGGAAACAAGGTGTTATTAAGGTAATAATTATTGGTATAGAGTGAAAAAACAAAAAAAATTGTAAAAACCATAAAAATTTAATAAATTGATGTACCATCCTAGAGACTCTGAAGGATGATTCATCCCAAAATTTCCACCAAGAACACAAGTTGACACTCCTTTAACATCTCTGAGTAGCGAACCAAAAGTTATGAGTGAAACATATCTACAAGAATCTTTAGAAACTTGGATAGAAACTAGGCCATTGCCATAAACGAGCCCCATAGGACAAATTCCTCAGGATCAATCTCTTGTAGGAAGACATTATTTAGAAATTTCCAAGGACTTAAAAGAAGCATTTTAAAGATCCATAGCTGAATAAAATTTTGATAACTTTAAACAACCCATAACTGATACCATAAATATTTAGTGGGAAGCTAATCCTAGCTTTGAAATATCATTAGAAGAAAAAAATATGGCTCTCCAACAAAATCAACAACTTGCACAACTAGGAAGGACTTTTTCCTTTCCTATTGTTCCAGATCTTAATGATCAAACCCCCATGAAAAATATTTCACCAGCTAATCTACCAAATTTTTGGGGAAGATCTACAAAAGATCCTGATCAATTCTTGTTTGACTTTAAGGTACTATGTCAAACCTATGATTACACAACCGATAGCTAGAAATTAAAACTATTTCTCTCTACACTTAAAGATGTAGCTATGAGATGGTTTATGGGTTTACCTGGTGATTCTATTAGAACATGGGATGAAATGGAGACAAAATTCTTAAACAAGTATCAAGATTACTATCGAGTGTGAGAAAGAAAAGAGGATTTCTTCAAAATAAAATATAATGAGGATGAATCTTTAAAGAATTATTTGGATAAATTCATGTTCACTCATAAAAGAATCAATTATCCACTCACTGAAGAAGTTTAGAAATTAGTTTTCTTAAAAGGGTTGGATGAAGATACTAGAGATGCCTTAAATCTGATAGGAGGTGGAGATATAAATAAGTTGGCTTTCAATCATATTTCTGAGATTTGTACCAACTACTCTTGAACAAAACCTAGAATTAGGAGAGGAAAGTTTGGGAAATCTAATGAAGTGGGTAAGCTAATGGAAGAATTTGCCAATTTAAAGGTAATATTATAGTTACACTAAATATTACTTTAGATGGCCTTCAAGATAGGGCAAATGTAATAGAACTCTTAGCAATTTACTATCCTAAGTGTAGATAGAAACATGCCCTTAGAGATTGTCCCTAGATAAAACCAATGTTTCATCATGTGGGATCTATTATGCAATAGATCATGCTACCAAAAATTTCACCCTTCTACCTATTTTAAAAAATCAAATGAAAAAAAAAGTCCAATCCATTGAAGAAGTAAATTATATCTAGAGGCAAAACTTTGCCCCATAAAACCAGGCTCAACAATAGTTTAATGCAAGAAACCTAGTTAATCCATGGATGACACCATGGAATGTTTCATTTCCTTCACCTTTTTGGAATTAACTCCAAATTCCATCAATCCAAAATCTATGGGTATGAAAAGATTGGATACCAACACCCCTAAGGATGGTGCAATAGCCATAGCAACAATGGGTACCATAGCAGCAATGAATACCATAACCATATCAACAATGGCATTAGAAGTGGAACCCATAGAAAAAATTCACCCAACCAAAAAGACCAATTCAACAACAAATTATAATGCCACCCCTAGTTATTCAGTAACAAGGGCAAATCAATCAACCCTCAATGCCTGCACAACCAATAACAAATCCAAAAAATAAATAACTAGAACCTATTTATGTTAATGAACAAGAAGAGATAATGAATGTTAGAGGTATTGATTGTTCATACATACATTTAAGATCAGGAAAAACTATACAAAAGCCTATAGTTCTCATTTTTGAGATACTTGATGAAAAAGAAAAAATAGAATAATCTCAATTAAACACTATAGAAGCTAAAATCAAAATGAGCCCTGAAGCAAACAAAGAAAACACTACTACACCAGTAGTTCCTTTTCTTGAAAGATTAAGATAAATTGATATTAAACCAGAATCAAACTTGGTCCATGAGTTGCAAAAGATTAATATTGAGGTACCCCTACTACAAGCTATTAGGGATATACCTAAATTGAATAAGATCATCAAAAACCTTTATATCAAGACACCTAGAAGGAAAACAAAATATCTAGGAGCCATTCATGTTGATGGAAAAGTTGCTAATTTACTAGTAGGAAAACTATTAGTTCCAAAATATGCAGATCCAGGAAGCCCAGTGATCACAGTCACAATCGAAGGTAAAGAAATTCCTAACATCTTGGTAGATTTGGGAGCAATAATTAATGTTATGACAACTGATACTCTCCATACACTATCTCTTATGAGAATGTGACCCACAACTACCATTCTTGAAATGGTGGACCAATCTATAACTAAACCAAAAGGGACTATAGAAAATGTTGAAGTACTAATAGAGTCTTGGGAATATCTAGTAGATTCATGGTCTTGCAATCTAAAACAAAGAATTTAGGATATCTCATAATCCTAGGTAGAACATGGTTTGCTACTATAGTAGCATTAATTGATTTCAGGTTAGGAGACATGACCATTTATAATGGGTTAAAATCCAAATGCATCTCTTTGTATCCTCTTGCAAAACTATCAACAAATCACATACAAGAACTTTGGGTGGACGAATTAGACAATACATCAAACAACTTTCCCATTAGCTATGATCATAGTTAAAAAACACTTGGGATAATTAAATGGAGACATATACCTAGAATCTATGAACTTTACCAGTCCAAAATTTATGGACTCTACCAGTCTAGAATCTATGGACTCTGGCAGTCTAGAAACTATGGACTGCCTCAGTTTAGGATTCTTGGGTCAAACAAAATATTATGAAACCTCCACTTCTACTTATTCTAGTGTTTCCTCATCATATTATCATGGATTGATTCTTGAAAGTGTATGAAAATTGGTAGAACAACATCAAACTCATTTCTTAAATGTATTCCATTATTCTTTAGCAAGACTAATTCCTCTTGGAAAAGAGTTTGTTGATAATGTAACCATGTTTCATAAGCTACTTCCTCATCCATGTCCTCTAAACTCATTGATTAGTGAATTCAATCAAATAGAATCCAACTATCCAAGTACAAAACCAATTATGGTATTACCTAGAAAGATTTTGAACATCAATAGTTGGTTAACAAATGAAGAGGAAGATCAACTCTTTGAAGTACTAAAAAGACATACCAAGGCTTTTACTTGGGATTATATTGACATGAAGGGAATTCACCCTAGAATATGTACTCATCACATTTACATGGAATCTATCAAACTGGTCAGACATCCACAAAGAAGAATAAACCCAACATTAAAGGAGAGTCAAAATAGAGATCTAAACATTGTTGAAAGTTGGGTTTATTTACCCTATCTCAGATACCTAGTGGGCTTCACCCCTGGTAATTATGCCCAAGAAAACTATAAAATTAAGGGTATGTGTAGATAATAGAGAACTAAACAAAGTAACACTAAGATATTACTTTCCTCTACCTCTCATTGATCAAGTTCTTGACAACTTGGTAGGAAAAAGATATTTTTATTTCCTGGATAGGTTTAGTGGGTATAACCAGATAACGATAGCAGCTAAAGATCAAGATAAAACCACATTTACCTACCCTTGTAGAACTTTTGCTTATCGATTACTTCCATTTAGACTCTGTAATGCTCTAGTAACCTTCTAAAGAGTAGTTCTGGCAATATTCTCTAACCTTAAAAATGATTGTGTTGAAGTATATATGGATGATTTCACCATTCATAGTGGAACTTATGAAGAGGATCTTACCAAATTGGAAAGATTATTGATTAGATGTGAATAACATCAATTATCTTTGAGCCATGATAAATGTTTATTGATGATGGATGAAGGAATAGTGCTGGGACACCATATTTCTATAAAAAACATTCAAGTAGATCCAAACAAGGTTGAAATAATCTCCAACTAACCCATCCCATAAACACAAATGGAAATTAAGAGTTTTTTGGGACATGCTAGTTATTACAAATGCTTAATAGATAATTTTAGCCAAATAGCTACCCTTATTTTTACCTTGCTTACAAAAGATAGTACATTTGAATGGAATGATAGTTATCAATAGGCCTTTGAGACCATTAAAGCTAAACTCATTACTGCTCCAGTATTGAGAGGACTAGATTGGACTTAGCCATTCCATATATACACAGATGCTTCCAATACAACAATAGGAGTAGTCCATGGACAAAAGGATGAAGAGGGTAACATGTATGCTATATATTATATTATAAAAAACATGACACCTACTAAAATAAATTACACCACAATTGAGAAGGAATTCCTAACTATAGTCTATGCAATTAACAAATTCAGATACTATATAACATGCTACAAGGTATTTATCTATAGAGACCATTCATCTATTAGATATCTTACCAACAAATCAATTATGAGAGGTAGGATTATTAGATGGTTGTTGCTCTTACAAGAATTTGATGTTACTATTATAGATAAACTAGGGAATTCTAATGTGGTTGCTGATATCCTGTCAAGAATGAACACTACAGGTGAAGAAGAACCAGTGGAAGATGACTTTCTAGATGAAAAACTATTTGCTATTTCATCAAAATCTCCATGGTTTGCTAATATAGCTAATTACCTCACCACAAGGAAGTTTCCTCTATAATTTTCACAAAAATAAAAGAAACATTTAAACAAATAAAGTTCTTTTAAATGGATTAATAGAATGTTATTTAAACTTGGACCTGACCATGTGTTTCACAAGTGTGAAATTTTTTGAAGCTTATGATATCATTAGAGCTTGTCATGATGAACTAAGAAGAGGTCATTACTCATCTCAAAGAACCATACACAAAATCTTAGGAGTAGGATACTATTGGCCTCACCTTCATCAGCAAGTAAAAAGATATGTCAGACACTGTGATGATTGTTAGAGAATTGGATATCCTACTCTTTCAATAGACATGCCTCTACACCCTCATCCTCAATTGGTTTTAGAACCATTTAAGAAATGGGGAATTGATTTTATAGGTCCTGTGGATCCTCCTTCCATAGGAAAAGAATATCTCCTAGTATGTACATACTATGTGACCAAGTGGGTGGAAGTGGAAGTATTAACTCATTCAAGAGAAGAGATGGTAGCTAATTTCTTATTTTTAAAAATTATGCAAAAAATTGGTGCTCTAAGGGAGATAGTCACAAATCAAGGACCACAGTTCATGTCAAACATGATAAAGCACTTTATGTAAGTATATCAAACTCAACATAGAAAAACATCTCCATACCATCCACAAGCTAATGGGAAAGTTGAAGTCACCAACAGAGAACTAGAAACTATTTTAATCAAAGTTGTTAATTCCAGTCGAAAGGATTGGGCAGATAAGGTACCAGAAGCTATTTGGGCCTATAATACTACTTGGAAGTTAACAACTAGATTTTCACCTTATGAATTGGTTTATGGTAAGAAGCCCTTATTCTTTGTTAAATTTTAATTACAAACTTTGAAAATAGATGTAAAAGTAGGAATTGAATTAGAAGAAATATAGAAAGAAAGACTCTTACAGCTTAATCAACTTGATGAGATGAGGATGGAAGCACTACAAAGAACTGAATTGGTACAACATCAAAGAAAAGTTTGGCATGATTCACAAATCAAGTAATGAAAGTTTTAGAAAGGAGATTGGGCACTATTATTTGATTCCAAATTTCAACATTTTAAAGGAAAACTAAAAACAAGGTGGTTGGGATTTTATCAGATTGAGGAGGTATTTGAAAATGGTTTTGTTAATCTCATACCTATTGATGATAGTAGAAGAGATCTATTAGTCAATAGACATAGATTGAAGCTTTATTAGAAACCTCTTAATAAAGAATAATTTGTTCAAAAGGTAAAATATCAAGTAGCCTTTTTGGAGGACTCTGCTTCTTCTAGAGAACCTGCTCCTTGATGATCCTATGTATATAAAAATAAAATAAAAAATAAAAATTAAAAATTAAAAATAAATAAATATATCAATAGTGAAAATCCTTCCAGGGACACTATTGACAATGCATGCCCAGAAAACTAGCTTACTGGCTGGCTATGCATTGCCAAAAGGGCTTTAGCTAGAAAACCAACAATGGTTGGCCAAAGGGTAAAAACAATATATATATATATATATATATATATATATATATATATATATATATATATATAAAGAGAATCTCATCATATCACTATGATTGGTATTCTCCATGCAATAAAAGTTGTTCTCTCAACACCTATTGGTTAATCCATGCAAACTTATTTGTGCAGGACAAATGGTAAGCAAAGGATAAATCTAAGGTCAAAATTAAGTGAGACATATATTCTATTTATTTATGTTTAGTTTTATAATTATCTTTAATTTAATTAAGACTTATTCTACGGAGATGACCCAAATTTGAGCCTTCCAAAATGGAATGACATGACACATACCATAATGAAGAAGCATGCAAATAAGTCACCAGAAGGTGTATGGATAAGTGTGTAGCTTTGGTACAAACAATTACATCATTGATAGTGATAATGATGTGATGTCATAAAAGGGGTTTTAAATGAAGTGATAAATTGTTGTCACTGTCAAAGTGCCACATCATCATTTCATTCAATTTCTAAAACAACTGGCACACTACGTAGAAATGTGTGGCATTCAACTGTATCAAGTAATCATATCAAAATATAGACTCATGCAGCTATGGAGTTTCATATGAACCATTTCATTTCTATAGACTTCAACAGAAGCTGGCTTATAGATCTTTAGTGATTGTTGCCTACAAATTCTCAGTGACTGTTGCCTATCGATTTCAACAAAAAACTGGTCTAAACCCTTAATCTAAGTTAAAGGAATAGAGTTGTCTATTAATCTATGTATAAATGGGATAAAAAATGAGATCAAAGCCAAATAATGTATCAAAGTTTCATAAAGACAAAGATTCTATGGTAGTGTTTAGAGCAAATGGCTGGCTACCTTTCATTGAAAAGTTCCAGGGTTTCGATGAAACAATGGTAAGAGAATTCATCACTAATCTCACCCCTAAGTTTTTAGTTATTAAAGGCATTGTTATTCTTATTTTAACTCAAATTATAAGTCAAATCATACAAGTTCTAGAAGAGGGAGTGAGAGTGATAGGCAGAATTTCATTTAGTGATTTAATTAGTCAGTTTAATGGTAATGAGCAGATTGGGACTTCATGTCTAATATATTCTAAGGGAAAATCAAAAGGGATTACTATAAATTCACTTCCTAAACCTTGGAAATATGTATCCAAGTGGGTACTCAAGTATATCATTTGTGAGGGGCAACAAAGTATTTTAGGAGGAGATGCCATGAAAATATTATAACACCTTAAGCATGGGAGGCAAAACCCTCATTACAATATTAACCTCCCATCCTTCTTATATGGTTCCCTTCAAATTATGACTATAACTCCTAATTATGCTCTTAAGCATCATGGCCTTATTCACCTAATTATCCAACATCACTTCTTTCATCAAGGACAAGAGGTCTGGGAGGAATTTTAGAATAGTGTAACATAACAAATTCCAAATCTGTCTACACAAGAAATCTCAAATTTACCATAGGAACATTCATCTCTACCTATTGCATCAGTTGAGAAAATAAATCTAAAGAAGAAATCATAGACTGTAGTCTCAATATAAATCCCTTCTTATTCTTCAAAATGAATCACAAGGTCTCAAATCCTTGAAGTTTCAAGGTCCCCACAAGAACCTCATGAATCTGTAGTGCAACCAATTCCCTTGTCAGGAAGAAGAAAATTAAGATGGAAGGTTGCTACAAAACTTGAGAAGACTGAGGGTTTGATGGTTGATAAGGAAAGACAACTGAGTGTAGCTCAGAGAGTGACTAAAAAAAGGAGAAGGCTAATTCTAAAAGATGAAGATGGAGAAGAGGCTACAGATATTCTAGATAGTCTTAAAATGGTATCTCATTCCTCTATACATCAAAATATCCCTACAACTGTAGATGTTGAAAAAATCCTTTCGAAAGGAACTCTCCAATCATAATGGAGGAGTAAATTCCAGAAGAGTGACTAAAAAAAGGAGAAGGAAAGACAATTGAGTGTACCTTAGAGAGCGACTAAAAAAAGAGAAGGCTAATTATGATAGATAAAGATGGAGAAGAGGCTACAGATATTCTAGATAGTCTTAAAATGGTATCTCATTCCTCTATACATCAAAATATCCCTACAACTGTAGATGTTGAAGAAAATCCTTTCGAAAGGAACTCTCCAATCATAATGGAGGAGCCAATTTTAGATGAAGAGCCAAATACGGCAGAGAAATCAAGTATGGCATAATAACCATCTATCTTAGTTGAAACTACAATAAATAAAAGGAAAACTATATGCACAAATGAGAAAGGTGAGTCATATAGTCTAAATGATTCTGTTATGTAGTTAACCTTGTAGCTTTCTAAAGTTCAAGCTCTAGAAAAACAACAAACAACTGACATTGCTAACTTGATCAATCAATTTTAGAATAAGGGTCATCTCAACTCATTGTTGGTGAAAAAATTAGACACAACATATGCCAATCATGTAACAAAAGTTAATAGACTAGAAGAAACAATAAAGGAGAATGAAAGTGATCAAATAGACCTCTAGATATATGTAGAAAATTTGAAGGAGAATAGGAGATTACAAAGTTTGATAAACTCTTCCAGAACACCTTCTAATGTTGCACCTTTTCCTCCTAAGGTATTTGTTGACCGTTGTTGTCAAACATGTTGTCTAGCTATTCCTACCTTGAAAATGCTAAATCAAATTGAGAATGAATATTTCATACTTAAATAGAAAAATAAAGTTGCAACTTCTTCAAATAAAATATTGGAAAATGAAAAGAAAGAATAAGAAACTAAGGTCCAAAATTTAGAAGAAAATTTGCAAGATGCATGCAAATTAAGGGAATATATTTTGGCATGTAGGAATCCTTCTCCTGCATATAGTTTGTTTTTATTTGAACAATTTTACAGATGGAAGCTTCTGAGGATCTCTTGTCATCTTCCTTACAATATTTTACAACCAATAACATTTCTGGAAAATTTCTATAGTGTTGAACCTGATCATTAGGATTTTCTTTGTGAGTTTTATTTGCATGATTTGATCATAGGAGACCATGAGCACAATACTTTCTTGATAAACCTTTATGTAGGAGAAGTTCAGCTAAGGGCATTACATTCTACATTCAAAAATCAACTAGCATGGAAAAGCAGATTTGAGGAGTATACAAATCATGCTAAAACTATAGGATTGTGTATTAGACCAGCCTTTCATATTCCTAGATTGATCAGAAAGAATTTTAACTATGCTTGTTTAAGAGATGAAGTTAAAACTCATTATTTACAAGATTTATATGATTTTCCTGTTTCTTTTAACTTATTTTTAAGATAGAGTTTTGATTCAGTGGTGACTGAAAATGTGCAAAGGTGGTACCAATTGTCAGTGCCTCTTAAAAGATGAGAGGTCATGTCTCCAAATAACTTAAGATGGAGTATGAGGACAACTTCCTTAATTTTATAAATCTTAATAGAGGTAATAAACTCTGAGGGAGAATAGAAATGGATTAGCATGAGATATATACTCTATTTGTTGATCATATCTATTCCAGGATGGCAGAGTTGGGCTCCATAATCAGATGAGCAATACAATATATGGAAACAAATGATTCAATAACATAAGGGGTTTACAAGAAATTTAGAAAAGCATATAACAGATGAATTTGATGAATAGAATTTGAGTTAGAGTGTGGAAAGCAGATGCCAGAGCTATGAATGCTAATGAATGTTTTCAATGGGACTTGCAAAAGGTAAAGCCTGGGGGAGATGATGAGCTTAGAATATGTCTAATTATTGACATGTTATTTCCCTTAATTCATCTCTCTAAAGACATTATCTTATGCAAATTATAGATTGTTAGATAACTATTACATAGAAAGTAGATATTTGTCTTGTTTATATTAAACCAAAGACTAAATCTTTACTTTGTCATTAATGTCTAATACATAAAATGTTTTAATGATTTTTTTTGTGAAGAATGATCAGGAAGAAGACATAGCTGATGTATAGTGAAATTTCAATTTTGATCTCCATCTAATCAAACTACAAACTCACACAGAATGTTTTTATGGACTCTGCAGGCTTGTTTCTATAGAATCCAAAATCTTGTTTCTACAGACTTCATAGGCTTGTTTCTATAGAATTTGTAGGTTTATTTCTACGTGTTAAGGTGTGGAGCCTAAAAGATTCACCAAGGAGCAGATTTGGCAGTTTGCAAGTTTACACAGTCACCGACGTCGGTTAGGAGCGACCGATGTCGGTCAGGCGCAGTTCAAGAGACGTCGGCATCGGCAGGGATCGGGTGACGTCAGTCACAGGCAAGCAGGCAGGAACTGATGTCAGTTACCTGTGTGTCTAGAGAGCTATTTTCGTGGATAAAACCAAGTGTTTGCATGATGAGATTAAGTCATAGTCTTAAGTCCGTGTCTCTATTATTAATAAGACTGGTTTAGAGCCCTTGTTTAAGAGGCATAACTGTTGGTTGTAAATGCATGCTCAAGTTTCCTAATTCTATATGTAGGATTAGATCTTCTTAGCTTAGTGTATGAGAATGTTGAAGAACAGTACAAAATTGTATAGGTGAATCATTCCAGGTTGTTGGAGTTGATTGTACTTGAGAGAGAGAGCTCTTGAGGGAAAGAGATCTAGAGAGAGATCTGTACATCTGAGAGAGGTGTGGAAGAAAGAAGTTTCTTCAATTGTATTCCTTCTGTAAAGAGTTTAATACAAGTTTTTAGGGTGGTTTCTTGTATCTCTTGTTCTTTGCTATTTATCATTCTAGTTACTTATCATTCTGATTTAATTCCACATTTATTGCTTTCATAAGTGTAATCAAATTGTTGGTTGATTACCAACAAGTGGTATCAGAGCCAGGTTGTTGGCTCATAGCTTGATACCAACAAGTGGTATCAGAGTGGTTATAGGTTTAGAGCTTGATATCCAATAGTGGTATCAGAGCTCAGGTTCACTAACAGGTGGTTTAGATCTGTGTAGTGTGTATTGATTACAGGTTACTCACAGGGGTTTCTATAGGGATTTCTATTTGAGTGGGAAAAGCAATGGCAGAAAAAAGTAAGCTGAGAATGGAGAAGTTTAATGGCAAAAATTATCAACATTGGAGAATGCAGATAGAGGATTATCTGTATCAGAAAGATCTATACTTACCGTTAGGTGGGATTGCAAAGAAGCCCATAGACATGGATGATGAAGAATGGGAAGTTCTTGATAGAAAGGCTCTGGGGTCTATAAGACTGAGTCTAGCATCTACTGTGATATCTAATTTATCACAGGCAAAGTCTACGGTAGAGTTAATGACTACTTTATCAAATTTATATGAAAAACCCTCAGCTTCTAATAAGGTATATCTTATGAAGCAGTTATTTAATTTGTGTATGCAGGAAGGAGGATCTGTATCTAATCATCTAAATGATTTCCATGGAATTTTAAATCAATTAAGTTCAGTCAATATTGTGTTTGATGATGAAATTAAAGCTCTTTTAATATTATGTTCTTTGCTTGAAAGCTGGCATAGCTTAGTAATGGCAGTTAGTAATATTGCATCTGCTTCAAATATTTTAAAAGTAGAGGATGTTGTTAGTGTTATCTTGAATGAGGAAATTCATAGGAAAAGCACAGAGGAAACATCAGGGAATGCTTTAAGTTTTGAGAGAAGGGGAAGGCAAAAAGAGAAGAGCAAAAAAGGGAGATCAAGGTCTAAGTCAAAGGTGAGAGGTAGATCCAAATCCAAAAATGGCAGGAAGCCACAATGCTGGAATTGTGGAAAGATGGGGCACATAAGCAGCGATTACTGGTCAAAGCCTAAGGAGGACAATCAACACGAAGGAAAAGAAGAAGCAAAGGTTGCAGGTATTACACAAGATGCTTTAATATTTTATTTGCATAATAATATAGAATCTTGGGTTTTAGATTCTGGTGCATCTTTTCATGCTACCTCTAATAGAGAATATTTTAGTGACTATGTCCATGGAGATTTTGGAATAGTGTATTTAGGGGATGATGAGCCTTGTAAAATTATTGGCAAAGGTAAAGTGCAGCTGAAAATACAGAATGGCAACACATGGGTGTTGAGAGATGTTATGCATGTTCCTAGCTTGAAGAGGAATTTGATTTTTGTAGGAAAGTTAGGGGATGAGGGTTGTACAGTAAATCTCACAGCTGAATCTTGGAAGGTGACCAAGGGTGCACTTGTTATGGCCAGAGGTAAGAGAGTAGGTACTCTCTATTTATGTAATTGTGTTATTAACAATTCTCCTTCTGTATTATCTACTTCAGATGTGGATGCAAAATTGTGGCACTCAAGGCTTGGCCACATGAGTGAGAAGGGAATGTCAATTCTTAAGTCCAAAGGTAAGCTTTCAGATTTGAAAAGCATAGATTTGGATTTTTTTGAGCACTGTGTGTTTGGAAAATAGAAGAGAGTGAGTTTTCTCAAGACTGGGTCAACAAAGAAGAAGCATAAGTTGCAGCTTGTTCACACAAATGTGTGGGGACCGGCTCAAGTTGCTTCTATTGGAGGATCATAGTACTATGTTTTATTCATAGATGATGCTACAAGAAAGGTATGGATCTATTGTATTAAGAAGAAATTTGATGTATTTGAGACTTTTAAGATTTGGAAAACTATGGTTGAGAATGAAACAGGCAGAAGATTGAAGTGCCTAAGATATGATAATGGTGGTGAGTTTTACAGCTTAAGTTCAACTGGTATTGTTATATGCATGGGATCCATAGGAAAAGGATGGTTCCAAGGACACCTTAGCAGAATGGAGTTGCTGAAAGGATGAACAGAACAATCATGGAGCGTGCAAGGTGTATGAGATTGCATGCTGGTTTGCCCTTAGAGTTTTGGGTAGAAGCTATTGATACTGCAGTGTACCTAATTAATAAAGGACCCTCTACAGCTCTAGATGGTGGAATATTAGAAGAGGCATGGACAGGTAAAAAGGTAGATCTCTCATTTCTCAAAGTTTTTGGTTGTGAAGCCTTTGTGCACGTTGATAAGGAATATAGAAAGAAGCTAGATGCTAAGTCTATGAGGTGCACATTTATTGGCTATGGCTCTGATGATTTCGGTTTTAGATTTTGGAATCTAGGAACTAACAAGGTAATTAGGAGCCATGATGTTGTTTTCAATGAAAAAGTGATGTATAGTGATCAACTAAAGAAGCTGAATCAATCTGGGCAGAGCAATGGAGAATTGGACGAGGTGATGGTCCAAAATGAGCTCACAGAAAGAAAAATTAATCATAGAAAGGAAAACACAAAGACCGATGTCGGCCAAGTAGGAACCAACATCAATAGGACATAAATTGATGTTGGTCATACAGAGACCGATGTCAGTAGGACAAAAACTGATGTCGGTCAGGCAGAACCGATGTCGGCTAGTTACAGGCCTGGAAGTGACCGAGGTCGGTCATTGTCAGAGAATTTGGGTGGAAAGCGTGTTGTGAATGAGTCTCAGATGCCCATCAGGAGGTCAAAAAGGGTAAGTAAACCTCTAATTCGATATTGCCCTTCATTATTCTATTTATTGCTAACTGATGGTGGAGAACCAAAGAGTTTTGAAGAAGCAATATAGGTGGAGTCCAAGGATCAGTGGGAGCGTGGCATGGTTGAAGAAATGGAGTCCTTGAAAGAGAACCAAACATGGGATTTGGTTGAGTTTCCAGCTGGTAAGAGGACACTAAAGAACAGATGGACCTACAGATTGAAGGAAGGTGAGAACGGATAGATGAGATATAAGGCCAGGTTGGTAGTGAAAGGATTTTCACAAAAGCCAGGTATTGATTTTGGTGAGATTTTTTCTCCTATTGTTAAAATGACTTCTATAAGGACTGTATTGTCTTTAGTTGCTATTGAGGATTTGCATCTTGAGCAGCTAGATGTTAAGACAACATTTCTTCATGAGATTTGGATGAAGAAATATATATGGAACAGCCGAAAGGATTTGAGGTCAAAGGTAAAGAGAAGTTAGTGTGCAGATTGAAGAAAAGCTTGTATGGCCTCAAGCAAGCTCCTAGACAGTGGTATTTGAGATTTGACAAGTTTATGACTGAGCATGGCTACAGTAGGTGTCAATCTGACCATTGTGTGTATTTTAAGAGATTGGATAATGGTAGATATATTATTCTATTATTGTATGTAGATGATATGTTGGTTGCAGGATCACACATGTAGGATATCTCTGAGCTTAAGGTGAAATTAGCTCAAACATTTTCCATGAAGGATTTGGGAGCAACAAAGAAAATCCTTGGCATGAGCATTAAGAGAGACAAAAAAAATCACAGGTTGATTTTGTCTCAAGAGGATTATGTGAACAAGATGTTGAAATGGTTCAATATGCAGGATGCTAAACCGATAAGCACACCTTTGGCTGGACATTTTAAATTGAGTAAAGAACAATGTCCTAATTCACATGATGAGATAGAGTACATGAGTAGAGTTCCATATTCTTCTGCAGTTGGGAGTTTAATGTATGCAATGGTGTGTACTAGACCGAATATTACCCAAGCAGTGGGAGTTGTAAGTAAGTATATGGCCAATCCAGGAAAGGAACATTGGAAAGCAGTTCAGTGGATCCTTAGATATCTGAGAGGAACCAATAGTAGGCATTTGTGTTATGGAGGTTCAGATACTTCTCTACATGGTTATGTAGATTTAGATATGGCAGGTGATTTGGATGGCAGGAGAAGCACCATAGGATATATTTTCACTGTTGGTGGAATGGTGGTTAGCTGGATATCAAAGTTGCAGAAGGTTGTTGCCTTGTCAACTACAGAAGCAGAGTATATTGCAGTCACAGAGGCTAGCAAAGAGATGATATGGATGACATGATTCATGGAAGAGCTTGGAAAGGACCAAGAGAGTTGCAGATTATATAGTTACAGTCAGAGTGCAATTCATTTGGCTAAGAATTCAGCCTTTCACTCAAGAACCAAGCACATATGGCTTAGGTACCACTTCATAAGACAGGTATTGGAGGATGGTGAGTTGAAGCTGGAGAAGATCCATACAAATAAGAATCCTGCTGATATGTTAACCAAGCTGATTACAAAGGAGAAGTTGAATCTTCATTCAACTTCTATTGGTCTTCATGATTGAGTTAAAGATGGAGGAGCTAGAAGATGTTGCTGTACAGGTACTGGTGCAACTGTTTATCTCCAAGTGGGAGATTGTTAAGGTGTGGAGCCTAAAAGCTTCACCAAGGAGTAGATTTTGGCAGTTTGCAGGTTTACACAGTCACCAGTGCCGGTTAGGAGTGACTGATGTCGGTCAGGTGCAGTTTAAGAGACACCAACGTCAGCAGGGATTGACCGACGTTGGTCACAGGCAAGCAGGCAGGAATCAATGTCGGTTACTTGTGCATCCAGAGAGCTATTTCCATGGACAGAACCGAGTGTTTTCATGATGAGATTAAGTCATAGTCTTAAGTCTGAGTCTCTATTATTAGTAAGACTATTTTAGAGCCCTTGTTTAAGAGGCATAACTATTGGTTGTAAATGCATGCTCAAGTTTCCTAATTCTATATGTAGGATTAGATCTTCTTAGCTTAGTGTATGAGAATGTTGAAGAATAGTACAAAATTGTATAGGTGAATCATTCCAGGTTGTTGGAGTTGATTGTACTTGAGAGAGAGAGCTCTTGAGGGAAAGAGATCTAGAGAGAGATCTGTACATTGAGAGAGGTGTGGAAGAAAGAAGTTTCTTCAATTGTATTCCTTCTGTAAAGAGTTTAATACAAGTTTTTAGGGTGGTTTCTTGTATCTCTTGTTCTTTGCTATTTATCATTCTAGTTACTTATCATTTTGATTTAATTCCACGTTTATTGCTTTCATAAGTGTAATCAAATTGTTGGTTGATTACCAACACTATGAACTCTATAGGCTTGTCTCTATGGACTTTACAGGCTTATTTCTATGGACTCTGTAGGCTTGTTTCTAAAAACTTTGTAGGATCATTCCTACTGACTCTGCAAGGTTAATTCTATGGATTTTGTAAAGATAAAGCTACAAATGGGGAAGCTAGCATCTAGATAAGATGAGAGAGAATCATTCCAACTAGAGTCAAATAAGGAAAATACCCACGTACTATTTTATAGGATTTGATTTTGATAAAGTTGTATATATTTGGATCTTAGGAATCTTATAGGATAGTATATCTATTTCACTGGGATAATTGGATCTCTTGGAAATCCAATCTCTTATCTTTAGATGAGTGGATCAACCAAGGAATCCTATTTCTTTACATTTTATTTTGAGTTGTTTATATTAGTATAAAATGTAAGACTTTTGTTATTAAAAATATATATAATAGAGATTAGATAATAAAGGAAAGATATGTATAAACATATTATAGATTTTAGTCAGATTGTAATCATTTTAGTTTTATGAATTATCACTTTAGTTTCTAGCATTGATTAATCTTTGTTCCTGAGTCTGAGAGGAGCAAGGGCCCACTCTCCTTGGAACTAGGAATTATGTATGGTATTTATGTTATATTATATTAAGTCTTTGTTATAACTAATCATAATCTTGCTAATATTTGCATTCATTTATAAAACATTAAAACAAATTCATAGTTCAAAAGGCATTTCCTTGTTCCAAAGTCATTTCCTTTCTAAGCAAAGTGTGTTTTCTTTTATAGCAAACGTGTAAAGCAAATTTCTTTTTTTAGTTAAACATTTCCATTTCCATGCAAGAGTAAATAGGAGTATGATTTTACTTTCAAGGAAAAGAGTGAATTTATTTGATTAAATAGTTACATCTTTTCCTTTTCAGCAAAAGAGTGAATCAAGTAGTCTAGGACACATTTCTTTCATTACTCAAAGTTAGAATAGGACCACCAAACACCCCCATAAGTAAACTTTTAGATCTACCATCCTACACCTTACTACAGACAGTTTTGGACACCAGCCCTAGTTGATAAAACATCAATTGAATATTTATTAAATGAGGAGTTGAATGACACTCATCATCAAATGTCCAATGTTACATGTCTCACACAAAAATGCCAAGTAGATGGATCAAAAATCAAAATGCCAGATTCTACGATCAAAGTGTTTTAAATGAGTCTAATCAAAGAAAAACAAAAGTTCCTAAGTCTTTTGGCTAAATGTGGTGTCAAAATATAGGCTCAAACAAAGGTACATGCTAGGAATTTTGGCCAAATGGTGTCAAAATCTAGACTTTGAACAAAGATGAGATATTTAATCTAACAAATTTGAAATGCTTTTAACAAAAATTAGGCATTTGAATCTTGGACATAAACTTGATTAATAAGTATGAGGTTATGAAAAAAAATTCACTTTAAGATAGTTTAGTTTCTCCCAAATAATAACACAAAACTAAAATATTTTGACCAATAAACTAGACAAAGGTGAATAGCGTAAATGCACTAGACAAAGACTCATAAAAGTATACTTGAAGTGGTTTGAAATTTTGGAAAAACTTGGATTCCATACAAATAAGCCTATAAAAAAAGTTTAAAAATAATTTGAGTAGTGTAACAATGCTAAAATTCTCAAAAGGTATGACAAATGCTTGCTTTAAAACTCTAAATCAAAATGTCTTAACATGATTTTGGTAGCGTAACACTACTCTCCTCAACTCAAATGACACACACACACACACACACACACACACACACACACACACACACACACACACACACACACACACAATTTTGACAAATCTCTAAGGCAAAAGTGTTGCATCAAACAAACTCAAGACAAATGATAAATAAGAAAGTTAGTACAAAAATGTAACTTAAGACTCAAAGCATGAGCGATACACAAGATGACTTGAGTCATACCAAATGATGATAATTATTATGAGTCTAAAAATGAACCTCAATTCAAATTAGAAATTGAACCTAAGTTCCCTTAAGTTTAATGCAAATAGAGAACCCATTTAACACTTCAATCTTATGAACTTATAAAGGTGAAATTTCAAATTTAAATTATCAATGAAGGACTTAAGAAAATTGGGAAAATAGTCTAGACTCAAAGGGGAAGCATAACTACGCCAAATGGAAGATATGACACAAAGTTTATAATAAATTTTTGAACAAGGAAAAAATATAATTTTCACTTGGGAAACATAACACCACTTTGTTCAAGAAAAAGGTGGATAATTTGTTTGGTTACGTAACCCTTTGTTAACAAACAATTTTGACTCCAAACAAGACTAAGTAATCTAAGATAAAGATAAATCAGCTAACTTAATCATCTTAAGCCTTAAACTGACAAGGTATGGAAAAGTGGGGTTAACTAAACTAAGAATTTTTTGAACATCTAGATGGATCAGATGCATAAGACTTTCACATCAAAATATAAGAGAAACACACGACATTTGGGTCCATGTCATATGGCTTGTTGTAAAAAGGTCTTGCCCATTTTACAACGACTACATCTGTTGCTTTCTCAATGTAGTGTGATGTCTAACATGCTCAAACATCTTAGGTTTGGCCTTTACTAATGAAGATTATTTAACTGCTCAAACCATCATCCTAATGAGGAGATCCCAATTTATATATCCCTTTATAGAGAGGGGTTGAAGATAATATTGATAGATGAATTCTTGGGTCAAGGATTCCCTATAAAAATTATGGGAGGTAATGAAGTCCCCCTCATAAGCCAAAATTCAATAAAAATAAAAAATTAGTAAAAAATATTTAAGGTTATTCTAGATCACCCAAGCCATACAGGTCTTGGGGAGAACCTTCATAACATCTCTTCTACACCTTTAGACTAAAGTAATTTGCAATGAAGATGACACTTTTGATTTTACAAGTTATTTATAGGGGACGGGGGGAGAGAATACATGCACACCTTCCTTTTTAGTCCAATAAAAGATAAATAAGCAAATAATGATTAATTTGCATAAACTTTGAAGTGAGTTTAATTCTAAAGCACTAAATCAAAGGCTTGGTGGTGTTATTTGGCCCCTTGTCTTTAAGTTGCAAATTTTTTGAAGAACAAGAATAAAAACATTTGAATAAGCATCTAAGTGTTTACTTAAGAACCAAATGAAAGTTCCTAATCCTTTTTAAGCACCCAAAAAGAGGTTAAAAGGACTAGATTAAACATGATTTAGAAAATTTTCAAATAGGCCCTGCAAGAAAATGGTCAACATTTTGTCTAGCCTTGAAACACTTTTCAAATGAAATAAATAACTTTGCAAATTGATCTCTTAATTTCACACAATGCAATCCTACAACTCCACAATTCAATCTTACAACTTTGTAAAATTGTGACTGATTAACATAATATCGTAACTCTTGATTTAGTCAACAAAAATTGACAATATCACTTTTCAGATTAAAAATAATACAAGTTATAGTGCAATATCATAACTATGAGAGTTACATTATTGTTGCTTAACCAATAATGGTTTAACAAAAACACCATGATTTAGACCAATAAAATGACTACTTCTAAAATCATGGTATTACAATATCATGACTGTCGAGTCATGATATTTTAATATCATAACTTGCAAAGTCATAGGATTGTAATATCACTACTATCAAGTAATGGTATTATAATATCACAACTTGACTTACAGATAGAGAAAACATTATCCCAAAAACACAGTTAAGATGCAATATCTCTACTAAGATAAAACTGTGACTATGTCAGTTGTGGGATGTTGCTTTAGAGGACAACATCACAACTCCATAGTGACAAAACTATGACTTATAAGAAAATGGGTTTTTTATAAAAATTTTCACTCGCTTTGCTCCCACACTCCAAGATGTTGCATGAAAATGGTTATTAGGTTGTTTGTAAAATCTATTTGATCAAATTTGTGTGGCTAGGTCTCATCAAGCATATCATTTGTGAACATAGGATTGTAATAAGAGGAGATTAGTATAGTGTTAGTGTATGAAATCAAAATTCAAAATAAAAAACTAATAGATAACACCTTAAGCCTATCTCAAGGGGAGCATAATGAACAAAACTAAATAGAAAACACAACTAAAATTCAAAAGACAAATGATCTTTTACCTTCCTTGGATTCTCTAAATGGCTTGTTGAAGTTGCTTACTTGGCTTGTGCTCAATGAATCTTCATCAAAAGAAGCTTGGCTATCTCATTTTATTATTATAAACTTAGGCTTGTGATGACTTTGGCTTGGATCAACAATTGGGCATGATAACACTAAATCAATGGCTTGAGAGAGCTTTTTAGCATTATAACTTTACATTAAAAAAACCTAAAATTATGAGTGTGAGGCCTTTTATTTATAGTTTTTTTCAAATGATCAAAATGAACCTAAACCATCCATCTCAAAATAAATATTTGTGGCTAAGATTGCATTCAATTTTGGAGGATAAAATCAATAAATGTCCTTATAAATATTTGGGATAGAGAGGCATTAAAGAGGCATGGAAGAGTTTAATTAGATATTTATTGCATTTATAGCCTAGGGATGCCTTCCCAAGAAATGATGTCACATGATGATGCATATATTCAATATCAATTTCCATTAATGAAATATTCAACAAGTTCCATGTAAAATTAATTTAAGCTCTTGATTCAAATTAATTAGCCTTAAACATGATTTATCAATTTTGGTGCAAATCTTGGCCCTTGGTGCTTAAATTAATTAAATTGGTCAAAATATCATATTATTGACTCTAAATTTGAATGGATTGAAATTATAAAGTGATGTTAGATGTGTTGGAACTGTTATCCCATTTAGGATGTTTCCAACACAAAATAGCAAATGCATGTGTCTTGTACAAAAAATTTGGTAGAAAAGAGCAATCAAGAGCACCCAGATGCAAAAATGTCATTTTGAATCAAAATGATCTAATCAAAATTAGCTATCTCATAAAATGAATTACCATATTTAGGGATACATTAGCCAAAATTGGCACTTGTATATGATAGGTTCACATCATTTAATATATTTTAGTGTTTTTAGGCCAAATTGTGAATTTTGATAGAAATTGATCAAAAACATAGTTGGAGGTCAATGGTGGTCACTTTTAGGTGTCTATAACTTGAAATATAGGACCTAATGAGTCCATTAGCATTTTCATGTCCTTTTTTCACTAATGTGAACCTAGTGGCATGAAGTATTGCACTGGTATTTTGGATTTATAGTGCCTCAATGTAGAACCATGTTACACCATGATTAGAGTTTTGATACTTGGTAGATCCTCCTATATGGATTAGTGACTATTGTAAGCATGAGACATTCAAGAAATGTTGTGTGAAATATTAAGTGTGTAATTTAGGAGTAACTTTACCCACCTTAGAGTTGTTAAAGGGTTGGTTTATGAAGTGTCTTAATGGTGATGGTTGTATATGAGGTTTGGGTAGGTGAGTACATAACATAGTTCATGAGTTGTGAACAAGAGATTTGTACCATAGTTTTATCACTTATATTGAACACCTCAAGTATGATTACATCTTTATTTGTAATTTCATCACCTTCACCATTTTTGTTTTGTGTTGTGAGCATTTAAAAATCATAAAATGCTTCTCACTTAAGTATATGTGATTTAGTTTTTGTGACTTATATACACTAATCCTAGGAATGGAAAATTTAATAAGACCTTTTTTAGTTTGGTACCATCTAGTCCAATGGGAATTTTCTTGTAGTAGAGTGTTGATGTCTTGGTTGAGAATTATTTTGTATTAGGAGTTTGTTTATAGATTTGTACCCTTATTCTATGTGGATTATGGAAAGTTTCATCTCTCATAGCTAGAATAGATGTGAGTTTTTATTCTTTCACTTTCTTTTGACAACATAATAGGGCCACTGAGAGGATTCATATTATCATGATGTTGATTTAATGTTCCCTTAAATGGAAATTTGTTTTATAATGTTGTTTTGGAACATATTCCTTGGAGTTCATGGAATAGTGTTAACTACTTATTATTGATAGAAAAATTTATAGGAGTGGAATAGATTGATGCATCTATGTGGTTAATATTTTACTTTCAATTCTGGAATTAGATTATGATACTACTCTTACAAATTTGGTAAGTATGTAGTGATTTTGACAACTTGGGTTCCAATGTTTTATTGTTACCATGTGAGGGTGATTTAAGAGTTTTGTTATTGAGATCTTAGTTCTCTTCTTTCCACTTGTGACGTTTTAGAGTCACTACTTTATCTAACATGGGAACCTAGACTACATGGAGTGGTAAACCTTGGATTTATATTGGTTCTAGATTAAGAATTGTAAATTGATTATAATTGCCATGTTATTACATACCCTTTATTATATTGATAATATTATCTTTTGCTTAGAGCATGTTAATTTGAAAAGATATTTATGTACCTTCACTGGGAGTGAGTAGGGTATGGTATGTATGGAACATCTTGTTAGTCTAAAATGGTTAAGATAAACTTTTAACTTATTATGTGCTAGTTGCACAAGTAGGGAGACTTTGTCTTGCTTGTTCCTTTATAATATTATAAGGATAATGTGATCCTTGAACTTTGTATGTTATGTTAATTTTAACATTATTTCTTCTTAACTAGAATATAAAAAAATAGGTTAAGCTATAAATTTAAATGATACTAGTCATGTTTGGCTAGTGTCAACTTAATACAATTATAGAATGATTGTTGATTTTTCTTTTATGTATGATGGTACATATAAAATTATTTAACATATAGTATTGTTTTCTATGATTTGTTAGTATAGAATTATGATTCATTGAAATTTGTGCACATTTTGGAGATCATTAGGTCATGGAGACCTAAGAGAAGAGTGGTGAATTAGGAACGTGAGTACTAAGTGATCAGTGTGGATCCTAATTAACCTCATATTGACTCAATAGTTACTGAGTTTAGATATAATAGATAAACTTATCAAATCTAGAATTTGACAGACTCATCAAATTCAATTGTATGGCCATACACATGTATACAGTGGATCATTTATTTCTTAATTTTGTATACATTGGAAATGTAGTATTTCTAGTTCTTATTCATCATCATACTTGTCAATATATTCATGGAGTAGTGGTAATATTAACACGTTATACTTATTAGGAGCTATGTGAAGTAGTAATGGTATTAATTTATACACATCATTCTTGTCATGTTCACTAAATACTTTTCTTTGAAATGAAAAAAATAATCTCCACATTAGAGATATGTGCTGAGGGGTTAGAAGGTTTTGTGGTACTTTCCTTGGCCATTTGTTTTTATGATGATCTCATGTGATTTTGGGAAGTTACTGAAACTTTCATCGATACATGAGGGGCCCTTTGAGGTATTAGAAGTGGTTAGTCCTATAATATATAGGCTTGTCTTGTCAGTTTTAGACCTCATGGTGGTCATGATAGAACTAACAAGATTAAGTGACATTCCCAAACTTTATTTGCATAATAGGAAGATGTCATAAAGTAGGGTCTAGTGGGACTAATATTTTGAGAATAGTACTATTTGGGAGGACTATAATGAATTTTATAGGCAAATTTTCATTTTTATGCTTAATTTGATATTTTACACTATGATATTTTTATGTTAAACAAATGTTTATAATTAAGAACTTATTTTTGAATAAGAGTCATCTAAGATGATGACTAGCTTTAGGGGGAAAGGATGTTACATCTAAATTCTTCACCAAGCAAACTTACTAGATTATATATGGATATCTATAATTGACAAATTTAGATTTGACTATTTTTAACTAAGTTTTGAGATATATCTTATTATGGGACTATTGGATATTGCTTAGGTTGCATGATTACATTACTATGAGTTACCTGTAGTGTATATGTTTACATTAAGAACATGTTGATTCATTATTTTAGCTATATTTTATGATGTATGTATATCATGTTGATATGGTCTAACTACCTGCTTGTTGGGAGATTGATGTAGGAGAACTCATCCCTCAGAGCATGATAGAGGGAAAACATCACTAGAGAGGGTGACATAGATCAAGATATTAGAGGATGATAGAGAAATTGACTATAACCCTTCACAAATCATAGTATCTAACACATGCTCGAATGCATAATAAGTAGTTTACAAATGTGATTATTTATGCTTGTATAAAATAGTTATTTATCATGGTTTCTTAGTGTAGGCTAAATGGTTTAATGGAACTCGTTTTATGTAATTAGCATGTTTGATTATTAAAAGCTAGTAGAAACATGATTTTCATAGTTAATTAAATCTAGACTATTAATTGATAAAATTGTCATTAAAATTATATGGTGATAAAAGATGTTAATTAGATTAAGAAACTTACAGATTTTTACAATTAATATTAAAATGTACAAAATTTTAAAATTTACCATTTGAAGGAAACAATGGAAAAAGAATAAAAAATAATTAAAAAATAAAAATAAATAAATTAGTCTAAAAATAAGAAAACCAAAAAGAAGAAAATATAAAAATAATGGAAAAAAAGAAAGAAAAACTAAAATTAAAAAAAAAGAGAGAAATTTAAAAGAAAATCCATATATGAATGGAAGGGGGGACACAAGGAGAAAAGAGAGAGAAACATGGAAGAGAAAGGGGAGAATAAAAAAAAAAAAGGAGATAAGCATAGCCAGATGTTTCTATTTGATCACCAATAATGAGGTAGGTATTGTATTTCAATTTTTGTGTGGTGATATGCATGAGTGTATAGTATGAAACAAATTATTTTTATATGCAACCTAATAAATAAATTCTCCTTAGCATATTATAAGTGCTATTTCTCATAGTCAATATATTCTTCCTCATATAATTGTATTAAGATATAATTGAATTTACATAGAATTTATGTGCCTAATAGAATATAATTTCTCATGATAAAATTTTTGCAATAACCAATATAATTAGAATATATGTATTTAGTATATTTAGTGACTTAGATACAATATATATTATATCTATAAGGTATATATGCTGTAATTAGGTGAACTATGTATTTAAGAAAATGACATGGTATTAAATCTATGGTCTTCATGAATAAATATAGAAGACTCAAGACACTATATAACCATCAAATATTAATATGAATCACTAATTTTTATATATTATAGGCACAATATATTAGTATTAAAAATGGGATTTAAAATATCACTATTTTTGTTGTATAACTAAGCTGAAGCAAGGCGATAAATACAACGATTTATACTAAAATTTTAATGACTTACTAGAGGCAACAAATCATAAGTAAAGTGTAGAAACTTTACCAACCATGCTAGAATTAAAATGGCACTTTACCTAGGTTGGGCATCCCATTCAAAGATAATCAATCTAAATGTTAACCAGGAAATTATTAAATATATATTGAATCTCATTATTGTTTAATATACTAGGAAATATATCTAATTATTATATATTCCCAATGTCCTCCACTCATAAGCAGTGAGAATTCATATTTTAAATGGTGAATACGATGACCCCTTGAGATGCATCTAATGTGACTCAAACAGTTGATACAATGACCATTTAGTTCCAAGGTTATTGAACTCAACCAACATCGATTAAATAGTGGATATGGTGACCATCTAGGTAGCAAATTTATTGAATGAATGTGGATCAAACATTTTATCCATCGTATAGTCCCAACTGAGCCACAACCCACATGTAATATAGGATTTCATGTTGATAAAATTATGCTAAAAGAGGAAAGTTAATAACTCCATAGACTTGAATAAGAAATGATCAAGAGTAGGGTTTGAGTAATTTAGAGGCTTTTATTGTCAATGGATTTATATTTTTTGTATGCATCCATCTTATTTTGATTGGGTTTGACCATCAATGGGAAGTTTAAATTCCTTGGAAACCACATGTTTTATATATTCTAATGATGTTATTCCTTAGGGTTAATATGGATGCATAAATTTTATGAATTATTTTACTATATTATTTATTTTTTCATTCCAAACATAGGCATGGAACATTAGATAATTGTTGTTGCAGTAAAAACCTAAAACATGGTTGAAAATTTGTGCTAATTTTGAAGAGAATGCCTTGGAAACTTTTCAAATTTGACCCTAATCAGATGGCATGCAATGATGATGACTCTATAAATTGAAACTACATGTCCTTTAATAATTCGAATTATGTTGAGAATTATGATTATAAGGACATAAGACAAGCCAAAATAAATCAAAATTTAGTAGTTGAAAATAGATTATAAGGGTGTAAGACAAGCTTTAAAAATCAATTAACAATGAAAACTGTTGATTGCACGCATTTCCTTTTCTATTTCTGTAACAACTCTCAAGAATTCAAAAAATTCTAAATTGGATTATTCTATATTTGGAGTGAATTGGAACTTATTTTATTATATCTATTTGTTTGAATATAATTTATTTTTCCATTTATTTATGACCACTTTACTAGATGGGTTATGATACTTAGAGTTATGTTAAAAACACTAGACTATGGTAATATGAGTTATCATAGGGTGTAGTATATTTTAGAAACCTATTTAAGTAGGGATAAGTTATGGATGAGTATTAGGTTATTGAATCCCATACTTTATAAAATCATCAATATATTTAAGGATCTAGATTATATAATGATTGTTAAAATCACATGGAGTCCTTGACTTGGAATAATAGTTGTCCATTTATTTAATATTTGTATATCATTGTGTATTTATATATGGTACATATTATGTTGTAAATTTATTTATATATAGAAAAAATATTTATCAATGAGGTTTATAAACCATATGAAAATATTATAGATATAGATGTATTGGGTCATATGCCTAAGATTGTAGTAGGGACCAAAACTACAACTATATGGTATCAGTCATTAAAAATGAAATTATGTTATTGAAAAGAAGTTATGGTATAATTTAGTTATAAGTTACCCAAATTTTTAAAAATGGCTTGAGTGATATATATATATATATATATATATATATATATATATATATATATATATATATATATATATATATAAAATCAATAATGAAAATCGATAAGCGATTCATATTGTGAGTAGATTTAAAGGTACACGTGTTTAGATATATATAGCATATATTAGGGCATCATGATGTATATCTATAAGTTATGTTTCTTCCAATTGATAGTATACAATTTAATCATTAGACATACCTGGTTGTTATAAACTATACTAGCTTACCTAATATTTAGAATTGTGGACTTCTGATTCTTAGAATTTGTGAGACTAGTTGTTTGTGATTGAGTAGTGTGCTCATGTACAATTATATATGATATTATGGGATGTAATAGAGTGTTTTCATTTGTAAATTATAGTCTAATAATATGTTATATCAGAATGGTATAAACTATAACTAATATGTCTAGATTCATTCATACATTTGATGGACTAAATGTATGCATGTTGGATATCTTTAGGAATAGAATATTTTATAATAGTTAGTAGAAATTAATGCATTGTGTCTACTTATAGAAAATAGAGTGTGCAGCCTAATATATATATTATACTTAGGTCATATAATCTAAACGTGTTACTTATTATTTCTATTATTAGATAGATTTAATGTGAGATTCTTTCATATGTTTGATGGAATAAATATATGTTGTTAGATTATCTTATGCTTAGCATGTTATGTGATACGATTGATAGTAAGATGTAAATTGTATGAATATTGTGGTTAAATTATGATTGATCAATCTTGCTTCGTTGATACTAAGTAAGGAGTGAGATGGACTTCACTAGATTACTAGCATTGTAATGCTAGATGAAGGCTATCCGATAAAGTGGTGTGTATGAATTTGATTGATCTATAGATCGCTATTATTTATTGTTATTAAAAAATTAGTTAAAGTATGTTTAGTGAGGCATTATCATTTTATGAGTATTATATACATGTTTGTGTAATATATTGTGATAGAACAGGGTTTATATGATATACAACATGTTTAGTTTTAAAAATCACATAATACATAAGTGCTTGTTTATCTCTCTAGATTCCCATATTGTCACTATCTAATCATCTATGAAGGGAGGGCCATTCCATGATGATATTAGTGTAGAGGATCATTAGTCCATGGTTGGTGTGGAAAATCACTTAGATGATTCTCTCCCTTCTCACAATAGTATGTACTTGTATATGACACTTGAGATTACCACCTCTATTGGAGAGTCCAAGAAAATCATGCTTTGAGGAGACATGTATATTATTTAAATACATTGTATTTATTATTAAAAACATTATCTTAAAGAGTTATAATTACCTCTTTTACTATGGATTGATAGTAGTGGATGTATATTATACCAGTCATGGCTGGCTATTTGTAATTACTTTATATGTATGTATTATGAGGTGTTTCTTATGATGATATTGATCAGTGATCCATGGTGTAGTATGATTAATTTATAGTTATCACATTTAAAGTCTCTTATATGATTTTTGATTAGATTATTGTGGTGTAATCTATTTATAGTATATGTGCTTAAATTTATTTTTGTATCTCTAGGTAGATCTTAGTGGGGATGTTACATGTGGTATCCGAGCTATGGCTCAAAATATAAGACCTAATGAGTCTATTAGCATTTTTATATCCTTTTATTTACTAGTGTGAACCTAGTAACATGAAGTATTGCACTAGTATTTTGGATTTATAGTGCCTCAGTGCAAAACTATGTTATGTTATGATTGGAATTTGGGGACTTGGTAGATCGTCCTATATGTCTTGGTGACTATTGTAAGTATAGTAAAGTCATGAAATGTTGTGTGGAACATTGAGTGTGTAATTTTGGAGCAATTTTAACCACCTTAGAGTTGTTAAAGGGTTGGTTTATCAAGTGTCTCAATGTTGATGGTTGTATACAAGGTTTGGGTAGGTGAGTACATAGCATAGTTCATGAATTGTGAACAAAAGATTCCTACGATATTTTGATCACTTATATTTAACACCTCAAGTATGATTACATCTTTCTTGGTAATCAAGTCATATTCACCATTTGTGTTTTATGTTGTGAGTACTTAAAAAGCATGGAATGCTTCTCACTTAAGTATACGTGATTTAGTTTTTATGACTTATATACACTAATCTTAGGAGTGGAAAATTTTACAATGCCATGTTTAGTTTGGTACCATCTAGTGTGGTGGGAATTTTCTTGTAGTAGAGTGTTGATATCTTGATTGAGAATTCCTTTGTGTTGGGATTTTTTTTATGGATTAGCACCCTTATGTTATGTGGATTATGGAAAAGTGTCATCTCTCATAGTTAACATAGAGGTGAGTTGTTATTATCTCACTTTCCCTTGACCACATAATAAGGCCACTAAGAGAATTCATATCATCATGATGTTGATTTAATGTTCCCTTAAACATAATTTTTTTTGAAATATTGTTTTGGACCATATTCCTTGGAGTTTATGGAATAGTGTCTTCTACTTCTTATTGATATAAAAAGTTTTAGGAATGAAATAGATTGATTCAGATATATGGATAATATTTTCCTTTCAGTTGTGGAAGTAGGTTATGATACTACTCTTACAAATTTGGTAATTATGTAGTGATTTTGGCAACTTGGGTTACAGTGTTTTCTTTTTGCCATGTGAGGGTAATTTAAGAGTTTTGTTGTTGACATGTTAATTAAATACTTTCCACTTGTGTCTTTTTATAATCACTACTATAGACACCTAAACTAGCCACCAATGACCTACAATCGAATTTCTGATTGATTCTGACCAACCATTGTAAATTAAGCCTAGGAATCACTGATTGTCTCAAATTTGTTTATGCATCATTCATCAAAGATTAGAATCATGTTGAGACATCCCTAATTGAGTTATCCTAATGTATGAAATAATAAACTCTTAAGGATTCATTTCTAATCATCCTGCAACATCACAACATACAATTTGGCCTATGGACCTATTGAGTGGGGCACTTGCACACATAAAATCAAATCTTGAAAGATCTACAAGCCTAATCAGAATTAATTAACAAGTTAAACATATTAGAACAATTAATGGTTAATTACTGTTATTTATGTACCCGTAATACATTAAATTATATTGGTTAAATAATAATATATTTTATTATTTATCACGAGTCTATCCTCTTGTAAATAATTAAAAATATATATTAAATAACTTTTAGAGAGGTTGGACCCATTGATGTGGTGGTTGGAAAAGGTCATTAATAATGAGCATATTACCTTGATTATATAATAAAAGAGTTTATATTGTAAGATGTAATGAAAAAAGAGAGAAAAGAAAGAAGAGAAAGCTTGTTTAGGTACATTTTATTTTTAAAATAATGAATAATATTGGTGGATTTTTAACCTCTTCTTGAGATTTTCCCATGGTATATCTGTGTTATGGTGTGTTCAACTTTGATCTCATTATTTCAAGGTGAATGTCTTTGCTATTGGTCTCACATCTAGATCTGGTGTTTGTATGCAATCATATTATTTATTTTATTATGGTATCAGAGCCGGTTGATGCATGATCAATTAGCAAGATTATAGATCAAAGTTTTAGCTTTTGTTTAAGATTAGATTCATTCATTTTTCAAGCCATGGTATGTTCATGAATTTTTTTTAAGCTTATCCTTTGGTATAAGTAAGTTATTTTATTTATTTCTTCTCTTAGAGTCTAGAGATTTTAGATTTGAGTATATTATCATATTTTAAGATTATTTTCAAATCAAAAATCTAACTAAAAGTCCTAAAATAGGTTAAAAATGCTTATTTAATCATTAAAAATCATTATTTTTTAATCTTTATGTCAGTCTAATGATATTTTTAAAGGTGTTTGAAGTTTTCTAGTTGTAGATCTAAGCAAATAAAAGCATTTTAAAGTGTAAGACCAAGCTTGGGCACCATTTTTGGGTCTAGTGAAGGCCTACATATCATAAAAATCAATAAATGTTTCATTTTTAAAGTTTTTATAGCTTTAAATATATTTACAAATGCTAGATCTCTATTTTTTGGCCTAATAACAAATTTGTAGAAGTCTCTAAAGCTACCAGTTAAAAATATGGAATTTGAAGTTAGCCTAGGGTGCTATTTTTAGCATAGGAAACTTAAAAATGAGTAAATTTTTTTTTGGGTAGTAAATCTCCATTATGGTAATTTCATTAGCTTAGTTTGATCATTTTCAAGTATTTTTGACCCTTAATTTCCTTGATTTGGACCCTTGTAGCTGATTTTGATTTTTCTCTCTTCTCCCAAGCATCTTTATACAACCTATGAGAGGTAGAAAATTAAAAAAAAAAAAATTTAGAGCATTTACATCTAGTTATAGTCTTTGAAAGTTGGATTTTTAGTTTTAAAGTTATCAAAACCTTCTTAGACCCTATAAACCCTTATCTAAGCTTTGCTTATTTTTCTTCATCCTCCTTTGGCATCCTTGTACAGCCTAGTATTGCCATGGAAGAAGAAAAAAATAAAAATCATGTATTCTCAATCATTTTATGATATTTAAAGTTTTATTTTATGTTTTCTATAATATTTAATCCTGTTAAAGCCATTTTCAGACCCTGAGGAGCATCAAAAGGAAATATGGAATTTTGTTACTTCTTGCTGGGCACCATAGTATGCCATAACAACATAGCAACATTAAAAAATCATTGTGACATTAGTAAAACTTAGATTTGATTATCCTAAATGCTTCAGAAGGCATTGCCAAGGTAGATTCAAGCTTTAACTTGGAGCATCTTCTACTCTCCCTTGCTCTCCACATGTGCCATGTTTCAGTCATTAATTTGCTTGCTAGAAAAATAAATGGGTATGTCCATATTTTTATAAAAGTATTTAAAAAATAAAAAATTTATTTAATTTCTTTATTCCACCTAAGTAGTGGACCCCACACATGTCATTCACTTTTTTTTCAAAATTTAAACATATGCTTGCATTTCATTATTTTAATACATGTATTTAATTCTATATTATTTTTTATTTTTTAAAATAATAATAGATCTTGAAAAGGGTTAAATACAATCTAATGTATTTATTATTTTGACATGTTTAGTGGGTGATTTGGTTAACTTAATTTTATTAGTACACTTGTATGAGGTAGGTCTTGTGGTCAAATTTCTTAAAATCTTTATTTTGATCAAATTTAATTTGATATCTAAAAAAAAAAAATTAATTTGCGTGTTCATTTACATAAGAACTTGTGATTTGTTTGACATTTGACCCTATGAATTGTTTGTTGACTATAAATCAAACCAATTGATTTATAGGTTTTTACATGTTCTAAACACATTAAGGTCATTTATTTGATTTGAAATCTCATACTATTGATTTTAAAATAATTTAGTCAAATAGTACAATTTGTGACACTATTTACGACACTTGCGACCATTTTTGTGACACAACTTTCATCCTTATTGTAATTATTTGTGTTTTGAGTTAGTTTGTAATCAACTAAAGTGGCTAGTACTTTTTACTCAATAGAATATGTGTTTTTATTATAAAATCAAGTATAAAACACATTAATTTTTTTCTTTCTAATTTTTTTTTTATCGATTTAGTATAAAACACAAACTTGTAGTGTCAAATTTAAAAGGAAGAAAATAATATTCATGACTCTAATTATAATATGAGTTATTCCTAGTTATCATGTGGAAGTTCCTTATTATGCCAACCTTCTTAGTGATAATATAAATTGTATAGCTTTAGTGAAAAATCCAAAGCAACACCAACAAACTAAAGCCTATTAAAGTTAATTCAATGCTAGACTTATCAAAGTTACCATTGAGTGGGAGTGTGCATGACAATATCACTTATTAAAATTCATGTGAGTTATGTGTTTCCTTTTATATCTATATACTTCTCATTTTAAATAATTTTAATATATCACTTTATGTGATTTTGGTAAATTTCATATGGAAGTCTACATTGTACCCAACTAGCATGGAGATCTTCATGTTAGAAAAGACTCTAATATGTTTGGTTGATTATTCTTGAAAAATTATGGGATGTATTCTCACTGTGGGATATACTCTCATGATCATGCTAGCCTAAACTAACTTTAAGTGGTTTAAGATAACATAGTGTAATTATTATAAAAGTGCTTATGGGAACATAGTGCAACACCTTTAGGTATTTATGGGTGTATAGTGTAGTTCCTTTAAAAGTGACTATGTGATTATGATTACACATTGTAATACCTTTGGGTATCTATAGTTGTATATCATAATTCATTTAAAGGCGACTATGTGATTGTAGTTACATAGTGTCATACCTTTGGGTGTCTATAGTTAAATAGTGTAATACCTTTGGGTGACTATGTTTACATAGCATAATTCCTTTAAATTTGACTATGACATGATGAAAGATGTTATTTAAATTATTACCTCCTAAAACTCATCATGTGGATGGTTCATGGAGTGTAAGTTCATTATGTTTTTACCTCTTAAAAATCACCATATATCCCCACTTAACATTAAGGGAGAGTATTGGAATAATTAATGGTGAAGTGGTGTTATTTATGTAATTTTAATACATTAAATTATATTATTTAAATAGTAATATAGTTTGGGTCAGGGAGTATAGTTGGTTGGTTAGGGATTTCCATTGTGGCTCTGCCGGTCAAGTGTTCGAGTCCCCTCGGCCCCGTGGTACCGGTATTAGTCGTGTCTAGCCAGTGGCGTTTGTCATGTTAAAAAGTTTACCCAGATTTAATAAAAGTGGAAAGTGGAATAATAATATAGTTTATTATTTATCATGAGTTTATCCTCATGTAAATAAATAATAAAATATATTAAATGACCTATGGAGAGGTTGGACCCATTAATGTGGTGGTTGGAAAAGGTCATTTCTAATGAGAAGATTACCTTGTCTATATAATTAAAAAAATTATATTGTAAGATGCAATGAAAAAAGAGAGAAGAGAAAGAAGAGAACTTGTATTGGGTACATTTTATTTATAAAATAATGAATAATCTTGATGGATTTTTTTACCTCTTCATGAGGTTTTCCCATGGTATATTTATGTTATGGTGTGTTTAATTTTGCTCTCATTGTCTCATGGTGAATGTCTTTGATATTGGTCTCACATCTAGATCTAGTTTTGGTATGCAATTGTATTGCTTGTTCTGTCAAAAATAAATTAAATTCCTAGTTGAATTATCCATGTGCAATTAATGAATTACTAAAAAATAGAATTAAATAATATGAAATATCCTAGTTTTTCATGATTATCTTTTGTGAGTTGTCAAGTTTTTATAAATATATTAGAATATCTCACCCATGCATATTCATTTTAAATCATTAATTATTGACACATTTTAACTCCAATGGGGTTACATTGACTCACTTAGGCTAGATTTGAACCCATTCCATGTTTAAAATACACTTTAACTCACCTTGATTTTGGGTTAGTTTTAAAGCCTATAAATACAAGCCATTGCATATTTAAAAAAGAGCTTGAAAATTGTAAAGTTATAATGCAAATTTTGTAACATGATTTATATAAATAATGTTATAATGCCAAAATATTGACGCAAGCCACATCAAGCAATCACAAGTCATATCAATCCACAAGCTAATGGAGCCAAGGAGAGAAGGAGAAAATAAAAATCCATTGCCAAAGACTCTTTGAGAATAAATCATGCAAGCTACATAATGAATCATTTGGAACATTCAAAGAAGGTAAGAGTTTGTTGTTCTTTTGCATTCTAGTTATGCTTGTTCATTAAGCTCAACTTAAGATATAATCTAGGAGATGTTAGCATGTTAGTGTGTTGATTTCATTGTTTTTATGGACTAACACTTGGTCTAACCTTCTCTCTATTATCCAATTCATATGATAAAAATGGCATACCCAGTGGGACCCTAGAAGCATCCCACATACCAATGAGACTAAGATGCAACTCCAAAATTTTCAAATGAATGCTTGAATAGCTTAAAAATTAGAGTTTTAGCTTTGTTTTTTCTGTATTCTATTTTTTGTGTTAACTTGGACTTACACAAAGACTGTCATCAGTTTCATCTAATCGACATCATTTTTGGCTAACCATCATTAGTCAAGGTGCAGGGTAGGACATGACCAAAAAACTAGGATTTTGAATCTTCTTAAAGCTCCTAGTTACTATTTCTTAGTTTCATTGACTTGTATTTTCCCTATTTAATCTATTTATTGCAAGTTTTATAGAGTTTTTATCATATTTTGAGCTAACAAATGTTTTTCACATCATTTTGTTTTTGCCTTCTAGTTCATAGGTAGCCAATATCAGTCTTCATCGATCAACATCAATTCATTTAGAACCAACATCATTTCTTTGGTAACTGACATCAGTAAAAACTAACTGATGTCAATCTTTGTGTAAAAAATAAAGAGAAACCTGAGAGCTATCTTTTCAAAAATTATTTGCTCATTCATAATTATGCTTCAAAGAAGTAAAGTCTCTAACATTTTTAAGACCAAGGTAAGAATAAAACATAAATTTTTAGATACTAACTCTTGAACACTTTATTTTGGTGCCTAAAAAGAATTTTTAAATCTTGAACCTTTGGTTTTAAGTGCTTAAAAGGAAGCTAGGTGATTTATGTTAAGTTTCTTTGTGAAAATTATTAAAAGGTTTAAAAATTTAAGCCAAAGGGCCAAAAAATTCATCAAAACATTTCGTTTGGTACATAAAATTAACACTTACTTAGATTTCAAATTCTTAAAAGTGTTTGTTCTATTACTTGTTTGTTTGTTTGTGAAAAATAAAGAGTGCATGTATGCTCTCCCCATGTCTCTTATAGGGAACTTGGGTGACCAAAATTGCATTTTCTTTGTAAATTATGCCTTTTTCCAAGGCATACAAAGAATGTTGTCTAGGTTCTCTCCAAAACTTGTATAGTTTGGGTTCTCTCCAAAACTTGTATAGTTTGGGTGATGTAAAAATGACCCTAAATTCTTTTCACTGGTCATTTTTTTTATGTAACTTGGCTTGTGAATGGGAATTCATAACTTCTTCATGAGTTATTTAGGGAAGATTTGACCTAGGGTTTCATATCCCAATATTATTTCAACCCCTCTTCACATTGGGGCATATAAATCGTGGCACATATACTATGAGAGCTAGGGGGTTGAATGCCTAGCTCTCCTTTCATAATGAAAACTTGAGTCATGTCTAGTTAACTTAGGGATTCCACTAAGTAGTACATAGATGAAATCACTATGTAAAGGAATAAACCCTTGAATAGTAAGTTAATTAGTATGAACTCAATTGACATGAGGCATATCTAGTGTTAATCACACTTGGGACCATCTAGATGGTCAAAAATTTAAGTTTTAGAACAACCCCACTTATCGCAAACATATTATTGATGTAAGGTGAGTAGCTTAAAGGTCCTTGTCACTATACAATATCTTGTGATAAGGGGGGTGTAAAAAACCTACTACTTCATCCAATTTTATTTTTGAATTAACACTTAAAATCATCTCAAGAGCATGTATGTATATGGATTTCATTGATACAATGTAACCTTATCAGTTATAGGATCTAAAACATTATACTTATTTGTATTTTATCATTTATTCCTTTATTTGTTTGTCTTTGAGTCTAAAACCATTTGTTTATTTTTTCCATGTCAAACTAAGTTTTATGTTTGCATAACTCCATTGTTTGAGAAGGCATTACACGATCCATTTGACACCAATATTTTTCTTTGAAATTTTTATCAAAAACATTGTGTGTGTCACTTGATTAAAAAGGGTAACACTATGCTGCCTAATTCATTTTAAGTTTTTGGTGCCTTAAGACTTGAAACCAACCATTGATCATATATTTAGAGAGAGATAATAATTTTATATTGCTCAAATCATTTTATAGACTTATTTTTGTCTTATGTCTAAAGTTTCTAATTTAAAACTGATTGACATGTCCCTTTTGGATCTTTATCTTGTGCTGATATGTCATTCACCTTTGTCTAGATTGTTTGGTCAAAGACACCTAGTTTCCTAAGTTGAGTTTTTAATTAACCTTGACAAGTTCAACTACAAACATTGATTAATTTATATTTATTCTGTATACTTTGGGGGCCTAAACATTGATCTTTCTATGTTGGGTTGTGTAACTTAGGTTAATTCTTCACCCAAATTCAAAAACTATTAGTTTGTGCCTTTATTTGGGATAAAACAATTTATCTCCAAGTGCCTTTTATTTTATGCCTCATACCAAATTGACCAAGTTTATTTCTAAAGTTGAGTGCCTAGTCTATGCCAAAGTGTTTTAAGTTTGTTAGATTAAATCATCCTTTTGTTTAATGTCTAGATTTTGATGCCACATTTGGCCAAAAATCCTAGCACATAACTTTATTTGAGCCTTGATTTTGATGTCACATTTAGATAAAAGACCTAGTAACCTTTACTTTCCTAGATTAGACCTATTTGAAACACTTTGAACCTATAGTTTGGCATTCTAATTTTAATTCATTCACTTGACCTTTTTTGTGTGAGACATTTAACATTAGACATTTGACATTAGATTATTTTACATTGAGTTTTGTCACAAACCATTTTGGAGATAAAAATCCATCCCTTTGACCAAGTTAGATTGAGTTTTAAACTTTTATCTTTTTAGACATTATTTTTTAGATTTTGTATAATTCTAATCTTTTTTTGTAATGAGTCATTCACCATTAATTTGACCATGTCTCAATATACACATATTGGCTTCATATATAATCTAGGGTATATCAATGTAATCATACAAGAAGACTTTATTTAAGACCCTTATGGAGATGATGTCATTTATGAAATGGATCTTTATCCACATTACAAAAATCAAATGGGGGAACAAATATAGGATCCATTGGCTCACTATTTGGTCAACATGCCTCTATACTTGGACTAGGACTAAGAGAAAATGACATAATACCTAACTAACATACCTTTGGTTTCAAAAAAGGTCTAACAATAACATTACTACATTATAATTCTATTGACCTATGACCCTTATTTACTTGATCATCACTTGCTTGTGAACAAGGATGAAGTCTTAATCAGAGCCATGGAGGTAGGGGCTAAGTTTTTTGAAGACTTCCCCCATGAAAATTTTCCAATTGTAGTAAGAGGGATTTACATGTCTTATAATCAAAACATTGAACATGCCTCTTCCATCAATACTCATGCTATAGCTTAGATGTTGTATTGAGACCCTCATATGCTTTTCATATGAAAAATCCTCATGGGAGACCACTTAATACAAATTTAGATAGTATACTACACATATTTAAACTTACCATGCAACTTCAACAATATGACCATGTCAAATTCTCCTCTTATTGAGTTAGCTCTTTAAATGAGAGTCTTAATCAAATTGATAGGCCAAGAAAATTAGGGTATAGACTCATTTGTGAAAATCAATTAAGTTGAGAACATGTTCAATACCCACACCATTAAAGAAGTGTCTTCTACTTCTATGTAGAATAGTGAACCAAATATAGTGGACAATACACAAGTATCATCCAATCCAAACCAAAGTGGTGTAAATACACAAACAACTAGTCCACAATAAAATGTGCCATTATTTAACACCATGAGTGGTTCAAAACCATAGGGGTAGTTTATTCTACTTCCCAAACTCAATAAACAAATAACTCTAATCCTCAACCAATTGCTTCTTCAAGCACCCAACCTCAAGGATTAAGTAATAAAGTAATGACCAATGTCACGCCTCAAAAAAATGTGTTGAATGTTACTCCACCACAACAAGTGGTAGCTAATATTTCATAATAATAGGAACCATCCAACATACTAATGCAGTACAGGTAAAACATTTCACCACCTCAATAGAGGGAAACCAATGTTTCACCTCATCAAGTAGTGATGAACATACCTCTTTAGTCATAGACCAACATACCATTACAATCATAAATGATGTCTAATCAATAGTGTATGAGTATTGGTTAGAAAAAATACCAAACCTTCAACATGCATCTACTTTCCTATAGGGATTCATGCAACCAAGAATTTCAAATTTTCCATAAGTATAGATTAAGCAACAATTACCTTTTTTCCCTAGAGTGACACAAGTTAAATAAAAGGGCCTTGGTTCACAAGTTCCCCTTAATCAACAAGGTTTAACTAGTCAGTAACAAGTCTCTAGTCAACCTCATCAGGCACATTATTTCATTCTCAGCTATATCCCTCCATCTTATCCATAATTTCCCCAAAACTAGGGCCATACCAAATCCTAACCATAATATTGCACAACAACACATGAAATTCCAATAATCACATCCTAATCCATGAATACATATTCTTGGTCAATTCTTGAACCAATCCAACATTCCATAACAAACCATAACTCAACTATACCCCAATTAAAGTAATCCATTTTTGACTACCTAGCCTCCACCTTAGACCAATGTTCCATCTAATTTCCTTACCCAATAACTACAATAAATGAAGGATGAATTTGACCTCATCCAAGCTGGAAAGCAAACTGATACGTTCAAAATGGATGACATGTATTCCTACCCCTTCAAAAAGAATTATCTACAAATACCATTTCCTTTAGGGTACGAACCATGAAACATTCAATAAATATAAGGGGAAAGGATACCCCAAGGCCCATTTGACATAACTCTTTATTTCTTTCCAACTAGTGGCCTATAGTGACATATACCTCTTACTATTTTTTCTAAGGAGCCTAGTAGGACAAGCATTGGAATGGTTTCTAAAATTTCCCAAGAATTCAATTTCTAAATTTGATGATCTTTTAGATAAGTTTATGCAACACTTTTACTACAATCTCAAACATGCGATTTTATTGGTAGATTTGATGCAATCCAAATGAAAGGCTAGTGAAATATTTGCAAGTTATTTATAGTGATGGTAAGGACTCGCTAGTAGATTCACCCATAGTCTACCAGATAAGCAACTAGCTGTTGTGTTTAACAAGAAGTTGTATAATGAGATATCTTACCATTTGGAGTTGTAGTGTGCACACAATTTTAAGGAAATAATTGACAAAGGTTTGTTGATAAAAATATCCCTTATTAAAAAAGGGATCATTAAACTTACCTCATTAAATTATAACTAAACTACAAACCAAGGAAATGGTCAAAACCAAAATTAGAACCAAGTCTAAGTGCAAGCATTGCAACCAACACATGCCAACAAATATGAAAAATCCAAGCCATTCAATCATAAAAAAATGTTATGGGGAATGGATTAACTATGTTGTGACATATAAAAAGTATGAAAACAATATCTTCTTAGCTTACACTGCATATGAAAATTACTCCTAACCAACAACCTCTTCAACAAACATAGTAAGTGCAATAACCTAGACCAGTGCAAAAAACACAACATTTACCTTTGTAAACCCCTCCTCTAAGGAGAACTATGTATACTCATCATGTTTTTAGTGACCTTGGAGAACCCATTGAATTTGTGTTTTCCAAGCTCATTGTAGCTAATCTGATTAGCTGGCCTATTCTGAAGCATTATTCTGAGGGCATTACTTATCCATATTGGTACAAGAAAAATGAATTCTACAAGTATCATTGAGTTGATGGCCATAATTTGTGTCATTGTGTGTAAATTAAATATTTGATTAAGAATATGTTATAAAATGGAGAGATCACATTAGATCGTGGAGCTTCCACATCTAATTAGAACATTAGTATTTATCAAAACCCCATTCTACACATTAACAACCAACAACACCAATAGCATCCAACACAATAATAACAATAATATCAACAACTAAGACAACCAATATAATCAATCGAAATAGAACCAACATCAATAGAATAGATGGAACTAAGGCCAGAATGATGCCAACAACCAACATACCTACCATGTAGTTTCACATGATTACAACAAGGTTATAGGCCATATTATGGGAGGTCATATTTCCACCATTTATTTCAATCTAAGATAAATTACCAATCAAATAAGATCATTTCTAATTAATTCCAATCAGCCAACCCATGTCAATGATCTTTCCTTTACTTGGGATCACATATAGACATATTAACAAATAGGGATTCCCAATTTTATAACTTATACTCATAACTTATCATTAACCCATGACCATGTACAAGTACACCATCAATCAATACTTATCCTATCTAGTCCCCCATCACCATCATTTATTAGCAATAATGGTCCTGTATCTAATCTTGATTGTGCAATCATAACTTCATAGTCAAAGATTATCATACTAGGCCCAAAACCATCTACCACTTCATCCATCCAACTAGCCATTCTAGATAGGAACAAACCATTTATTTTCATGTAATAAAATATGTTTGATATTGTAGAACAACTATAGAAGATGCCCACACAAATCTCCATTTTGTAGTTGTTGTGTACATCCACCATCCATAAAAACATCTTAATATAATTCCTTAGCCAATATAAAGTTCCTAATTACATATCTCGAGAGAAATTACAAGATTTGGTTGGACATCTAGCCCTAGGACAATAATTAACATTCAACCAAAGCGATATGTCATTCTTTGGCCCACTGTATAATAATCCATTGTATATAAAAGTTGTCATAATATGGTAAAAAGTAAAATGTGTCCTCATAGACAATGAATCAGGTCTAAATATTGTGTCTCTAAATATCATTAATATTTTTAGGTACATGATGGTCTATCTTCATCCAAAAATGATCATCATCAAAGCTTATGACAATAAAGAATGGGAATCACAAGGCATCAATAACTTGTCAGTTATTATTGGGCCTTTGACCTATGATACATTATGCCATGTGTTAGACCTTGATTTATCATATAATATGATTTTGGGTAGACCTTTAATACATGAGATTCATACAATCCCATCAACATTGCAACAATGTATCAAGTTCTCCCATTCAGGTATGGAGGTTATTATTCATAGATATTTGAAACCATATGAAAATTATAAGAATTTGGAGGCTAAGTACCAAAGACATAACTACTATTTTGGTTTAAATCTAGTTCTTAATAAGGACAAGGGGAAATAAATACTTGTTGATTCACTAGAGGCTAATTGAATTGACCCAGATACCCTTGATTCACTTTCCCATATACCACCTCCTAAAATTTCTAATCATTATACCATCTCAACTAATGGCCTAGGATAATATTTGACCCATGATACATTCCACATTCCCAAGCTTCCACAAAACCCTAATTCTTTTTGAAGACAAAAATCCAAACCACCCTACATGGAATGGTAAATAAATGGAAAATTTTAACTTCATAGTCCCACACCTATCATTTTCATACCAACTACTGGCCAAAAATAGGACCCACTTGCAGATGATGAATCTTGGTTGTATAATGACAACCTAGCTGACTATTATATAAATTAAAATTATCCCATTTGAAACAAAATAATGGAGAAGCATGCCTATGGAGGATGAGGCCTTGTGTTAAATCAATAGGTTTTTCTTGAGCCAATTTCTACTACTTGATACAAAGGAACCTATGGACTCATATTTAATATTCCTAGGGGTGACCCCATATATATTATTCATGTTCCATCACCAATGACTAGTGACAATAATACTGAAAGCAAAGCAGAGTTTGATCATAGTATTTTTAATGAGCTAACCAATACTAATTTATTTGATACCAATTCCATTTGTACCCTTCGACCAATTATTCATCATAACCCACTTCCCTTATATTATCTTCAACTAATAGAATGAAACCAACAAGAATCAATAGTGACAATTAATGAATTTGAGAATGATGAGGCCTTTTGTGATTTCTTTAGATTAAGGGACAATGTTCCTTTTGGAGATCATAAATAAGGGTTCTTAATCAAGTTAGATCATGTAGCCTATTTTTTAGAATGGATGAAACCCTTAGCCAAAAATAAATAAATAAAACATTGAGGTCTCAAAGTGAAAACCTCTTTGAGGCACTTTTGGACTAGGGAAATAGTAAATATAAAGGCCATTCTAGTGGTGAAAACCTATTTTAGGTGTCATTAGATTGGGGTGTTTAACCTTCCTCAAACATAGCTCAAGAGACCACCAATGATAAACTTGCCTATGGGTCCAAGTTTAATCTTGAAGAACAATAAGATTTTGATCAAATTATCCAAGAATTTCCAATAGTATTTTTCTCATGGATGTCCCTACCATTGGGAGATTTTGATTCATCATTCCTAAGAGAGCTTGAAGAGATAGTATTATCAAAGGACTCTACTCTTATAGACTAGTTCAAATCTTTGCCAACTATTTTAGAATATGGTTCAACTCTTCTTGTGAAAGACACTACAAAAGTTAACATCAGGACTCTAGATGACCCAAAATGGATAAAATTAGGTGTGTCCCTCACTGAGGAGGATTGTGACATCTTTACAACCCTTCTGAGGGAATTTGTTGATATATTTGCTTGGTAATATTTTGATATACCTAGTTTGGACCTCGCATTAGTTTTACATTACCTTATGGTACATCATAATGAAAACCTATGAAATAATTTTTTTGCAAGATGTATCCTCACATTTTTTTATTAATGAATAAAGAGTTGGAGAAAATATTTGAAGAGAGATGTATTTGACCCATCAACTACTAAAAGTGGATCTCAAATGTTGTTCTAGTTAGCAATAATCCATAAGGAATCAAGACTTGTATAGATTTTAGAGACATAAACAAGGCCTACCCAAAGGATTAATTTCCTCTATCAAACATTGACATGATAGTCAACTCCATAATGGGTTATGAAATGCTTTCATGGATGGATGGATTCTCAAGATATAACCAAATCTAGATTATGCTAGAAGACCAACATAAAACATCATTCACCACTCCATGGGGAATATTTTATTATCAAGTTATGTTATTTGATCTTAAAAATGGTGGGACACCTATCGAAGAGCAATGACCATCATATTTCATGATACGATACACGACATTGTTGAAGACTACGTCAATGACATATTGAAAAAATCAAAGACCAAGGCCAATCATCCAATAATACTAAGGAGGATATTTGAGTGACTAAATGAATAGAAAGTTATACTCAATCCTAAGAAGTGTGTTTTTTGAGTTAATTATATAAAATTTATTGGATTCATTGTGTCTCATAGGGGAATTGAATTTGATCCAACCAAATTTCAAGCCATAACTCAGATGCCACCATCAATCACTTTGAAGCAACTCTATAGTTTACAAGGCAATATCTAGTCTATCAAATGATTCATCTTTCAGTTGGATAAAAAGTGCCATATTTTTATACATTTTTAAAATAAGGGTTTCACATTTCATTAGGTTGACAAATGCTATAATTCTTTCCAACAACTGAAGGACTATCTAAAAAATCCATCTATTTTATTGCCTCTTACAATAGGAAAGTTGTTATTATATCTATCAGCCATAGATAAATCCCTATGGCACTTCTAGCTCAACATGATGATAATGGAAAAGAGCATGTTGTGTAATATCTAAGTTGTACACTATTTGCATATGATCATAATTATATGTCCATTGAAAAATCTTATTTTAGTGATGGTCTTCACAGCTCAGAAACTACAACATTATATGTTGAACAATAAGACCATGGTTATTTTAAAAGTAGATCCACTCAAGTATATACTATCTAAAATATATTTACAAGATTGCATGGATAAATGGATCATACTTCTTAGTGAGTTTGAGATATAATGTGTCAACTACAAATCCATCAAGGGGAAAGTTCTTGCAGATTAGCTTGCTAAAGCACCCCTTAGGGATATAGAGTTGCTAACATTTTACTTCCTAGATGAATCTATTATGACCATAATTGAAACACCTCTTAAGGAGCAACACTGAAAGATTTATTTTGAAGGATCATTCATTGCACATGGATTGGGGGTAGGCCTTTTATTCATTACACCATAAGGGGATCTAATCCCTAAGTCATTTAGGATCAACTTTCCTTGTACTAATAACATGGCCAAATATGAAACACTCATTACAGGGATTCAATAGATAGTACAATGGAACATACATCATATAGAAATTTATGGTGATTCTCAATTAATCATAAATCAAGTTACAAACCATTTTCATACCAAGGATGATAAACTGGTCCCATACAAGGTCACAATTAACACTCTCAAGAAATAAATTATCAATATCTAGTTTGAAAATATATCAAGGGATAGTAATAGAATAGAATATGATATGACTACCATTAGATCATTGATTCAACATACATACATGACCCAAGAATACTAGTTTTTCATTGAAAATCTACTAGTGCCAACTCATCGACCCTTAACTATTGGAATGATCTATGATATTGTTGATCCTAGATCTATATGATATTCTAACATGTATACCTATATTCATAAACAAATAATTCCACCAAACCTATCCCAAAAATAATCCAAAGCCTTTGTCCAACATGTCTCACATTATACCTTATTCAGATCAACCCTTTACCACTATAGTTTTGATGAAACTCTACTTCATTATTTACCTTTGGAAAAATTTACGTTAGCATTATGAGAATTTCATAGAGTATTTGGAGCCCACACCAGTAGGGTCATACCATCTAAAAAACTCTTGTGTACCAAGTATTATTGGCCAATGATGAATATAGATGTAGCTACATATGTGAAAAAGTGTGATAAATGTCAAAGACATGCCAATATAATTAATGCCCTAGATAAGACTCTAAAACCAATGCTTACACCATGTCCATTTGTTACATGGGACCTTGACCTAATTGGGAAGATAAACCCCACCTTATTTGATGACATCAATATATCCTTATTGCCTCCAAATACTTCACTAAGTGGGTTAAAGCTACACCCCTCATGTGACTGAAAAGCAAATTTCCAAATTCATATTCAACAATCTCATTTGTTGCTATGGTATCACATCTAACATTATATCTGATAATGGTATATCATTAAAAAATAAGGATGTCAAATCACTATGTGCCAAGTATAATATTGCTCATGTTTCCATGGCATATTACCCTCAAAGTAACTATTAGGCAAAACCATCAAATACAATAATTATCAACATCCTCAAAAATATTGTCAATGATGTCAGCCATGATTGACACCTTCAAATATTATGTGCCCTTTGGGCATACCATACCAATCACCATACTCCAACAAGAGCCACTCCATATTCACTTATTTATGGTACTAAGGCCATTCTTCCTATTGAGGTCAAGTCACCTTATTTACACATCTCTTTAAATCATGTCTTGGATGATTAAGACTATTGAGTAGCTTTCCTATAAGAGATGGATTTACTTAATGAGAAACACATGGCCACAGTTAATAACCTTCAAGCATATCATAATCAACTCCATGGACACTACAATTGGTGCATTATACATAGAGAAATTGACCTTGGTGATATTTTTCTTCAAGAAAACCAACAAAATACCATGACTGAGAAGAAACACAAAGGTAAGTTCAAACCTAATTGGATAGGTCCTTTCATCATTGTTACAAACTATGGCACTAGAGCATATAGGCTCACTACACTAGATGGGGATGAACTTGATGAATCGATGAAAATTATACACCTCAAGCATTACTTTGCTTGGGAGACCTAGTGTATTATCTATAAGGCCCATCTCAATTGTACCACAATATCAACTTTATTCTTTGTACTATACCATTCTATCCTATTATATCCCACCATACCTTTCCTATTGCCCAAGTTATTTTATCCCTCCCTACCTAGCCCATTGAACTTAGTTCCATTCCATTGGTTCCACAACCACTTTCAGCATGAATATTTAGATCAAATTTCAACATTTGTTTTAGTATTTTAGATAGAGGCTATATTTTAGAGTATTATGATAGTAGTTTGGCACTTGCATCCTTCATTTCTTCTTCCACTCTATATCATGTGGGCCTGGTTATAACCACCTTTGGGAAAATTGGTGTTTTATCATCTTGTTACTAATTATAACCACCTATGGGAAAATTAGTATCATTAGCCTATGTCATTGTTTCCTAATTATAACTACCTATGTGTAAATTAAGGGAAATGTTTTTTGATCATGCCTTGAAATACCACCTTGCCATTCCTATGCAATACTATGTCATTTTGCCTACTATGCCTATTTTGTTTGAATTGGATGCTATAATAGTTAGATTCCTCTACTGTAAGGTAGAACTATAATGAATTGAGGTCCCATCTTGGGACTATGTATTCAGTACTTGATTCACATTGAGGTCATCTCAATCACCCCTAAGCTACACTCTCACCATTTTGTGAGCAACCTAAGCCACACTCTTACTATTTTGAAAGCAATTATTAAGTTTGAATTTTCTCATCATTTTGTGAGCTTGGAATATTTAGTATCTTGTCATTATCCATCAAGTTGATATGCTCCAAAAATTATGAAAGAAAAAAAATAGATCTATAAAATCCTAAACATTGACTACTTCTTTGCCTTAAGGATTCTAGGAACCCTCACTAAGTCACAAGAAACCACTTATCATTTAGTTTCCCCAACCTTATTGGATTTATATATCATGTTCTCACCATTTTTTGATCCCATTATTCTATAACATCCATCATATTTTTCTTGACATCATTTTCTTCTATCTTATATCCTAAGAGAACTATATTTGGCCTGAAGTTTTTGTTGAATATTGTAGCATAACTTTTAGATTCACTTTTTATTACTAATTTTAGTAATAAAAACCTAAAATATAAACATATAAATAAGAGAGGATTAAAGAGATAATCATCTCAATAATAATTTTCTTAACATCATTTTACCTCTTTATGGCTCCTTTGCAAGATTGTCTAATGGATATTTGATGCAAAATTTGAAGGATGTTAGGTTGCTTGCTTGATGTGTGATAATGGATTCCAATGAGTAAGTGTGCTTGATAATGGATTTGGATGGTGCAAAGAAGGTGATAATGGTTGAAAGATGTCAAGTAGGCTTCAATATTTCTAGTTAGTTTGAGGGAGGGGGTGATTTTGGCTATATAGGCATGGAGGGATAAATCAATGGCTCAAATTCAAATTTGAGCCATTTAGATCAATGGATAAGGATTTTCCATGGAATTTTTAATTCCATGGAGATCTCTAAAATAGACAAGTCTAGAGGAATGGGGGGTTAAAATGGAGGAGATTTATATAATCCTCTAATTCTAGAAATCTCCAATTAGGGTTTAGGGGTTTAGGAGAGGCTAGAATATGGTGGTAGTTAGGTAGGTAGATTATTTTATATTTTTAAATTGGCTAGTAGCTTAGGGAGTAGGTTAGTGGGTAAATAGGTTTTGTTAGGGTTTAATGAAGGAATTAATTATTTTTGGGATGGGGTAAGGTTTGTAGGATATAGGAATGGGACACAGGATGATAGGATATTAGTTAAATTAGCTAGGAAATATAGTTATAAGCTCAATTAGTGGGGAAATATAGTTATAAGAACAATAATGGTGAGTAGATTTTAGTACATACATTTTCCCCCTCTTTGAAAGAGAATTTCAAGTGGATAGTATGGGAAGGAGTAATGGTTTTTCAAAAAAGAACCATAATGTTAGATGGTGTTAGATATGAGTTAGTAGGGTATGATGCCCCCTTGAGGGAGCATGCAGGGAGAATTGACTCGGATGGTCACTAAAATAGAAATCCCAGGGTGAGATGAGATCAAGATAATAATATGGGGTTGGGATGCCCCAAGACATAGCTACGATTGAGGATGCCCCAAGTAGCAAGGGGAGAAAATAGGTCAATTGTGATGGGTCTAGACAAAAAACCAATGTTTAGAAAGGGGTTTGTTTAATAGGATGAAATTGATTAAGGGGAGATGAATCAAGCCCATAATAATTACCATAGTAAGGACACATGCTAGGAAAGGTTTGAAAATGAATAAAAGTTATTGATTGATGATAAAAAGGTAATTTTTGTAAAATTTGGAGCTTGGGAATGTTGTGTGCTCATGGAGTGATTAATCCAAGGACAGGATCATGATGAAGGATAACTGGTGGTTGAGATATCATAAGTCACAAAATTGAGACTAGGTACTACCTACATAGTTTAAAAGACCTCAGACTGATATAGTTTTGCTAGAGGATTAAGAATGGACAATGGGAATATGGAAAATCCATACCCTAAATAATGTTATATATAATGAGAAATGATGTGAGTGTGCCAATTGGATAATTTGATTGGTTTGGATGTGAGAAGTGTTAGTAAAAGAATTGTTAAGGGTGTAGGGGCAATCAAATAGGATTAAAAAGTCAAAATTGAGTCATTTATTCATTTTATTTTTTAGTGATTTTGAGCTTTGAGTCAAAACCATTGACTAACTTCCCTGAGCTTACCATTATGGTGAGAGAGTCTGAGAGTACTAGAGACTTGCTGATGTTGGACCTACGGTGAGTAATGAATCCATAACTAGTGTTTTTTTAATTTTTTCAAGTTTTTAGCTAGATTTTTGTGGAAAAAGATGCCTACCAAGTTGCCTTGATAATACCATGAATCATAGGTATGCCCTCAGTTGTAGCATTGCCATTATGACTTACAACATTTTGGGGAAATAAGTGATCTTGGAATATCATGTGTATAAACTCATGATTTTGAAATATCATGAGTATAGATTTATGATTTTACAATAATACATTTTAGGGAATCATGGTTTTGCACACCATTAGGGTTATGAAAAACTATGGGTCATAATTGGAATTTTTTCCAAAATCACCACTAAGGGCATGGTCATGAATCATGATTTTGTCATAGTTAGTGAAAATGGGTAAGTTAGAGGATGAGGGATATAGTTATTTGGATGGGTTAGATGATTAGGAGGGTCAATTAGATAGTTAATATTTGGGAAATGTGTGAAATAATATGAATTATTAATTAGATGTGTTAGGGGATAGGTGAGAGTATTAAGATTTTTGGGTAGGAGGGAATAGGAAGCTAGTA